>CM072538.1:34053976-34723484 GCA_036898165.1 Silybum marianum | reverse complement strand
TATCGGTGGCTGCAGGGGCAGGGGCGGCGACGTCGGCGGCTTTGGCTGCTGTTGTAGAGGTCTTCACATTTTTCTCCCCCTCAGTGGTTGAACCCTTGAAACCCACTGAAGAGAGAAACTCCTTAACCCTTTCCATATCAGAGCAGAGAGCACCAATTTTCTTCTCAACTCTTTGAAGGACAAATCTATCAGTGTCCTTGAAGTATGAATCACCCATATCTAGTTCAACCGTTGGAGCAGAGGTTGGGACTTTATCAACTTTGGTGTGAAGACTGATAAGAGAGTCCATAATTGCCTGTTGAGTGGCAATGAGAGAAGAAATATTGGTGGCTTGCTTAGAAGAGGTGCTTCGAAGATCCTGAATGAATGTAAGCACAGATGCTTGACTTGAAGAAAATCCTTGCTGAAGATCAAGGATATCCAAATGTAGAAGATCTAAACATGTCATTAGAGTTGGGTGACTCACCGACAACTCCTCTATGTTAGATCTGAGAGATGAGGAAAGTGAAGCCATTCTTTCCATTTCCTTTGTTGCATGTTCTTCTAAAACCTCCACCCTTCTGATAGTATCACTTGTAAAGGTGGTGAAAGCCTGTAGAAGGTCATTCCCTTGCTTTGAAGACATGGGAGCAGAGGGATGAGGCTTTGGTGGTTGATCAGTATCATCATCATCACTGGAAGAATAATCAACCAAACCTTTAGATTTTCTTGGGGGGGATTTAGGAGATGAGGGGGAGACACTCTTAGGAGACTGTCTTTGAGGGGATTCCTCAGTAATGGGTTCCTCCACACCCTTGTCATGTACGGGAGACGTACCTGTCCAAGGGGTAGTGTCGGACATCAGAAAATCAGTAAAGTGGGTTGCTCCATCAAATGCACCTGGTTGTGGTGCATTCTCACGTGGAGTGAGGATACGGAGCTGAGAGAGCTCTAGGGGTGGAGAAGAGGCACCTTGGATGGGAGATTCCAAGTCATCTTTATCAACTAAGAAGAAAGCTGATGAAGGAATAAGAGGGGTGTCCCTTTGTACAACCATGTCCTTTTGAGAGGGCATAGAGGAGCTGGGAGTAGCTGAATGTTCCTTGGGTTTTGTGAGGATATTTTCAACACCTACTGGCTTTTGGGAGTCAGTAGATGGATCATGTGCTTTAACCCTTTGGGTTCCCTTAGACTTCTTTGAGGAAGTCTTTGGGGGGCTTTTAGAGTTTCTCCGCTTATGGGATTTGGATGCTTGGGTGGAAGCCAAAGGCTCTTTTGGCTTCGTAGCATCGGTGGGTGCGGAGGTAGATGTGCCCGGCGCTTTGGATCTCTTAAGAGATTTGGGCACACCAGTGACTCTAGGTACAGAGGGGGTAGAAGACATACCTGAAGTTCTCTGAAGACGCGGTTCATTCTCTCCCCAAGTAAGAGTTGCATTCCTTGCAAACTCAATCATGGAAGGTCGGAGAGGGTTGTCTGATGCTAAGACAGCCTTTTTCATGATCTGGTTCCCCACTTGGTGGAGGGGGAGATCATATATGATGTCATCCCTTTTCTTAAGTTTCTCTGCCAACTTTGCATTAATAATAAGAGAGAAAAATTGTTGGAAGGGTACCTGAGGACGTCGGAGGGTAGAGAAGGAGGAGATCATTTCATTAAAGAAATAGCTGGCATAATCTATCTTTCTCTGAAAAATAAGAGCATGTGCCAGCTCAGTTACTTGAGAAGGTGACTGATCTGGGCCACCTGTCTTCTTGCTCAGGCACAGAATCAGATGAGCAAAGAAGAAGTTCCAAATACTTCCCATGTTTTTGCGCAATAAAGTACCAGGACCCTTTGACTTTGAGCCCTTCTTTTCTTCCAAATAGTTTAACACATCAACCACCATTTGATGTTCATTTCCAAGAGGGAAAGGTTCATAGGAATCATAGACAGGAAGCTGGAGAATGCTTCTAACATCTTCCACATTGAAGATCACATCATGTTCATCATTACTTAGGACAGATGCAAGAATTTGATCCGATGAGGCATCAAATGTGCAAGTTAACCAAAAGTTTCCAAGAAGAAACTTACTCATTTTGGGTTTTTCTGTCAGAGCATATTGTAGAGGGCATCTCTGCAGAAACCAACAAACATCATTGTACTCTGGATGAGCATTGTCAACTCCTATTCTTCCAAAGTAATTGCATGCAGGGAATGAGAGAGATCCAAAGGTGATTGTTTGTTCTTCACCAATTCTTGATGGAGATGCCATTGAAGAAGAAATGAAGTTGCAGGTTTGAAGTTCTTGCTATTGTAGGAGAGGAAGAGTGGGTGCGAGAAAGGTGGTGAAGTAGTGGGATGGGTGGTTATATATGAGAGGGAAAATTCAACTTTCAAAAGTAATTATTACTTTTGGTGATTGAAAGGTCAGAAATTCTAAGGATTTTAACTTGGGAATCGGCGCATGTTCTGACATTTATGATGTCATTTGAGATAAGAACAAGAATTCTAAGAGTTATCTTTTTAAGGGTTAAGAAGGTGAAGGGTTTGTAACGTTTACCTCGCTGAGTCAAAACGTCGGAAAGCTGACGTCAAGTGATGACATCGGCGGTTTGAGCATGGGTGCAACGTCGGTGGCTCGAACAAGGTGCAACATCGGTGGTTCGATAAAAAGGACAAACGTCGGTGGGTCGAGGCAACCAACGTCGGTGGATAGGGCTTGTCGGAAAGTGACGCAAGCAACGTCGGTGGCTTCGGTTAAACGTCGGTGGGTATCGGTGGTTTAGCGATGGTGGTTGTCGGAAAGAGGAGCTACGGTGGCTTGTTGTCGGTGGCTATGGTGGAAGATGGTGATTCTCGGTGGCCGTCGGTAGCTTGGGTGCCGACGGTGGATTGATGATGTATGGAGGATGGTATGGTTTTAGGGTTAAGAGTTTTAGGCTTATAGAAAGGAGAGAGATGGGGTACCGTCGGTGACTTAGTCACCGACACTGTATATACATATATATTTCTTTTTCTTTTTATTTTTCTTATATATATTATTATTATTATATGACTTATATAAAATATAGTATATATAAATATATAATATTCATAAATGAATATAATATATGTACATATAATATATAAATATATATAAACATGTAAATATATAAATATATATCATATGTATATATAACATACATAAATGTCAGGTCTACTCGCAGTTAGATAGAGAAGGGATCCTATCATGGCTCTATAATTTGTAATATTGACAGAAATGCCATCAGGATCAGAAAAGAGTTTAAGAGGAGGAGCCATAGGAGTTTTCATGGTAGAGCAAGTATCAAATTGAAACTTTTTCAGAAGATCTTTAATGTATTTACTTTGATTTAGGAAAATACCTTCTGAAGATTGTTTTACTTGCAAACCAAGAAAGAAAGTTAACTCCCCCATCATGCTCATTTCATATTCTTTTTGCATGAGGGAGCTAAACTCATCACACAAGGATTCATCGGTGGCTCCAAAAATAATATCATCTACATAGATTTGAACAAGAATGATATTACCTTGTGATTTCTTGAAGAAGAGAGTGTTGTCAACCTTGCCTCGTATGTACTTATTTCTAAGTAGATATTCTGAGAGAGTGTCATACCGAGCACGTGGAGCTTGCTTCGGTCCATATAGAGCTTTATCCGGCCTATATACATGATATGGATGGACTCGGATCTTCAAACCCAGAGGTTGCTTCACATACACTTCTTCAGCTAATTCACCATTCAGGAAGGCACTTTTGACATCCATTTGGAATACCCGAAATTTTTTGTAAGCTGCATGGGCAAGAAATATTCGGATAGCTTCCAATCTGGCAACAGGAGCAAAGGTTTCATCATAATCAATTCCTTCCTCTTGCCGATATCCTTGAGCAACCAACCTTGCCTTGTTCCTTATGACAGTTCCTTCTTCGTCCATCTTGTTTCGAAACACCCATTTTGTTCCAATAATAGTTTTGTTGGATGGACGAGGAACTAACTTCCAGACTTTGTTTCTCTCAAATTGTGAGAGCTCTTCTTGCATGGCAATTACCCAGCTAGGATCAGCTAGGGCTTCATTTATCAGCTTAGGCTCAATAATGGAAACAAAGTTGACATATAAGCACAGATTGCTTATGCCTCTTCTGGTTTTTACACCAACTTGTGGATCACCTATGATTTGATCTATTGAATGATCCATGGTCCACTTTAGTGCAGGAGGTAAGGAGGAAGGTAGAGAAGAGGATGAAGTAGGAATTTGAGATGGTGAAGAAAGGTTTAAGGGAGATGTGGTGTTTTGGTGGGTAAGGTCTTCTGAAGAGTTAGTTTCAGGAGGTGGAGAGGAAAGAGATGGTTCTGAAGGTAAGGTGGTTTTTATGGGAGGCTGAGAAGAGTTTCTATCTGGAGGATTGGTTTGAGAGGAGGATGGAATTTCACCAACACATGAATTTATCCATAGGTTTAATTCTTCTTCATCACAAGATAATGAAGAAGTTTCAAACTCATCAAACTTCACATGCATGGATTCATCTATGCATTGTCTTCTTAGATTGAAGATTCTAAAGGCTCTTGAGGAGAGAGAATAGCCCATGAAAATTCCATCATCAGACTTCGGATCAAACTTTCCAAGTTGTTCCCTGTCATTTAGCATGTGACATGCACAACCAAACACATGGAAGAAGTCAACTGCAGGTTTTCTACCATGGAAAACTTCATACGGAGTCTTGTCATGCCTTTTGACTATGATACACCTATTTTGAGTAAAGCATGCAGTGTTAACTGCTTCTGCCCAAAAATAGGTTGGCAACTTGGATTCACTCAGCATAGACCTTGCAGCTTCACATAGTGTTCTATTCTTTCTTTCAACAACACCATTTTGCCGAGGAGTGCGTACGACGGAAAAGTTACGAGAAATTCCTTTTAGGTCAAAGAAATCTTCTGAAAGATTCTTGAATTCTGTGCCATTATCACTTCTGAAGGACTTCACCAGTTTACCATTCAAATTTTCAATTTTTCTTGTAAACCTGATGATTTCTTCAGCAGCATCACTCTTGTGTTTCAGAAAGAACACCCAAGTATATCTAGAGAATTCATCGACGATTACTAGCATATACTTTTTACCACCCAGACTGGGTGTGCTTACTAGACCGCACAGATCCATGTGAAGCATTTGAAGAGGTTGAGAGATAGAAGAGCATTGTTTTGTTTTAAAGGAAGTTCTGGTGAGTTTTCCTTTTTCACATGCTCCACACAGCTTTTCTTTTTCAAAAACTATTTTTGGCATTCCAACAACTTGACTCCTTGTTGGAGAGTTTGTTCAAGGTTTTAAAGTTTAGATGAGAGAACCTTTTATGCCACAAACCAACTTTGTTTGGCTAGTTCTTGAGAAAGGAGACACACGAACTTCTCCTATTGCACTTTCCTTCATGTTGATTATGTACACGTCATTCAGTCGGGTTCCTGCTAGTACAATCTTGTTCTGTACGTCAAAGACCAAGCACACACATAGCTGGAACATGACCTTATAGCCCAAATCACATATTTGGCTTATGCTTAGAAGATTGTACATCACCCTTCAACATGAGCTACTGAGAGAAAGTGATGGTTCCATTTGAAATGGTACCATATCCTTTGGTGACCCCTTTTCCATTTCCTCCAAAGGAAACAGTGGGTCCCTTTTCTTTTGAGAAGTTAGAGAGAAGAAGTTTGTTTCCGGTCATGTGTCTTGAACATCCACTATCCATGTACCATATATGATCTTTATTTGGTACCTGCACCCAAAAACAAATTTAGACTTTTGGTACCCATTTTGAGGTGGGTTCTTTGTGATTAGAAGGCATTTTAGTTTTACAAGGATCCAAATCTTTTGGGCAATTTTTAGCAAGATGAAGAGTGTTGCCACAATTATAGCACTTCTTTAAAGGAAAGGCCTTTTTAAAATCCCTATCATCAAAAGTTTGGACAGAGGTTGAGGAATGAGAAGAAGAGGGGTGTCCAACACCTGGTCTTGGTCCAAGAATACCTTTACCAGGATTTCTTGATTTCTTCAAGTTTACTGACCGAGGAATAAAGTCAGTAGCTATTTGAGATTTCCTTTTAGATGAAAAATTTGATTTAGAAAAATTTTCTTTTGAGGAGAAAATCTTTTTGAAGAAGGATACTCAGCAACTTCAGAAGGCTGCTCCTGGGAGTACCTTGACTCATGCAGACTTAAGGAATTTAAAAGTCTTTGGATAGGTTTGGGAGAAGAAGAAGAGCTTGGAAGAGTTGAAACCATTGAAGACTCAGAAGAGATTTCTTTAGCTTTAACAAAGACTCCAAACTTTTTAGAACCAGATTCTACTTTGAGCATGTCAAGTAGATCTAAAGAGTGAACGGAGGTAGAATCCTCAGATGAGTAACCGAAGAGATCATCATCGTCATCAGAAAGGAAACCAGCAGGAAAACCTTGACATTCAGAAGAAGGAAGTGGAAGGTCAAAAGGTTGAGGAACATCTTTTTCATAACCAAGGCCAGACTTATCCTTGCTGGTGATTTGATCTTGAAGGATCTTTTCAAGATTCTTAGAGGATTTAGTCCATTTAGACGAGAACCTCTTGTCCTTTTCAAGAGTGGAAGAGATCTTTGATTTTTCCTCGAAAGATCGTCGTTTAAGTACCGAAGGTTTTCCGGATCAAATTTTCATTTTGTCAAAATCTTTTAGTTTTGAAAAGCAAGAGAGGAGTTGATCATTTAGACATTTTATGTGTATATCAGCCTTTTTCTTTTGAATATTTAAGTCACAGAAGTCAACAGTTAAAGAATCAAAGGCATCAGCCTTTTGATCATCAGAGAGAAAGGTAAAAGGATGTACCTGAGGTTTTGTTCCTGAAGTGGATCCTCGGCGAGATACAAGGGTGGTGTAGAGTGACTTCTCCATGTCTTCTATCTCATCGATTTTGGCCATGAGGCATTTAGTGACATACTCACTCTCACTCTCAGAGGTTTGCTCATCTTCCCAGCAATGAGCCTTAGCAACCAAGGTTTTATTTTTACCTTGGTTTCTCTCTTTTTCTCTCTTGTATTTGGCTTTGTATTTCTTATACCTGGAGTTTTCTTTTGATTCAGAATTTTCTTTAGAGGATTGGCTATTTCTCTCTTCATGCTTCCTAGAAGCTGATTTTGAGAAGTCATGGCCATAAGAAGAAGAAGGTTTGACAGAAGAGGAAGCTTTTGATTTGCATTCAGAAGCAAAATGACCTTTCTTTCCACAATTGAAGCATTCTTCATTTGCTTTATCGCAAGAGGATTTTGAGAAAAAGGTTTTCTATTAAATTTGGAATTGTTTGAAGAAAATCTTTTATTCTTAAGGTTTCTGAAGCAAGCATTGCCATACTATCGTAAAGTATGTCAATGGCTGATTCTTCTCCTTCATCATCAGCAGCACTATAGTATGCATCTGACAGATGAGAAGAGTCTTCCTTAATATCTTTTTCAGAATCAGAAGAAGGATAGGTGATTCTAGGAATACAAGAAGAAGATTTTGAATCACCTATCAAAGCAATAGAAGAGGATTTGATATCCTTTATAAGAGATTTTCTCTGGTTCTTAGTTTGTTCATAGTGAAGAAGAGTTCCATAGAGAGCAGTTAAAGGCATTATTTCTAAGTTCTTGGTTTGCTTGATGCAAGTACAGATAGTTTCCCAGAAATCTGGAAGACAATCCATGAATTTGCAGAGAACTTCTTCATTATCATAAACTCGTCCAAGAGCTTTGAGATCATTGAGAAGACAGTTAAAGCGATTAAAGTAGGTAGAAAGATATTCTCCTTTTCATGGGAGAAGAGTTCATACTTTCTAACAAGACGGATCTGTTAGATTTCTTTACTTCTTTGGTGCCTTCATATAAGACACTCAAAGTATCCCACATCTCTTTAGCAGTGGGAAGGTTAAGAAGAGAATGATACACATCATCAGGAAGGGATACAGCAAGAGCAGACTTGACTTTAGTGTCTAAAGCAACTAGGCGTTTATCATCTTCACTAAATTTGTTAGAAGGTTTGATGATATATCTACCAGTTTTCTCACTTCTTTCGTCATCTGACTCTATATCCTTTCCTTCAGCGTCCTTTTGAGGGCCAAAGCGAGCCCATATTTTAGGAACAATAGGTCTCACTCACTGAGAATGTTGGGATACCTGCAATCGATCCCTTCCAAGAATAATAACATGCGATTTTTCCATAACCCAAAGTTGTTTGGGTTGAATCTTGGGGGTTTAGCCAAAGATCCTAAATCATATGTATTACTGGAAGAGGTCTGCAAGGTACCATCAACATTTGAGGTAGTAGCCATCACAGATCTGGTTTATGAGATTAAACCAACCGCTTCGATACCAATTGTTAGTCCCCAAAGAGAGATGGCTAACTAAGAGAGGTTTTGTAGAGGGGGGGTTGAATATAAAACACACGTAATATACTCTTTTTAAATTTTTTAATATAAATATTAAAAATTTATACACGGATAGTTTGATGCGGAAAAGAACGGGCGGACTATTCTATCAAACTAAACACACGATAATACGATAATTAACTTTTACACTAAGCAAGTTAAAACAATATCGTTATAGCACACAAACTTTGCCACGGTCACACAAATAATCACTTTGAAGATTTGTTGAAAGCGTGAGATTTCTGGGAAGGACTTCATCTCCTTTTATAGTGTCCATTCATGGGATGCAAGTGGACGGTACCGCCAAGGTTTCATTAGTCGGAAGATTATCTGCTGGACGAAGGAAGAGACCACTTCCTTTGTACTAGAATAATGGATGAACCATTCCTTGTAGCACGTAATGTCAGATAACTTTATCTTCTTTTCTTCATGCTCTGTGAAGTCCCATCAAGCCTTTTAGCTAATAGACAAATATTCCTTTTATAAGGATAAAAGAGAATGTCTTTATTTAAGGCTTGGTGCCCAAGTTCTTGCTGGCTCACGTGTCTTGCAATTGATGTGAGTCAAAAACTTATCTCTTTGAAATTGCTAAGTGATACATCTCACTATGTATCACATCGGTGGATACCTTATAAGGCTGGAGTTGATAAGTGTACACTTTGCTTGATAACTTCTTCTTTCACTAAGTGACAAAAGTGTATACCCTTGTGAGTTGATATCACAGCCTTAGAAAATATACCTGCAATTTCGGTGACCAAGATTATAGTGTCGGTGACCATGACATCAAACTTGATGACCTCATCTTTTTTTGATGTCCTTAGTACTTTTGATGACTTTTGAGTGTACCATCGGTGACCCACTATATTGGTGACCCAAACTTGACTTGGCAAAATGATCTGAATATTGAAGTTGGTTGATACATCCAAAATTCCACTTTTTGATGTACAACCCCTTGATTGAATAGTCTTTGACTCTTCAATACTTGAAGCATATTTCAGACCTTCAAAAGAACCTCTAAAAATTCATTCATATAAAGGAAGGTGGTTCATCACCAAATCATCGGTGACCCAACAATATATATATATATATATATATATGTCAAGAGATCGAATTAAAGACAAAATTATGGATGTTGAATTGCCAAGTAAAACATAAAACCATCAAAGATTCGTTCATTAATTAATTCATGCAAGAACACCATGTTCATGCATACATCCATACCAAAAAAAAAAGAAAAAAGAACAACTAAACCCAGCCTAAATGCATGATTCAAAGAAATAGTTTCCAGACAAGTGAACCCAGCTTCCGTTTCTTCACTTCTCCTCCTCCTCCTTCTCTTTTCCCTTCTTCTTCTCCTCCTCCTCCGCCTCCTCCTTCTCTTTTCCCTTTCGCTTCTTCTTCTTCTCCTCCTCCTCCCCCTCCTCCGCCTCCTCCTTCTCTTTTCCCTTTCGCTTCTTCTTCTCCTCATTAATGGCTGTAATTTCCTCTTCCAGTTTGGAACATCTTGTCTTATACATGAGAAGTTCGTTACTCAAGTGCGCAATAAAGTTAGCGACAGATATAGCGTCCAGATTCTTTGTTTGGGTAATATCATATCCACTGACCATGGTTGCAGCAGCAGATCCACCGGAAGGATCACCGGATCCACCGGATTCTTCAGCGGTAGGCATGGGGTCATCAGCAGTAGGCATAGAGTGATCACCAGTTCCACCGGATTCATCAGCGGCAGCGGTAGGCATGGAGTCATCACCGGATCTACCGGATTCATCAGCACGAGGCATGGAGTGATCACCGGATCCGCCGGAGATATCAACAGTAGGCATTGAGTGATCAGACGACTGCTTGGACGTAGGAGGAAGATCAGACATGGTGTGTTTGTTTGAATATTGAAAGGATTCTATTTATTCGGAGGAGGAAGATGGGTTGTATTTATACCAGCAAAAAGGATTAAAAAGACAAAAAATTAAAAAAGTTATAATAAAAATTGTGTGCTCTGCTCCTTAGACGGGAACATTGTCTGCAACAGCAGCAGAATGAAAACAAAACTGTTGTACAAATCCCCGTCCATTAAATGTGTCAACCAATTAAAAATTACCTCCCTCCACTAAATGGGATAAAAATGACAATTCTAAATTTCTCCCATTCCATTCCCAATTACAATTTTACACATCATTTTTATTTTAATTGATTATGTTTTTTTTTTAAGAAATTAATTAATTATGTTATTAATGGTTAATGTTGTCAATTATCATTAACTATATTCTCTCTCATCGTTAACTTAATTATTTCACATCGATTAAACTTATATCTCTCTTCTATATTTTCATTAATGAACTATATTTCTATTATTTTCTTAATGTTTTATTTCAAATTAAGTTAATTAATTTTATATATTTTGAACAAAAATTAATCTTACTATTATTTAACAATAAAATTAATTTACACGTTTGGAATTTAATTATTAAATCAAATACTGGTTAATTTACACGTTTGGAATTTAATTATAAAATCAAATACTGCTTAGGAGGTGTTGGAAATTATAGTAAGGTTGGAAGTTTTATTTCATCCCACCATTGATAGGATTATGCATGTTGGGTCACCGATGATTTGGTGATGAACCACCTTCCTTTATATGAATGAATTTTTACAGGTTCTTTTGAAGGTCTGAAATATGCTTCAAGTATTGAAGAGTCAAAGACTATTCAATCAAGGGGTTGTACATCAAAAAGTGGAATTTTGGATGTATCAACCAACTTCAATATTCAGACCATCTTGCCAAGTCAAGATTGGGTTACCAATATAGTGGGTCACCGATGGTACACTCAAAAGTCATCAAAAGTACTAAGGACATCAAATAAGATGAGGTCATCAAGTTTGATGTCATGGTCACCGACACTATGATCTTGGTCACCGAAATTGCAGGTATATTTTCTAAGGCTGTGATATCAACTCACAAGGGTATACACTTTTGTCACTTAGTGAAAGAAGAAGTTATCAAGCAAAGTGTACACTTATCAACTCCAGCCTTATAAGGTATCCACCGATGTGATACATAGTGAGATGTATCACTTAGCAATTTCAAAGAGATAAGTTCTTGACTCACATCAATTGCAAAACACGTGAGCCAAAGAAGAACTTGGGCACCAAGCCTTAATTAAAGACATTCTCTTTTATTCTTATAAAAGGAATATTTGTCTTTTAGCTAAAAGGCTTGATGGGACTTCACAGAGCATGAAGAAAAGAAGATAAAGTTATCTGACATTACGTGCTACAATGAATGGTTCATCCATTATTCTAGTACAAAGGAAAGTGGTCTCTTCCTTTGTCCATCAGATAATCTTCCAGCTAATGAAACCTTGACAGCTGTCCACTTGCATCCCATGCATGGACACTATAAAAGGAGATGAAGTCCTTCCCAGAAATCTCACGCTTTCAACAAATCTTCAGAGTGATTATTTGTTTGACTGTGGCAAAGCTGTGTGCTATAACAGTATTGTTTTAACTTGCTTAGTGTAATAGTTAATTATCGTTATCTCGTGTGTTTAGTTTGATAGAATAGTACTCGTTCTTTTCCGCATCAAACTATTCGTGTGTAAATTTTTAATATTTATATTAAAAAATTTAAAAAGAGTATATTCGTGTGTTTTATATTCAACCCCCCTTCTACAAAACCCTTTCTTAGTTAGCCATCTCTCTTTGGGGACTAACAATTGGTATCGTAGCGATTGGTTTAATCTCATAAACCGGATCCGTGATGGCTACTACCTCGAATGTTGATGGTACCTTGCAGACCTCTTCCAGTAATACATATGATTTAGGATCTTTGGCTAAACCCCCAAGATTCAACCCAAACAACTTTGGGTTATGGAAAAATCGCATGTTATTATTCTTGGAAGGGATAGATTAGTGTATCCCAACATTCTCATGAGGACCTATTATTCCTAAAATATGGGCTCGCTTTGGCCCTCAAAAGGACGTCGAAGGAAAGGACATAGAGTCGGATGACGAAAGAAATGAGAAAACCGGTAGATATATCATTAAACCTTCTAACAAATTTAGTGAAGATGATAAACGCCTAGTTGCTTTAGATACTAAAGTCAAATCGCTCTTTGTTTCCCTTCCCGATGATGTGTATCATTCTCTTCTTAACCTTCCCAATCGCTAAAGAGATGTGGGATACTTTGAGTGTCTTATATGAAGGCACCAAAGAAGTAAAGAAATCTAACAGGATCCGTCTTGTTAGAAAGTATGAACTCTTCTCCCATGAAAAGGGAGAATCTCTTTCTACCTACTTTAATCGTTTTAATCGTCTTCTTAACGATCTCAAAGCTCTTGGACGAGTTTATGATAATGAAGAAGTTCTCTGCAAGTTTATGGATTGTCTTCCCGATTTACGGGAAACTATCCGTACTTGCATCAAGCAAACCAAGAACTTAGAAATAATGCCTTTAATCGCTCTCTATGGAACTCTTCTTCACTATGAACAAACTAAGAATCGAGAAAGTCTCTTATAAAGGATATCAAATCCTCCTCTATTGCTTTGATAGGTGATTCAAAACCTTCTTCTTGTATTCCTAGAATCACCTATCCTTCTTCTAATTACGAAAAAGATATTAAGGAAGACTCTTCTCATCCGTCGATGCATACTATAGTGCCGCCGATGATGAAGGAGGAGAATCGGCCATTGACATACTTTCGATAGTATGGCAATGCTTGGCCGGAAACCTTAAGAACAAAAGATTTTCTTCAAACCGCTCCAAATTTAATAGAAAACCTTTTTCTCAAAAATCCTCTTCGATAAAGCAAATGAAGAATGCTTCAATTGTGGAAAGAAAGGTCATTTTGCTTTTCGAATGCGTATCAAAAGCTTCTTCTTCTAAACCTTCTTCTTCTTATGGCCATGACTTCTCAAAATCGGCTTCTAGGAAGCATGAAGAGAGAAATAGCCAATCCTCTAAGGAAAACTCGAATCAAAAGAAACCTCAAGGTACAAGAAATACAAAGCAAAATACAAGAGAGAAAAGGAGAGAAACCAAGGTAAAAATAAAACCTTAGTTGCTGAGGCTCATTGCTGGGAAGATGAGCAAACCTCTGAGAGTGAGAGTGAGTATGTCACTAAGTGCCTCATGGCCAAAATTGATGAGATAGAAGACATGGAGAAATCACTCTACACCACTCTTGTATCCGCCGAGGGATCCACTTCGTGGACAAAACCTCAGGTACATCCTTTTACCTTTCTCTCTGATGATCAAAAGGCTGATGCCTTTGACTCTTTAACTGTTGACTTCTGTGACTTAAAGATTCAAAATAAAAAGGCTGATATGCATATAAAATGTCTAAATGATCAACTCCTCTCTTGCTTTTCAAAACTAAAAGATTTTGACAAAATGAAAGTCGTATCCGGAAAACCTTCGGTATTTAAACGACAAATTTCTCCGAGGAAAAATCAAAGATTTCTTCTACACTTGAAAAGGAACAAGAGGTTCTGTCTAAATGGACTAAATCCTCTAAGAATCTAGAAAGGATCCTTCAAGATCAAATCACCAGCAAGGATAAGTCTGGCCTTGGTTATGGAAAAGATATTCCTCAACCTCTCGACCTTCCACTCCCTTCTTCTTACCGAGTGTCAAGGTTTTCCCGCCGGTTTCTTTTCCGATGACGATGATGCTCTCTTCGGTTACTCATCCGAGGATTCTACCTCCGTTCACTCTATAGATCTACTTGACATGCTCAAAGTAGAATTCGGTTCCAAAAAGTTTGGAGTCTTTGTTAAAGCTAAAGAAATCTCTTCCGAGTCTTCAATGGTTTCAACTCTTCCAAGCTCTTCTTCTTCTCCCAAACCTATCCAAAGACTTTTAAATTCCTTAAGTCTTCATGAGTCAAGGTACTCCCTGTGAGCGCCTTTCCGAAGTTGCTGAGTATTCTTCTTCAAAAGGATTTTCTCCTCAAAAGAAAAAATTTTCTAAATCAAATTTTTCATCTAAAAGGAAATCTCAAATAGCTACTGACTTTATTCCTCGGTCAGTAAACTTGAAGAAATCAAGAAATCCTGGTAAAGGTATTCTTGGACCAAGACTGTGTGTTGGACATCCCTCTTCTTCTCATTCCTCAACCTCGTTCAAAGTTTAGATGATAGGGATTTTAAAAGGCTTTCCTTTTAAAGAAGTGCTATAACCGTGGCAACACTCTTCATCTTGCTAAAAATTGCCCAAAAGACTTGGCTCCTTGCAAATCTAAAATGCCTTCTAATCCCAAAGGACCCACCTCAAAATGGGTACCAAAAGTCTAAATTTGTTTCTGGGTGCAGGTACCAAATAAAGATCATATATGGTACATGGATAGTGGATGTTCAAGACACATGACCGGAAACAAACTTCTTCTCTCTAACTTCTCAAAAGAAAAGTGGACCCACCGTTTCCTTTGGAGGAAATGGAAAAGGGGTCACCAAAGGATATGGTACCATTTCAAATGGAACCATCACTTTCTCCAGAGTAGCTCATGTTGAAGTGGCCGATGTACAATCTTCTAAGCATAAGCCAAATATGTGATTTGGGCTATAAGGTCATGTTCCAAATATGTGTATGTTTGGTCTTTGACGTACGTAACAAAATTGTACTAGCAGGAACCCGACCGAATGACGTGTACATAATCAACATGAAGGAAAGTGCAATAGGAGAAGTCGTGTGTCTCCTTTCTCAAGAGCTAGCCAAACAAAGTTGGTTGTGGCATAAAAGGTTCTCTCATCTAAACTTTAAAACCTTGAACAAACTCTCCAACAAAGAGCTGGTTGTTGGAATGCCAAAAATAGCTTTTGAAAAAGAAAAGTCATGTGGGGCATGTGAAAAAGGAAAACTCACCGAACTTCCTTTAAAACAAAACAATGCTCTTCTATCTCTCAACCTCTTCAAATGCTTCACATGGATCTATGCGGTCCACCAAGTACACCGTCCGGGTGGTAAGAAGTATATGCTAGTAATCGTCGATGAATTCTCTAGATATACTTGGGTGTTCTTTACGAAACACAAGAGTGATGTCGTCGAAGAAATCATCGTGTTTACAAGAAAAATTGAAAATTTGAATGGTAAATCGGTGAAGTCCTTCGAAGTGATAATGGCACCGAATTCAAGAATGTCGCTTCCGGAAGATTTCTTTGACCTAAAAGGAATCTCTCGTAACTTCTCTCGCCGTACGCACTCCTCAAAGAAAATGGTGTTGTTGAGAGAAAGAATAGAACACTATGTGAAGCTGCAAGGTCTATGCTGAGTGAATCCAAGTTGCCAACCTATTTTTGGGCAGAAGCAGTTAACACTGCATGCTTTACTCAAAATAGGTCTATCATAGTCAAAAGGCATGACAAGACCCCGTATGAAGTTTTCCATGGTAGAAAACCTGCAGTTGACTTCTTCCATGTGTTTGTCGTGCTTGTCACATGCTAAATGACAGGGAACAACTTGGAAAGTTTGATCCAAAGTCTGATGATGGAATTTTCATGGGCTATTCTCTCTCCTCAAGAGCCTTTAGAATCTTCAATCTAAGAAGACAATGCATAGATGAATCCATGCATGTAAAGTTTGATGAGTTTGAAACTTCTTCATTATCTTGTGATGAAGAAGAATTAAACCTATGGATAAATTCATGTGTTAGTGAAATTCCATCCTCCTCTCAAACCAATCCTCCAGATAGCAACCCTTCTCAGCCTCCTATAAACACCACCTCACCTTGAACCTTCTTTTTCTTCTCCACCTCCTAAAACTAACTCTTTAGAAGACCTTACCCACCAAAACACTATATCTCCCTTAAACCCTTCTTCACCATCCCAAAATCCTACCTCATCCTCTTCTCTACCTCCCTCCTTACCTCCTCGCACTAAAGTGGACCATGGATCATCCAATAGATCAAATCATAGGTGATCCACAAGTTGGTGTAAAAACCAGAAGAGGCATAAGCAATCTGTGCTTATATGTCAACTTTGTTTCCATTCTTGAGCCTAAGCTGATAAATGAAGCCCTAGCTGATCCAAGCTGGGTAATTGCCATGCAAGAAGAGCTCTCACAATTTGAGAGAAACAAAGTCTGGAAATTAGTTCCTCGTCCATCCAACAAAACAATTATTGGAACAAAATGGGTGTTTCGAAATAAGATGGACGAAGAAGGAACTTGTCATAAGGAACAAGGCAAGGTTGGTTGCTCAAGGATATCGGCAAGAGGAAGGAATTGATTATGATGAAACCTTTGCTCCCGTTGCCGATTGGAAGCTATCCGAATATTTCTTGCCCATGTACTTACAAGAATTTTCGGGTATTCCAAATGGATGTCAAAAGTGCCTTCCTGAATGGTGAATTAGCTGAAGAAGTGTATGTGAAGCAACCTCCTGGGTTTGAAGATCCAGTCCATCCATATCATGTATATAGGCTGGATAAAGCTCTATATGGACTGAAGCAAGCTCCACGTGCTCGGTATGACACTCTCTCGAATATCTACTTAGAAATAAGTACATACGAGGCAAGGTTGACAACACTCTCTTCTTCAAGAAATCACAAGGTAATATCATTCTTGTTCAAATCTATGTAGATGATATTATTTTTGGAGCCACCGATGAATCTTTGTGTGATGAGTTTAGCTCCCTCATGCAAAAGGAATATGAAATGAGCATGATGGGGGAGTTAACTTTCTTTCTTGGTTTGCAAGTAAAACAATCTTCGAAGGTATTTTCATAAATCAAAGTAAATACATTAAAGATCTTCGAAAAAGTTTCAATTTGATACTTGCTCTACCATGAAAACTCCTATGGCTCCTCCTCTTAAACTCTTTTCGATCCCGATGGCATTTACGTAAATATTACAAATTATAGAGCCATGATAGGATCCCTTCTTTATCTAACCGCAAGTAGACGACATTATGTTTGCTACTTGTCTATGTGCCCGATACCAAGCAAATCCTAAAGAATCACACCTAGCCGTCGTGAAAAGGATTTTCGTGTATACGAAAGGTACCATAAATCCGGGTCTTTGGTATCCCAAAGACTCGTGTTTCGATCTCATCGGGTACTCGATTACGATTTTGCGAGGTTCAAAAATAGACAGAAAGAGTACAACCGGAAGTTGTCGAGTTACTTGGTGGAAAGCTTGTGAAATTTGGGTCAAGTAAGAAACAACATTCGGTGTCTACATCTACCGCCGAAGCGAGTATGTAGGTCGCCGGAAGTTGCCGTGCACGATATTGTGGATGAAAAATCGATTGTGTGATTACAATCGTGTGTTCTCAAAAATCCCAATAATGTGTGACAACTCAAGTGCAATAGCCATTGCCAACAACCCTGTGCTTCATTCAAGATCCAAGCACATTGATATTAGGTATCACTTTATAAGAGATCATGTCTCTAAAGGTGATGTGGAGTTACATTTCATTCCCACCGACTATCAACTAGCTGATCTATTCACAAAGCCCCTTGATGAAGCAAGGTTCAAGTTCCTCATTGGTGAGTTAGGTATGGTAAACATAGACTAATATATTTTATATTTATATATAATGTATCTTTTATATATATATATTCCATATATATATATATATTATATACATTTATATATTTATAACTTATATATGGTATATGTTTTATATATATATTATATGTATATTTTATAGATATATTATATTTTAAATTATATATTATACTATATTTATATATTTATAATATAAAAAGAAAAAGAAAAAGAAAATAAAAATATATATATATATATATATATATATTTGTACAGTGTCGGTGACTAAAGTCACCGACGGCCCTAACTCTCTTTCTCTCTCTCTCTTCTTTCTCATAAAATCCCTTCCCCAAAACCTTAACCAACCACCAATCCACCACCGATTCGCCGCCTGTCTTTCCGACAACCACCATTGCCAAGCCACCGACGTCTACCCTTGCCACCATCCACCGACCTCACCGACCTCACCATCCACCGACCTCACCGACCTCACCGACCTCACCGACGTCACCCCTTTCCGACGACTCTCTCTCTCTCACGTCACTCTCATCCACCGACGTCACCATCCACCGACGTTGCACTTTGGATTCGAGCCACCGACGTTGCACTTTGGTTCGAGCCACCGACGTTGCACTTTGAGTCGAACCACCGAGATCTTTGAAGCCGTGTATCCACCGACGGTCACCGGGTATCCACCGACGGTCACCGTGTATCCACCGACGTTGGTTGCCTCGACCCACCGACGTCTCTCTCTCATCTTGGTTCAAGCCACCGACGTTTTTCTCATTACTGAGCCACCGACGTTTGTCCCTTTTATGAACCACCGACGTTTTAAACTCTCCAAGGTAACCATTACAAACCCTTCACCTTCTTAACCCCTTAAAGATAACTCTTGACTTACCACTCTTGATAAGCAAGATTATTTGTTCTTATCCCTAATGACATCATCAATGTCAGACCATGCGCCGAATTCAACCCTAAACCCTTAGAATTCTGACCTTTCAATCACCAAAAGTAATCATTAATTTTGAAAGTTGAATTTTCCCTCTCATATATAACCACCCATCCCACTACTTCACCACCTTTCTCGCACCCATCTTCTCATCACCTTCAAAAGCAAGAACTTCAAACCTGCAACTCCCATCTTCTTCAATGGCTTCTCCTTCAAGAATTGGTGAAGAACAAACAATCACTTTTGGATCTCTCTCCTTCCCTGCATGCAATTACTTTGGAAGAATAGGAGTTGACAATGCTCATCCAGAGTACAATGATGTGTGTTGGTTTCTTCAGAGATGCCCTCTACAATATGCTCTGACAGCAAAGCCCAAAATGAGTAAGTTTCTTCTTGGAAACTTTTGGTTAACTTGCACATTTGATGCCTCATCGGATCAAATTATTGCATCTGTTCTAAGTAATGATGAACATGATGTGATCTTCAATGTGGAAGATGTTAGAAGCATTCTCAAGCTTCCTGTTTATGATTCCTATGAACCATTCCCTCTTGGTAATGAACATCAAATGGTGGTTGATGTGTTAAACTACTTGGAAGAGAAGAAGGGATCAAAGTCAAAGGGTCCAGGTACTTTATTGCGTAAAAACATGGGAAGTATTTGGAACTTCTTCTTTGCTCATCTAATTCTGTGTCTGAGCAAGAAGACAGGTGGTCCGGATCAGTCACCTTCTCAAGTAACTGAGCTGGCACATGCTCTTATTTTTCAAAGAAAAATAGATTATGCCAGCTATTTCTTTAATGAAATGATCTCCTCGTTCTCTACCCTCCGACGTCCTCAGGTACCATTTCAGCGACTTTTCTCTCTTATTATTCATGCAAAGTTGGCAGATAAATTAGAGAAAAGAGATGATATAGTATATGATCTCCCTCTCCACCAAGTGGGTAACCAGATCATGAAAAAGGCTGTCTTAGCATCAGACAACCCTCTCAGACCTTCTATGGTTGAGTTTGCAAGGAATGCAACTCTTACTGGGGAGAGAATGAACCGCGTCTTCAGAGAACTTCAGGTATGTCTTCTACCCCCTCTGTACCTAGAGTCACTGGTGTGCCCAAATCTCTTAAGAGATCCAAAGCGTCGGGCACATCTACCTCCGCACCCACCGATGCTACGAAGCCAAAAGAGCCTTTGGCTTCCACCCAAGCATCCAAATCCCATAAGCGGAGAAACTCTAAAAGCCCCCCAAAGACTTCCTCAAAGAAGTCTAAGGGAACCCAAAGGGTTAAAGCACATGATCCATCTGCGGCTCCCAAAAGTCAGTAGGTGTTGAAAATATCCTCACAAAACCCAAGGAACACTTAGCTACTCCCAGCTCCTCCATGCCCTCTCAAAAGGACATGGTTGTACAAAGGGACACCCCTCTTATTCCTTCATCAACTTTCTCCTTAGTTGATGAAGATGACTTGGAGTCTCCCATCCAAGGTACCTCTTCTTCACCCCTAGAGCTCTCTCAGCTCCATGTCCACACTCCACGTGAGAATGCACCACAACCAGGTGCATTTGATGGAGCAACCCTCTTTACTGATTTTCTGATGTCCGACACTACTCCTTGGATAGGTACGTCTCCCGTACATGACAAGGGTGTGGAGGAACCCATTACTGAGGAATCCCTCAAAGACACTCTCCTAAGAGTGTCTCCCCCTCATCTCCTAAATCCCCCCCAAGAAAATCTACAGGTTTGGTGGATTATTCTTCCAGTGATGATGATGATACTGATCAACCACCAAAGCCTCATCCTACTGCTCCCATGTCTTCAAAGCAAGGGAATGACCTTCTACAGGCTTTCACCACCTTTACCAGTGATACTATCAGAAGGGTGGAGGTCTTAGAAGAACATGCAACTAAGGAAAAGGAAAGAATGGATTCCCTTTCCTCATCTCTCAGATCTAACATAGAGGAGTTGTCGGTGAGTCACCCAACTCTAATGACATGTTTAGATCTTCTACATTTGGATATCCTTGATCTTCAGCAAGGATTCTCTTCAAGCCAAGCTTCTATGCTTTCATCCATTCAGGATCTTCGAAGCACCTCTTCTAAGCAAGCCACCGATATTTCTACTCTTATTGCAAACCAACAGGCAATAATGGAGTCTCTCTCAAGTCTACACACCAAGATTGATAAAGTTCCAACCTCTTCTCCAACGGTTGAACTTGATATTGGTGATTCTTTCTTCCAAGATACTGACAGGTTTGTCCTTCAAAGGGTAGAAAAGAAACTTGGAGGTCTCTGCTCTGATGTGGAAAGGATAAAGGAATTTCTCTCTTCAGTGGGTTTCAAGGGTTCAACCACTGAGGGGGAGAAAAATGTGAAGACCTCTACAGCAGCCAAAGCCGCCGACGTCAGCATGCCAGCCGCCGACGTCAGCATGCCAGCCGCCGACAATCATCCAGCCACCGATGTGGCAGCCACCGACGTGGCCCCTACAGCCACCGATGGTGGTATGGTCACAAAGGTGGTCCCTGTTCCTTTGGTACCCGAAGCAGCTGTTGAGGGGGAGAGTGTCAGTGCTCAACCCCTTGAAACTGAAGAAGAGAAGAAAAGAAAAGAAAAAGCCAAAGGAAAGAAGCCTCTCTCTTTTGAAGAACAGGAAGAAGAAAGAAAGAAAAAGAAAAGGATGAGAGATCCTCATGCAGACACTCTCAGACTTCAGCCTGCCCCAGCACTCACCGATCCTCTTGGGGTAATTCTCTCTGAGGCTGAAAGAGAGGAAGCTATAAGGGCTCAGCTTGAGTATGATCAGACTAATGTACTCAAGCTAGCTCAATGATGAAGCTGTACATGCAAAGTCACCGATGAAATCAAGCTCAAAAAGATGAGCTTGAAAATATAAAGAAGAAATCTGAAGCTGCAAAATTGGTTGATGAGGCCAAGAAGGCAAAGGAAATAGAGTGGTTCAAAAGGAGGTTGAAGAATAGAAAGGATGATTCAAAGATCATCGGTGCCACCATTCATCCTCCAACTAAGAATTCTCCCAAACTTCTTATCACTCTTAAAAGAGCTGATTCTCTTATGAAAGTTTGTGAGGTTGATTGGCTTGAAGCTCTTGGTATCTCTGAATGGATAGAGGTTGGAAATTGCATTGACAAGAGCAAAAGCAAACACAAGGAACCGACATCGAATACCATCGAAAGCTCTTTGTCAAAATGGTGAAGATTCAAAAGGAGCATAATATTCTTGTCACCTTTCTTGAAGGTCAACGGATGTACCTTATTCAAAAGGGTCTCTCCGGGAGAGTTGGTCAAACCTCCAAAGAACAAAAAGAAAGGACACTTTTCCATGCTTCATGAAAGGGGCATAAAGATTGACGCATCAGGTATTAATCTTTCTATTCCCACTCCTATTGCTTATCCTGAGCAAACCATGATCACCGAGCCTGAACTTGGAGTATTCTTTGAGGACATCTATGGCAACATAGGTTTCTTCAGAGCCTCTGACATTCCAAGGGCTCACAGCCTCCTTTCTCTCGCTATTCTTGGAGTGCCTCCTATTGAAGACCATGGCATCACAAGAATGATCCTGGATGAACTTAAAAGAAGAGAACCCTCCTCGGATCCTTGATCCTCAGACGTATAGTACGGTATGAACTTTATTAATCATGTACTCGATCAATCCTATGTGTTGATTAATAAAAGTTCATACTTTTCTTCCATCCCATCTCTTGTTAATATTTTTACAAGCTTTGCACATATTTAAACTTATACTTATTCTTTTATTCAGTTTATACTCTATACTGTACATACTCAGTTAAAAAAAAAAATCAAAAAAAAAATAAAAAAAAAAATAAAAATCTGAGTCAAAAGAACCCAAAAGAAAAATAGAAAGGGTCAAAAAGAATTCTTTTCTATAGGTATCATCATCAAATAGGGGGAGATTGTTGGGTCACCGATGATTTGGTGATGAACCACCTTCCTTTATATGAATGAATTTTTACAGGTTCTTTTGAAGGTCTGAAATATGCTTCAAGTATTGAAGAGTCAAAGACTATTCAATCAAGGGGTTGTACATCAAAAAGTGGAATTTTGGATGTATCAACCAACTTCAATATTCAGACCATCTTGCCAAGTCAAGATTGGGTTACCAATATAGTGGGTCACCGATGGTACACTCAAAAGTCATCAAAAGTACTAAGGACATCAAATAAGATGAGGTCATCAAGTTTGATGTCATGGTCACCGACACTATGATCTTGGTCACCGAAATTGCAGGTATATTTTCTAAGGCTGTGATATCAACTCACAATGGTATACACTTTTGTCACTTAGTGAAAGAAGAAGTTATCAAGCAAAGTGTACACTTATCAACTCCAGCCTTATAAGGTATCCACCGATGTGATACATAGTGAGATGTATCACTTAGCAATTTCAAAGAGATAAGTTCTTGACTCACATCAATTGCAAGACACGTGAGCCAGCAAGAACTTGGGCACCAAGCCTTAATTAAAGACATTCTCTTTTATTCTTATAAAAGGAATATTTGTCTTTTAGCTAAAAGGCTTGATGGGACTTCACAGAGCATGAAGAAAAGAAGATAAAGTTATCTGACATTACGTGCTACAAGGAATGGTTCATCCATTATTCTAGTACAAAGGAAGTGGTCTCTTCCTTTGTCCATCAGATAATCTTCCAGCTAATGAAACCTTGACAGCTGTCCACTTGCATCCCATGCATGGACACTATAAAAGGAGATGAAGTCCTTCCCAGAAATCTCACGCTTTCAACAAATCTTCAGAGTGATTATTTGTTTGACTGTGGCAAAGCTGTGTGCTATAACAGTATTGTTTTAACTTGCTTAGTGTAATAGTTAATTACTGTTATCTGTGTGTTTAGTTTGATAGAATAGTCCGTATGTTCTTTTCCGCATCAAACTATACGTGTGTAAATTTTTAATATTTATATTAAAAAATTTAAAAAGAGTATATTCTGTGTGTTTTATATTCAACCCCCCCTTCTACAAAACCCTCTCTTAGTTAGCCATCTCTCTTTGGGGACTAACAATGCATAATAAAATACTTTATAAGTCTTTTCCCTCAAGTGAGCTTTGTACAATGTTGGTGGCTCATTGATATTTATTCTTGTCCATAAAAAGACTTGTTCTTTTTAGTCAAGAACCCTTTGTTCTTGGTTTCTGGTTTATCAGTTAAGAAAATTCAGATCAGACATCCTTGAATTTTTATCGAGTCCTTAACAATCGACAAAATTTATTATCAAGTCAACAGTAATCGATATAAATTTTTATCGATCCTTTTTTTTCAAAAGATATTTTTTGTCGAGTCTTTAACAATTGAGAAACTTTAGTTATCGAGTCTATTCTGATCGATGACTTCTGCTTATCGACTCAAGTTATTCTTAGAAAGTTTTATCAAGTCCACTTCACCCGACAAAAATTTGTTCTCGAGTCGCATACACCCGAGAAATCTTCTTATCAAGCTCATACCACTCGACAAATTTTTTTGTCGATCCTTCGTCACCCGAGAAATATTCTTCTCGGCTCTTCATCACACGAGAAAATCTTCTATCTTTCAAAAGAACACCCGTAAAATTTCCAAAACTCAACCGATCGAGATTATCCAATCAGATAAAACAAATCAAACCGTTGATATGTTATGTCGCGTAAGGATTTTTAAATATAACAATTTACGAGATGACAACTATTGAAGACATGAAGGACCAAACGTTTTATTTTCATTGCACTGTTAGATCTGAAATTATTGTATCCGAGATGACAACTATTGAAAACATGAAGAACCAAACTCAGATAAATTCGGATCAAACTCAGATAAAATCGGATCAAACCAAATAAAATCAAATCAAATCACCGAAATGAGTTCGTCGCGTAAGCGTAATCCGATTCCCACAATTTTCGGGAAAAAAATTATTTAAAAAAAAATCGTTGACTGGTCAACCTCACCCCCGGGGGGGCGAGCTCATACACGGTCCCAATGTGTGACTTTTTCAATTTTATATTCCTTTTTAAACTCTGATTTGATGTGAAAAATGACCTTATTTAACTGATGTACTTTATATTGATATTAAAATAAGATTAAATAAAAAATTATTTTTTAAAAAAAAATCGTTGACCAGTCAACCTCGCCTCCGGGGGCGAGAAGAATGGTTATTGTGACAAATTTTTTTTGGTTATTTTGTTAAATTAAATGGTATACTTTGGCTATTTTGGTTGATTAGAGCATCTCCAACAGATCTTTATAACTTTCTCTAAAATATAGATTCAAAATTAAAAATCTCCAAAAAATATTACATTCAATTCCAACAGCATCTCCATTTTGAAGATAACAAATCATTATATTATTAAAATATTCTATATTTCTAATAAAATATTATTTATCTTATCTAAATATTTAATTTCATTTTTCTTATTGATGGAACATAATAAAAAATAATTTATCTCTCATGGTAATCATTTTGGAGATGTCTCCAAATTCTCTAAATTTGGAGATTTTTGTAATCTGGTTCATGCTTTCTGCATTTTGGAGAAAGTTTTGAAGATACTGTTAGAGCAAATACAATGTTCAAAATCTCCAAAATCCTTATTTTTTCCATTTTGAAGATGATGTTGGAGATGCTCTTACACTAAAAATTATCTCCCTCCACTAAATGGGATTAAAATGCCCTGTCGAAATTTCTCCCATTCCATTCCCAATTATAATTTTACACATCATTTCTATTTTAAATAATTAATTAATTATGTTTTTTTTCTGAAGAAATTAATTAATTATGTTATTAATGGTTAATGTTGTTAATTGTCATTAACTATATTCTCTCTCATCGTTAACTTAATTCTTTCACATCGATTAAACTTATATCTCTCTTCTATATTTTCATTAATGAACTATATTTCTATTATTTTCTTAATGTTTTATTTCAAATTAAATTAATTAATTTTATATATTTTGAACAAAAATTAATCTTACTATTATTTAACAATAAAATTAATTTACACGTTTGGAATTTAATTATTAAATCAAATACTGGTTAATTTATATTATTAATATTTAACAATAAAATTAATTTACACGTTTGGAATTTAATTATTAAATCAAATACTGGTTAATTTATATTATTAAAATGATTAACATGCTTAAAAGAGTGAATTACATCGGTCGCTTTTGTGATTTGCTTAAAATTTGGATTTGGTCTTTAAAACAAACTATCTACACTGACGGTACCTAACGTTTTATTTTCATTGCACCCATGGTTCATCCACTTAACAAATTTAGTTAGCAATCGGTATAAGATTAACTCGTCTTTAAGCATACTATAGGGACCAAAATGTAATCAACTATAACATTTAATCTTATTCTTATTCACCCTTTTTTTTAAAAATTATTAAGAAATTATTGTATATATCCAATTCTAAATCAAATTTCTTAATTATTTTATGTATTCAATTTAAAACTTAATACTTATAATTTTTTAACGCTAATTTTTTTATGAAAATTTTATTAACTTCTTTTTTTGTGAATTGCATCATATATTTTTTATGGCACAGATAAGCATTTAGGTTTTAGTTGAATTCAAGATTACACCATTCCAAATATAATCTAGCTTTGAAGTACTAGTCGGTTTGTCATCGACAAAGAAACTGTATAAAAGTTAAACAAACAAATAAGCAGATCAAAAAGAAGTTGAGAATGAAATACATACAGAAATATCCGAGTCTTCAACTTGAAAATACAGTCTCACAAGCTTGCAGAAATCACTAAACCAAATCAAAGATGATATATGAAAAAGGGAGAAACCAAAGCAAATATGGAGGAATCGATTTGGGGAAATCTGGAGAAATCGATTTTGCAAAAATCGTTTGGAGAAATCAATTTGCAAAAATCGTTTGGAGAAACCAAAGCAATCTGGATCGATTGGGAGAAATCAGAAACTCGATTTGCTTTCTTCTCCGGAATCGGTTTGCTTTCTTGTTTAGGTGACGGCAGCCGGCGGAATCGATTTCAAACTGGTATTTTTGGGCAGCCACTAAGAAAGTAGGTAAACAGAAAAACCCTACGCAGGTGATCAAGAAGGTGAGCATATCATCACTCCACCGATTTCTCACAAACTGATCGATCAGATGGATATCACACAAGGAACACTGGTTCTTCATGGATTCAGAATGCCCGCAGAATGGGAACCACACTCTCAAACCCAGCTTGGATATCACAGAAGGAACACCGGTTGTTCATGGATTCAGACAGCAGCAGCAAGCTTGAGAGAAATCAAGAAGGGAGAAGAAAACAAGTGAAGAGGCGCCTGGAACAAAACAAGGGTATTTTGGGGAAAATAAGGGGTCTGAATCATAACTCAAGTTGTTAGGGCATGCAAGCCTTTTGTTCCACTTCAGAGGACAATTTTCTTTTGCCAAACAACACCTAGCCTCTACACGATTCAGACGTGCCTCTGAATGGCACCATTCAGACCTAAACAAATGTACCCCTAAAACATAAAACCAAAGAAAGATTCGTTCATTAATTAATTCATGCAAGAACACCATGTTCATGCATACATCCATACCCAAAAAAACATCCATAATTAACAATTACCTAAAAAAACATCGTTTATTTAAAAATGGATTCTACATAAATGCAGGTAAGATATTTAGATCCACACCCATAAAACGTGACTAACTACTTGAAGATGAATTAACAAAATTTCGTTTCTTTCATACTATAAATTATTTAAGGTAATGATGAAAAGACTTATGTATAATTCAATGATGTAAAATATGTTATATAGCATTTGAGGTCAAGTTCGATTGGCGGCATCACATCCTAAATCTTCAAATTTTATATTGTAAATAATAAAATGTAACATTAGTATGATTAACATAAAACATCCATCCGGAGATGAAAATAGTGTCCTGTTATCGAACATAAGAAACTTGTAAAAAGAACACGAAAGACAGAGCCTGAAACAACGAAAATAGACATCTTTTCTTCAAAACGACCACCCACCTTTCTTTGATCACTCGAAAACAAATTTACCTTTCGACCCAACATGTTTTTCACTCGAAAACAAATTTACCTTTCGACCCAACATGTTTTTCGGTGAAATAAAACCTCGGTCAGCCCCCTTCGTTTACTGGACCCTTCAAAACCACTGTGTAACCTAACTGAACCACCCGACAACTCAAGTACACCTGATCTGACCAGGCTTGACTTTAACACATTTCTGAAAATCCTGCAAACCAAATGAGTAATATAACCAAACAAACAAACAACAAGGTTAGAATGGTAAATGTGTTTCGTCCATCCTAAATGATTTACAAATTAAGGGTAGAATGGTAAATGCAAATATGCTTCTTTAACTTTCTAATCTGTTATATCCTGTCCTGTCAGTTAAATGTCCAAAATACCCCTTATGGGGCTAAAAAGGAGAAAACTGAAATTTACCTCCAACCAATATGTGTGTAGAATCTTTACAGCCCACTCAACAGTTAATTCACTGTCAACACCTTGCAAATACTTGATCCTTTCCAACCCCTCAGCATCTTGTATCAAATCCTTATAGATATTAAGTCCACCAGCTGAATCCTTCTCCGCCTCCCCTGCCTTAAGAATCTTCTCCAGAACTTTTAAACAGAAGATTAGGATCCTGGAATTAGAACATTCAAGTAGATCACACAAGGGATTTATACACCCTTGATTCACCAAATACCTATTGGATATGATCATAGTAGAAGAGTTAGAAACATATTCGGTTTGGTAGTGGCTTATTCAGTAAGCTACTAGGGGAGCTTTATGCAAACATACCCCTCCCAATTAAAAAGCATGTTCCTTCTATCTATACACACAAAATTAAGCGATACAGACATCGTTATAGACTTAATGGAAAAACCAACCAAACATCCCACACGTCTTGTATGGAAGGTGAGTGCCATTAAGCTCCTCATTAAGCTGATAACAAACAGGCCATAACTATATAATTGGGGGGTATAATATTGTGAAAGGATGTTAAAAAGAGAACAAACTTGATTTGCTTATTGGTAGCACGAGAAGCGGCGTATGCCATTGCCCATACAGCCTCTTTGATTATACGGTCGTCTTCAGCTGTCTGGAGCAGCTTAACCAGGGGAGCAATTAACCCAGTCTCAATCACAGCCTGTAAGTTATCATGGAATAAGATGTTGTCACCATTTACAAAGAATATTCCCTCTTTTTTATTATAATATACTATTGATAAAAGAATCAATATCTTTACCTGTAATTGGATATGATTACCTTCCATGATGATGTACCGAATAGTTAGAAGAGCAGGCATGAGTACCGAAGGAGATGGATTATGGCTGAACATCAGAAAAGAATACATCAAAAATCTACATCATTTTATTTTGATGCAAAAATAATTGAACACGATTAAGCACCACTCACTTGAGAAGCTCAACAAGGCATTTGCAGATACCAGAATCGATCACAGCTTTTATTTCTTTCCTACCATTCGACAGATAGGAAAGAGACCAGCATGCATTTGTTAACACCTCTTCATCTTTTGAGTGAAGAAGAAGACACTCGAGGGCTGGAAGAGCTGGCTTCATCTGCAATCCAAATAGTTTTAGAATGACAAACTAGTAATAACTATTACAAAATTATATATATATATATATATACAAGTTAACAACCTGCTCAAATTGGGGTTGTCCCTTACAAAATTGGGATAATGTCCATGTGGCTTTTCTAAGCATGGAAAGATTCGCACCCTCATTTAGCTGAAAAAGCAAAGGGATCATAGCACCTTGACCAAGAACGAGATCACAACATCTGTCAGAATGGGCAGCAATATTTCCCAGTGCCCAAACAGCCTGCAAGAAAGAGGCAGGGTCTGTTTGTTAGCAAATTCACAACTTATCAGGTCAGATATACATGACTGTTTGGTAGTGGCTTAATATATATATATATATATATAAAGTGGCTTATTCTGTTAGCTTCTAGGGGGACTTCTTTTTTCCAATTAAAAATTCAAAAAACCCTCCCAATCTATATCTATACAGAGAGATTAATCCACACAATCAGCTTTATATATACAATGACTTAATGGAATACCAACGAAACCATTACCTGCTGGCGCACATCATCACTTGGAGAAGCTAGAAGCTTAACGAAAATGGAGACCACCCCGTGATCAATTACAACCTTTGTTTTATGAGAGGTACCAGAGGCAACTTTTGTGAATGCCCCAGCAGCCTCAAACTAATACAAAATCAAAGACAAGATTAAACAAACATATATATATATATATAATGGTATTAATTAACTAATTACCTGAAGCTGTGGAAAATCATCCCTTGTTAAAAACTCAACTAATCGAGGTATGACTCCAGATTGTACAACTTCATCAATTGGCTTCAGTTCTGTGAAATTACATTATTAAGCAAATTAACACAATAAAACTGAGATACATCTAATTAAAGAGAATCTACTTATTGCAACTGAATGTAAACACAAAAGCATAATATATAGATACCTATGGCGAGTAATTCACAAAGCTGAGTAGTTGCCTCCAGCTGCATATTATTATCATTGGAATATACTCCGGCAACCATAGAAGATAGATTCTCTAACTGCAATTCAATTAACACCAGTTACATGATGATTAATATTGAAGGTGAAATTTCATACTTATTTGTTTGTTTATTTGGTAAGTTATATGCATATATATAATCATACATTTATCAAAATCAAATAAGCTTCAACTAAAATTAAATCGGAGATATAACAAAACCTTTGCGGACGATTGTTCATGACGCTTCTTAAGCAAGTTCTTGAGCAACTTCTCTCCTTTTTTGAACTTATAGACCTTATGCAAATTGTAACGATTCCGGCGAACCTCAGTCCTTGCGCTAGCCCTAAGTGACATGATTGACGGCTAATTGATTTCACTAAAATCGCAAAACAGGGTGATTAATTTAGACGAAATCCTCATCGATCAGAATCAAATCACAATATGGGTCAAAGTTAACTCATCGATCAGAATCAAATCGAAATCCTCAATGTGAAGCAGACCGAGTCTGATTTCTCATCGGTACCTTTTGTTGATTGAAGCAGATCGATTAAAAGAACAAAGTCAGAATCGATCTTCACATCTATCATGACATTCCCTTGTGTCGATCGATTTGAGTTCTTCATAGAGGGGAATGCGATTTATTAAGCATGATGGATTTGAAGACGATTTCCGAGAACGAAGAGGATTAGGGCACCGATATGGAAATTCAAGGCCCAAGTTTCTATTACCCTCAAATTTACTAGCGGTTGTTTTAGTTTGTCAAAATAACTTGATAAAATAACTTATTCGGTATTAACTTGAGATAAGTTGTTTTGTAAGAAGCAAAAGTTTTAAGTTGTAATGGTTCGTTTACCAAATCTTACCCGGGTAAGTGCTTACCGGTAAAATTTAACACCGTCATTTGCATACCGGGTAAGATTTTAATCCACAAAAATGACATCGTATGTACCGATTTTCCCGGTAAGCGCTTACCGTGGTAAGATTCGTCGCAATCGCTTACCCGGATAAGACTTTGAGCATCGTTTTTCTTCTTCGCTTCTTGGGTAAATTTTTTGTACTTTTTATATTCCTCCGGTAGGTAATATACTGATAAAGACTTACTAGGGTAAGCGTTTAAGAACTACCAAGTTTTAATAAGCACTTTTCTACACCGATAATAAGTTATAAATCAATAAGCTTATCCAAACACCCATAGCTTTTAATGGAATGATTGATTATATTGTACGTAACCAACCAACATTTTTTGTTTCAATCCTATTCCTTATCTGCACCAAACACCTATAATACAATATGAATATCATTCCCGATGTTTACCTTCTAATACCAAACTGTCCTCCTAAGTTCAAAAAAAATCTAATAAATCCCCTAAAACCAAATGCCATTAGTAACAAAATGGGCTATTTAGATATATGCCATTATAATCTAACCTATTTATTTTTTATTTTCTTCATTATTATAACTTATATTAGCTAAATTATCAAATTGTCCTCTCAGTTCAAAACAAAAGCTAAATCCCCCAAAACCAAATACGATTAGTAAGAAAGCCCTAGTTTACTCTTCTCTCGATTTCAATATTTCTCCCATTCCGGCGGCTGTCATCGCCCTCAATCATCATCACTACATGGTCTGACCGTCGTTGCTACATGGTTCGATCGTCGCCTCATGTTTCTTCCTTCGACTCTACAACCATCTCTGTGTGATTCTTTGAAGCTCGACAGTTTTTTTGTGTAGCACGTCTGTTGTCGCTATGTAGGTCGATTCTCGCATCAGATTGCTTCAATCATCTTTTTCTTTTGTTGTCCGCCTCCATCTTTGCTCTGAAGCTCTATATTTATGGTATTCCTTCTAATTAACCATCAACAATCTCTTATAACTTGGGTCTTAATCCTACAACTTCAAATTACTTTTTTTAAATGAAATGATCATCACACAAAACAATTGATTTTGTTTAATAGTCTTCTATAGATGCAAACCAACATACATGGTATTCACAGAGAATTATGTTCTTCGAAACTGATTATGGTTCAATTATTAATAAGATGTTTTGGAGAGTCCTCTTTGTTCAAATGTGCTTCATCAATTAGCATGTTGATTTTATTATATCTGCATACACCAAGTTATCCATGTTGTAGTAATAGTACCAATCGGGACTTGGTCTATCATCTTGTTGAATTTTTGATCTTTAAGTTTCCCTCATTAACAACTTTGTGTCAAAAATAATCTTGGTTCAAAGTGAAAATGTTTTTTTTGTGAAAGGTATCTCAGGCTATGCCTGGAGTAATCCAGGTAAATTATGACTGCAATACATTATCCCTGATAAACTCGGTGGTCACAATTGTCGTGTACGCCTGGATTCGAACCCAGACACATGGGATATTCCACCACATCCCTCAAAACCTCAATCAGTACGTCAAGTGAAAATGTTGACTTTTATCGGGAACGTGTTAGATAAACGGCCCTTATTCAAATGATCAAATCATCAACGATCAAATTAATTGTTTGTTTATAGAGAGGAAATGAGAACGGAGGTGAGATGAGAATCAACAAATCCGATGAAACCTAACAAATTAGGGATGTATTTTATTAACCATTAAATAATTAAAATGTACTTTAATGATAAATAGTCTCTCGCAGTTTTTTATGTACTTTAAAATGTACTTTAATGATAAAATGTACTTCAATGCATTAAACAGAAAAGAAAAAATACAAAACAAAAACATTCAGATTCCAGAGGAAGCCTGCAAATTGCTCGAGATCGAATATTTTTTGAGTTACGATCGAGCCTCTTGACATCAATTCATTAGAAATATATAATATATACTACATGTAACAAAAATTGTGGACTAAAATAGCAGAGCAGTTCATCACATTCACCTTTTGAATTAATCGATGAATTTAGCCAAAAAAAACTACACAAAATTCACTTTTTAAATTAGAACAATGAGAAAAAAAACAAGCATTATACAAGTAGCACTTATGTAATTTGTATAATGTTTTTCAAGTAATTTTCGACTAAATTCGTAATGCTATTTCAAGTAATTTTTTACTATAAAGTAAATTGAATTGGATGAAATCTATTTTAGTCCATTTCCCGATAGATGAATACAAATCATTTGACACACTTTGTAGGATTAACATAAAACAAACAGTTTTGGAATTAAACATAAATCAAACGTTTAAAAATTCAAAAGCAAAGAGACCAATACTAATAATCTTCTTTGTCCTACATTCCACACATCATAAAAAAAAACCGAAACGTGTGACTAGAAACAATGAAAAATAGACTCCGTATACCACCCCTGATTCAAACCCTACGACCACCTTCCCATCACTCGAAAATGATTTTCCATTCAGACACCGACTCCCTAAAATAAGACCTCGGCCAACCCCTTCGTATAATAACTGGACTGGAACCAACAGACCCACCTTTGCATCTCTTCACCGTCACTGGACCATTGTGTAATCACAATTACACGAGATGATCCGACCCGACCCGACCCAACCGACAACTCGAACCGACCTGACCTGACCTGACCTTTGACGCCACTGACGTATATCATCTTGCTCTCAAAACCCTGCAAGTTCAAATTAACCAGCTCAGGTAATCAGTGTTAACAAGCGTTGTATTCCATTAAGTCCAGTATGGATAAAAGTGTCTGTGTGGATTAATCCGTCTATCTAGATTGTGAAGATTTTTGTCTGGGAGGGTTTTTTTATAGACGAAGAAGCGTGTTGGGAAAAAAAACTTGGCTTTTTGCATTAAGCTCCCCCAGAAGCTTATTGAATAAACCACTTTCTATATCTTTTAAGCCACTACCAAACAGTCATGTATAGCTCACAGAATAAGCTGTGAGGAGTCCTATTAAGCTCATTAAGCTGCTAAGAAACAGTCCCTAATTATATTCCCAGAAACTCAGATGAGTGATATTTTTAGTAAATAATACCAATGATATGATAATTTAAAGAAATGTAAAAAAAGAAGAAAACTGAAATTACCTTCAGCTGTTAAAGTTGAATCCACCAGATGGAACTTGAACACCATTTCCACCAAAGTTGAAACCCGGCTGAATACCATCAGCCACAGTTTCATCTTCCTCCTCTAACCAATAAGTCTCCAGAATCTTAACAGCCTTCTCGTAAATTTCATTGTTATCGTGACTTTGCAAATTCTCGATCTTTTCTAACCCTTCCGCATCATCAATCATTTGTGCATAGAAATTAACTTCGCCGGTGTTACCCATATTCTTCTCCACTTCCCCTACCTTAAGAATATTCTCGAGCCCTTCTAAAGAAACGGTCACGATCCTTGGATCAGGACATATAAGAAGATCGCACAAAGGTTTTATACAGCCTTGACTCACCAAATACCTAGAAATAATAGTAGTAGTACGGTTAGAAGTGTCGGTATATATATATATATTAATGTGGGTATAATTTTGTGAAAGATGTTAAAAAGAAAGAAAACACACTTGATTTGCTCATTGCTACCACCAGAAGTGGCATTTGATATTGCCCACGCGGCCTCTTTTTTTATATCAAATTCAGCTGTCTGGAGTAGATTAACCAGGGGAGCGATTAACCCAGCCTCAATCACAGCCTGTAAGTTTAAATATATATAAAAAAAGCAAATTTTTATTATATATATAGCTACTCATCAAAAGTGGAATAACCGAATAAGATGGCTCATTTACCTGTATTTGTTCTTTGTTTCCAGCAGTGATGTTCGAAATTGTCCAGCAGGCTTCCTTCTTAATGCTCTTTTTGTGGTTATGGGTCAACAAGATCAGCAGGCAGGGAAGTGAACCATGCCCTATAATATGCTATCAAACGAAAAACTTTATCATATAACTATATAATGTTAATATAAAAGAAACAGAACACATATAACTATATAATGTTAATATAAAAACTCTTACAAAAACATACCTGAGTTTGGACATCATCACCTGTCACGATGTTCCCAATAGTTCGAAGAGCAGGGATGAGTACAGAAGGCGATGGATGACTGAAAATCAGAAAAAATTAACAAAAATCTAGATCATTTCACAGCTTGAATTTTATTATTTTATCAAAAATAAAATAAGCACAACTCACGCGAGAAGCTCAACAAGGCGTTTGCAGACACCAGCATCAATCACAGCTTGAATTTTATCATTCGTACCATCAGACAAATAGGAGAGAGCCCAGCATGCATCTGTCAAAACCTCTTCATCATTTGAGTGAACAAGACACTCAAGAGCTGGTAGAGCTGGCCTTGTCTGCAATCCAAAAAGGTTCAGTGTGACAAAATAGCTATAACCATTACAATATATATAGGGGCGGGTTCAAATGAGAACTCAAATTTGGTTGTGAACGTGAGGACAAATGAGAGCGCGACACGTGTCATATTCAGATTTCAGAGTGAATAATCAAAGAAATATTCAGTCTGAATAATGCTTATTCACTCTGAACATGACACATTTCGCGCTCTCATTTGCCCTCATGTGCCCTCATGTTCACAACCAAATTTGAGTTCGCATTTGAACTTTCCTCTACAAAATATATATATACACACATATATATAGAGAGAATGAGAGAATAAACAACCTGCTCAAATGAAGGCTGTGGTTTTCCACGACAAAAGTTCGATAATGTCCATGTGGCATTTCTAAGCATCGAAAGCTTGGCATTCTCTTTTAGCTGAAAAAGCAAAGGCATCAAAGCACCTTGGCCAAGAACAAGATCACGGCATCTGGGAGAATCACCAGCAACGTTTCCCAGTGCCCAAACAGCCTGCAAGAAAGATGTGGTCATGTATGAGAAATTGACTCCACATCTCCATCTTGTCTATAGTTAGGGGGTGTTTGGTTAGAGGTATTAAACGGTAATCAATGGAAACGAAAATATAAAAAAAAACTCTTTTGGTTATATATAATATAATGGGCTCATTCCCACATAGCCCAAATTTTCATTTCTATTTTCATTCCTCAGTATGAAGCAAACAACCCCTTAAAGATTATTCTCGACTTTCAAGATTTAAGTACCAGATTCCATCCATTACCTGCTCGCGGACATCGTCACTTGGAGAAGCTAGAAGCTTAACAAAAATGGGGACTGCCCCGTGATCAATTACAACCTTTGTGTTCTCAGAGGTTCCAGAGGCAATGTTTGTGAGTGCCCAAGCAGCCTCAAACTGTTACAAAAAATCAAAGATAAGATTAACAAAAAATAAACAAATAGAAATAGAGGCAGATTGTGGTATTTATTACCTGAAGCTGTGGAAAATCCTCCCTCATTAAAAACTCGACAAACCGAGGCACAACACCAGATTGTATAACTTCCTCAATTGGTGGGCTCCGTTCTGTGAAACGAATTTCAGCTAATACAATGAGTTCTGCACTAATACATATATCTAAAGAGAATCTATTTCTTGCATCTGAAGGTAGATAGAGAAGCATAATAGATACCTATGGAGAGCAATTTACGAAACTGAGTAGTTGCCTCCAGCTGCATATTATTATCATTGGAATATACTCCAGCAACCATAGAAGGAAGACTCTCTAACTGCAATTCAATCGACACCATTTAACATTTGAAATGACAGAATGATGACACACAAATTATATCTGTAACATCCTTATACGTTCTAACAACATTATTCATAACTATTTACTAATAATATAATACTAAATTGATGAGTGTAATGAACAGAAATCTATATCAGTTAATTGCATAAATATGAATGTAATGGGTAAGTCAAACACATTGACTATGCTATTATAGACATATATAGAGCTGGAATGGAAGCGGATCAAGCTCAAACCATCAGAATTCCATCTCCAAATGTTGGGGCTGCAAGTAGATTAAACTACTGAAAGGATCATTCACTTTAAAAAGATCACCTTGCCAAACGTATAAATAATCAACCAAGCCCTTAATCTCAAGCAAAATGCTTACACACACATCAACTGCAAATAAAACTTTAAGCTAAAATTGGTAACTTTCTGCACCAAAATTTGTTCTTTAGTCTTTTCTATTTTAAAAACAACATCATCTTATGCACACACACATCAAATTGCAAAAACACTACACTATGATAACTAACACAAAAGTAGTTACTAAAACTTCTGATTCTTCCTCTCTGTGAATTCATAGTCTAATTGTAGTATATGAATCATATTAAAGGTGTTCATAGTTCATCCTTTCGGATTTGTAATCCTTCTAGTTGTACCATCTAAATGCATATCATTTTCGGGCTACTTAAATTATGCAAAACGATTGATGGACTGTATGTTTTCTAGATTTACACGACTTGATTGTCAGATCATTCGCATCTGATGGTAGAATTAACATAAACACGGTGACATGAGTAATAAAATTGGAACTGATATTAAAGTTAGTGGTTAAAAGTAAAGCCACGAATAAGTCCAATCATATGCATCCAATTCTACATTTACCAAATTCACATAAACTGCAACTATAACCAAATCGGAAACATAACAAAACCTTATTCTCGATGGTGGAGGTTTGAACGGGTGCACCACCAGACAGCGGTTGTGATGACGAAAGTACTTGACGCTTCTTAAGCAAGTTCTCTTCTCTTTTGTTCTTACGGATCTCAACCATATTGTCCTCCCTCCGCCGTCTTCCTTCCTCCGCATCTACAGCCACCTTGTAACGGTTCCGGCGAACCTCGGTCCTTGCGCTAGGCCTCAGTGACATGATTGACGGTTAATTGATCTCACTGAACTCAAAGAAGGAAAACCCTAGAGATGCAAATATGCAGAACAGGTTGATTTAGAGCAAAATCCAAAACCCTAGACACAAATATATGTTGAAAACAAAACGAATCGATTAAAACTCGTTGATTTGCGGGAAAATCGAAGGGATACTTAGGTGAGAAGAGAAGAGAAGAGAAGAGAAGAGAGGGATCGACTTGAAATACCAAGATTTGAAGTTTAAACGGAAAACTGAATAAAATATAATATAAAAATAAAACGGAATGATTTCTTTTCCTTTTTTCTCGTTAATTTATAGTTTTAGTCCTTGTACTTTGCCAAGTTTTAAATATTCATGTAAGAGTTTGGATCCTTTTAGACTTTTAGAGCATCTCCAACTAGGGTTATTGGGTTGAACACAAACAATTAACTGAATGATTGTGGTTTGAAAGATCTCAATCCAATTCAACCTAAACTGTACGAATTGTTCGAGTTGATCGGGTACTTTGATATATTAAAAATAAAAAAAAAATTCTTCTAAGTTTGAATATGTTGTTTCATTTATCGTGATTTTTTTTTCATCATTAACAATTTAGTATAACTTATCAATAATTTGTAAATCTTATTTATATTGTATTCAATTAATTTTCTTAATATATATATATAGGGGCAGGTTTAAATGAGAACTCAAATTTGGTTGTGAACGTGAGAACAAATGATAGTGCGACACGTGTCTCTTTCAAAGAAATATTCAGATTGAATATAGTATTTATTCTGTCTGAATAATGTTTATTATGTGTCATGCTCTCATTTTTCTTTACATTCACAACCAAATTTGAGTTCGCATTTGAATTTTCCTCTATATATATCATTTAGAAACTTTACGAATGGTAGAAACTTTGACAAATCAATATAAAAATTATTTTTTTTCATATTTTTTTCCATCAAATGCTATGATTTAAGATTTTATTATACATATGTTTGTTTCATAATTTAAAAGTTTCACGTGTATTTATTTTTCATAAGTTGAAAGTTATATTTTTTAAGAAAAATTTCATGTTTATTTGTATCATAATGTAAAAGTCTCACATTCAATTTTTTCACACGATTAAACAAACATATATGCAATAATATCTTAAATCATAGCATTTGATGAAACAAAATCATGAAAAAAATTATTTTTTATAATGATTTACCAAAGTTTCTAAGTTTCTACCCTTAGTAAAGTTTCTAAATTAACCAACATATATATATATATATATATATAGGGTTAGGTTCAAATGTGAACTCATTTTTGGTTGTGAACGTGAGGACGAATCTCAGCCACACATCTTCGGTTATGGTGGACGCGATCACGGAGGATTGATGCGATTCATGGGAGGGTGGAGATTATTAAAGGAGGAGACCGTCAAAGCCGCCTTTATTGACCGGATAAGTGACTGAGATTCGTCCTCACGTTCACAACCAAAAATGAGTTCACATTTGAACTTTCCTCTATATATATATATATATATTCACAATTATTGAACATATACACAAAAAAGTTATATAAACATGGATAATATATAAGTTTCTACCCTTAGTAAAAAAAATTAATGAACCAACATCTATATATATATATATATATATTCACAATTATTGAACATATACATAAAGAAGTTATATAAACATGGATAATATATGTATATGAAGAGCATACAAGATGATATAATTGTCTAATGTACAAGTAATCATATGAAATTCAAAAAATAAAAGGATATCGGATTCACCAGATTGAGTTGGGTTTAAATTAAAGCTACTCGATATCAACTCAATACTTATGATTTGAAAATTTTACAATTTAATTAGACATCAGATTATTTCTAGTTGAATTATTTTGCATTAGGTTACGTTAGATTGGATTGGCCAAGTTTTTTAGCACACACATCTCCAATATGTATGTTATTTTTCTTTTCTTTGTAAACACGTCGTTTAAAAAAAAGATTGTAAACAGAAACCAAGAAAACACATAAAGCACAAGGACTAAAACTGTATTTTACTGTTTAAAAATAATTTATAATAAAACTTAAAAAATGAGCTATTTACGATTGTACCCTCCCTAGATTCGAATTTGAAAAATACAACCACTTGATATTGAAAGCGTATGGTCGATGCCAGGGCAATCTTATGCTTTGCCACCTCATCACCAAAATATGACGGTTGTAACATGTTCCATATCCATTTCTCAACCGAACATATAATATAATAATTCAGTTATAAATATTAATAAAATTATAATTAAAAAAAAACATATGGTGGTAACTACGTAGAAAACCTACAAAGTGTCATATAAAACTTTAAACTAAAATTTTATGAAAGTATGTTAAAACAAATTTGAAAAATGAAAGTGTCAAAAGATGGGAGTATAAAATGTGGGTCATGTTAGTTTTATAAAAAAATTGATGATTACATCTTTTAACATAAAATGCAAGACAATTCATCAGTTATGAATCGTACAAAAATACGAGACTTATAAGAAGCAATGTTTGTTTGCTTTTGAGGAAGCCGAAGTTTGGAGCGGAACTTATTTTGTAAATACAAACATCTTATATGTAAATGAGTGGTACCGGTGTAAAGAGAAGTTGCAGTGAGAAACGTAAGAAGAGATTTCCACATTTGGATGCATATTAGGATGAGAATCATCGAGATGAGATACAGGTAAGCGTGAGATTAAAAGTGATCAATGGTTCAAAATTATTCTTACGCTTCTCCTTAACTTCACTTCTCACACGATCTCATTACTATAATAAGATGTCCTCTAATTTTAGGGGAGTACTAATGTCACCCCCTTAGTAGGGGTGTGCACGTAATTTTTATACTATAGTAGAGCTTTGATATAAGATGTGTGTGAGGAATAATTTTCTTCTGGAGATGTCATTAGCAACATCTAGGAGTGTCATTAGACTGCTCCTAAATTTAATAGCATAAAGATTGGACATCATCGTAAAAACCAAAACAAAATTAAAAAAGTGTGGTACAAATGATAAATGGACATCACCGGTTCAACCATTGGGTCAACTCGGTTTCAATAATTCCTTGTAGTTTTTCATTTTCCTGCGTATATATATATATAACCAATAATTTGATGTCCACAAATTAAAACATTAAAAATACACAAAGAACAAGTTTTACATCAATCCAAATACATTAAAAATATGTTGTTTTTACAACAAGTTTTACATCGACAACGTGTGGAAGAAATCGATGACCTGCTGGAAGAAATCAACAGACCGTGTGTGAAGATATCAGCTGGACTAAATGAGAATACGATTTAGAACTTAAAAAATTATCAAGTTTAAAAAAATAGCCAAAAATGTTAACGAGTTTTAAATCCAGTTCAACCGTTTTTTATTTGTGAAACCCGATTGGATCACAATTGACCACGTAGTCCTAAACCCGATCGTAGTTCACTCGAAAGAGGGTTATGGTTCAACAAACCAGGTCTACCGGAGTTTTAGACACCACACTAATTATTTTTCGTTGGATGCACACATGGACAATGGATCAAAGGACAAAAGAAAGCCATGTGGCAATAATTAATGAAGATAATGGATATCCAACTCATGTTAACCTTTTCTTTTGAAATTCATCAAAATAAAAATACAATTGCCTTAATTTTTATTTATTAAAATAACAGTTTTTTATTTTTATTTTTCAATTACTGTAGCAACTTTTAAAAAGTTTAAATTCTGATTCCAATTGAGGAACAAAAAAGCTTATTAAATTAAATAAGAATCCAAACTTATTTTATTGCATTTTGAGGTTGGTGATATAATGTAGAGGTGTCGAAATTGTACCATGACAAACCAACCAAGTCCAATACCAACCGTACCAATTTAATTGGTACCGATTAAGTTGGTACCAATTAAATTGGTTGGTACTATCGTACCAACTTCATAAACTTGGTTGGTACGTGGTATTGAAAATCATATACCACGGTAATACCGTACCGTACCGACTTTTATATTTATATTTATATATGATTATTTATTATATAAGAAATCAATTAAATGAATTATATTTGACTATTAATGTATTATGTAATATTTAACGGTTTGTATTTTTAGTTTTTAAAGTTTTGAGTTTTACACTTTTAGTCTTTTATATAGCTTACTCCTTAGGCCACTTTCATTATTATTGTGTTACAGTTTTACTTACACATTTACACGTTTGCATTCTTATTGAAAATCGTATATCCTATTAGTTATTTTTATTGAATGTGAATGTGGTTTATCTTAGTTCATTTTAACATTACCGATTTAGTTTAGATTTGTGTTTGAAAGTGAATTTAGTTTAGTTTTATGATGGTTAAACTTCTTGAAAGTGGATTTAGTTTAATTTAGTTCGATTTAACATTGCCGATTATCTTAAGTTTCTTGTTACAATACCGTTTTTTCCAAGATTCATGATACTATAAACTTTTGTATTAAACTTTGTAAACTTTACACAACATGTTTGTATTAAACTTTGTAATCTTTTGAGATGTCGGTACAAATACCGTACCAACATGTACCAACCGAAAAAAGTTGGTACCAATTAAGTTGGTACCAATCATAGTTGGTTGGTACACGGTATAAAATTTTGAATACCAATTATAATTGGTTGGTACACGGTATTGAGAAAAAAAACATGGTACCGTACCATGTTCACCCCTAATATAATGAATGTTTGTATTAATTGATTATTACTGATTTTTTAAGATACTCATATCACCTTCGTTTTCTCTGTAGTTGTGTGCTTATGTTTTGTGGGTGTTTGGGTTTAATAGAAAATGGTGTTCTCTCTCTCTCTCTCTCTCTCTCTCTCTCTCTCCCCCTCCTTCCCTATATATATATATATAGAGAGAGAGAGAGAGAGAGATGAAAGCTCAAATGTGAACCTATCTTTGATTGTGAACCTAAGGACAGATCTGAGTCCTTGATTTGAGCCAAATTGAAGCCGTTTGTTAAATATGGCTTGAGGGGTAATTTTGGCAAGTTTTATATTTTAAACAGATTCTCCTTTATTCTTTCCTTGTTATCGTTGATATCACTTCCGCTTATTTCTTCCTTCTTTGTTAATCGTCTTCTTCTCCATTAATCGTATTTTTTTCTGTTAATCGGATTCATTGCTGTGAATAACTTTATTAATTGGATTTGCGATTTCTGAAGCTAAATTGTTGATTTCCTCTTTTCAAAGGACTCTGTTTCTTCATCAGAAAATTCAATCGATTGTGATTTATGTTAGTTTGATTTCTAATTCAATGGATTCTGTTTCTTCGTCGCGAGTTTCAATTGATATTGATCCAGTTGAAAATTCTACTCTTTTTGTTGATCAAACATGTGATTTGTTCTCTTATTGCGATTTGAGTACGGATTTTGATATTACAGATCGAGAATTTTGTTCTAATGATTCGGTTACAGCTTTGGAAAATACAGAGCATCAAAAAATTTGTTCTAATGTTGAAGATGCGTCAATCTCTAAGTATTTTACTAAACTAGTTTCTAAATCTGCCGAATAACTTTTTTTTTAAGATGATGATGTGTTTTGAATCTGTTTTATATTGAAATTGATTAATAGTTTGTATTCAAATTTGAATATTAGCTTATATTCGGTCTGAATATAAGCTAAAATTATTCAAAATACTATTTGTAACTTATATTCAGTCTGAATGTAAATACTACAGAGTATAATAGGATTTAGTGTTTATATTCAGATTGAATAAGCTACACCACAAAATCTTTTACCTTATATTCAGACTGAATATAAACACTACAGTTTATTAAACATTAATGTTTTAGCTTATATTCAAACTGAATATAAACATTAATGTGTATATTCAGACTGAATATAAACATTAATGTTTTAGCTTATATTCAGTCTGAATATAAGCTACAAGCATACACACCACAAAATGTTTTAGCTTATATTCAGACTGAATATAAACATAACATTTTCATATTACACATTAAATTGTTTATATTCAGTCTGAATATAAGCATACACACCACAAAATGCTTTAGCTTATATTCAGAGTGAATATAATCATACACACCACAAATTGTTTATATTCAGTCTGAATATAAGCTAGAAGCGTACCACAAAATGTTTTAGCTTATATTCAGACTGAATATAAACATGTATCGAATTAAAAAAAAACCTTCCGAATCGATTATACAGATCGCGGTGGGGAAATCCATATCCAAAATCCGATCGGGTTTTTAGTTTCCCCATCTGAACCCGCCCAATCCATCCTGCACACGCCTAATGAAAACAATAAAATTGATTTATGTACTTTTACTTAAAAACTTTCATAGCCAATTATATGTATCGAACTAATTGGTCCTATACAAATTTATAATTAGAATTTATGTATTTTAGTTTATAAATTAATAATTAATATGAATATACTATCAATTAACCAAAGTAAATAGCGTATCCTATAAAAAACCGTAAGATTTGTAATAGATAAAATATCAAAAAAACTCAGAATATCAAAATGGTTGGACATATTTTGAAAAAAGCTTGACTTCTTATCTTGTGTGTCTACACAAGATGATATTATTCAATGCAATGATAAAGTTTAAATGTTCATAATTTATATTATAAATTAATAGAGTTAATTAATTTATATAATTATAATATAAATTAAAAAATAAAAATTCGTATTTTTAATATTTTATTAATTAATACTAATATAAAGTTAATACAAAATTATGTATTTTAATATGATAAAAATATAACACGAAAATTAAAAAACAAAGATGTAGCATAAATTAAATAAATAAATATAAAATGTGGTATATATAATGGAATCTCAAGTTTCCCCATTTTGGAATTCTTAGGAATTTACCAAATTCCAATTCTTTAAAATAATGAACCAAACAAGAGTATTGGAATCTGGTCAAAGGAATTCAGATTCCAATTCCACCAGATTACATTCCATTCCGGCGAACCAAACGCCCCCAAAGGGTTTATCGAATATTATTTTATAGAGTAAAATAGAGAATGTCATTGGAGTAGATATGACCAAGTCTCTTAGGGGGCGTTTGGTTCGCAGAATGGAATTGGATGAAATGGAATATGTCAAAGGAATTTGACTTTGAAGGAATTGGAATTGGAATGTTGTCAGGTTTGACCAGCTGTTTGATTGGCAGAATTGGAATGGAATCTGTTGAAAGAATTGAAATCTGTCTGTTTGGTTCACAGAATGTAGCTTTGGAATTGGAATGAAATTCCAGTAAATGACTAAAATACCCTTTTTATTAAATTTAATTTTTAAACTAAAATTAGTTTAATAAAATAATTATTAATTACTTCAATTTTTTTAACACTAATTTTATAATAATTTGAGCTTTTTTACAGCTAAAAACTGCATAAAACAGTTAAAAACTACATAAAACTGCCAAAAACTACAGAAACTGCTAAAACAGCAAAAATCATAATTTTTTTACAGCAAAAATAGCTAAAAACTGCAGAAAAAAGCAAAAAACTACAGCAAGACAACATCTGTTAGGGCAAGACATATTTTAGTTATTGCAGGAGACGATGGAGAACCTAACTGCTAGGGGTGAGGAAAAACCGAATCGAAACTTTAAAAAAAAACCGAGAAACCGAAAAGTCGAGAGCCGAAAACCGAAAACTAAAAAAAACTCCGAAATACAGAACCGAAATCCAAAACCCGAAAATTGGAAAAAAAACCCCGAAAAAAATGAACCGAACCGAAAAACCGAAAACTGAAAAAAAAAACTCCGAAAAAACCGAACCGAAAATCCAAGTGAAGAGGTTTCGGCTTCTTTTTTTAGAGATTAGGGTTATAGTTCTTTTTTATGATGAGGGTATTTTAGGCATTAATAAAAGAACCAATTCAATTCGATGAAATCGTGGGTAAGGTAAGGAATCTCAAGTTGCCCCATTTTGGAATTCTTAGAAATTTACCAAATTCCAATTCTTGAAAATAATGAACCAAACAAGGGAATTGGAATCTGATCAAAGGAATTCAGATTCCAATTTCACCAGATTTCATTACATTCCGGCGAACCAAACGCCCCCTTAGGGTTAATAGTTAATACTATGTATGGAGAAATGTAAAAGACAAAAATTAATTAATAGTTACGGAATAAAACATTCATATTGCATAATTCACAGCAATTTGCTCATTATGATTTCCAAAAATATGCAATAAAACCAACAAAAAAAAGCTAAAAATTTCAACAACAAAAAAAAACTGTATAAAAAAACCGATCTTTGCAAGAAAAAAACACCATAAACATAAGATTTAACGATCAAATATCGACAACGACTTCATTGATTAAAGAATCCAGCAATCGTCTTTCGATCTCTACTCCGATTTCAAACATTTCAACATCATAATCGAGCCATTTTTGGCATCGATCACCGCTCATATCCTCATCTACGAGCTCATCCACCATACAATCTTTCATCTTTTCCCACCCCAAGATCTTGTTACACACTTCTTCGGTTAACCGATCTTTTTTTCTTCGCACCACGGCTAGCCCTCGGGTCCAAACTCTGCATTTCGAGTCCACACATTCACTCACACAGTCGAACACGAGCTTGCGCCTTAATTTAAGCTCGTTTTGCTTCTCGAAAACCAGTCTGTGAGCTTCTAATTGGTCAAACCGTCGTGGGTTCACGATCTTTCGAGTCCTCCCTAATGAGAAATCCTCAAACATGGACTCGATGTTGAAAAGTATGTCCTTCACGTAACGTGGTTCTGAATTGGTGCATTGATTGGTGTCATCGACTTCCATTATTGTGGATTTCTTCGAGAAAACTGTAACAAGTTTTTGAGATTTGAAAAAGAGAATTAAAGAAGAAAAACGTTTCTAAATTAGGAATTCGAAACCGTCCGATGCGCTTTACTCATCAGGAACATGGATGTGTTATTCATCATGAATGTTGTAATATTCATCATGAATATGAATGTGTTATTCATTATCCATCATGAAAGTTGTAACATATTCATCATGGATATGAATATGGACGTGTTATTCATATGAATGATGTAATATTCATTGCGAATATGAACGTGTTATTCATCATGAATGTTATAACATATTCATCATGAATATGGACGTGTTATTCATATGAATGATGTAATATTCATGGTGAATATGAACATGTTATTCATCATGAATATGGACGTGTTATTCATTTCATTATTCATCGTGAATGCTGTAACATATTCATTAATGAATATTCATTCTAAATTGTCTACATAACATGAGTTTCTGATCAATGGTTTTACCTTTGGTGCCATAACTATTTGCAGTATCCGAAGAAATGCAACTTTCCGCAAGAAAAGAAGGTCGAGTTAGTGATATTAAGCTCGGATATCGATCATTTGAAGAGAACCCATAACACAAATCATCTTTACTAACACGATCTTGGTTTCTTTTCCCTTCAAGGATCGGAATTCTATTGATTCTTACTCTGAAACTAGTCGATGATTCTTGAGAACCCGAAGGTGAACTCATAGCAGTTAAGTCCCTTAGTTTTTGATCCAAAAGAGTACTTAAAGAATCACCTCCATTTTCCGTTTTTAAACCATTTAACTTCTTTTTATCCGTAGAACGTGAAATCGGTGATGTGAATGTAAAAGAGACAATATCCGATCCATTCGATCTAACTACATTTCCACTTTTACCCTTTCTATCACGAATCCCATTCTTCACATCTTCCTTCAAATCTTTCCTTCGATTAAAGTTTCTAGAAACTGTACTCGAGATCTTTTCAGGAACTTGTTTTCTACTTTGTGAACGGTTAGAAGCTTCCGAAGATTTTTCAGCAGATTTTGATTTTCCTTTATCAAGAACACAATTCTGTTTCTGATTGTTCTGTTTAAGAACACTATTTGTAGACGGTTTTTTGAGCTTATTCTTTTGCTTATTTGGCTGAATAGTGATCGATTCGGCTGAATAGAAACTTCTAGAACTCAAACCTTCTCGTTTCTGAATGTTAACCTTCGCCTGAAGAGCCAAAGAAACCGATTTTTTCCCATCTTCCAAGATTTTCAACGGTTTTGATTCTAAACAACCGTCCCAACTTTTGTTCATCGATTGCCCTCTTAGATTTCTAGCAGCATTCGACTCCCCTACCCTTCGATTGCTTCCGGAAATCTTCGATGGTTTTCTTGCAGAAGAAGAAACCGAAGATGAATCTGAAGACAGGAATCTAGGGCTTTTTATAGGAGATAAGAGTTTGTTTGGAGTTATAGAAACCGATCTAACGGATTTCGGAGGCAAACTTTCGGTTTGAAACTTTTCTATCACTTTATGTTTTTGCTCTATTTGAGGACTATCTTTCCGTTCAAGTTTGGGGCTTTTTCTAACGTACGATGAACAAGAATCACGCATTGATCGAGAGTCTAGTAATGTGTCGGAAAAATTTGAAGTTGGCAAAGAATCCAATCCCATAAGCCTAGCAACTACCCCAGGGGGTTTACTATATTCATCCTCATTCATTTGTGAATATGCACAACTGTTTGTTGTATATTCTTCATTATTCACCTGTGAATATAACAAGAATTCATCTAAATCTAAAGAGAACGGATTTGAATGAATTTGAATAAAAGTATATAAAGATTATTAGTGAGTCATACCGGATGAAACTGAGTTATTGGCATGTTGGTATCGTCACTTCTTTTCTGCTTCGATTGTTCTATAAGAATTTAAATCTGTGGTCAAAATGCACGAAAAGAATGCTGAAATTTTTCGTTTCAGAAAAGCTGGTTTCGATCGGTGAGTTTAAATAATACCTGGTGAATATGGGGTTTTGTATAACAACTTCTTACGCGATTTCACATTCCAATCGAACAAATGAAGAAACCCACGATTTGCAATCGAACCTTGTTTCTCAACTCTCATATTTGCATAAGTTTTTCAAGAAAATTATCAAGAAACCAAATAACAATCTGCAAAAAGTATCATATGCATCAAATTGCTTAGAAATACATCAAAAATATTGATTCTTGAATCTAGTAATTTACCAACCATATCTTTGGGGTTGCTTGCAAAGAATATATGTGATACTTTTCCCTCTTTTTTGTTTTTTCAAGAAGCAAAAAGATTACTTTTTTAACTTCAGAGCCAAAAAAGTGGACTCTAATTTTGAATTCCCTACAATCACTTGGATAATTCTTGCATCATGGATATATTGTACTTTTCAAATACTATATTTTGACCCTTTTAATGCCTTAGGTTTCATGAAATCGGTATTGGGATAATCCAAGAAGTCACAACTCAAGTATATATCCACTGTTAGTAATTAACTGCACAACAATTACAAGTGTTTGTGGATAAAGAACTCCGAGCTTATGAGTAGGTCTACTCAGAAGCTTTGAGCCAAAACCCTAGAGCTTCTGAGTAGGTCAAGACCTACTCTACTCAGAAGCTCCGAGCCAGAACCCCTCCATAGTCAGGAGGTCACCCCTATGAGTCTATGACCCATGCTGCCCCCTTGACCCGGACCTTATGGGGTCTAAGGACTAAGGTGATAGGGTCAATACCTCCAACTCACGCTTGTCACATAATCAATCCTTTGTAAATTACAATTAGGGGTTGTTTGGCGATTGCTGAATGGTTTGGTGCAAAATGATTAAGAGGCACTTATCATATAGTGCAAAATGAAATATAATTGTTTGGTAATTGTTCCGGATGTAACTAGGTAATGGTTAAGGGAAGGGACGTCTAAGGATATAAAATGATTCAGAGAGTTTCGGAACTATCAAAGTGGCAGACTTGCGTTTTGCCAAACAGGATCGCCTCTTAGCGATTCAGATGCCGCCTCTTAATGGAACTGTTAAGAGGTAACAAACTGCTTACACGTGGATGGTTGATGACACTGAAATCACCGACAAAGCCCAAAAAGAAGCTTCACCCTCATTTCATACTCCAGAAAGACCCAATTTTCTGAATTCAACTTATAATCACATATATCAAAAATCAAAACCCACAAAATATAACCAAATCCCAGATGGGATTTTCAATAAACCAACAAAAAGACTTGTAATTTAGCTACATTGGTGAAAATTAAACCCTAGATATCCCAAAGGTATCAGAATGTCACAGAAATCCATGGTCAAAACAGGTCTTCACCATTGACTATTGACAACAACCAAAAAAAACAGTAGATTATCCACTTTCAACTTACAATCCAGATCAAAACAAGCATAAAGATCAAAACCCATTTGAAATATTATAAGAACTTATCAAAATAACACCCAAATTGATGGAGACTTACTTGATGAACATCAAGAATTCAAGATTTGCTGCAAATGAGGTTATCAATCTTTTAGCTCTCTTCTATGCTTCGAAGCTTCCAATGGGAAAACAAGAAACAAAAAAAAAGGAATTGAATGGCAGAGATTTTGATAGAATTTAGAACATTATCAAAGAATATAAGGTTTTTAAATGGTCATATTTCTTTAATCATTTTCAAAAGGCATTTAATGGGTTATGGGGACATCAAATTGGTTGGATTCTTGATGTAAAAACTGTTTGAGAAATTATAATATTTATTTATTTTATTTTCAAGGAAAAAGATTATTTGCAAATCAAGAAAAAAGTTAACTTTTTTTTTCCAATAACGTCTCTTTTTATTTTTTCTCAGAAAAAAGTTTATTTTATTAATTTAAAAATATACTTTTGAAAGGGAGGGGAAGATTTTCAAAGAGAATAGTGGTAATATTGGGTGGTCCCGTCATCGGAAAAGTTTCTTTATCATTATGTCTCACTTTTTAGTTAAATATTAATTTTTGGAGAAAACGTTAGATTTATTATATTTATAATCAACGTAAAATATTTATCAATGATATCAGATAAGACCCGGATTTTTTTAATAAATTAAAATAAATATGCAACTAATTATAGTGAAAATCAATTTGGTCTTGTTCATATTATAAATTAAACATTCAATTTTTTTATATTGATAAATCAAAATAAATCAATTTTTTATTACATGCATTTTGGTACTGATTCACTTAAATACGAATTTTTTAGTGGGTTGGGCCGTGCCCGCCTGCCCGGAGGTGCAACGGCTGGTAAGGTGGGATGAAAGATTTTTTAAATCGTGTAAAAAATATAAATTATTGAAAGATTTTTCAAAATAGAAATTTAAAAAAATGAAAAAGAAATTTTATGGCCATTTAGAGTAATTTTAACATATTTTTATTTCAACATTATTTTTAAAATCTTCTTTAAAATGGAAAAAACAGACGAAAAATGATAAAATTGTTCAAATTTAAATAACTCTTTAAAAATAATTATTTATTATAAGGATTCTTTTTTTTATTTTTTTCTACATATAAGAATCATTGAAATTATAGGAGAGTATTGACTCTTACTATTAAACACTTACCGAATAAGCGTTTGGGTAAATGACTTAGATTCTTAGTTTCAAACAATTTCATATTTCAAAAAAAAAACACTACATATTAATTATATTATTAAAATATTAAAAATATTTAATAAAATATCATTTATCTCACGATAATAAGTATCATTAAGAGTATTTTAAAAAGATTCTCTATAATAGAAAAAAATTAGTAGTTTTTATTCTTTATTTTGATCCAACAGATTCCCTATATTATTCTATAAAGTAGAAAAACTTGTTAATTTCAAGTTTATATTGAATTATTATTTTTTATTTATAAAAATATAAGGAATGATAAAACATAAAATAATTTAATAACATTGTTGATGTTAAATTCTCTAAAATAAAAAATTTATTGGAGTTGAATGCAATTTTTTTTAGGAAATTTAATTAAAATAGATTTTTTTTTGAAAAAATGTTACCCAAATAGTCATTTTCTCTTTGAGTTTACCAAAATAGCTTAAAACTCCATGGAATACAAGAATTTGTGGCCTTCTACAAAAAAAATACAAGACCCCAAGATTTCGTGGGGTTTGGGGTTTAAAATGAAAATTATTTTTACAAAATGGTCCTCTTCCCAACTCTAGCCAACGGAAAATATTTTTTCATAGTATATGTAATATATAATAATATAATTAAACCAAAAAATATTCAATATTTGACTCGTTTCGAATGTATTGACGAGACGATTATAATGGTGTAACTTGTTCAAATAAAAACTTATTTTAATTGATATAAGATTATATATGTTAATGTCATAAGAGTGTAAAACAAAAAATTAAAAAGGAAAGAACGTAAATTCATTAACTAGCTGTAAGAATAAAAAATATAAATTTATAATTAAAAAAATGATTTTCAACCCATACCAAACAAAATTTGGGTAGAGGGCTATTTTGTAAAAATGATTTTCATTTTAAACTCCAAACCCTACGAAATTGTGGGGTTTATCGTAGGGTCTTGTATTTTTTATAAAAAGCCACAAATTCTTGTATTTCGTGAGGGTTGAGACTATTTTGGTAAACTCAGAGAAAATTGCTATTTATGTAACATTTTTTTTTCAAAAAAGACAATTTTAATTATATTCCAAATTTTTTATTTTTTATTTTAAAGAGTATAAAGCTTATATCAAAATCCAAATCCCTCAACCAAACCAAAGAGACCCATATGATTATCCCTTATATTTATGATTTTGTTTAGCAAATTTCAACTCTAAGATCTAGAAAAACACACAAATATAACATCATATAATACAAAACCTATAAAGCAAAAACAACACATCAATATAACAACAATTTTGACACCATTCATATTTGTACCATTTGTAATGCAATAATCCAACATTACTCTCCCAATAGTACTTTATATACTCCCCCACAAAATATAGGATGTAACATTTTTTATTTATTTCGTTCATAACTTGCTCGTTTTAAGCGGTCCCATTTCCTTCGCTTTAGCCCTTAACAAATGTTTCTGAACCTTTCCTGTAGCAGTCTTCGGCAACGGACCAAAAACTACTGATTTCGGCACCCAATAAGCCGGCATTTTCACACGACAAAATTTCATTATATCCTCCGCCATTTTACTTTCATCCATTTTCGAAACCCCTTCTTTTAACGTCACAAATGCACATGGCGATTCGCCCCATTTTGTATCGGGTCTTGCCACCACCGATGCTTCATTAATCATCGGATGTTGATATAAAGTATTTTCAACTTCAACGCTACTAATATTCTCGCCACCGGATATAATAATATCTTTGGATCTATCTTTAATCTCGATATAACCATCTGGGTGTTTTACGGCTAGGTCGCCAGAATGGAACCATCCGTTTGCAAAAGCTTCGGAGTTTGCTTTAGGGTTCTTTAAGTAACCCTTCATTACTATGTTTCCACGGAACACGATTTCGCCAACCGTGGTTCCATCGGCTGGAACCGGTGCCATGGTTTGGGTGTCGACCACATCGAGCCCTTCGAGGGCGGTGTATGGGACTCCTTGGCGTGAGTTTAGTTTGGCTTGTGTTTCGGCTGGGAGGTGGTTCCATTCGGGTTTCCACGCACATATAGTTGATGGACCGTAAGTTTCCGAGAGGCCGTACGTGTGTGTCACACGAAACCCGTTTTGGGACATTTTGAAGAGGATGGAAGGAGGTGGGGCGGCCCCGGCTGTCATGACGTGGACCAGGTGGGGCAGTGGGAGGATGGTGTCTTTAGGTGGGGCGTTTACTATCGTGTTGAGGACCACCGGAGCGGCACAGAAATGGGTGACACCAAGATTCGCGATAGCCGAGTAAACACCTTTGGCTGTCACCTGCATAAAGTAAAGCGCCATCCAACAGTTATACTATAATTTTTCTAAAATAGGGTATTAAGAGTTGAAATCTTTATAAAAAAAATACATCCGACTCTAACAGCTACTTTATTTTAGCAATTCTACCATCAACTATATTATTAAAATATTTCAATATCTCTCTCCTATACACTTAATTTCAATTTCTTCTATTGGCAAGAAAGAATTAAAATATTATTTCTCCTCCTTAAATATGGAGTTTTAGAGATTTCTACCATCTATCTAGTTTTTATTTATTTTAGCATACGATAGAGCATACATGTTGGAGCCAAAATATACCCTAAATCCCCTCTATTTTAGCATAGTTGTTGGAGATGGAATAAAAGACTCGGACCTTTTAAAATTAAGACCGGTCCGGCCGCATCTCCAAATTATATGTGGGTTATTTAGCTAAATGACCTCCAGACAAGTGTTTCTTTAAATCAATGACTTTCTAACAGGTTTTTAGGCATTCTTGTATACGTAAGTGGCATTCTCACTCCAATCAGGGTATGGATTTTAAAGAAATCCTAACAGAAGGTCATTTAAGACCCAACAAATTATGTAGCATACATTTTATACTTGAAAGCTTTACCAAATAAAGAAAAAGTTACGTTTAAATAGGCAAAAATAAATATGTACCTGTCGAAGGCAAATGTTTGTTCCACAAATAGCAGCAAGAGTCCAAGTGAAACACCAACCATTGCAATGAAACATAGGCAAAGTCCACAAGTATACGGCTCCTTCACGTATATCCCACACCACGGTGTTACTTGTAGATGCAAGATAAGCACCACGATGATGCAACACGACCCCTTTAGGACTCGATGTTGTGCCCGAAGTATAACCCAAAGCAATACTATGCCATTCATCTTGTGGCGGTTTCCATGCAAATTTGGGGTTACCGGATTCTAGAAACTTCTCGTATTCAACGGCCCCTTTTCCTAGAGCGTATTGGAGATTCTTAGGATCACACTCGCTGCTTTCATCCCGAATAACTATTAGAAGGGGTGGCTTGAAATTGGTTTTAATTTTTTCTTTTAGAATCTTTAGAGCTTCTTCGGCTAGTTTGAAATATTCTTGATCGACCATTATGACTGCAGATGCTGAGTGTTCTAACAGGAAGGCAACGGTGGGTGCATTTAGACGAATGTTTACTGCATTTATGACTGCTCCGCTCATTGGAACTCCAAAATGGGCTTCGTACATGGCTGGGATGTTTGGTGCGATCACAGCTACCTGCCAGTAATAGTATCAAGTGAGCCATAAATGCACTTTGACTTTCAAGTCGAATGAATTACTTTCAAAATTCAAAATTGATACGAATTTTGCACCAATGTAACACCAAAAGTTTACAATTTGCAGTTTATCCTGTATAATTTACAAATTTACAAGTACTATAAGGGGTTTAGTTTAAGGGATTTAGGTACCACAAGCAGGGTCTAAACTTAAACTAGGAAGGATGGAAGAACCATGTCCAAGTAAAATGATGAAAGATTTCATGTTGATTCTTGATATTTTCCTCCATGTTGATAAAAATCAAGTTTAATCTTTAATGTAGCAAGTAATTTGAAGCTTTATTTGATGAATATGGTAGAAATTTGTCACTTGATACTTGGTAGATTTGGGGGTTTTAAGTTAGATTTTGTAGAGATTGAACTTATAATTAGTATAAATGGGTTTTAAGGATGAGGTTTTTGTTACACTTATAGTAGGGATAATAGTGGTCTGATCAATTAGTCAATTGTGGGGGGCTGGTCAATTAGTATGTTTTAAGGAAGTGGATTTAGTACTAATTATCTTTACACTGAAGAGAGTAGGATAACTTTTAACATTAACATTATGCCTATTATTGTAAAGTACGAATTTCAGCTGGCTTTCAGACGTATGCTTTTCTCAGTTTTATAGCACTGTAGTCATGGGTTTCTAACTCTTTATGAGGCAAATCCAAAAATGGAAGAGATCAATGAACTAGGAATCAAAATCCCCTTTCTAATTAATTGATATGTTTAATACTAACAATCTTTCATCAATGTTCCTAATTAATTAGATATGTTTTAATCACAAATTTTCACCCAAAAAAGTTAAGAACAGTCTCTACACTTTGTAAGTCCACAAACTAGCTGTTGAACTTTGTTTCTAGGTATAGGGTTACAAACAGTTGACCATCAACTTCAAGTCTTCAATCCTATCTCTAAAACTATCTTTTTTGAAATCGACCAGAAGTCTTTTTCTTCAAGTTCAATCGACTAGGTAAAGTAAATTAATCAACAGCAGTAATGAAATAGAGCCAAATATCATGGAGTTTGATGATACTTCCACCGAATAACTCCAAACTAGAATTTCGATTCTACTTTTCTGGTCAAAACAAATTAATTACCGTAATCAGAGTTTAGACGTACTTCGTCACAAATATACACATCGTTTTCTCCCTTTTAAGTTCATCGTGAAGCGTGATCGTGATCGTGATTCCTCTTTGACAATTTATATATATTATTTAAGATTCGAGATCAAAATTTACCTCAAAACTCATCTTCGATTCATATCTGCATGTTCAAATTAAAATCAAAAATTGAAGAAACGAGAAGAGGAAAAGTGTTACCGTTGAACCAAATCCGACGGAGTGTCTGGAAAGGGAGGAGGCTAAACGACAGCAACGGTGGTAAGTCTGTAGCCATGTGTAGTGAAGAGAACCGTGAACCACCGATCTACGGTGGGGATGAACCAGAGCAGCTCTCTTCAAATACCAAAGTGGTGTTAGTGCTGTGTAGTTTGCTTCATTTTTGGGCAAATCATCGATATCTCTCTCATTCTCACTTCTTCTTCTTCTTCCTCCCTCAATCGCCATCTCTCAAAGTCTCCAGGAGCTTCTTTGTTGGATATACCGATTGATGATAATCGGTCAAATAGCTAACAGTATCTCACAAACCCTTTCCATGTCCATATATATAAATAAATGGAACGAAAAAAATATAGGCCTTAAAAGAAGAGTAGTGATAAAATTTGATTCCTAATATATATGGAAAAAAAATGTGTCCACATACAGAGACCTAAAAAAAATGTGTCCACATGTATAAAAAGTTAAAAAAAAAATTAAGAATCAACTTCGATTACTTATATGCATATGTGTATACTGTTTAGATGAATGGTGGTCAGAATGTTCTTAAATTTTTCATTTTTAGGGATTTTCTCCTTAACACTCTCTCTCTCTCTATGTCTCTCTCTCTCTCTCTCTCTCTATATATATATATATATACATGGAAGACAAATCAGATACAAACTATGTAAAAGTTCCAAAATTTTAGTATGTATATGTATAATTAATTTATAAGCAAACTGCACCGCAAAAGTTTTAGTTACTCCTTGTGGTTTGACGGTTTTGATGTTTACTCCCAATCATAAATGTATTTACACAAAAACTAGCTTATAAACTGTATTATGGTTTATCAAACAAGGTTTTTCATTAACCTGGAAATCTCATCCAGCTTATGGATATATAGACGGACCTTATTAAGGGTAAATGGTGGCATGTGTTACCGTATTATTTCTTCGTCAAAAGATTAAAAAATTTACATTTATGAAAGATACAACTGTATTTGTTTTAAAATGTGTCACCGTATGATATTCAAGAGTTCAATAAGGTGCAACTGTACCTCATAATCAACCTAAAAACAAAAAAAAACTCTTGAAATCAACCGAAAAAGTCCCTCGAAATAGATAAAATAAACCTACTCAAAATCAAATAAAAAAACTTTTAAAATCCCTCAAAACAATTGAATTAGGCTAAAAACACATCCAGCGATATTGAATGTTAGCAAAAACATAAAGACATGATACAAATGTTCACAATAACTATTTAAATGTGTTATGTGAAAATTTAAGAGTTTTTATGAAAAAAGGAATGTCCACTTCTTTAAACGTCTTGTGTAAAAAATCTCTAATATATTTAAGAAGTTCTTAAAAAATTATAAAGACACAGTACAAATGTTCACAATAACTATTTTTGGATGTATGTGACAAGATATCATATTTGGTTGTTAGAGATTTACTTGTACTGTTTAATTGACAAATTTTGAAAGAAAAAGAAATCGTAAGTTAACAGACAGACGAATTTGAATGTTCGTAGCAGCGAGGATTTGAAAGTACGCAATGGTATGTATTTAGGAACCTTTTGCAACTTAATTGTCTCTTAAGAATTTATCTGATATTTCATCAATCTTTTAAGAGCATCTCAATTAAACAAAAGACTATTTCAAATTGAGATTCAAAACACGTTTGTGATCTTCATTGATATCATTAGGGGGAGGCTAAGAACATCTCCAACAGCATCTCTAAAATAGAGAAAATAGAGATTTTAAACAAATTTTTTTTGTTCCAACAACATCTCAAAAGCTTTATCCAAAATTGAGAAAATATGAAGGAAATTACAAAAATTTCCAAATTTAGAGACATCTCAAAAAATGATTACCAAGATAAAAAAACTATTTTTTATTATGTTTTATCAATAATAAAATTGAAATTAAATGTTTAGTTAAGGTAAATAATATTTTATTAAAAATATAAAATATTTTAATAATATAATGAATTTTGTAACCTCTAAAATGGATGTGAATGTAATATTTTTTAGAAATTTTTAATTTTAATTCTCTGTTTTGGAGAAAATTATGAAGATGCTTTAAAAGCATCTTCAACAACATCTCTAAAATGGAAAAAATAGAGATTTTAGAGATTTTGAGCATTTTTTTTGCTCCAACAACATCTCCAAAACTTTCTCTAAAATGGAGAAAACGTTAAAGATATTACAAAAATCTTTAAATTTGGAGACATCTTCAAAAATGATTACTATGAGAGAAATTTTTTTTATTATGTTTCTCCAATAAGAAAAATTGAAATTAAATGTTTAGATAAGAAAAATAATATTTTATTATAAATATAAAATATTTTAATAATATAATGAATTTTGTATAATCTCTAAAATAGAGATGTTGTTGGAGTTGAATGTAATATTTTTTTATAGATTTTGATGTTTGATTATCAATTTTGGAGAAAATTATGGAGATGCTCTAATGGCACCCCTACAAGTGAATTCATTCTCATACATATCTATATCAAAACCAACTTTTTACATTCTCAATCCTATAATAGTACAAAAAAATTTGTGCACACCCTACTAAGGGGGTGCCATTAGCACTCCCCCATTATTATTGTAAGCGATTTATTAAGTGTGCGTAAATAAATCAACCATTTAAAAAAACAATTACAGTAGATCGTCATGTTTCGAGATGGGTTCAAAAAAAGTAGAGTATCCAAGTTGCTGACATTATACACCGATGTTTTTGTTTGTCTATTTTCTTGGACATCTATCTTTTTGCATTATTTTTTATATGTAAAATGATATTTTTTTTTTCCAAAAACATGTGTTTATTACGTCAAACAACCCCAGAAGATTGTATTAACAAGCATATTATATTTTTTATAGTGACATCTCATAAAAAAGGTTGTGCTCTTCTTTTTGGACCAACTACAAATCGATAAAATCATAAAATTTTACAAAAACGTGTAAATGATTAATGATTTATTTGGTTTGTTGGAAATGAATGATTCATAAATAAATAGAACTTGAGTACAAGAGGAACATTTTGTTGTAAATTCTATTTTATTTTACCTCTTTTTGTTTTTCAATCCTAAAATGGCTTTCTAATTCTCTCAAAATCTAAATAAGATCGACCAAAAGTAAAACATGAAAAATGATAAAATCTAATCTTTAAAAATATATTAATTAAAATTTTGATTAATGTTTAAAAATATTAACATTCTCTATTAGGATTATTGTTCTACACTACTCTATAAATCTTTAAATTTCAAAAAACTATAACATCTATATTGTTTTAGAAAAATTAAAGATTTGAATTTTTTTTGTTTCAAAAGCTATAAAAAACTCTTCTCTAAAAAAAGAATTGAGAAATCTCTAAATTTAGAACAAAAGAAGATTGAATAGAATAATTGGTCACGTCCACTTATTTTTCTTTTATTGATTCTAATCTTTACAATGGATTTCTTAAAGATGCTTAAAACTCAGTTTTAAGAAGGGAAATTTTTTTATGTTAAATGTTTCACTAAGGTTGAATATATTATATTATTTTTATATTAGATTGAGATAATGTATTTATATAATATTTCAATAATATAATTAAATTTAAAATCTTTAAAATAAACTGTTTGTTATTGTTGAGTATAATTTTTTAATTTTTTTTTTAAACTTTTGTTATGTATTTTAAATAAATTTTAGAGATGTTTTTATGGTATCTTTAACAAATTCTTTAAAATTTATTTAAAATATAAAATTAAAAGTTAAAATTTTTGAATAAATAAATAAAATAAGTTCAACTCCAACAAATTTTCCCGTTTGTAGATTACAATATTAGTAGTTATAAAAAAGTCAAAACCTCAACAACAACAACAACAAGAAAAAATTACATCAAATTTTAATAAATTCTATGAAGATTTTAAACATATTATATTATTAAAATATTCAATAATAATAAAATTTCATTCTCTATTTATTTATTTTTCGTTTATCACATTACATGGTTTGAGGTGTTTGCACTGGGAAATACCAAAATGAAGTTTTCGAATTAATTGATTCTTATTTTTCTCTATTTTAAATAAGTTGTTGGAGATTCTATCAAAAGCTAAAACGATAACAAGAAGGTTTTTGAAAATACAAGAATCTAAGTTATTGTTCAAACCAAATGTTATAATACTGTAAGTTAAAACTATCATAAAAGACAAAAATCCATTAGAAGCAAAGCTCAAGTAGGATTAGTCTAGTTTCTTAAAATGGTTGGTTTTGTACAACAAAAATAAAAATTAGATATGTATTATCAATACTAATTGTATACATTTGCAATGTGTCTTGAAGTATATATATTTTTTAATTCGAGAATGAAAAAATAATTTCGTAAAAAAATCTAAACTTTACAAAGGTATTAATAAAGTGTAACATTTATATTGTATTTAATCATGTTTAATTATCAGTTAATATTATAAAGTTTTGAATATTCAACATATACATTGATAGAGCCCTTACTTAATTTTAAGTACTACCTACCCATTCTCTCAATCCATTGATAATATGGACGAGATAATGTCAAACTATTTATGAAGTAAAGTTGAATAATAACATCAAAACGTTTATAACAAGCATCAATTGTAATCAAATATCGTATCGAGTAGATCATTATTTTGTGATTAGAAGATTCCCTACCCTCAAAAAAAACAAAAAAAGTTTACGTACAAAAATATATCATCGCAAAAGGATCGGAATATGTTTTGTTATTGAAATGACAATTCAACAGATAAGCAATAAGTACAAAATTGATCTGATGTATATTTTGATAACATAAAACCAGATGTTCTCAATTCTATCTGCTAATCAATCATTGAAATATTATCATTTTGTTAAAAAGGTAGAAAACGTTTAACAAATTCATATTAAATAAAAAAAATCAAGAGATAACCATTTTAAGGATCTAATTCTTCTCTTAACTATCTCTCTTCAATATAAAAAAAGTCACTACCTCTACAAGTGTATGTGCGGAGAAAATAGAAGATAAAAAAAATCAATTTTCACCCAGGCCAGCAAGTTGAAGGTCATGTTCTAAAATTTAAAGATATGGTCCTTGTACTTGCAGACCATGTTCAATTTTTTTACATTTTGTCTTTTTTGTAAGTTGAGGAGTTGCTACTTGAGAAGATAGTAATTTTTTTGGAAATATTAGAGCATCTCCAACAACATCTCTAAAATGAATAAAATAGAGTTTTTGAGCAATTTTTTACTCCAATAACATCTCCAAAAGTTTCTTTAAAATGGAGAAAAAAATAAAAGAGGTTAGAAAAATCTCCAAATTTGAAGACATCTCCAAAAATGATTACCATGAGAGAAACTATTTTTTATTATGTTCCACTAGTAAGAAAAAATTGAAATTAAAATGGAGATGTTGTTGGAGATGAATGTAGTATTTTTTAGATATTTTTAATTTTGATTCTCTATTTTAGAGAAAATTATGAAGATGCTCTTAGAGCATCTCTAATGCAAACTTCTTATAATCAAAAAATACATTAGCTTATAAGAACTACCATTGTGAAGAGATTCTTATAAGAACCTAACAAGGTATAGGTACCCCAACAAGAACCTTGGTTCTTAAAAATGTCATTTCATTCACGTTTTATTTATTTATTTCACTTATTTAATTATTAAAATATAATTTATTTAAATTACTGATGTTAAAGAAAATCAATGGGACCCACAAAAATGAAGTTCTTATAAGAATCTTCATTGTGGAATTTTTTATGAGTTCCTAATTTCATGAGGTGACATTGACATGACAAAAAAATGTATAAAAAAAGGTTTTTATAAGCTAGTCCCCCATTAGAGACGCTCTTAGAAGATAAATAACTGAGAGGTGAAAGTATAAGGCTGAAATGACTATTTTTTATTAATAATGACGTGTTAAAAGTTGATTGGTGGATGTAATGCCTAAAACCTAAAATTATGGCATGCATGATTGTTATCCTTGTATTGAAAGTGATTGATTGTTGCACATGGTTCATGCGGTTCTCACAAAAAGTGTGAGTTCTTAACAAAACCCAACTCTGTGTTTATATATGAAAAATAAAATACAGAATTCGAGTTTGCTTTTTCTTATGATGAACTTGTCTTATTACTTAAAAAATTTTATATGCTTTACTACAAAAATGAAAGGGGTTTCAGTTATAAGTTTTTTTTGTTTGAAAGATACTAAGGGTTTGTTTGAATTAGCTTATTAATTTATAATTTATTGACTTTCTGAAAAAGTTCTTAGAAAAAATTGATAAGTTAAAATTTTTAACATCCTAAAAAATGACCGATTTGGCATCGGATAAGTTGTTTTTTCCAAACATTCAAAATAACTTATTACCAGTGTCACACCGAAATAAGTCAATAAGTTGTTTTTATAAGCTAATCCAAACACCCCTTAAAGTGTGATTAATATAAATATTTTAAATGTTAAAACAAATTGAGTGTTTATAGTTTTTTACCTGTTTCAATCTATATTGATTACATGATTACAAATTTATAGCTTACTAAAGGTTGTCACACTTACACATTACAAATTACGTTTTTTCAATGTATGAATTAACGAACGACAAAAGGTTATATAATTAAAATAATTAATATTAATATTTATATTTTAATCGTTTATTGATATTTATCATGGAATGTGATAAAAGGTTGGTTAAAAATAATATACTTAATATGATTTATTTAACCAATGTGTGGACGATATTTATATTACCACCAACCTATATTTTCTTTTTGTTAAGATTCAATGAATGTGTTACTTTTTAGTCTGAATTATTAAGATGTAACATCAAAATAAATACAATTCAGATTTATAAATTCATTTATTTTGTGATGAATTTTTATTAATAACTATTGGAATTGAACCGGATCCAATTGTTATAATATAAATATAATTAAATATTCAGATAATATTAATATTGTAAGAAAGTGGAAATTGAAGGTTGAGTTCATGTTCATATGTAAATTACTAAAAAAAAATTATTTAAAAATGTATATGTAAATTGACATTCTAAATTATTCGGTACAAATATTCAACTTTTGATCAAAAAAAATTCACATATAAATATGTAATAGTTATTTAAACATGTTTAAAACATTTATTTTATAATAATAAATTAATAATAGATAATTTATTTATTTATTTTTATACATTTTCTATAAAAATAAAATTCAGCTCCACTCCAATCTCGAATCAAATATGCCAATTTTTTCCAACAAATTCAAATTCATCAAAGATATTCTTTTTAAAAGGCATTTCGGACAACCATACAAACCCACAAAACAAAAACAACACATGGATATAACATTTTTCTTCACACCATTCAAATTTAGACGTTGTGATACAATAATCGAAAATTAGTCTCCCAGTGGAGTCTGGAGTAATTTAATAAACATTTATCGATATCACTTATCTAAACGTTTGAACATTATAAAGACTAAACATCAAATTTTATTTAATAAGAGGCATAAGATGGACCAAAATTCTTGACCGAGAATAATATTACCTGGTAAGCATTTAGCGGACTAAAGATACTTGACCGAGAATAATATTACATGATAAAATAAATGTGGGTATTTTATTTTATCAGTAAACGCTTAATAACTAACCTCTTAATATACACCCCCACAAAACGTAGGATGTCTCATTATGATTTTGTTAATAACTTATTCATATTAAGAGCATCTCTGATCATGACACTAAAAACATAAAAAATGATGGGCTTCTGACACTTCTTTTTTTCAAATCCAACCATACTCTAAACCGGCAAAATGGTGAGTCCCATGGTTTGTCTTTTGATTTTTCACACGGCATATTTGCAGTGTGAAATCCCAAATCGGCAAAAAAAAAAGTTCTCTTTACTGTGTGGTTGGAGTGTGAAAAACGGAAAAACCACTCTTTTAGTGAACGGTTGGAGAAGCTTAAACCGGTCCCATTTCCTTCGCTTTACCCCTTAACAAATGTTTCTGAACCTTTCCTGTATCAGTCTTCGGCAACGAACCAAAAACTACTGATTTCGGCACCCAATAAGCCGGCATTTTCGCACGACAAAATTTCATTATATCCTCCGCCATTTTACTTTCGTCCATTTTCGAAACCCCTTCTTTTAAGGTCACAAATGCACATGGCGATTCGCCCCATTTGGTGTCGGGTCTTGCCACCACCGATGCTTCATTAATCAGCGGATGTTGATATAAAGTATTTTCAACCTCAACGCTACTAATATTCTCGCCACCGGATATAATAATATCTTTGGACCGATCTTTAATCTCGATATAACCATCTGGGTGTTTAACGGCTAGGTCACCAGAATGGAACCAACCGTTTGCAAAAGCCTCGGAGTTTGCTTCCGGATTCTTTAAGTAACCCTTCATTACTATGTTTCCACGGAACACGATTTCGCCAACCGTGGTTCCGTCGGATGGAACCGGTCCCATCGTTTGGGTGTCGACCACTTCGAGCCCTTCGAGGGCGGTGTATGGGACTCCTTGGCGTGAGTTTAGTTTGGCTTGTGTTTCAGCAGGGAGGTGGTCCCATTCGGGCTTTCGAACACATATAGTTGACGGACCGTAAGTTTCCGAGAGACTGTAAGTGTGTGTCACACGGAACCCGTTTTCAGACATTTTGAAAAGGACGGAGGGCGGTGGGGGCGCTCCGGCCGTCATGACGTGGACAGGGTGGGGCAGTGGGATGATGGTGTCTTCGGAGGGGGCGTTTACAATCGTGTTGAGGACCACCGGAGCTGCACAGAAATGGGTGACACCAAGATTGGCGATCGCCGAATAAACACCTTTGGCGGTCACCTGCATAAAGCACGGTTGAATCGAGTAAATACAGTAATTGTGTCGGTGTCTGTTTAGTACGTTGGACAAGACAGAACAGTGATCACTGTTTTATGCTTGACTTGAATTTTATATGTAACAGATACGAACCGAGTCAGGGAGGGACCTAGAATTTTTTTTATAAGGTGGCAACATACAACGTAGACAAAAAATAATTATAAAAAATACGGTTTTTATCGACGTGCTTTTATGTTTTTACTAACGATCAATATCTTTTGATGTTTTTTAACCTAATTTTACCGTTCCGGGGAATTTTTAAGGTTTTTTTTGCTTGATTTCGAGGGATTTTTAAGTTTTTTTTATCGATCTCGATGGACTTTTTTCGGGTTTTTTTGGATGATTTCAAGAGTTATTTTTGAGATTTTTAAGCTTTTCATCAAATTCTAGAGATTTTTTCGGGGTTTTTTTTGTTGATTTCAAAAGTTTTTTTTTTAATTTTAGTATTTGATATTGATGGCCTTTGATTACTAAAAACAAATTAAAAATATTTTTGAAAAAGTTAATTATTAAATATGAAATTAATAGAGCTTTTTATTTTAAGTACGAAATTAATAGAGTATTTAGTATATTACTAAATGTTATATAGAGTTGCTACCAAAAAAAATTATTTGCATCAAGCTAGGATCGAACCTGAAACAATTTCTATAAATAGTTTTAATTCAATTGGGAAAAGCCACTGCGCCAGCTACCCTATTTGTGTCGTAAGTTCAGTTTTAAATTATTTAAGAGCACCCTTAAAATGATACAGTTGCATAGCTAACAAATCCAAAAAATATACCCTTCGATGAATATATATTACAGTGGCCCGTACCACCATGTGAATCACTGAAGGCTGAACCAAATAAGAAAATGTTATGTTTAAATTGGCAAAAGTAACATGTACCTTTCGAAGGCAGACATTTGTTCCACAAATGGCGGCAAGAGTCCATGGGAAGCACCAACCGTTGCAATGAAACATAGGCAAAGTCCACAAGTATGCATCTCCTTCACGTATATCCCACACCATCGTGTTACTTGTAGCTGCAAGATAAGCACCACGATGATGCAACACGACCCCTTTAGGACTCGATGTTGTGCCCGAAGTATAACCCAAAGCGATACTATCCCATTCATCTTGTGGCGGTTTCCATACGAATTTGGGGTCACCGGATTCTATAAACTTCTCGTATTCGACCGCCCCTTTTCCAAGAGCGTATTGGAGATTGTTTGGATCACATTCGATGCTTTCATCTCCGATAACAATTAAAAGAGGTGGGTTGAAATTGGTTTGAATTTGTTCTTTTAGAATATTTAAAGCTTCTTCTACTAGTTTGAAATACTCTTGATCGACCATTATGACTGTGGATGTTGAGTGCTCTAACAAGAAGGCAATGGTGGGAGCATTTAGACGGATGTTCATTGGGTTTATGACCGCTCCGCTCATTGGAACTCCGAAATGGGATTCGTACATGGCTGGGATGTTTGGTGCGAGCACGGCTACCTGCGAGTAACAATATTAAGTGAGCTACAAATTGAAAACTAGTAATTGTGCTTAGTAAGCAGTTGTGGCTCAGAGCATCTCCAACAGCTTCTCTAAAATAGAGAAAATCACTATTTTGTTCTTTAAGAGCATCTCCAACAACTTTTCTATAGTTTCTCTAAAATAGAGAATGAAAAGCTAAAATTTCTAAAAACATTTTCTTTCAACTCCAACAGCTTTTCTATTTTAGAGAATCTATCATTACTTATATTATTAAAATATTCAACACATTTAATAAAATATTATTTCTTTCTCCTACACATTTAATTTCAATAATTTTGATTGGTTAAATATATTAAAAAATGTTTTTTCTCTCCTAGTTTAGGGATTTTAGAGATTTCTCTATATTTAGAGATTTCTCCCAAAATCTCTAAAATAGCAAAGCATATAGCAATGCTGTTGGAGCAATTTAGAGAAAAAATCCTCACTTTTTTCTATTATAGCAAAGTTGTTGGAGATGCTCTAAACTCCTCCAACAACTTCTCTATCTCATACTCTAAAATAGAGATTTATGGGAAAATCTCTAAATATAGAGATTTCTCTAAAACTCTAAAGATATGTGAGAGAAATTAGTTTTTTATTAATTCCACCGATGAAAGTTAAGTTAATATCATTATATATATATATATATATAGAGAGAGAGAGAGGCAGATTCAAATGAGAACTTTGCATTTTTAAAGGAACAAATGGACACTTGTGGATCACATATGATGTGGGTCCCACATATTATTAAATCATTTATGATTTAATATTATTTAATATTAAATCATTAAATCATAAATGATTTAATATTATGTGGGACCCACATCATATGTGGTCCACAAATTGTTCCTTTGTTCCTTTAAGTAGGGATGATTCTCATTTGATCCCTCCCCTATATATATATATATATTAAAAGTGTACTGGGATCATAAAATTATAAAATATTTAAATAATATAATCAATAATGAAATATCTAAAATAGATAATCTATTGGAGTTGATTGCAATTTATTTTAGAGATTTTAACTTTTAGTTCTTTATTTTAAAGAAATTATAGAAAAGTTGTTGGATATGCTCTCAGTGGTTAAGCCTCATAAGATGTAGTAGAAATCTCATATACTCTATGTTCGAATCCAAGCACTGCTAAAACCCGTGTGACCATAGAGTTTTTGGTCGCTCGGAGGATTAGACAGAGAAACACATAAGACTTGTGGCGTACTGATTAAGGCTTGGGGGATGATGCTAGATAACCCATCTACCCCCGGTTCGAATTCAGATGTAAACAACTTGTGGCCACTGGAAATTATCTCAGGAATGCGCATGCTTTAACAGTTTTAAAGTTGTCAGGGATTAGTATAGACAAATACCTAAGATATCCTTTCAAAAAAAAAAGAAAAAAAGATTAGACATAGATCATAACCGGTGCACTTTGAGCTTCAAGTTGACCGAGATGTTTCTAAAGTTCAAAATGGAATTAAATACTAGCGATTCGCTAGCTTTCATAGGAATTAATGACTCAAATTATTGTTTTTCTAGACCCATTTTTTTATTTTACATGTTTTTCTAATACTAGCAAATCATTATCAAACATTTAATAAATTTTTTTAGTAAAAACTAGTTAATAGTAAATATCTTCTGTGAACGATGTTACATATAAAAAGCAACAAATTTGGATTTAGGTGTATTTTAACTAGGGATGGTGATTTGCCCCGTCCCATCGGGAAACCCGGTTTACCCGCCTCATGCGGGGCCGGGGATTCCCCGTTAAAACGGGTACCGGGGCCGGGGATTGCATTCCCCGTCAAATCCCCGCCCCATTGCCATCCTCAATTTTAACCCCTTGGCGATTCGTGGGTTAATGTAAAAAAATTCATTTTTAACCCCACCTAGCGAATCATTAGGTATATCGTTATCTGAGGGACCATTTTTGTCATTTTCCAAAACTTGTTTTGAAGGAGATCGTGATTTTGGGTCATCGCTAGGTGTTTCGTGAAGATACGGGTTATTTTAGTAAATTTGGAGAGAGATTGGTTAAATTGGGTATTGATTTTCAAAAAATGCTTATTTAAGTTAAATTCCCATATGTAATTTACCCCATATTTTTTTTGAATTTTCAATGGGAGCACATGGCGCATGGGTTAACGCCTCAATTTTAATGGTGTTGAATGCATGGGTGAAAATTGAAGCCAAACGAAAAGCACAAGGATGAATAAAGCAGTTTTTAAAGACCAAGAAAGAAAATCGTTATACAAATCAAACTTCAAGAACGAAAATCTTAGTTTACTCAAAATCAAAATCGAAGAAATGAGAGGTGGAAAAGTGTTACTGTTGAACTGAATCCGACTGAGTGTTTGGAAAGGGAGGAGGCTAAACGGCAGCAACGCTCGTAAGTCTGTAGCCATGTGTAGTGAAGTGAACCATGCACCACCGATTTATGGTGGGGATGAACCAAAGCAGCTCTCTTTAAAAACCAAAGTGGTGTTAGTGCTGTGTAATTAGCGTCATTTTTGGGCAAATCATCGTTATCTCTCCCTTTCTTCATCCCTTTTCCTGCCATCGCCACCGGCTTCACCATCATCATCGCCATCTCCTGAAGTCTCTAGCAAACTCTTTCTTGGATATATCGATAAATGATGACCGGTCGAATAACTAATAACATCTCAACCTCTTTCAAGTCCATTTATATAAATTATGGAACCAAAAATATAGATTTTTAAAAAAGTGATAAAATTTGGTTCCTAACATAAGTGGGAAAAAAGTTAATGTACATAGTGTTTTTTGTAAACAATGTTTTTTATAAACAGGATTGTTATGACTCATGATTTATATCTCATATTATATTACGTCCGAGATAGGTTATGGTCCAATGGACGATTTTTATAACATGATATTTGATTTTTCTTACTTTTTAATGTATGCCTTTTTAGTTATTAGTGTATAACCTAATTTAAATTGCTTAATATAATTGACAGTAGTATAAAACACACACACACACACACACATATATATATATATGGGGGGGGGTGTTCAAATAAGAAATCAAATTTGGTTGTGAACGTAATGATAAATGAGAGCGCGACATGTGTCTGAATGTAGATTATTCAAACTGAATAATCAAAGAAATATTCATACTAAATAAAATTGAATATAATGTGTATTCAGTCTGAATAATGCGATTCAGTCTCAATAAGCATTATTCAGACTGAATAAACACTATATTCGGTTTTATTAGTCTAAATATTTCTTTGATTATTTAATCTGAATATGACACATGTCGCTCTCTCATTTGTCCTCATTTTCACAACCAAATTTGAGTTCTCATTTGAACCCGCCCGTATATATATATATATATATATATATATATATATATATATATATACGCACACACGTCCAACCTCGATAGTATTGAATGCTCCTTCCATCCAAGCATGATAGTTGCATTTGTATTCGTCCCGAAGGGAATCCGACTCAGGTGTGAGCGAGGGTATCTTCTTTGTGGTCTATGATTTACATATTTTCCATCATAATTCACGCCTTGAAAAATGTCATGGTTTCTTCGTGACTTCTGAGGCTCGAGGTTTGACCTCAACGCGATGTCAAACTTCACGCCATTTAGGACATGATATACATATGCTAAAGTCATGTTTGCCAAACATTAAAAAAAACAACTACATTAGTAGATTGCCATGTTTCATGATAGCTTTTGAAAAAGCAGAGTGGTCAAGTTGGTGACACCATACATTGGCGTTTTTGTTTGTCTCTTTTCTCGAACTTTCATATATTTGTGTTACTTTTTGTATGTGAATTGTGAAATGAAATGTTTCCAAAAAATTTATTTATTGTGTCAAACAACCCCAAAAGGGTGTCCAAGCAAAAATGTGGTATTTTTAAAACGATACCTCAAGAAAATGGTTGTTTTCTTCTGTCTGGATTGACTATAAATTGATGCAATAATAAAACTTAATGAAAACGTGTAGATATGATTAATAATTTGTTTGGTTTGTTAGAAATGAATGGTTAGTTTACAAGTTTTTGTAAACTATATTTTATTTTATCTTTTTTCAATCTTGATGGCTTTTTAATTCTTTTAAAATCTAAATAAGAGCATCCAAAATAAAACATGAATAAACGCTAAATAACTTAAAATCGAGATTTGTGAAGATTTTTTTTTTAATTTCAAGAAAATCATAATATTATTCCATATTAAGAAAAGAAAAAATTTATTATAAATGTTTTCCACTAACAAAATTGAATATATTATTTCTTTTGAAATGTAAGAGAGCATTTTTAACAAATTCTTAGGATTAAAAAACAAAAAATCTGAAGGAAATTTTTTAGGTTAATCTACAACATCTCGTAATATTAAAATATTAAATATAATTCATAAAATATTATTTTTTTCCAAAATATTTATCATTGGTAGAAAAAATAAAAATAAATATCTTTCTTTGATGAGCATCTCCAACCGAATCCCAAAAATTTATTCAAAATTGAGCACCAAAATTCAAAATCTTAAAAAAATAATTACATTCTTTTTAACGGTTTCTCCATTTTTAGAGAATTTAACATTGATTAGAACGTTAAAATATTTTATTTATCTATTAAACTATTATTTATCTAGAGTAAAATTCAAATGAGAACATAAATTTGTTTGTGAATATGAAGACAAATAAGAGCACGACATGTGTCATATTTAGACTGAATAATGAAGAAAAATATTCAGTCTGAATATAGTGTTATTCAGTCTGAATAATATATGAACTTCACCTTCATTATTCAGTCATAGTCTTGGTACAACCGGTATAAAAAAGTTAGATCAAAACCAAATATTTTGTACGACTTTTAATATAATTTATGGTATAAACTTTTATTTTCTGTTTAATTAACACTCGTCAAGTTGGTCTATAGTCTTGGTACAACCGGTAGGCTGTAAACGAGTCGAATGATCACGAGCAAAGGCTTATTCAAGTTCGTTCGTTTAAGTTAACCGAAAAAATGAATGAACATGAAAGGTAAACGAAACATAATTTTTTGCGTTCATGTTTGTTTGTTAAAAAAATGTGTGTTCGTTTTCGTTCGTTAAGATGCAAAACGAATGAATGTAAATCAACGAACGTAAACATGCATAAACAAACCTAAACGGACGGACACAAATGAACAAGAATAAACTATCATTTCATTCATTTAAGACAACATAACAAAATGTAAAATCAGATCATGAACTTAATAGGGATAAAAATGAAAATCTAAAAACTTAATTTAATTAATCAATTTACGTAATGTCATAATATATATAAGTATATTTATATAAATAAATGAATTTTAATGAACAAATAGACCATTGTTCACGTTCGTTCATTTAGATAAACAAAGAAAAAAAATACATTCATGTTCCTTGATTTATTAAATAAATGAACTTTCCGCCAAATGGTTCATGAACAGTTTGTTAAACGTTCGGTTCATTTACAACCTTACGTACAAGTGTAACAAGACCTCCAAAAAGATTGGAACGTCCCTGTTTAAGGTCTTTCATCAATCAAAGTAAAACTGAAACTCACCTTAATGTCTCTATGATTTCTATCAGAAGACAAAAGTAATGCGCTTCATCATCACCTCTGTAATTTGTGCACGTGTGTGTGTGTGTATATATATATATATATAGACAGGTTCAGGAGAAAAAATCAAAAACTGAAAAAACGTCCTCGTAATCCTTCATCTTGACAGTACGCACCTGTACATAAAACCAAAAAAACCAATTACTTGTATGCACTTTTGTATACCGTCGAGATGAATGGTTACCGGAATGTTCCTTAAATTTTCATTTTTTTGAGTTCTCCAGATGAATAGTTACCAGGGTTTCTATGTCATGAAAGTTGCAGCAGTCCCACCTCCTTTTGTCCTCTTCAAAATTTCACAAAACGGGTCTCACATGAATATGATACACACATACAGCCACTTCGAAACTTACAACCCATCAATTTTATGTTGTGTGTGAAAGTCTGAATGGGACCACCTCCCTCATGAAACACAAGCCAAACTAAACTCACACCATGGACTCCCATACTAAGCTTGCGAAGGATATAATGAAGTTTTGTCGTGCAAAAATGTCGGTTTATTGGGTGCCGAAATCAATACTTTTTGGTCCGTTGCTGAAGATGCTACTGAGAAGATTCAGAAACACTTGTTAAGGGCTAAAACGAAGGAAATGCAACTTGTTAATAAATTATAAGAATAAGTTATTAACAAAATAAAAATGAGACATCCTACACTTTCGATTATCGTAGCACAGATAAGTCCAAATCTGAATGGTGTCAAAATGGGTGTTATGTTGATGTGTTGTTTTTTGTTTTATCCGTTTGTATGATTATCCGAAATGCTTTGTGAAATGGATTTTGAATTTCGTGGGAAATTTTGGTTTGATTGGGTTGGGTTGAGTTGGGTTGGAATGGAATTGAATTTTATTCTTGAAAGGTAATTTATAAAAACAAATTATAAAAATAATTAAATTATTATTTATCAATTCATTAACATGAAACGAATATTTTTAACATATGTTACACTATTACAAATAAGTTAATAAAGTCATGTGAAATACCAAATCTGTGAATCCAATGTTGGTTGGATTTCTAAATACAAACTTCCAATTCCAATTTAAAAGCATATATGAAATTATATATTATATATTTATAGAAATCGGTTTAAACAATAAGAGTAAATATCCTCATAAGGTAAGAAGTAAAGGTTAAGAAAAAAAATTATATGTGAAATTTTTTCATCTAAAGATGCATGTTTATGTATACCTAATAATTTAAACCGTAAGTTTACATATGCATCTTTAAGTAGATGTTTTTTTTCCGATTTTTTTAATAATTCACATATAAACAAAACTCATTAGAAGCAAACTTTAAGTAGATTAGTCTATTTCTTAATTAAAATGGTGGCTGTGGCATGAGCATAATAAAAATTATGTATTATTAGTACTAATTGTATATATTTGCAATTTGACTTTAAAGATGAAAATTTTGACTTTATATTACATTTAAAATGTGTTTATTAATCAGTTTTATAAAGTTTTAATATGTAATTTAAGAAATTTGTACACTTATAATAACAATACTTATTTTAATTGTCACCTACCAGTTCTCTTAATCTTTTCACTTATTTTTTGAAAGGGTATGCTAGACATTTGTTTAGACTAATCGCTGACAATTTTAAGACTATTGATGCAGCCCTGAGATAAATCTTCAGTAGCCACAAGTTGTTTGCGCCTGGATTCGAACCTGAGGTAGATAAGTTATCTAGCCTCATTCTCCATAAGCCTTAATCAGTACGTCACAAGCCTTGTGGTTTTAATTTTTTCATTTTATAGACAAGATAATGTGAAACTATTTTTTGAAACAAAAAACGAATAATAAATAAAACGTTTATAACAACCATCAATTATTAATCAGACAAATAAATCGTACCGATTGGATATTATTTTCTGGTGGGGAGATTTCCCACCCTCCAAAAATCAAGAAGTTTACGTATGAAAGATACGTCATCACAAAATGGTTGAAACTTTGTTTGTTATTGAACATGATAGTTCATAAGGTAAACAATAAATACAAATTTGACTTGATATATATGTTGATAAAATTAACGTACTATAAGGTTCATGAATGTAGAAATATAAATCCCATGTTCTCAATTCTATCTACCAAGCAATGATTGAAATATTATCAAGTTTATTAAAAAAAAATAAAAGATAAATTTAATGAATGCATATTAATTATTAAATTAAAATAATGACGTGTTAGAATTTGATTGGTGGATGCAACGGCTGAAATCTAAATAACATGACTCAATAATCTCCAAATCAACTTTAAAATGTTCTCCGTGCTGCAACAAGAAACTTTGGATCACTGTCTTATAAAATGCAGGATTGTTTCTGTTGTTTGGTCTCTCGTATTCACGTGGTGGAACATCGACGGTAATGTCGGCAATTTGATTCATGGAATCCTAAATCATCCGGGATGATCTTTGTTGTTGTCTTGGCTTAAATCAGTTTGGCAAGCCACGATCTGGTCCACGGTTTATATGATTTGGGAACATCGTAACCAATTTCAGAATAAATCTACATCTCCATCCATGTTATTTGCAAGTATTCAAACCAGGTGTTTCGACTGGATCGCGAGAAGAATTCATAAAGGTTATATCACGCATGATCTTTGGATTAGGTTGTCATTCTTGATGTCTAATTAACTGTAGTTTGTCTTTGTTTTTGTCGTTGGTAGTTCGATGGTATTTGTGGGTGTTCGTGGTTCCTTTGTTGGTTCGGTTTTTTTCCCAAAAGTGTTTTGTCTCTTTTGCGTTTGTCTTCTGGGTGATTCTGCTTGGTTTTAAAGTTATTGGAACATCTCTAAAATGGAGAATAAAAGTCAAAATCTAAAAAAAAGTTGTTCATCTCCAGATTTTTCTTTTTTAAAAAAGATTATAATATGAATTACATTGTTAAAATATTTAATACATTTTATAATTTATTTTATTATACATTTAATTGCAATGATACTCACTGAAAGGAAAAATACAAATTTTAAGATTATATTTTATAGCAATTATTTTCAACTTTTTGTATTTAAATAGTAAAATCACCTCCCTCACGGCCTCACGTAATAAATAATATCCTATCTTTTTGGTAATTAAAAATGTAATATTATATTAAAGAGATTTCAATTGAACATGGTACGGTTATTGCACATATTATTAGCACTAATTTTAACTCATAAAAAAAATATAAATTAGGGATGGGAAATGAGAACGAAATTGATGAATCATGTTTGGTTTGATATAATAAATAAACTATTGGTTAAAAGTGAATAATTATTTAGATCTAGTAAATCAACAACATAATTTTTCATTTTCTTGTAAATTTTTTTCGAGATTGTTCGTTCACGACTTAATGAATTGTATGGTTTGAAAATTGGGGAAATCAATTTTCATGGCTTCGTCGGTTGAAATATAGGATTGTTCGGTTACGGCTTAACAAGAGGGGCTGGATTCCGCTGAGAAGTAGAGTTAAGATGAGAAGCGTAAGAAGGGATCTCCACCCTCAGATCCACATTAGAATGAGATGTATCAAGATGAGATATAACAAGATATATCAGATCAACTCCCTTATAAGACGCAATACATGGATGAGTATGAGATTAAAAGTGATAAAGGTTCAAATATCTTTTTACACTTCTTACCTAAACAGCTTATTAGGAATAAATTGTTCATTTGAACCAATTCTGTCCTGTGTAAGAGTTATCCTGTGTATACCAAACGGATCCTAAAAAAAGTTGTAGATATAATTCACCTTCTATTATTTTTTGTAGCTTATTTTGGGAAACATTATAACATAAGTGTAGGCCATGGCCTTTTTTTGTACAATTCACTATCTTTTCCACGGAACGAAAGTTGACTACTCAACCCACGTTTTTCGATTCCACGACTTGATTCAATGCTATCGTTCTTCCCTGTATATATACGCTACAAAATTCGAATTGGGTCTTCTCTTATCTTCCGATTCTGCACTTTCTTTCTTTTCTAGTTTGGTGCCCTTGTGATCTCCTGTGTCGTGGGCTACTACTGTAGATCAATCGCAGTGATTGATTGATTTTGGTAATTACTATACGTGTTTAGGTATTTTAATGGAATCTTGACTTGACCTTTTTCATTGTTCATCGCGATTCCAATCAAGATTACCTAATTTTTGAAGTTTAGTTGTATATTTCTTGGATTAAAGTAAGAATCTAGAGGTTCCTTTTTCGGAGATGGAACCTACCGTACAAGCAGCACTTGTTGGTTCAGAGATTCATGGCTTCAAAACTATGAAAGGTGTGTGTTCGATTCTGAATTTTTTGTTGTTTATGCATATGCTTTTTTAAACTGGAATTGAGTTTGTATTTTGTGATTTGTGTTGCTGATTAGATTTCTTTTGTGTTTATGCTATGTTTTAACTGGAATTGAGGAGATAGATCAATTGGTTAATTTAAATTGATGTTTGGTGTCTGAAGAAGAGGGTTTACAATGGTAGAATTGTGCAAGTATTATGATCAAACACTAATCCTTAAAGGTTTAACCTAATGGGAATAGGCCTTTTATAAGTTATTATTTTTTATGTAAACTATGAAAACATGAGAGAACCAGTGGAACTGGAAATACATGGCGATATACATTTATCATTGTTACATAAATTTGCTTATATTCGGTTTGATTTTCATTTTTAATAAAGGTTTACTTCTTAATTGAGACTGATTCTTAACTCTGTTAACAGATTTGGACATTCCCAACATGATGGAGGAAGCAAAGACAAGATGGCTTCGGCCAAATGAGATTCATGCTGTACTTTATAACCACAAGTATTTCAACATCAGTGTGAAACCGGTTAATTTGCCACCAAGTAATTATAAAAACCACATGCAATTATTATTTGTTAATGTAATTGTGTTTGAGTTTATGAATTTGGGAAAAAAGGGGATCAAACTTAAAGTCCAGGAGTGTGTAGCTATCTAATTGTTTTCTTATGTAATCTAATAGGTGGCACCATTGTCCTATTTGACCGGAAGATGCTCAGAAATTTCCGGAAAGATGGGCACAACTGGAAAAAGAAAAAAGATGGAAAAACTGTAAAGGAAGCTCATGAACACTTGAAGGTGAGTTTTAATTTTCTTTTATCGAAGTGTCGCCTTTGGGTCCTTATGTACATCTGGGAAAAAGGGAGGATGGAATGAAGAAAAGAAGTATATAAGCGAATATCATCCTAAATCTTGTATTTAAGAGGTTTAGTGTGACATCATTTTCATTTTGTACTTTTTCTGAGGTTTGTGTTAGTTTATAGTGGACTCTATGGTCCGCCAACTTCAGGAAACAAGGTCAAAAGAGTGTAAATGAAAAATGGAAATGTTATATAGAGTTGAATGTTGGTTTCTTGTATATTTGTTTTTTAAAGTAATTGAACTTTGTGACTATATAATATAACCTCTGAATGCGGTTGGTTCAGGTTGGCAACAATGAAAGAATTCATGTATATTATGCACATGGCGAGGAGCGGACAACCTTAGTTCGTAGATGTTATTGGCTTCTTGATAAGTATGCAACAATAAAAGATATAATGGATATATAATGTCATAGATTTTTGGAATACATATCGTCAGTGTGTTTCTTTTATTTATATATTTATGTTTTGATGGTTGTTTGTTTAATTACGATACAGGAAACTGGAACATATTGTACTTGTTCATTATCGTGACACTCAAGAGGTTGGTTAATTATAGAATCACCCGTTTTTGTAGATATGAAAATGTATGTGTGTGAGTGTGTCCATGCATCGAGAAACTCTTCATGTTTAAAATTTGTTGGTGTTAAATGAAAAATAACAGACATGAAGGAGGTTCAGGGGAAAACTCCCCAAAAACGAGAAACTAAGGAACACCCTTGTAACCAGTCATTTGTACGATATACACATGTGCATACAAGTCATTGAAGTTGTTTCTTGGTTTCTATGTACATATGCATGTCATGCACATGTGCATACCAGGCAAATTGCTTACAAATTACTTGTATGCACATGTGCATACCGTCTAGGTGTTCTCAGTTTTCAATTTTTTTTTGCGGTTTTCCCCCTGAACATGACCCTATACATATTAACACACAAATTTGGGCCCTCAAACTAACAACTACCACATACTACTTACGGGGTATGCTGAACATGTGATGCAGGTGCTAGGTTCTCCAGTGACGCCTGTTGATTCCAACTCTAGTTCAGACCTTCCTACTTCATCTAATCAGTCAGAAGAAATTGATGGGGTTGATCAGGTGTACTTTACCGGTGTGTAAGTTTATTGCGTGATTTCAAAAAAACTTTATATACCATACAGAAAACCTCATTACTGTTTAGAGTGGATTACAGTTCCTGCCACATGCTTTTTTCAGTAGTTTGTATTCCCTCCTTCCCATAAAGATATATTTTTGGTAATATTTTCAAGTTAAAAAATATATTTTACCATGATGGTATTTATCTTGGTCTATAATATTTCCCCCTATTTTGTCATCATGGAAGGGAATTTTTGATATTTGATTAACGGAGAATAGTTCTTACGAAATGAAGAAAATATAAATATAGTCATCAAATACGAAATGTTCTAAAGTTTTTCTCTTTTTGGTGATTGAACAGAGCCTAATGAGACGGTAATAAATCATAAGATGAGAATTCATGAGATCAACACACTTGAATGGGATGATCTTGTGATTCCAAATGATTCCAACAAGCTGATTACTTCCGAAGGAGGTAGTGAACTTGGTTTAGTTTCAATAGAGATTGGATGTTTCTTGATGATAAAGGATTGTTCCATTATTTACATGTGCCAATTTATTCTTTGCAGGAAACGCACTCTTTGATCAAAATAACCAATATGAATTAAATGGGACAATCGATAATGTAAGTTTCACTGATATTCTTTTTTAAAGCAAGAAAGATATTTTTGTAGACTCTTAACTGGTGTCACGATGGTACATCTTTACAGAGTAATTCCGTTGGCAATAACATTGATCTTCTGAAGGTCGGGATGAAGGACGCCCGAGTTGCAAATGTTGCCACCATGATGGGTAAGGATGGATTGCCATCACAAGATAGTTTTGGAAGATGGATGAACTACATTATGACAGAATCTCCTGGATCGATAGACGATCCACTTCTGACTCCCGAACCCTTGCTAACCATTCAAGAATCACTAGGAATTCTAAGTGGTCATCACCATGAATCCCATTCTGCAGAACAAATTTTCAACATAACCGACGTCTCGCCTGCATGGGCTCTATCAGGCGAAGAAACAAAGGTATCCTTTTTTTGTCCTTATGTTTGTTGCAACGTAATTATGTTGCGGTTTTATGATATATTGACATCGAGGGAGGTTCACGGGAAAACTCTAAAAAAATGAAAAAGTGAGGAACACCCTTCATCTGGACGGTATGCACATGTGCATACAAGTAATTGAAGCTGTTTCTTGGTTTTTATGCACATGTGCATACTGGATAAATGGCTTATAAATAACTTGTATGCACATGTGCATACCATCCGGATGAAGGATTATCCGGGTGTTCCTCAAATTTTCATTTTTTTGCGGTTTTCCCCTGATTTATCCAGTATGCACATGTGCATAAAAACCAAGAAACAGCTTCAATTATTTGTATGCACATGTGCATACCGTCCGGATGAACGATTATCAGGGTGTTCCTCAAATTATCATTTTTTGTGGTTTTCCCCTGATTTATCCGGTATGCACATGTGCATAAAAACCTAGAAACAACTTCAGTTACTTGTATGCACGTGTGCATAAAAATCAAGAAACAGCTTCAGTTAATTGTATGCACATGTGCATAAAAACCAAGAAACAGCTTCAGTTACTTGTATGCACATGTGCACAAAAACCAAGAAACAGCTTCAGTTACTTGTATGCACATGTGCATCCCATCCAGATGAATGATTAGCAGGGTGTTTCTCAGTTTTTCAATTTTTTTGCAGTTTTCCCCTGAACCTGACCCTAATTGACATCTACTGTCTTTTATGCAGATCTTAGTGGTCGGAGTTTTCCAAGAAAAGCATCTTCACCTACTGAACACGAATCTATTTTGTGTCTGTGGGGATGTTTGTGTTCCAGCCGAAATCGTCCAATCTGGAGTATTTCGTTGCATGATTACTCCACAAAGCCCAGGAGTCGTCAATCTTTTCATCAGTTCCGATGGCCACAAACCCATCAGTCAACTTATGGCATTCGAGTTTCGATCACCTCCCATGACTAACTTGATGGATTCTTTAGACGAAAAGCCCGACTGGCAAGAACTACAAATTAAGATGAGATTAGCTCATTTGCTTTTCTCTTCATCCAAGAGCCTTGCTATCTTATCTAGTAAAATACCACAAAAGACCCTGAAAGAAGCAATAATTTTCGCCCAGAAATCACGTCATATTGTTGATAGTTGGGAGTATTTGGTAAATTCTATTACGGAAAAAAGGGTATCTTTTCAACGAGCTAAAAATAGCTTAATGGAGCTTACATTGCAGAATAGATTACTTGAATGGCTTTTGGAGAAAGTTTTAGAGGGTGGTAAGATCCCGGATCGTGATGACCAAGGTCAAGGAGTAATTCATTTGTGTGCTATCTTGGATTATAATTGGGCGATTTACCCGTATTCATGGTCTGGGCTGTCGTTAGATTTTCGTGATAAATTTGGATGGACAGCTCTCCATTGGGCTGCACATTATGGGAGGTACGTTTCTTTGTTCCAATAAGTAGAATTATATCGGGCAAATTGCATGAAAATGCAACTACTTTGGTTTGAGTGCTATTGTGTATAACTTAGGGTCTGTTTGTTAGCAGCTTAACGAGCTTAATGGGATTCGTAGCTTATTCGGTCAGCTATACATGACTGTTTGGTAGTGGCTTAATGCTATAGAAAGTGACTTATCAAGTAAGCTTCTAGGTGGAGCTTTATGCAGAAAGCCGAGTTTTTTTTTCTCCAAACCTGCCCCTTCGCACTAAAAACGTGTTTCTTTCATCTATGAAAAACCCTCCCAAACAAAAACCTTCTTGATCTATACAGACAGATTAATCCACACACATAGCTTTATCCATACAGGATTAGGGGCTGTTTAACTTTTTTTACATTAAGCCCTATATGGATTAAGCTGTCTGTCTGGTGGATATATGTCTGTCTTTTTCTGAGGGATAATAGACCGATGGGTTTGAGGGGTCAAAGAGAGGATTGAATTATTTCTGGGGCTTTTGTGGTATTAATTTGTTTGACGTAACTTAACGAGACAAGTGAGGGGTCCTGGCTTATTCCATATAGCCATTTTGGCTTAGTGGATTAATGATTAAGCCGTAAAGAAACACTCCGGTATGGCTGAGTTGATAAGCTGCCCAGGCCAGACTATTAAGCTCATTAAGCTGTAAGTACACAACCCCTTAATGGAAACCAACCAAACAGCCCCTTTACTTTCAAAACGTTCATTTAGGTCCTCCATACAAGGTACCTATTTACAGATGAGAATTGCATACTTTGATTTGATTCATATATTGGGTAACGTACTTTGGTCAAAAATATCTGAGGTACCAAAAATAAAGGTTCTAGAAGTACATTACAGAAAATAGGAATCAAATCAAATTATATAAAATATAAAACCTGCTTTTTTATACGTTGGCCAAAGTTGGTCATTTGTTTCATATAGTCAATGTAACCAGAAAATGTATCAACTGGTCAAAGTAGGTATTTATGGATTATGTTATTTATTCAAGTGATTATGTTTTTCATTCAGGCAAAGGATGGTTGCATCTCTACTCTCGGCAGGGGCCAACCCAAATTTGGTGACGGACCCCACTTCAGAAAACCCGAATGGATGCACGCCTGCAGATCTTGCATCCAAAAGTGGTTATGAAGGGTTGGCTGCTTATCTTGCCGAAAAGTCACTTGTGGCACATTTTGAGGCCATGACCTTAGCCGGAAACGTTAGTGGCTCGTTGCAAAGTACATTCCCAACTAATGACGATTTGGCCCCTAACACCCAATCAGCACCCGTCAACGAAGATGAACAATATCTGAAGGATACCTTAGCCGCTTATCGAACAGCTGCTGATGCTGCAGCTCGGATACAGGCTGCATTCAGAGAACAGTCTTTTAAACTTCGAACGAAAGAAGTGGAATCTTCAAGTACAGAAGATGAAGCACGAAGTATCATAGCGGCAATGAGGATTCAGCATGCTTTTCGGAACCATGAAACTAGAAAACAAATGGCGGCTGCTGCACGTATACAATATAGGTTTCGTACTTGGAAGATAAGAAAAGATTTCTTGAATAAGCGTCGTCAAGTTATCAAAATTCAAGTAAGATCTCTCTTTTGAAACCGCTTTTACATTCCCATTTGATAAATTCATTCGACTGTGATTCCTTGAGGACGTGCCAGCTTTATTCATAATGAATGTCAAGCATATTCATAATGAATGTGTAACATATTTGCATATTTATTGTACACAGGCGATTTTTAGAGGTCATTAAAGATCTCTCTTTGAGACCGTTTTTACATTCTTATTTGATAAATTCGTTTAAATGTTAATTCTTGAGGGTGTGCCAGCTTTATTCATAATGGATATCAAACATATTCATAATGAATGTGTAACATATTTGTATATATTTATTGAACACAGGCGATTTTCAGAGGTCATCAAGTTAGAAGGCAATATACTAAGATAGTATGGTCTGTAGGAGTGTTGGAGAAAGCGATTCTTAGATGGCGTTTGAAGCGAAGAGGGTTCAGAGGTCTTCAAGTTGATTCTAACAATGTTGAGAAAGAGGAGGATCAAGAAAATAATGGGATGGAAGGGTTCTTTCATGCCAGCCGGAAACAAGCTGAAGAGCGCGTAGAGAGATCTGTTGTTCGGGTTCAAGCTATGTTCCGATCAAAAAGAGCTCAAGAAGAATACCGGAAAATGAAGCAAGAACACATACAAGCATCGGTATATATAATATATATATATATATAATCCACGCTCATACACATTTAGGGGAGTTGACTGGAATAACCAATCTTATTAACCAAATTCACTTTCTAGCCATTTTTTCAGAGCCTATTCCCAAAATAGTCGAGTCTTTACGCAGATGCTTCATGCATTTGTGTAAAGACTGATTTATAAAAGAAAAAAAAGATTCTTATGCAAAAATTGAATCCTTACGCAAATATATATATATATATATATAGAGAGAGAGAGAGAGGGAGGGAGGCTCAAGGGAAAATACTAAAAAAAGAGAAAACGGAATAACACCCTAGGAGCCGTCCGGATCGGTATGCACAAATGTGCATAGAAGCGATTGAAGCTGTTTTTTTTTTCTATGCACCAATGCTTCCATAATTACATATGCATCAGTGCATATGCACAAATGCAATGTTATAAATTACCGGCATGCATTTGTGCATACTGTCCGGATGGAGGGCTCCCAGGTGTTCTTCAGTTTTTTTTTGGCATTTTCCCTTGAATCTGACCATATATATCTATATATATATATATTTATTTATTTATAAGGGCGGGTTCTAATGAGAACTCAAATTTGGTTGTGAACGTGAGGGTAAATGAGAGCACGACATGTGTCTAAATATAGATTATCCAGACTGAATAATCAAAGAAATATTCATACCGAATATAATATTTATTCAATCTGAATAATGCTTATTCCGTTTGAATAATCATACTGAACTTTATTCCGTCTGGATATTTTTTTCATTATTCAGTCTGAATAATCTACATTCAGACACGTGTCGCACTCTCATTTGTCCTCATGTTCACAAAAAAATTTGAGTTCGTATTTGAACTTTCCTCTTTCTATATATATAGATAGATATTTTAAATCTGAATATCGAGTTTACGCAAATGCTTAAAGCACTTGCGTAAACTCCAGCTAAAATGGGAATTCAATTGAAAAAGTGGCTAAAAAAAGTGAAGTTGGTTGAGAAAATTGGCTATTTTGGTAAATTTTCCCATTATTCACTAGTACTGACTTTGATGCTTTTATTCGGGTTCTTTTTTTTAACTCTTGCAGCATGAGTATAACGAGAGCCTCAACCCGGCAACCGACATGGAAAAATAGAAGACGTGTATGACGACGGTATTATCGTGTTCGTGTTTTAACTGTTTCTTACATCTTGTAAATGCGTAGGTACTTTGTTTCTGCCCGTCTATATTTTTATGAGAAAAGATGGCATGATGGTGAAATATTCGGCCTAGAAGTTTGCTTTTATAGCCTTCGCATTATAGATATACCAATAAATGATGGTTTTTAGATTGTAATGCAAATGTGAAAACTATATCTAGTCTGTAGTTAGTCGAAAGCCCCTTTATGTGTGGCCCTATTTTGTTAAAGAACGAGAATCAGTTTGTTTTGGTCATTCTTTGCTCAGTTTTGGTTCTTTATAAATGTTTCAGGTGTTCTTACGTTTTTATATAATTGTATTGTTTTCGTTTGAATCCATCCATGCTATATAAATGTTATAAGTATGTATTTTTTGATATATGATGTGCAAAACTTGGTTTATAATTCGGCAAAACCAAAGTATCATACTAGACCGCAACCTGTTGTATTAAATTTTGTTCGATATTTTCTCAATATCGGGTTCTTGTTTTTAGGTTTATATTTTTTAAATTAAAAGTTACAAGATTTTTTGGTTTTTACATAATTTAGATGTAAATTTCATAACGATGATAAATAATTGTATAAATTGATTTATAAATTTAACAATATAATTTTTAATGGGTAGAATAAATAATTTAAACAAATTCAGACATTTATCAGTTTACAAAAACAAACAGTCGTATTGATTCAGACTTCAGTACCCCCTCTTATTATTCAGAAGTAAAATAAGACTCCAGACTTCAGCACCTCTTAAAAAACAAACACCATCTTACTCTTAGATATCGTATTTTATGATATCGTATTTTACAAGTAATAAAATGGTGAAAACCAAGATTCATGTGGAGAGTTTGTAATTCAAGTCTTTGGGTGTATTTGGTTACTCATTCCAATTATTTTCATTCAATTGTGTGATGAACCTATATAAAATTTATTTCAATTACTTCAAATTTCAATATATTTAATAGATTCAATTCTTTCAAATATATCATGCAAACCAAATATTGTGTAAATCTTTATGTGCGTTATTATTGAGACGGTTTTCTTTTGTTTTTATTTTAACCTCAGAGGTTAAAAACGGAATGGACAGTAAGAATAAAGTTAACTACTTGGGACAAATTCTCTAAGACAAGTGTAATACTGCAAGAACGATGCAAAACGTGGTCACCTTAATATCGTAAAAATTCTAACAAGTTTAACCAGTATAACACTATCCAATTAAGTGTTGAGAATTATATTATATGCTTGATTGAGTGCTAACCTATGCTCTAAATGGATGATTTATGCATAAGTATATAACTTATATTTATACGTAGTTGTGAAAAAGTTATTATAAACATCTAAAGTATCTAAATTTCGGATAATCGTCATTGTTCTAACCCCATTTTTGCTTTTAACTCAAATGACGAATATCAATCAATTGACCAAACTAACTAATAAGAGGCAGATCTGCAATTTATTTCAATGGTGGCACAAAAGTAATAATTGTAATTTAAAATGAAATGAAAATTAATTATTCTTGCAAAATACAATACAAAACAAATAAGAGATGAACTTGGTTTTTTTTGGTCCAACTTCAGCTACCTTTATCTTAACTTTCACGATCCTTTTTACATACAGTTAGTCACTTTCACATATATGATAATAAAAATAGATAAATAAAGTTAGTTGAACGTATATAAATAACATTCTCATCATAATTTTTACTTTTGTCGAAATCCAACCAAACCTACATGATTTAACGAAAATAAAAAGTTATTAAAGAAAAATCATTTTACAAGATGACAAAAATTTAAGAGTAGATTATGATTTTCATCCTTGAAATTTGTTAATTTTTTTATTATCTTCATTTCTATGGTTTAAAAATAAAAATAAATTTTTTATCCCTAAACTAATTACTACTAAATACAAATGATCGTAACAATAAAAAATTGTAAACCATAATAACCGAAACAACAATAAATTATGAATCATAAGAACGAAAATGACAATAAATTACAAAGTAACCAAATCGTAAGGACAAAAATTGCAAATCGTAACAAACCACAAGGACTAAAAATGTAAAACTAATGTCGTTTTTCCTTTTCGAGAGAAATCATGGGCTCGGCCCAGCCCATAAGGAGGGGAGTCCAAATCCAATAGGCAAATATGGGGTTCATATAAAAAGAGACGAAGACCCTATTTCTCCTTTTCAGTCTTGAAAACCCTAATCTCAGAGTAGCAGCTAAACAGGTTTCTCTCTTTCTTCTTTTTCTCTATCTTGCAGTTTCTTTCCAGATTATCGGAGATCTGTATATGAGTTGCATCGTGTTTGTTTGTGTATTGATTTGCTAAGTTTTGTTGATGATATTGTAGGAACGAAATGGCCAAGTCGAAGAATCACACGGCGCATAACCAGTCACACAAGGCTCACAGGAACGGCATCAAGAAGCCAAGGAAGCATAGACACACTTCCACCAAGGGGGTAAGTTATTCGATTTGCCTATTTTCATAGTGGAATGATCTGTGGATTAGTAAACTAGGGTTACAGTTGTTGGCCATTAATAGGTGTTATGTGTAATCGATGGATTTTTAATTGACGCTTTCTGCGAAACAGACATTATCATAGTTTTCATCTGACTGTTTATTTGTGTTTCAGTCTATTAATTTTTGATAATTCGGATTACTTTCACATTGAAATTTGCCTTACATTATCGTCCTGTTATTTCCAGAATATAGGTTCATTTTATCCTTTATGTAAAAATTTCTTGCTAAATGTGAAGCAACTTATTGAATGCTCTGAGTGTAGACATTTTATAAGATTTAAATCACAGAATGATTGTGAACTAAGGACCTCGATTTGGTAGGAGTTAGAGGCATTTGGAATTGAATTTCATTCCAATTTGCCTTTGGTTTTAAAGGAAAATTTAGAATTGAAATCCGGGTTTCAAAGAATTCCCACAAAAATAGGATTTATAACTTAATTGGATATCATAGTACATTGTAATTTCTTTGTAATATATGACAACTTTTCATGTCAAGTGTGAAGCAACTTATTGAACGCACTGAATGTAGACATTTTATGATTTGGCAGTATATGATTAAGCCACAGAGTGATTGTTAACCAAGGACCTGTTTGGCTTGTGGGATTTGGTAATTGGTAAGATTGGCATTCGTAGGGTTTAAAGGGAAGTTTTTTGGATTTGAAATCCAGATGTCAATGAAATCCTACAAAATTTGGATTTAGAACTTAATGGGGTATCATATGATTTGGTTGTAATATATGTTTTAGATCAGTTATGGTGTTATCGTGTTTATTGATGGAAAATATGTTTATAATGCAGATGGATCCCAAGTTCTTGAGGAACCAGAGGTATGCAAGGAAGCACAACAACCAGAGTGGTAGATCTGCTGCTGAAGAATAGATGTTTTAGGGTTGTGTTTGGTTTTGATCTTTTTCTATCTGGATTTTTGTTATCAATTAGAGCTCTGCAATATTCTCATGTGATATTTGAATCTAGTTTAGATTCTATGACATTGTGGATCTTATTTTATCTTTTGACTATGAAATTATTCCTTCAGTTCATTGCTTCCAATGCTTCAAGATTCTAGGAGATATCTTATTTCATTAGGTAGTTGTTTCATTATATGTCATCTATGGTAAAAGATTAAAAATGAAAGGAAATGCCCTTTGCTTCTTATTGGGTAAGCGGTGTTCACTTGGTAAGACTAATGTTGTTTACTCACTTCTATAATGTTGTTAAGAGGCTTGTGTGCCTGATTTAAGTTGTGAAATTTATGTGATTGTAAAAAATGTAATTTAAATTGTTTTTGCTTTTTGGTGGTAGTGTTTTCTTTCTATCTATGCTTTTGTTGTTGATACATCTAGTTTTGTTACCATTCACATGTTGTGGGTTGAGTGGCAAAACGGAATGAATAAGCACTCGATCAATCTCGTTAACTTGTCAAGTATATGCTGAGTTAATTTTATTTATTTTCTAAATATAAATATTGTAAGAATGTTGCTATATGCATCTTTATTTATGTTAGAATCAGGTCAAGTTAATACATTTTAAAAAAAAACAAGTCTTTTATGTTGATGAGAAGGAAGTTAGTAGTCATTGAATATGTTTATCCTACCTTATGTTATAACTTTTGAAGGCACAACCTTTAAATTAAAGGTTTCTAAACTCTTTTATGGTACAAGAGAAACATGCAACATAAACAATTTGAAGAATTCATTTGTTGTTTGGTGCAACCTAAACATAAAGTCTATTTTTTGTCCTATGTCAAACTAAAACCTTAAAATCTTGCATAATTATTTCGCTCACGAGTCTCATTCTTGTTCATCAAATTCTTGGAAATTGAGAAGTACCAATTTATACTTGAAGATCAAGTCTTGTCGTGTTCCAACATGTCCTAAACATAGTCGATGTTAAGCTGAGCGTGGTTATTGTTTAATTGTCAAAACAATTTCAACATATTTCCTATGCTAACGACTATTGAAAGTATATGATTAACGACAACATGATTACCTTTTCAAGTTTTCATTAATCATCAAAACTACAATGTAACATGCGTGCTACATGAGTAATAAGCCTTCTGTGAGAGTGTATAAAAAAGGCTTTACATATTCACTATAAGAAGCAAAAAAAAAAACCCTCAAAGATCTACAAAAATAATATAGCTGAGGCTAATCATACAGATTATGTTAACAAATATGTCTGTCTTTGATATCAATATTTTATTGACATGGTACAATACGTTCTATTTCCGACTAATATTGATTCTTACAAAACATGATACATAAATGTGCATTGATATTTTGTATTCCATACTGGATCGAGTATCCGCTTAAATTGGAAGACAAGAGTTTCCGAGTGAGGCGAGGGGCTCCTCTCAATCGACGATGTTCGGGATGGACACGACTTCTTCTAATGCTAGAAGACCACTGGAAGACACCCGGGACCAGACTCCAGAGCATGTCGTGAAAGAAGCACACTGGACGGGCGTGCTTCACCGTGTCTCCGGGTACACAAACGACACTAGGGAGATCGTGCTCCTCCCCGAAAAGCACTCCCTCTTATGTTTAAATCCCCATAACATATCCTTAACTGTTGACAATAAATCAACATTCTTGATTAAAAATGTAATTAGACTAAACCTTGAGGTTGTTTATGTAAATACCTGCAATTATTTTTACCATTATTATCTTCAGCAAGCAGAGTCGGGGGTTCTCACGAAAATACTTTTTCCAGAGGGAAGAGAAAAGCTTTTCGAGAGAGAAAGAGTGTCAAATAGAGTTTTAGGGTTTCTTCGTAATTGATTTTCTTCGCGTTAATTGCATACTTCTGTTGCTCTCCATTCCATTCTTCTCCCTCCTTATCCCTTTCTTTTAATTCTTATCGTCAAAACCCTAACTTCGCACGCAATCCAGCAAGAATTATCTTGGTGTGACCTTTTTGGCGAATTTGGTTAATTAAGAAGAAAAACGGAGGAATTAAGTTGTGATGGGTGCACCGGAGAAGTTGGCTACTTCCAACAACAATTCGATGCAGGTACGTTAGTTGCTTAATCGTGCTTGCTTTATTCTTGATTATATGTTGACATCGTTGTTATGTTTTGGAGTTAATCTAAGTTCATGGGTTTTCAATCTTTAAGGTTGACCACAGTGTTTGTTTAGATAAATGTAGGTGATGTTATACAATTTGATATGTCAACTTAGTTATAGATGAACTGATGAAGTGAATTGGTTATGAGTTAAGGTTTTCCTTAATTGGAACCTGTGGAGGTTAGATTTAAGGATTTAAGGTCAGTGTGTTTATGTAACTTTGTTCTTGAGATGTAAAAATGGAGTGACATTTAATAGGTTTTGAAGTGTAATTTGTATTTTAATGTGTATTGGGGATAGGATTTGTGGGCTGATCAATCTATCCCCAAGTACACATTAAGATAAAAATCATACTTTGGAACCTGTTAAATGGCACTATATTATTTGCAACATCTCAAAAGCTCCCAATTCCTTTTAGGGATTAAAAGAAAGAAAAATAAAAACTAAACTCTGGTTTTGAGTGCAAATTGACTACCTTCCCAGTTTCCAATCAACAAAAAAAGTTATATCACATACCCTACATTTCTCAACAAATGGTCAACCTTAAAGATCGACAACAAATGAACTTAAACCAACTCTAAATGAAGTTGGGTTGCATTCATCTATTTGTTCTGAACACCAGAGTTCATTTTTCCTTTTACAAGGGTTGTCTTTTATTTGGTCCATGTGCAATCTTTTCTTATGAAAACCAAGGCCAATGTTGCCAATTTATGGTTGATAGTGTGGTTTTGTTATTTTGTACCAAGATTTAACTAATTAGTTACCAAGATTCTGTTTCTACTTGGTTTATGTGTGATTTAACTAATTGTTCAAGAGAGCTCAAGTGTAGACAATGGATATAAACTGAAAGGTGCTACGTGTCTGTTTGGTAGGAGAAGTGCTAGAGGTAGAAGCAGCAAGCAAAACAGTGTAATTTAGACAAGTAATCAAGAATATGCACATCTAGCAATCCCAAAGTGGTAATATATGCCTATTTTGTGAATCATTCCCTTCTATTTATGCTAAATTTCATACCTTGCTTGATCTCAGAAAGTAGTCAAACTAGTATTGAATAGTACCGGCCTCCATTGTAGTTTTTTAGTTCTTAATAATGCTATTCTTGATTGCTTTGTTAATTAATTGATCAACATGGCTCATTCTGAGAATCATCTCCTTTTTTTGCTTCATTTCTATTGTTATTCATGAAGATTTTTGTCTTGTTCTTTAGGATCAATAATATAAAATGTATTTCACATGGCTTCATTCTGACTGTTAAATTTTATAAATGATAGCGTGTCAAGGTGTATCGACTTAATGACGATGGAAAATGGGATGATCAAGGGACTGGTCATGTCACTGTTGACTATTTGGAGGTCCATTTTTTATCATCTGGTTTTTATAACAAATTTATGTTGTGAAATTGCACTCTATGATACTTTGTAACTGGTGAAGACTAGTTAGTTAGACATTCTTAATCTGAATCTGTATAACAGAGGTCGTCTGAAGAGTTAAGCTTGTTCGTCATTGATGAAGAAGACAATGAAACACTGCTTGTGCATCGTATTAGCTCCGATGATATATATCGGAAACAAGAAGGTATTTTTAATTTTCACTAATGCATTCTATTTTCTCATTCTCTCTTCATTTTGCCAAAACAATTAATTGTTTTGTAGTTCTCTTTTTGTGATTATCTTCGTTTGTTATTCAGATACAATAATTTCTTGGAGGGATTCAGAGTATTCAAGTGACCTAGCTCTTAGCTTTCAAGAGACTACAGGGTGTTCTTACATATGGTACCCACTATATATATATATGTCTCATGTATTTCTTTTCCATGTAAGTACTTATGCATATGATAAGTGTATTAATTTACATTATATTTTTACCAGGGACCATATTTGCAATATCCAGCGCAATCTGCATTTTGATACCATCCGCAGTAAGCATTTGTGGTTTTATTTTATATGTATTGTTGTAGATATCCTCTTCTTCATTGATTGGTTTAGCAAGTATGGTTTTTTTGATTCCTTTAATTTTTATTCAGTTGTATGTTATTGCTCCATATGAAAATTAGTTGTGTAATATTTATCTTCGGTTATTCCTATCTTCTTTTTGACAGCTGGCTTATTCATAGCAAATGTTTAGCCTTTATTTGTATTCAATCATTAAATTTACCAACACGCATTAAATTTATTCAATCATTAAGTTGATTTTTGGTACATGCTGTTTTTGCAGATGAGACATCATATCATGGGGCTAACAACGAGTTGAGGGAGTTGCCACCAGTAGAACTATCAACACTTCCTTCAATTCTTAAGGTTCAAACATAAAATGTAGTCTGTTTCTGTTGTGGCATGATTATTTTAACACATATTTCCATTGATATTTTACTTCTTTTTATTTATTTATGAAAACTTGGCCTTTTTTTGTATTTTTCTAAATGGGGTGTTGAGTGATTTTTTGTTTTTGCAGGTTGTGGTTGACAGTAGTGTTACAGATCAGTTGTGTGTAACAGAACTCATACTCCATGATGTATGTTACTTTTATTCTCCTTCCAATGTTTTTACTCATCCTTTTTTTATTATACTAATTTTATTTAGAATCTTTGTAGCTTGTAAGCGTGATTGGACTCACAAAGTTTCTTGAATCTATAATGTGAACAGCAAATATTTTTCCGGAAGTTGATGGATTTGTTTAGAGTATGCGAAGATTTGGAAAACAAAGATGGCCTTCATATGATATACAAAATTGTCAAAGGGATCAGTTAATACCCAAACCTTTCTAGTTGTCATTACTTTTCAAGAATTATTTTCAATATTGTTTTTGAAAACTGATGACTTTGTATGTTGCCTTTTTTTTACAGTTCTACTCAACAGTCCTCAGATCTTTGAGAAAATATTTAGTGATGAATTAATTATGGATATTATTGGATGTCTCGAATGTAAGTTGTTTTGAAAGAAATTACTTATTTATTTTATTTCTTCTTTTGGTTGATCACACTGTTTTCTGTTGGTCTGCAGATGACCTGGAGATACCTCATATCCATCATCGCAACTTTCTTAAAGAACACGTTGTCTTCAAGGAGGTATATATGCTAAATATATAGTTAAATTTAAATGATGTTCTTTTAACCATCTAATGATCTATTTTATAACTATAATGTTCATTTATGTAGGCTATACCAATTAAGGATCCTCTAGCTTTGTCAAAGATACATCAGACATACAGAATCGGTTATCTGAAGGTTAGAATCTTACTTGCTGTGCTCATATATTAACTTCTACTATTTGTGTTGGAATTCTCATATATGTTACTTCTTTTAGGATGTTGTGTTACCTAGGGTATTGGATGAGGCCACAATTGCAAGCTTTAATTCTATGATTCACTCGAATAACGGAATGGTGAGAAAAACCCATCTCACTATTTATATTTTAAAGCTCGATTATTATTATTCTATATATCTAACACGCCTTTTATGGGCAGGTTGTCACTTTATTGAAAGATGATAGCACCTTTATTAAGGAGCTGTTTGCAAGGTTAAAATCCCCTAACACGTCTCCTGAATCCAAGAGAAATTTGGTATTTTTTTTGCAAGAGTTTTGTAGCTTAAGCAAGAGCTTGCAGATGGTCCAGCAACTCCGGCTATTCAGGTTTCTTCTTGATATATATATATATATATATATAGGCTTAGGATCGTGTGAGAAGGAGAATTAAGGTGAGAAGCGTAAGAAGAGATCTAAACCCTTAATCACTTTTAATCTCATACCCACCCAAGAATTGCGTTTTAGAAGGGAGTTGATCCGGTACATCTCGGTGCATCTCGTCCTAATGTGCATCCAAGGGTGGAGATCCCTTCTTACGCTTCTCGCCTTAACTCTCCTTCTCATTTGAACCCGCCCCTATATATAGGGGCAGGGTCAAATGAGAACTCAATTTTGGTTGTGAACGTGAGGACAAATGAGAGCGCGACACACACACACAATATATATATATATATATATGTAGGGTCGGGTTCAAATGAGAACTCAAATTTGGTTGTGAACGTGAGGACAAAGGACAGCGCGACACGTGTCATATTCAGACGGAATAATCAAAGAAATATTCAGACTGATATATTCAGTCTGAATAATGTTTATTCAGTCTAAATAATCTACATTCAGACACGTGTCGCACTCTCATTTGTCCTCACGTTCACAACCAAATTTGAGTTCGCATTTGAACTTTCCTCTCTCTCTCTCTATATATATGTGTGTGTGTGTGTGTTTCAACTTTCAATCCTGAATTTCTAATGAGAGGATTTGTTTTCTTAATCTTTGTAGAGATCTAGTGAATGAAGGCATATATGGTGTGATTACGGATATTTTACAAAGTGAAGATAAAAAGCTTGTTCTGACTGGGTAAGCAATTTGTATCTCAATTTGTTTAATGTTTTTTTTTTCATTTCAAGTACACATGGATTAATACTTGGTAGAAAAATGTTATGGATGCAGGACAGACATCCTCATTTTTTCCGTGAACCAAGATCAAACCATGTTGCGTTCTTATGTTAATCGGCAGGAAGGTGCCCCATTACTCGGACTTCTGGTATGTCAAAAACGTTATGTCTATTTTGGTAGTTTAATTGTTATTATCTTTTGACATTTTTTGTCTGTTATCTGATGAGCGAAAATTTGGGTATATTGAGAAGATGACATGGTGGTAGGTTTATTACAGGTGAAAGGGATGCTTACGGATTTTGGGGATGATATGCATTGCCAGTTTCTTGAAATAATTCGAAGTCTTCTGGATTCTTTTTCTTCGGGAGGACAGGTTAGGATACTTATAACTATTTGTCATGATGGTTGTGGGAATTTCCTAATTATATTTACTATATTTTTGATTTTTTTGACGAAATAGGCGGCGGTTTCTTCAGTTTGAGTTAAAACCCACTTTTTTGATGTGATTTTTTTTGCAGAGAGATGCGATTGTTGAAATTTTCTATGAAAGGCACTTGGATCAACTAATCAATGTTATAACGTCATCATGCCCTCCAAATGATGCTGGTCATAAATCCAAAAATTCGAATAGAAATCATGGGATTCAAACAAATACGAAGCCTGAAATACTTTTGAACATATGTGATCTACTATGCTTCTGTGTTCTGCATCATCCTTATAGAATAAAGTACTCAAGTAATCCCTCTATTGTAATTTAGACTGAACTAGTAGTCCATTTGGAATGTTCTAGAAATGCATTTTTTTTGTCTGGTTGCAGGTGCAACTTTTTGCTTAATGGTGTAGTAGATAAAGTTTTATATCTGACTCGAAGAAAGGAAAAGTATCTTGTAGTTGCAGCTGTTCGTTTCGTTCGAACTCTAATCTCACATAATGTAAGTACAAGTTTTCTATATCATTAAGCCACTACTAAAGAGTTATGTATAGCTGACTGAATAAGCTGTGAGTCCCATTAAGCTCATTAAGCTGCTAACAAACAGGTTCTAAGGTGATCTTTATTGATGTTTTTTACAGGATGAACATCTTATGAGTTATATTGCAAAAAACAACGTATTTAGACCAATTATTGATGCTTTTATCCGTAATGGAAGTCGTTATAATTTATTGAACTCTGCGGTTCTGGAGCTCTTTGAGCATATCCGTAAGGTATTTCTTTTTTCATGGATTTGTCTTATATTATGATGTATGCATTGTAGCATAGCATGTGGTTTGATGACATGATATAATTCATGTAGGATAATTTGAAGATACTTCTGAAGTATTTAGTTGAAACCTTTTGGGATCAATTGGTCAAATTTGACAGTTTGCCTTCCATTCAAAATCTCAAAGTTAGATATGATCAGGTTCTTTTCTGTATACCCATTTAAACTTTGAACCGTTTTTTTTGTATTTAGAAGTTTGTTGTGATATAAAGCTGGTCAGCTGCAGGCCCAGGAGCATGCATCAAACCAAAACGACCAAAGTACCCTTGACACCAGAAGACGTGTAGATGAACGTGCTTTGGAGAAGGAAGAGGAGGATTATTTCAATGGGGATAGGTATTTTTGTCATTACATTATTTGTTAGCAGCTTAATGGCTGTTTGGTTGGTTTTCCATTAAGTCCTGTATAGATAAAGTTGTCTGTGTGGATTAATGATTAATCTGTCTGTATAGATTGGAAAGGTTTTTGTTTGGAAGAGTTTTTTCATAGATGAATGAGCATGTTTTTTAATTGGGAGGAACAAGTTTGGAAAAAACTTGGCTTTCTGCATAAAGCTCCCTCCTAAAAGCTTACTGAATAAGGCACTTTCTGTATCATTAAGCCACTACCAAACAGTCATGTATAGCTGACCAAATAAGCTGTGAGTCCAGTTAAGCTCATTAAGCTGCCAACAAAAGGCCCTGATCCATGACTGTTTGGTAATGGCTTAATGATACAGAAATTGCCTTATTCAGTAAGCTTCTAGGGGGAGCTTTATGCAGAAAGCCAAGTTTTTTCTTCTTCCAAACTTGGTTATATGAAAAAAACCCTTCCGAACAAAAACCTTCCCTATCTATACAGACAGTTTAATCCACACAGATAGCTTTATCCATGCAGGACTTAATGGAAATTCAACCAAACATCCCCTTAAATGTTTAGTTTCTGCATGTCTTATTGGATTAGCTTCTCCTGAATTTGGGTATGTTAACAGTGATGAAGAAGATTCCACATCTGCATCGAGGCCTCGTACCACAAGGATACGTCCACAACCTGGTTTATCCAATGGATCTGATGCAAGCTCCCCATCAACAAGGTGTGAAATGGGAGAGAGTATTTCCTTTAAATTTGATATATATATATATATATATATATATATATATAGAACAAAATAATCTATCCAAACTCGTTTTGATTTTGCTAACACTTTGTATGTTGTTGATCCATTTTTTTTGTCTAAAAGGGCTGGTGGACTAGTTGATTATGAAGATGATGAGGATGATGAAGACTACAAACCGCCACCAAAGAAACAGTCGGAAAAACCCGAAGATGATGAAGGAACTTTAGAACTTAGATTGAAAAGAAAACTTTTGGCTGCAAAAGAAGAACCCGATTCGGTAAAAAAACGTCGATTAGGAGGGAAAAACCCTAAGTCAAAAGAAGGTGTATTGGCTGCATTATGCTCAACTCTAAGTCAAGCAGTATTACCTGCAAAATCAATGGCTGCAATAGAGAAAGGATCTGCAAGCCAATCTGATAATAATAATAATGTGGAAAACGAACCTGAAAAAGGATCCACGGGCCATTAGATACCCATTTGGATCACTTGCATACTACCCGTATAGGAAAACAGCTGCCCAGTTATACTATAAACGGATCTTGATTCTTGAGATATTATATGGATGTGGGCATGAGTTAATATGTTCCGTTTGGTGGCTGACAACTTTCTTCAACAAAGAACGATGAATTGCAGAAAAATGAACGAGATTCTTGAAGGGAATGAATCCGTCTTTTTCCCCGGGTCAGTTACTTATTCTTGATGCTTTTCAGCAGCCCATGTACAAACAAACCCTCTCTGTTAATGTTGAACTTCTTACCTCCAAATTTTGCATAGCTTTTATAAACTATCCTTTTTTTTTTTTCGTTGAAATGGGTTCGGTTTTTAGTAATGTGAAGTGTTATTGGGATTGTTTAGTTTACCCATTTGGGTTGCAACTTGTTATGTGTTGGGTTTGTGTGTAAAAGGTGGAAAGGTTATGATTTAGGTAAAAAAGATGACACAAAGTATCGTCCGTTTGGGAGATGTAGTTTAATTGTTTAAGAAAGACGTGGTATATGTTGTACATTGCGGTTTTAAAAGGGAAGTGAAAGAAATATTAGTTAGATTTGATTCATAAATTTTTGGTGTTTTTTTTTGAAGAGTATCCCAGGCTATGCCTAGACTAATCTCGACAAACTATGAATAAACTCAGTGGCCACAATTGTTGTGTATGCCTGGATTCGAACCCTAGACAGATTGAATATTTCACCACATCCTTCAGGGCCTCAACCAGTATGCCACCACCCTTGTGGTTTAAATTTTTGGTGTTTGTTTTGGCTATCTATTTATATACGAGATAGAGAAGCTGCTGTATATGAAATAAAAATTTCTTTAGAAATTTTGACTTTTGATTCTTGATCGGAGAATTTGTTGGAGATGCTAAAAATAAGAACAAACCAATTCACAGGGACGAGTACTGTAATTTTGAGGAAGTACAGTGGTGAAAATATCAAAATTTAATAAACCACTGGGACGAAAAACGTAGATTCCTTAACTAGCAGGCAATGATTCCGATTCTTTCCTGATTTAGTAAAATAATTACTGGACTTATTATTTTAGTTTCCGTTATTTATTAATGATTAAAGTTATGAAAAGCACACAATATGCTGCCCATTGCTTTGTTCGTGAAGGTTCCACCCATTTTCGTATAAAAATATTTTCTATTTAGGTTAACTTCTTTTATAAAGTGACTTTTCTAAGGGATGATCCTTTAATACTTTTATAACTTTTTTTTCATTTTACATGAAAGGTAACGATTTATTGATGATTAGAATCGTTACAAATACAACTTGTGAAAGAAACGACAAAGAACTAAGCGGCTGTTTGGTTTACGGGAATGGAATGGATTTGGGGGGATTTTGATTTCAAATCTATTCCAATCCTATGTTTGGTTTGTTGAATTATCCGGATTTGAAATCCTAAGATTCGTTTGAAATCCTACAAATATAGGATTTTAAAATCCTTAGGGCGCGTTTGGTTCGCGGGATTGGATTGGATTTTGAGGGACATGGATTTTAAATCCAATTCATTCTTGTGTTTGGTTTGCAAAATGGTAAAGATTTAAAATCCAAAGATTCAATTGAAATCCAACAAACATACGATTTTGAAATCCTTGACGGATGTTCGAGATTTCACGGAATTTTGTAGGATTTGTATGAAATAATATTTTTAAAATGTTTAAAATATTTAATGATTGATTAATAAAAATGTAATTTAATTATTTTTATATTATTTATATTTTTATATAAATTATTTATAAATAAATAATGGAAATCCAAGTCCATTGCAAATTTTACGAACCAAACACACCTATGATTGTCAAGTCCATTCCAATCCAAATCCCTCCATATCCAAATCCTTCCATGAAATCCAAATCCTTCAAAAACAATCCCGCAAACCAAACGGACTCATATGATATGTGCGAGATTTTACGGGATTTCGTAGAATTGTATGAAATAAGGTTTTAAAAAACGTTAAAAACATTTGTTTTGTAATAATTGATTAATAAAAAGTTAATTTAACTATTTTTCATAATTATTTATAACTTTTTTATAAATAATGGAATCTAATCCCATTCCAAATCCTACAAAAAAGGATTTTAAATCCCTCCAAATCCAAATCCCTCGAAAACAATCCTGCAAACCAAACGCACTCTAAGATTGCCTAGCTAACAAATGGGTAACAACATTTTGATACTAAATATCAAATAATCATTTGTATGTCTAAGTAACTTCATTAAACACTTTAAAAACAACATTAAAAGTGTATGGCTATTTGATTAATTTGTTTAAGAGAAGGTGATGTTATAAAGGTATTTTAACCTTATCCATATCGAAACCCATCAAATCCTTTTACAAAAGTCTTGTTTTGCATACGCATAAAAGAATTATGGTCACAATACTTGTAATCCTCCTTCTAGAAATTCAATTCATTCGAGCTAATATATGATTAACGTGAATTATGAGTTTGGTCCCTATAGTTTGGGGTTATTACAAAAATGGTACCTAAATTTTATTTATTGCTTGAAATCCCCATGGTTTCATTTTTGTTGGATTTGGACCTTTTCTCTAACGGCATTCCACTTGCTCCATTAAGTAGGAAAATTTGTAATTTTGCTATTTCCATCCCTAGCTCCTTGCAACCGTCACTACTTGGTTTCCTCTTTCCCCTCTGTTAATTGGTTTCGACATCTTCATTTTCCACCTTCTATGCAACAAAGATCCATGAAGACCCTTGTCGCTGCAATGAAGATCAAGCTCGAAAGTGGGTTTTTTCAAATAATTTGATTTGTTAGAGTTCCACATCGTCTAGACTCAGACCATTTCTCCTGTATATATGTTGGAACCTAGCTTCCCTTTCTTCTCAATGGCTCTTTTGGAGATTAACTTGAGGTTTCACATATTTTCACATGGTATCAGAGCCAAGATCTACCACTCTAGAGACTCGGTACTTACCTGACCCTTCACCCGCTAGCCCCCTCTCAACACTATGGGACAATAAGTGCCTATGTAGCCTCCATTGGAGGGAGCGTGTTAGAGTCCTAACAAATAGTGCAAATCGTTGGTGTGTATACTAATAAATGAAATTCAGGGGCCAGCTTCACAACCACCTCTAAACTATAAGGGCCAGATGGTCTCATTAAATACTAAACGATCATTTTGGATGCACCCTCATTAAATACTAAACGATCATTTAATTATCTAGTTATGTGTAGCTTTAATTTTTTTTTATTTGCAAAATTAACTGACAATGGGTTGATATTAATTATTTAGTAGCACAAATTTGGATTGAGTTGTTGATGATGATAAAGATGGGTAGCATTGATTTTTAAATTTTAATTAATAATCATATCGCTTTTGATAATGACCAACATGAACACATCTTCTAATTTTCAATTAATACGTGACAACTCGTTACCTATTTGTATTCAATTTGAATATGTTTCTTTAATAAAACTATTAATTAATTTGTATGACATCAACAAGTTCATTAAATTATATAAAAAATGAGTACAAGTAAAGTTATAATAAATACACTAAAAATATACCCTCAGAGTATAATGAAATATATCTCGATTTTAATGTTTTTTTTATATAGTTTAAAAAAAATTATACTCATGCATCATTACTTGTAATCTTGAACTTTAAGTAAATATATATATATATATACTATTAAAAAAATACTTGATGCATTAAAAATAATTTTAAAGAATTTAATCCAATCATTTTAGAATATAGATGATAACGAATAACTTGGATTGAAAATAATAATACTGATAACACTTTAATATAAACAAACCTATATCTTTATTCAGGGTTTTCCTTGTAAAATTATTATGTTGGTGACCTAAAAAAGGTGTCACAATATTAAGTCAAATGGTACCAATTATATTTTCTAATAATTACTAAATGTAATTCTGGAAATACCATTATCAAGACTGACTTTAAATGGTTTACTATATATTTTCAAAAAGGATATCAATAAAATTAAAAAGGCAAAGAATAAGAAAACATAGTTATCCATTGTTGCTTCGATGTCAAAGTTCATGAATTTAGTTCCACCATGTCTTTTTCATTCCCCCGACATACTCACACCTATGAATCTCGTTGTGATATATATATATATATATACACACATATATATATTATTTTTTTATACGTATCTAAACATAATAAAATACATATGCATTTATGTGTAAAAATTAGAGCTATTTAAGAGTTTAAATTTATTGAATTTGGACATAAATTATACAATCCAATCATCAATCGGATATTGTATTTTAACAATCGATCCAATCTGATTGATTGAATTACACTCAATATCACTATCGATTATTTATTGGCTCGCATTACATCAATTTAAGTATCTAACTATTTTAACCAATTAACAATACCTTTCACTTAAAAACGCTTACTCATAGATAAATATCCATATAAATTGAATGTTCAACATAATTTTTTGAAAGCATAAATCGTTAATCAAAAAATCAAGCTTTACACCAAAATATCAAATACAAATATCATATAAATAAATCCTTCAACCTTAATTGATACTTGGATGGTATAATTAGGTCGAGTTAGTTTGGTTTATTGGATTTTCAATTCTCATCCATCAATATTTTCCAATCCAATTATATTGAAATTTTAGATTTGATCTGATCAAATTTAATTATAATTAGATATTGAATGTTTTTAATCGTTCAGTTATAATTTAATCGAACAATTTAACGTACATCCTAGTAAAACTAATTTAAATAAGCTATTACTTTTCAGGGGTTAAAAATTCATTAATTATTTTCAAAATTTATAATTAATTGATTAATTGTTCAACTAGAATATATAAGATGATGGAGAAAATGATTGTTAAAAAGTTCAATCTTATCCAAAATCCAAAAGGAAGCTATCAAATTACTCACGTTTCTTTCAGAAAATAAAAAAAAGTCTTTTTATGCATACACACAAGACTTTATTTAGGTCAGAATATTTGTCCTCCTCCCTCCTTGTACTAATTCTATAAATGTTTACCCTCCAATATAATCTTCACACACACACACACATACTCTCTTTCTCTATAGATCTCTCTCTCTTTTACACACACACACAAACACACAAAAAAGCATAAACAGTAAGATCTTGAAAGTCCATTATATATGATGCTATATATATAATGTTCATACAAGAACAAAACACATCACAAAATTCCCAAGTGATATGATTTTTGCCACAATTTTAAGTAAGATTAGGCTTGTTCAATCATTATCCGTCGTCTTTCTTCATTGGTTTTATTCACTTTCTTGAATTTTTTTTATATATATATACACACACACACACACATTCAAATATATATTAAAGGAATCTTGGTTAGTTTATTAAATATTAGAAGCTAGCATGTCATCAAAGGGTAATTATATGATGGTGGATGATGATGAGAAGAAGAAGATGAAGAGAATGATTTCGAATCGAGAATCGGCAAGGAGGTCGCGAATGAAGAAAGAAAAACACATGAAGGATCTCAACGATCAAATCTTTTATTTCTCGAAAAAGAAAGAGGAAATGGTTATGAAAATAGAAAGAATGACAAAAGGGCATGATGCAATGGAGATGGAGAATATGGTTTTGCGATCGCAAAAACAAGAGTTGGAGAAGAGATTGGATTACGCAAATAGTGTTTGCGATCGGTATGAATATGAATATGAATATGAATATGAGTATGAGGATGTTGTTGTTCAAGAGCCATGGTTGAGGCCATGGGAGCCTTCTTCTAACTCCATGCGTGTTAATGTTATGTCATCATCTGCTGGATTTTCACACTTTTGATTCATGATTCACTGGCTTTAATTTCTTTTATTGTTAGTTTTAATTAATGTAAAATTAATTCTTCGTTTTAATTATGTCGTCCAAATAATCAATCTCACACTAAATGTTTATTTGGATAAGTATTTACCGGTTTAATTCAACAATATCACTGCATCAAATTTTAGTTCACAAAAACTGTATCGTATGCAATAATTTACCTGACAAACGTTATCCATGGTAAGAGCCGTCATCCTCACTTAACTTACCGGATAAGATTCTTGGTCCTTGCATTTGCTTTTACTTGATCATAAGATTCTTGTTTTATGTCATATTTATCTGGCAAGGTGATATGACTTGATAAGTATTCAGCCAGATAAACGTTTCGTTTGGTAAACTCTCCGACTGTTTGGTTTGTTAAAATACTTGAAAGTCGAAATTACAATCCATGAACGATGAATATTGAGCATTGCAAGAAAATCACACGTGGGACTTAATTGGTTCAGCCCAAGATGTTGTTAATAGCACGGCCCAACCCAACATCTTAGAGCCCAGTCGTCAACGAATGTGCCTGATCTGTATGAATCATCTATATTTTATGTAGTCATGACTCATGATGATAAGTGATAAGCACTATTGAAAAAATGAGTACCATCAACGGTATAAATCCATAGGTAATTTCTGACGGATAACTCATCCACTTGTGAGGAGTCGAGATATCTTATGTCTTACAGCTTGGGTTGGTATCAGCCCTTGTCCACATCCTAACAAAAATAAAAACAAATTTTTTCCGACTCCCTTTACACCGATAAAACATCCATAAAAAATAATTATCAACGATAAAATCAAACTGATCAATCAATCTAGGCTTAGACTTTTCAAAAAGGAATTTGTTGCGAATATGCCATATGAAAAAGTAAAAGCAAGTGACCATAAAAATGGCCTCGACACCCTTCTGATGGACCTTAGAAACAGGGACGGACCTGTAGAGGTGCACATGGTGGCACGTGCCACCATGTTTCTCCGTCGAAGGCTAAATTTTTTGGGTCTGTAAACGGTGCAACCGTATCGTTTTTGAATGTGTCACCATATGATAGTCAGAAGTTGAAGAAGGTGCAACCGTACCTCGTAATCTACCAACCAACAAAAAAATGTTTGAAATCAAGCGATATTGAACGTTAGTAAAAACATGAAGACATGTTGATAAGAATCATGTTTTTTGTAATTATTTTTTGTGTATATTATATGATGCCACCATGTAAAAAATTCTTGGCTCCGTCCCTGAGAGCAGCTAAATCCATAATCCCCAACAGCTGCCCCACTTAAGTCGTTTCTCGACCTCCTCTCACCTCCTTCTGACAGTCCCAAACGTACCCATGATCAGCTCCCATTCTGATGGTTACGGATGATTAGCTAGGCAGTTAAGACATAAATGCATTACAGTTACAACCGTTGATTAACGAATAAGATCAAACTACTTGAGTTACAATTGACTCAAAAAGCACAAAGCTCAGAAGCAAGAGTTTAAAGACAATCAACTCTAAGTCCAATGTCCTTTTGATTCATACTTAGGGGGTGTTTGGGATTGCTTATTTGAACTCCTTATTCACTTATTCCAATGTGGTACCGGTAATAAGTCGTTTTTAATGTTTGGATGTGAGAAAAAAAAGAGAGCTTATATTATATATATATATATATACTGATGTCAAACCGGTGATAAGGAGTTTTTTATTATGACTTAATAAACCAAATTACATTTTTACCCTTTTCTAAACCTGATCAATACACGCCTCCATTCATCAGAACCAGACCTTCATTATCGATTCCTCAAAACTTCGATGTGTGTTTATGAACAAAAGTGGAAGAGAAGAAGAACAGGTGATGATGTTGAGCTCTCCTCCATTCTCTGTTATCTTTATCTAGCAGAGAAAGGCATAGGGATAGGGTTCATCACTTTCCATTTCTGTAACCAAAATCAAATCACTCCATGGAAATTCTAGTGGCTTCCACAGATTTAATTGTTTTTTAAATTTCCTTCAAAAAATAATTTTCATGAACAAAAATGGAAGGGAAAAAGAGCAGTTGATCTGGAGTGGATGCAACCTACATTTGATGTTTGATTATCTATTTAATATAACTATATAAGAATGTCTTTTTGATCATTTTACATGGATAAACATTTTTTTTTGTCAAACACTCAAAAAACAACTTATTAATTTATTCCAATGTGGTACCGTAATCCAAACACTTTTTATAAAATTTAGGTTTGTTATCACATAAATTGATAAACACTCTTACAAAAAAGCATAAGTTGTTTTAAATAAGCAATCCTAAACACTTCTTTCGGATAACATGCTCGATAAGGCATGAGTTCTAATATAATAAGTGTTTCTTCGTAGGAACGTTTACGAATTTGATCAATTACTCTTCAAGTTGATTTATGAATGAAATCTAACTTGAAAAAAATTATATTGATTGTTATAGATCTCTAAATAGATAAATAAAGACTTTGCAAGTCTCCTCATGAACTTTTATTTATTTCATTTTATGTAGAATTGACAATTGTATGAAAATGAGATATTTTGGAAAAATAAAGTCAAGTGACATCTCAACCAAGTCAATCGAGGCACCCATTTAAATTTTTTTATGTTAATTTGAATGAGAGAGTTAGGCCTTCTTTGTTTTTTCATTTTAAGCTCTTAATCATCACTTATGTCTGATTCGTTTAGGCATTTCATAACTATTTCCGAACTGAAATCAGACTTCAGACTTCGGACCTCTTAAAAGACAAACGCCACCTTAATTTAACATGATTTTTTAATACTTAAGTTTCAATTAATCTAATGATTTTTTATTTCTTTATGTATTATTTTAAGGACTTCCATTTTTTGGTCCCTAACGTTGTCTGTATTTTTCGACAAATATCGTCCTTAAACTTTATCAACTCATATTTGGTCCTACATATAGTTTTTTCATTAAATTTGCATTTTCAATTATATCGTCCTTAAACTTTACCAACTCATATTTGGTCCTACGTATAGATTTTTCATTAAATTTGCATTTTCAATTATATTTTTTTTGATCAATGAATACTAATACTAATCACACTATATACATTATATTACACACACATATATACCCACAAATGTAATATATTTACATATACTTATTAATACATATACATATATATCTACTACAAGAGAGGATCAAACGAAAAGTTAATTAATTTACGAGAATGCAATAAGTTTCAAAATCATATAGATACAATGATGAAATATCATAAAAAAATTGTCTCATTAATGATAATAGTTTTCGAGAAGTTTTAAAAATTTATGGAAATTTACATTATCCCTCCTACCTTTTTCCATTATAGAAACAAGTTTTTAAGAATTTATCGAAACACAAAATTGTCTAAAGTCGCCCTTCATATTCTTAAATGATTAAATGTGCATTCATTAGTCTTCCCTATATTTTATATTTTATAGTAAGCGTTGACCAATAGAAAAGAGTATTATTTCCTAATCTCTTTTTTTTCTTTATTTTAATAACATATTAAATATTGTAAACGTACCATTTCACACGTTCCTCTCTCATAGTAGACCATTTGTGTTCTCACTCTTGTTTCTTTGATTTAAAGACAAAAAATAATGGCCTTTGTTATCTCTCATCCCACCCCCACCCCCACTGTTCTATCTTTCTTCTTTGATTTCTCAAAACAAAACCCAATCAACCCGATAAATCTAAAAATTGGTTTTCGAAAGCCTTCTTGATTCTAACTACACAGAGCTAGCTAATTGAGGAAGTTTACGGATATCTACAAAAGCTTGGCCAATAAAGAGTTTGTTCCCTGTTTACCTTTTTTTAATGTTTGATTCGATGGGTTTTCTTGATCCCTCTTGCGGTTGAAAATGAACATAAATTTTCTTTGTACATTTTAACTTTTGATTTGAAATGTATAGTGTTTTGAAATGAGGGGTAGTAAATAATGGAAAAAGGGTTAAAAAATTGATCCCTTTACCCTAGAAAGTAAAAAAGTTACATTCTTTTCACCTGACCATGGTCAACATACGGTCACCAACTCTCACCTGACCATGGTCAACATACGGTCACCAACTCTCACCTGTCGGCATTGGTTTGTTGTTGATAAGCAGCCAACCTCTTAACTCAAATGAGAACCTCTTATTTGGTGAGAAGAGATGTTAATATATATATATATATATATATATATAATTTGGTAATTACTAAGCACAGTATAGTTTGTTTTATGAGAATGTATGTCTTCAATTAATTATATTTTGTTTATTTTTGATATTATTAATTGGCATGCCAGCTGTTAATTAAGTGGTGGGTTGGTGGCGTTATTACTACGGAGTAGAGATGGTTAAAAACCGGGCTCGATCCAGGCCATGACTCAACAGTAATTTCTGGACCGGGCTTTTTGTAACCGGTCTCGAGCCTAACTATTTCAAGCCGACCCCTTTAGTGTGTTATTGTAACCGGTCCCGGTCTCGAGCCCAACCGGTCCCAAACCGGGCCTTCAATAAAACAATATTACTTTTTAAATATTTTATAAAAACATTAATTTTATTTTTTAATTTAATATATCATATATGTAATTGTAATTGTAATTGTAATGTAATTATGTATAATCTAATTGAGATTTGAGAGTTTGAGACCAAAAAAATACGTTTTATTATAAATATTAAAATTATAATTATTAACGTAATTGAGAGTTTATACGTTTTTATGATAAATATTAACAAATATGCTTTATTATAAATTTATAATTGGTTTATATTCAAATACGCCTACAAAGTTAGAAATACATTTCAATATATATATATATATATATATATATATATATAAGTACATTTCTTTGTAAAAATCAGGTCGACCCATAACCGGTCCCGGGTCAGGCCGCCAAATCCCTCCAAATGTGGGACCGGTCCTAGATTTCGGTCCTATAACCGGTCCCGAGCCGGGCCGGGCCTCAATCGGATTTGGTTCCGGACCGGACCGGGCCCAAATGGCCATCTCTACTACGGAGCGTAAATTAGGGACCGGTGTCATCCAATGCAAATACACAGAGGAAACTAGTTTTTATTTCTTTATATTAAACATTTCTTCACAAAAATCTCGGTGAACGTTAATTAGGTAGGAATCATTTTATTCTTACTATCGATCATTGTTATGTTATTTATAGGGTAAGATTTTCAGTCCTTACTATGTCACTTATAAATTAAGATTATCAAGCCCTTTCAGTCGAGCTAGGCATAACACTTTAACCACTCTTAGGCAAGCTCCTAGCCGAGTTCCAGAAAGCACCTAGCTGTCGAGCTAGTTTTGACTCCGGCCTTACCTTCTATGTTTTTAGTAAAGGGCCTTTTCAATAAGGCTCGCGCTAGGCGCTCACGTTTTTTGGCTTCCCTAAAATAGTCATTTTGTGACATTTAGGCCTTGTTTGTTTTTTCATTTTAAGCTCTTAATCACAACTTATGTCTTATTCGTTTAGATGTTTCATAACCATTTCAGAACTGAAATCAGACTTCAGATTTCAGGACCTCTTAAAAAACAAACGCCACTTTAGTCATTAATTAAGTCGATCTATGATCATTTTGCAGGGTATAATTAGGCCATAAGCAGTCAATCGAAGAGATGAGTACAACAACAACAGGCTTACCTCCAACACGTGATCCGAATGCCGTAAGCCAGCAGCAGCAGCAGGGAACGTTGTCCATTTCAAATAACTAGCAACAACCACCACCGGCCCCCCCATCATTACCACCTGCACGATTAACCGCTCAACAAAGTTTTATACGAATTGTTCATCCTTGCAATGATCTACTTGGTAATTACGTACTTCTATTATATATATAATTATAATTATAATTTACACCATTATAATTAGTTATATATCCTTATCTTTTCATAAGAAATCTTGTATATTTTTACAACTACTTTGCCGGTGATTCAACTACATTTTCACTTTATCTTAGTGAAATTTTTTCTTTTAATCATTCCGCATCTTATGTTGTATTGTGTTAAAAAAATATCTTTTAATGGGAGGGCTCGGTATTTTGAAAAGAAAAATGTTCCGGAAACCCGCCAGTTTGATTTGTTTTATAATTAATTAAAATTTTATATAATTAATACTTTTATATTTTTTCTTATTTAATTTGTGCTGAACCGCTGAGTACCAACACCTGCCAAATATATATTATATGTGATATGTCTTGTATAGTCTCAATTCTCAAATCTAGATCTTGAGATATTAGTTGGGTGAAACTAATATACCGTTGCTGAAAAATATGGAATCTATAGGTTAATAATTTTTTGGAAAATACATCTTCGTACTTATTTTATAGGGAGAGTTTCATACACGTCTTTAAAAACTTGTAATATTATGCATATATCCTTGTAAAATTTCAATTTACGTGTATATCATTCTAAACATGAAAAACTCACGCATATATCCTTCTTCCTAATTTAATTATATTAAATATTTTAAAAATACAAATAACTAAAAGTAATTGAATATATTTTGAAAATTACTAATATATCCTTTCTATATCCCTTCCAAAATTACTAATATATTTATTTTGGAAGGGATATAAAAAGGATATATTAGTAATTTTCAAAATATTTTCAATTTAGTTTTAGTTATTTGTATTTTTGAAAAATATTTAATAATACTTAAATTAGGGAGAATGATATATGCGTGAGTTTTTTATGTTTAAAAGGATACACACGTAATCTGAAATTTTACAAGGATATATGCGTAATATTGCAAGTTTTTAAGAACGTATATGAAATTCTCCCTATTTTATAAAACAATATTTATTCTTTTTAAAATCTGTGCATCGTAATGTTTTACGTCTTATTTTAAGTTGAGAAAAAAAGTATATATGATTTGAATGATTTACTTGACTTATAATTTTGTATAATTTTTTTTAATGTAGAACATTTTTTACGTTTGTTATCCCTTGGACAATTCCGATCCGTTTATAGAGCGGGTACAAAAATGTAAATAAGCCTGCAAAAAAGAGGGCTTGATATGTTAGATTTGTTGGGAAAAAAGTAGGTTAGAGCATTTCCAATATATTTCCCAAAATTTCTCCGAAATAGATAATCAAAAGTTAAAATCTTTAAAAAAAATTAGATTCATCTCCAACAGATTTTCCATTTTGGATAAACCAACATTATTATAATATTAATTATAATATTACCTTAATCTATTAAAATATTATTTCTTTCTTTAAATATTTTGTTTTCAAAATTTCTTATTGGTGCTCCACTTTGTAATCATTTTTGCGGTGTTCACTAGAGAAAAAAAAACTCTCTCCTACTTTCTTGCATTTTGGAGATGGTTTTGGGGAAGCTACTGGAGCAAAATACTCGTTCATTTTCTCTATTTTCCCCATTTTAAAGAAGCTGTTGGAGATGCCCTTGTGCCCGCGAGTTGCTCAAATGATCACCTCTATCATAATACATTTGCTCACTTTGGAACTATTTTTTAGGAAGCAGAGTAGATTACATGGATATTTGTGTTCCTCTATACGAAGCTTCAATTAATGGAGATTGGGAAGCTGCAAATCGCATATTTGAACGAAGATCAGAGCTTGTACAATTTAGTATCACTGAAAATTACGAAACTGCACTTCACATTGCCGCATCTTCTCAAAGCATCGAGTTCGTGGAAGAGCTTGTGAGCTTGATGGAGAAGGAGGACTTGGAACTAAAAAACAAAAGTGGTAACACAGCCTTCTGCTTGGCAGCTGCAGCTGGAAATACAAAAATGCTTCAGATTATGGTGAACAAGAATCCGGGATTACTAACGACACCAGGAAGTCAAGGAATGATGCCGCTGCGTTATTAGGATACCACGACACCGTGAAATATTTGTATGATAAATCTCAAAAAATGAAGGATGATTGTTGGACACCAAAGGATCGAGGTTGGGTTCTATTGAAATGCATCGAGGCTGATCTTTTTGGTAAGTATTAATTAATTTACTGGGCTCAATTTTCACAGCTAAACAAAAGACTTTTGCCTAAAAACTTTCTCACGTGAAATCTGTTGCTAAAAGGTGATTCCTTATAAAACCGTCACAAAAGTTGGTGGGTAATTTAAATTGGTGGTAGATTATCCAGGGATACTCTGGGTGATCCATTGGTATTTTCTCAAAAAACATCGAATTTTATCGAACCATTGGTATTTTTTGAGGGGAAGAGAGGAGGAGAGATGTTGGTGTCCCGCATCTACTAAACTTGAATCTTTTTTCTTGGGTATATGTTAGAATCTTTCTTATCTCCTAACGGACTATTTTGGAGAGTAACTTAGCAGGGTTCCATATGTTCTTTTGTCACAAATTTCTCTATCATTTTTGTTGCTTAAATTTAGTCATAATACATGCTATAACTCACCGAATGATTTCAAATCTTTTGTATAGATATCGCGCTAAATATATTGGAAGATTGCCCAGCGCTTGCACGAACTGACGGTGTACTTGGAGTTTTGGCTCGAAAACCTTATGCATTTAATGATATAAAACCACATTTTTCCTGGAAAATCATCAATGGGAGTGAGTATACAACATCCATTATGTATATAATCTTGAAACATATCTATAATTATGCATATATATATATATATGGTCTTTTGGTTAATCTACTTGGGTAAATTTTCCATCATTATTTTCAGTTTTGTCAGTAATTCAAGTGAGGGTACCTGGAACTTCGGTAAAGGAAAGTGAAGCCATGAAATTACTGAAAATAATTTGGAAAAATATTATGATACGGCCTAAGGTTGAGATTGATTACTTACTGAGAGGCCCCTATAACAAAATTATTATGGAAAGCCAGAGCTGAATTTGAAAGATGGAAAGCGAACCTACTCTTCGAGAGTACTATTTGTTGCTGCGGAAATGGGAAACGCGAAATTTGTGGTGGAGCTCATTCGTCAATGTCCTGATCTTATATGGAAGCTAAATGATAATAACCAAAGTATATTTCACATTGCTGTCGCTAATCGTCATGAGAATATCTACAACTTATTGTATGAGATAGGATCAATGAAGGATATGATAACACCTCTCAAAGACTCTGCAGGAAATACTATGTTGCATTTAGTTGGACAAAATGCTAAGAAAAACCGACTTCAAGATGTGTCGGGAGTCACCTTCCAAATGCAACGAGAATTATTATGGTTCAAGGTAAATAAATCTCTCTTTCGTAGCCATTAATTAGATCGATCATCTAATTAATGGATAAATCATTGTTTTAAGTACAACAAGAACACCTAATGTCTTCAAGTGTCCTAATTAAATAGAGTGCATGCCTTATAGGACTCAATTTTGTAAGACCATAAAATAAAACATCATAATTAGAAATGTTATAATAAGTGTATAGAATGTTTTTAAACATCGTATAGCAAGTTTTTTTGAACACCTTTAGAATAAAATGTCTTATTAATCAGGACAAATTTTAGTAGTGTCCTGTAAACCCACTATTTTATAGGACATTTGTGTTTATAGGACACTTTTTCACATAACATCCTATAAAATAGCTAATCCGACATTTTATTTTAAAATGTATTAAAAATTAACTTATTCTAACACTTTTAGATAAGACATTTTGTTTCTTTTGGTCCTGTAAAATTAAGTACTATAAGTCACTCTATTAGAAACTTAAACACTTTAGGCGTCCTATTAACTTAATTCTGTTGTGGTGTTTATATATAAGTTAGAGGGCTATATATAAGGATTTTGAAATATTGGTAATGGAGTATATATATATATATATATTAATGAACTGAATATATACATATGTTATAGGAAGTAGAGGCTATGATCCCTCCTTCTTACAGAGAAAGAAGGAATGTAGAGGGCTTAACACCATACGAATTATTCACCAGGGAGCATAAAGACCTGGTTTCCAAAGGTGAGGAATGGATGAAAGGAACAGCTAGTCAGTGTATGGTGGTTGCTGCTCTTATCGCGACCGTAGTATTTGCCGTTGCCTTTTCAATTCCAGGTGGATACGACGAAAATAATGGATTTCCTAAGTTCCTTCGAAAAGGAATTTTCATTGCGTTTGTCATTTCAGACGCTATTTCTTTGATCTTCTCTTCAGCCTCAATCCTCATGTTCTTATCCATCCTCACATCTCGTTATGCTGAACAAGATTTCTTGGAATCGTTACCCCAAAAGCTAATGATAGGTCTAGCAACACTTTTCCTCTCAATAATGACTATGATGATCGCGTTCAGTTTCAGCTTCTTCGTGCTTTATCATAACAAATTGATTTGGGTGCCAATCGTTATTAACGTAGTTGCTATTGTACCTGTCGTGTTATATGCTCAACTGCAATATCCTCTTTTGATGGACGTGTATCGATCCATATATGGTTCTAGGTATATCTTTAAGCTGAAGAAACGTGTGCTTTACTATAAAAACCCAAAGTTCTAGTTGTTGTCTTTGTTTATATATAGTTTTCAATATAAAGTTCCATTTGAACATTTTTAGGGCTATTTATTAAACAATGATAATGTTTATGTAAAAGTTTATGTGGTCTTTTTATTCCTTTGTAAAGTTATAAAGATTTTTTATTGTTGTTATATCATTCAAATTCCTTTCCCCTCACATTATAAGCTTCAAGGAGAGCAAGTCATTAGCATTGTCAATCATGCATCCTGAAAGAAGTTCAAAGTTCATTTCTAATCTGGAGAATATATTCAATCCAATTTGTAGGAGATGCATTATATAAAATATATAGATATTAATCTTGAAATGTAGCATTCTAATTTATACTAGAATGATAAGTTAGAATTCAAAAATAATTTAATTAGTTACAATTAAACAACATTTAACTTCATCAAACCATTAACTTGAAAGATGAGACAAGAAGCTCTCATGAGCTTCCTTAACTTTTGAAATATGAAAGTAATTTTCAACGAAACATTTCACTTGTCTTCTTCCAGAAATGAACGATATGCACTTTTCAATACTTTCATATTCGACCATCCTTTTTCCATGAATAATCTTGCCTGTGGATTTTCTATTAAATGGAAGAGTGTTTGAGACTTCAACTTCTTTTCTTCCCAAATATCACCGTTCCAAATGTTGCGTGCAATCTGTAGAAAATAGAATTACATGAAACGGTTAGTAACTATATATAACAAAAATGAGAATAATAAAAATCATTCATTTTTTAAACATAACTTACTTGGCATCGAAGTATAGCTTTAAGTTGTTTTATAATCTCAGCTATCTGCGGACGTTGATTACGATCATGGTGAAGACATTGATATACAATTGTAGAGAATTTATGCAAACAACATGGTGATATTTGCTCTTTTAAACAATCGAGGACAATTGTACCCATTTTCTTTTCTTCGTAGCAGTTTTGTGCCAAGGTTGAGAGAGAGTAATTTGGCAAGGCAAGCCTACCACATAAGACTTCCAATAGCACTACTCCAAAAGAGTAGATATCGGATTCTTTTGTCATTTTGCCTCCATAAATATAAAGTGGGTCACAATACCCATATGTGCCCGCTACATTAGACGTCATAAATGAATATTCTTGGTTAGCATGTCCAAATTTAGAAAGACCAAAATCTGAAATCTTTGCATTCCAATTTGCATCCAACAGTATGTTGGCACTTTTAATATCCCGATGTATCACTCTTTGCATGGTTCCATGGGGATTGTGTAGGTACTCTAGTCCACGTGCTGCCCCAATGCATATATGAAGACGGTCAATCCATGAGAGCTTATTGTTTTTAAGATATTTGTCAAGACTTTCTTTAGGTAGATATTCATACACAAGGATATTCTCACTACCCTCATCACAAAAGCCTACGAGAGAGACGAGATTTTCATGATTATAAGAAGAAAGCATCAAGATCTCTTTCCAAAACTCAGTATCCCCTTGCCCAAATCTTCGATCTAAGCGCTTGACCGCAACCTGCTGACCGGAGTGGAGGAGTGTTCCTTTGTAAACGTTCCCAAATCCTCCTTTGCCGATGCAGTTATTGTTACTAAAGTTGTTGGTGGCAAATTTTATGGCATGAAGGGGAATTTGGAGGTGATCATACTCTTTAATCATAGACATTTTATGATTTTGGTAATATTGAAGAAAGAAGGAAATGAAATAGAAAAATTGGATACAAGAACTACAACTACTACAAGTGTGTGTATATTGCTTGAGAATTAGCAATTAAGGAGGTATAAAACTATATGTGTTTCTGGATAGGAATTAAGCTGATGCATGATCGAGGTATTTATAAAACAAGAGAAGCCAAGTATGACTAGTGGACTATGTTGAACCTTGTCGACGAATATATATGAATTTTCAATGGTCAGATTCCAGAAATACCAATTTTCCACAAATATATAAATATATGTATTTTTATAATCTTAGTAATTTTCCGACTACTTTCCAATTTATAAATTCAACACCGTATTCCATCGATCCTACACACACACAAAAAAAAACGTGCAAAAAAATAATTTGAAAAGAATAAAAGTTCTCAAATAGAGATGACAGCCATTAATATTTCAAAACATCATTTTTCTGGACTATATTCGTAAATAAAAGTTCTAATACAAGCAACAAATTAAATCCGTCAAAAATGAGGCAAACTGTATAAAAACGAAGCTATACTTTTTATTTTTATTTTATAAAATCATTATTATTTTTAAACAACAACCAATAAGCTTATAAAAGCTAGCAAGCCGCTAGCAAAAGAACAACAACATTATAAGGTTCTGATACAATCAGTACGATAATACACAATGGGGTTTTTGACACTCCCCTTACACCAGCTGAAACCCAACAAAAATTACTTCTCGACAATATAAATCAAGAATAGAGTCCTTGGGAGGGGGAACAAAACTATCAAAAACACACATATTTCGGAAGCACCACAAGGTATGACAATTGATAAAAAACACTGCTTCCATCACTTTCCTCAACGGACTATTGTTGGACACAACTTTGATGCAATTAATTAATCATCGACTCGAATGATATGTTCCCGGAAACGGTAAAGACCACCATCTTTCTATAAATCTCCAAACCTCCAAAGCAGTAGACCACCCAAACATCGGATGTTGCATTGTTTCGATAACCCATCCACACATCGGGAATAGAGCACAATCGAGGTCCACCTTTAGCTGAGTTAAATTGTTGCGGGTTAGGAGTTTGTTGAGCATAATCCGCCAAATAAAGATGTTGACTCTAGATGCAACCAACGGCTTCCATATCGTTTCCCTAATACCTAAACCCAAAAAAGATTTTTCAACGGTACAACGCATATATCTAACAGAAAAATGACCGTTAGAAGACAACTCCCATTTCTATCTGTCAGGCTTATTTGTCAACGAGCAGTCCCCAATAGCCTCCCCCTTAGTCTGTCGAGTTCCTCTGTCCTCTACCGTCACGGATGGGTCTGCTCCAAGACCAAGGACTTCCTTCCTTGTTTGTAACAACCAACTGCTTTTCATTTTCTAGCACATAGATCATCGTTGATCTGTTGTTAGTTGCTTATCTTTTGTATGTAAGGTATTGTGATTGAGTCTTTTATTCCAAAAAGATTCAAAAACATATAAAGTTAAAACTAAGAAAACTATACAAATGATTCGAACATGTGCCTAAAAGTGGATAAAAAACCATGTGAACCAACTCTACCAAAAGTTGTATTATTACTATAGTTCTAAAAAAATATATGGTTGCATAACAAAATAATACCATCCTAATAAATTTATATATGAAATTAAATTTTGATATTTTATTATACACAAATTATTTGTATGACTATTTTATATAAAATACCAACAATTTTATTTTATAAATCAAATATAAACATATATACCTCATTTGAGCAACTTTGACATCTGATAAAAATCACAAATTAATCAATGGTGTCGACCCAGCAGTCTTTAAGTCCTCAGTACCACAATAAATATTCACCAAGTGATCAAGAACTCAACGATAACAAACAATATGAAATTAACATAGAGTTCGGAGTTAACGAGTACCTCAAAGGTCGTTGAAATTTCCATGGACCTGAACTCAAAACCTCTGAATTTTTATAATAATCTTAGGTGGTGTTTGTTTTTAAGAGGTGTTAAGGTCTGAAGTCTGATTTTAGTTCTGAAATGGTTATAAAATGCCTAAATGAATCAGACATAAGTGATGATTAAAAACTTATAATGAAAAAATAAACAAGACTTAAGGTTTTAATCGAATCTGTTAATCATTTAAAGTGTCTTTAAAAGGATCTCCAAAAAATTGACTTGATATATTATTTAATAAATATATTAAATTAATAGAATTTTTTTCAAAATTATTCATTATACACTACATGAAACTGCACTTTTACCAACAGGTTTGGGAAGTCCGTTGGTAAAAGTAATTTTTACCGACGACATAGACGAAAACCTCCGGTAAAAGTTTAGCTTTTTGTCGAAGGAAAATGTCATCGATAAAAGTTTCCAACTTCTTGTTCTTCATCTTTTATTTTTTGATTGAAGGATCAGATTTTGGTTTTATTTTTTAGGATTTGATGTCCTTAAGATATATATTTATTTGTATTTGGATTTATGATTTATGATCGACGATTGAGATTGAGATTTAATTAAAATTTCATGTTTGGATCTGATTCTAAGATTTATTTTCTTGATGTTCTTATTGGATTTTAATGTTTGAATGTTTGGAGATAAAAAGAAAAGAAAAAACAAATAGAACGGTAAAATGGTCATTTTTATTGTTCAGACAATTTATGTAGCACCTCAAACAAACAACAAATTTATTAATAGACAAACACCTTTATTCACACAGAACTTAATGAAAATCGAACCAAACAAACCCTAAGAAGATCTACAAAGCATATCTTATGTCGCTAACATTTTAAGGAGAAAATGTTAAAAAAAATGTATTATTTGAATAAAGAAAACAATAAGTATTACGTAACTAAAATATTTTATCTTGAAAATTTTAGACTATATTTGTTTAATTAAAAATATGTTACTCAAAAATATTTAATTTACATAGAATTTAATAAGCATATAATTTTGTAAAAAGAGAAAGAAAGAGAGATGAAAACATATATAATTTAGGTGGGACACGAAAGCGGTAAGTATTACGTTTTCCTTTGTAAACCTTTCAAAATCCATCTTGACTAATATAGTTATCGTCAGCAAATTAGTTGTTGGCGGCCAATTTAATGTCTTTAAGGAGAACTCTAAGGTATTAAAACATACACTGATTTTGGTAATAAATAGAAACACTTGACACAATTACAATTATATAGCAACAAGTTATATATATATATATATATGTGGAAAGTTCAAATGTGAACTTATTTTTTGTTGTGAACGTGAGGACGAATCTCAGCCACTTATCCGGTCAATAATGGCGGCTTTGACCTGGTTCCCCTCCTTTAATAATCTCCACCCTCCCATGAATCGCGTCAATCCTCCGTGATCGTGTCCACCAAAACCGAAGATGTGTGGCTGAGATTCGTCCTCATGTTCATAGCCAAAATTGAGTTCACATTTAAACCTAACCCTATATATATATATATATATATAGAGGAAGGTTCAAATGAGAACTTTGTAAAGTAAAAGGATTAAAGGAATACCTAGTGGATCGTAGATGATGTGGGTCCCACATAATATTAAATCATTTCTGATTTAATATTAAATCATATTAAATCAGAAATGATTTAATATTATGGGGGACACATGTCATATGTGGTCCACAAATTGTTCTTTTATTTCTTTAAAAATGGGGGGTTCTCGTATGATCCCTCTCCTATATATATATAGGACGGTAACAATTTACGAGAATGCGAGGATAATTTTCAGCCAATCATTTTGTACATGAAACTTTTTTCATGTACAAAATCATATGTGATTTTGTACTAGCATCAAAAATGACACGCACGACTTTTGCTGAGTGAAAAGTCTCGGCTAATCATATACTCCCTCCGTCCCAATTTAAGTGTCCACATTTCTATTTATATCCGTCCCAAAATAAGTGTCCACTTTTAAAAGTAAATAACCAAATTCTCAAATTTACCCTAATTAATGCACAAATATTTAAGAGTTGTGAGTGAGAGAGAAATTAAATAAGGGTAAATATGTCATTTGGTTTACCAAAAAGTGTAATTATTAGTCTAAAACTGTGTGTCATTTCAATCGTGGACACTTAAATTGAGACGAAGGGAGTATGATTTTATATGTGAATCATATGTGATTTTGTACATGAATCATATGTGATTTTGTACATTAAAAATTTCATGTATAAAATGATTGGCTGAAGATTGTCCTTGTATTCTCGTAAATTATTACCGTTCTCACATAAATCTCTTTCTATATATATATATATATATAGGGGAGAGATTAAATGAGAACCACCTCTCCTTAAAGGAACAAAGAAATAAATTGTGGACCACATATGATGTGGGTCCCACATAATATTAAATCATTTATGATTTAATTTTAAATAATATTAAATCATAAATAATTTAATATTATGTGGGACCTACATCATATGTGATCCATAAGTGTCACTTTGTTTTTTTCAAAATACAAAGTTTTCATTTGAACCTTCCTCTATATATCTATATATATAGATTGTATTTTTTATGAATAACAACTGGGGTATTCCAACAATTATAGAAGTATGCATTGGTCAACTACGAAAATTCAATTCCTCTGATAGGACACTCATATTAGTAGTGGCCCATTTTTGACGAAAAATATATAAGAATATGTCAATGGTCGGATTCCGGATGTACTTTCAAAAAACTTATAGTAAATTACATGATGTGTTCATATGATTTACACTTAATATTTTTGTACGTTATTTTTCTTAAATAATGATAAATTTGGTTTTTATAGTTTACATTTTCACAGGTCTTTAATATTTGTGTCCTAGCTTTGTTAACATATCTCTATTAATATATTAACTAGAAGGTAATTTTGTCCTTTCATAATTGTTTTATTTTCTATTAAAAACTTTTGATAATTTATCCACACAAACATATTATATATATAGAGGAGCACATATATAATTCATAGAATATTGGGGGTTCATTACGAGACGTGATGTTGGCCATAAAACAACCGAGAAAGTAGCTAACAAACTAGATAAGCCTTCAGTTTCTTATATAAAAAAATGATCGTGAGTCTCACAAAAACAATTTTTCGGTTGTTAAAATTTTCCAAAGATAGTATTCAAAAAGAATGTAATGTCCATTTTAGAAAATATTTTAGGACAAATTACTTGAAAATATAACAAAATTTGTTGGATTACATGAAAATTAAGGACATAGTTTAAATCTAAAACATTAAAAATATGAATCAAATAAAAAAACTTTACATTTTCATAGATTTTTCCTTATATATTAATATAAATATGTTATCTTTAAATAAAAATTAATGTCTTCTAATAAGCATCTTGTGGAAACTATTATATCGATTTTCGTGACGTTTATAACTTTTTATTAGTTGTTCTAAATGATTTGAATATTTAACAAAATTATATTACAACTTTTTTTATAATTTACACTATATATCAATTTTCGTGACATTTATAACTTTTTATTGGCGTTGTTCTATATGAATATTTAACAAAATTATATACATTTTTATAATTTCACGTTCCCCGTAACCCGCCCTTTAGGAAATTAGGATATTATAATTTATTTTTTTAATGTATTTTCTAGCTAATTTGGTTGATTATATTCTTATTTGAGAGGGTGATAAAAATTTAAGAATTGGCAACATTATTAAACATAAAGAAAAACATTCATACATATACAGAAAGAAATTATAAATATTCACTTTGTGAGAAAATCAACCAAAATTCGGAAATAACATAATAAAAAGAAGAGTAAATTACAAATTTGATTCTTTATCTATGCTCGCTTTTTGGTTTTGGTTCCTCCAAAGGTAAAAGTACATTCTTTAGCCATCCCATATGCCCCTCACGAGTTTCTAATAACACCATTGGTCCCCCTGGCTAACGCCGTCCAAAATCCTGCCATTAGCCATCCCATATGCCTCTCACGTGAGGGTATTTTCGTCCTTTCATAATTCCTTCTATTTCATTTCAGCACCCACTTCTATCTCCTTCCTGGTAAGAACTCCACCCAGGACCGCCACCATCTGTCCACCACCACCACCACCACCAACACCACACCCAACACCACACCCAAACAAATACTCAATTACAAAGTCAAATCCCTAAAAACAAAATCCAAACACAAATCACTAAATTCGAATCCACAACTTAATCTATTTAATAGTTTAATTTTTCTTGTTAATAAACATTTTATATGAACCAAAAATCTCAAAATCATCCATAACATTCAAATAATATAAAGAGTAAATTGCAAATTTGGTCCCTATGGTTTCTGGTTCTCTGTGGTTTTGGTCCCTAGAAATTTTTTATTCCAAGAAAACCACTGTGGTATGTATTTCGTTGTGGATTTGGTCCCTAAGGCTAACTCCGTCAGATTTCCTTCTGTTAAGACCCTCCATGTGACTTGCACATGAGGGCATTTTCGTCCTTTTGACTCTTTTTCACTAAAAACAAAAACAGAGGGATCAAAAATGTAAGTTACTCTTTATTATTATTATTATTATTATTATAATAATTATTATAATTATTATTATTATTATAATTATATTATATATATATATAAATATTTATAGAGAGTATATATATATATATAGTAAACACAGATCGTCAGCCACCCACCCCCTTTCTTTTCCGACGAAAACCCCTCCGACGAACCCCCCTCCGGCAAACACCCTCATCACCGGTCGATGTCCTTCACGCCGACCATCTCTCTCTCTCTCTCTCTCTCTCTCTCTCTCTCTCTCTCTTCTCTCTCTCTCTCTCTCTCTCTCTCGCCCTCTTCTTCACTATGATCTCCATCTCTGGCGAACACCCTCATGAGGTTTGTGTGGTTTCGATAACACAAAGGAAAAAGAAAAGAACGAGATGGAACACACGGCCGGAGGTCTCGCCGGAGAAGACGACCGGAGAAAACGACCAAATCGATTTCAGAAACCCGTTTTTTCCGGTCGTCTTCTCCGGCGAGACCTCCGACCGTGTGTTCCATCTCGATCTCTTCTCTTTCACAGTGTTCCAAATCGATTTCAGAAACCCGTTTTCTCCGGTCGTTTTCTCCGTGTGTTCCGTATCGAGACCTCCGACCGTGTGTTTCATCTCCATCTCTTGTTTCAACTACACAAGGACCAAAGCATCTTCATATCTTTCACAGTACAAGCATCTCCATTTACTTTCTGGGTTTCGATTTAAAGTTCGAATCTTGTTTATGGGTTTCGAAGTGAAGTTTGAATCTCGTTTCTAGGTTTCGATTTGAGGTTTTGACTCATTTTTAGGTTCGTTTTTGGGTTCAAATATGAGTTTCGAGGTCGATTTTGGGTATGAATCTTTTTCGATTTCGATTATGGGTTCAAATCTGAGGTTCGAGGTCGATTTTGGGTACAGATCTGAGTTTGGATTTCTATTTTTGGTATGAATGTTTTTCGATTTTGAGTTCTCTTTCTGTCTAGGTTCCATTCTTCGTTTTGTTTTAAGGTTCAAATCTGAGTTTGATTTGAGGTTGAATCTTTTTTTGGGTTCGATTATGGGTTCAAATACGAGTTTCGGTTTTGATTTTGGGCATGAATCTTTTTTATTTTGTTTCCTTTCTAGGTATGATTCTCGGTTTCTAAACTCATGTTAAAAGATGAAATCAAAACAAGATTTAAAGTTAAAACCGGGAATGAAATCAAAACCCAAATTCAAATTTATGAATCATATATGGATGTAGATTTGGTTCTTGTGTAGTTGAAACCTCCATTGACGTGATGTTGGAGATGATGGTGAAGAACCTCCATGAAGATTATGGAGAATTGGAGATGATGGTGAAGAACCTCCATGAAAGATTATGGAGAATTGGAGATGATGGTGAAGAACCTCCATGGAGGTCATGGAGATTTGGAATGATGGTGATGGTGATGGTGATGGTGATGGTGATGGTGAAGAGACGAAATAGGCTTGATGGTGATCGTGAATAATAATAATAATAATAATAATAATAACAAGAGTTAAATTCAAATCTGGTCCCTGTGGTTTACAAATTATAATGGATAATGTCCCTCAATGATTGTTTTAACGAATAACGTCCCTGTGGTTTCCATTTTATAACACATAAGGTCCCTCCATCTAACTTTTCTGTTAAATATAACATTTTTAACATATTTTCTTTATTTTTCAATTTTCAAACCACATGGACCAAATCTATAATTTACTCTAAACTATATACATATATTTACCTTTTATGTATTGTACAATTATATTTTTATTTCATTAATTATATAAATTGTCTATTTTATTAATTATATAATTTTCATGTTTTATAAATTATATTAAATTTATATTTTATAAATTATTTTTATTTTGTATATTCATATAATATATTACTTTTATATTTTATAAAATGTTAATAATATATATGAAAGGTCCAATTTATGCTATAAACATTAAATCATGTCAATATACAAATTGCATGTATAGAATATTTAAATACATAAAATATATAAAAATATAAAATATAAATATAATTTTTTTATAAAATATAGATGTAATATAATTTTAAATATACAAATAATTAATAATTCATAGATATACATATATGAAGTGAATAGAGATGGTAACGAATGTTTGACGGTAGATTTTTAGGAGAATCATCTTGATGACATGATGTTGTACGTGTTTGAATTTAATTTTTATATTACATTTACTGTATATATTTATATCTATAGATTAATAATTTTTTGTATATTTAAGATTATATTATATTATAGATCCAATTCATTTACAAACTGGATAAAGGATACAAACTCACAAATCAATATAAAAATAATATTTTTCATTATTGATGGATGTTTGTTGTCCCAACCATTCTTTTAGTCCCAAGCCTGCTAAGGGATAATTTATAACAAAGTTTTCGTGTTGTTGATTCCTAGGTGTAGTGCTTCTTCCCCTCTGCTGCCTATTGGTACTAGTGGACTAGGATTGACCTGTAATACCGAACCTATAGGTATAACCTTTCGCTCAATACTAGAATCGAGAATTGAAACATAGCATCTGAGGCTGCATTAATCGAGGAGCGCTTTAGGGCGTCCTCAAGATATGTTTTCAGATACCGCTATCCAATTACAACCCGTCTTTGCTCAATGGATACAAAACACCCACGCTTTAGCACCTGGTGCAACGGCTCCTGTTTTTCCATCAAATGCTATGATTTAAAATTTTATTATACATATGTTTGTTTCATCTTATGAAAAAGTTACATGTGAAAAATGCATGTAAAACTTTTACATTATTAAACAAATATATGAAAATTTTTAACTTATGAAAATAAATACATGTGAAACTTTACATTATGAAACAAACATATGTGTAATAACATCTTAAATCATAACATATGATGAAAAAAAATTATTTTTACGTTGCCTTGTACGAGTTTGTACTCTTCATCCAGTTTGTAAATGAACCAACATCTTATATTATATTTATATTTTATAGAATTTGCTTTGTACTTTTATTTATATTTTATATTTGTATTTATTTTATTTATTTGAATCTTCCATATATGTATATAATTTGTATAATGAATTGATTTAGTGTTTTTAACATAAACTAAACATTCGATACATTTTATAAAATTATTTGTATTTTACGTTGCCTTGTACGAGTTTGTACTCTTCATCCAGTTTGTAAATGAACCAACATCTTATATTATATTTATATTTTATAGAATTTGCTTTGTACTTTTATTTATATTTTATATTTGTATTTATTTTATTTATTTGAATCTTCCATATATGTATATAATTTGTATAATGAATTGATTTAGTGTTTTTAACATAAACTAAACATTCGATACATTTTATAAAATTATTTGTATTTTATATATATATATATATACAAAATAAATTTTATAAAATATAAATATAATACATCATAAATATATAAAGTATAAATACTTTTTAAATAAAATTATAAGGTGCCTATAAATATGTAGTATAATTTATAAAATAAGAAAATTATACAATTAACAAAATATGTAATTTATATAATTAATGAAATGCAAATATAATTATACAATACATAAAATATAAATATATGTATATAGTTTAGAGTAAATTACAGATTTGGTCCATATGGTTTGAAAAATGGAAAAATAAAGAAATTATATTAAAAATGTTATATTTAACGGAAAAATTAGATGGAGGGACCTTACGTGTTATAAAATGGAAACCACAGGGACGTTATTCGTTATAAAAATCATTCAGGGACCTTATCGGTTATAATTTGTAAACCACAGGGACCAAATTTGAATTTAACTCTAATAACAATAATAATAATATTAAAAACAAAAAATTAAATATTAAAGAGTAACTTACAATTTTGGTCCCTCTGTTTTTGTTTTTAGTGAAAAAGAGTCAAAATGACGAAAATGCCCTCATGTGCAAGTCACATGGGGGTCTTAACGGAAGGAAATCTGACGGAGTTAGCCTCAGGGACCAAATCCACAACAAAATGCATACCACAGTGATTTTCTTGCAATAAAAATTTTTTAGGGACCAAAACCACAAAAATCAAAAAACCATAAGGACCAAATTTGCAATTTACTCTAATATAAATTCAAGAAAAACCCAAGATGAACATTGAAGAACCTATATTTAAATACATAAATCAGAACAAGAAAACCAGAAAGATCATAAACTGAATCTAATTTTAAAAGAAGAAAAAGTTATATCTAGATCGAAATGCAAACAGGAAAAACCCTATAAAAAACTAAATATTAACTTAACTACAAATCCTATATGAAATTTCTAAAATAAAAAACGAACCCAGATCTGGATTGATCAAAACCTTTAAAAGGGAGGACAGTGCTTCAAAGTTTAAATGGTTGCTTCAGATCTTGACCGGTGGTGGCGGTGACGGAAACGAACGGTTGTTTCAGATCGGCCGTTGGTGTTGCTTCAGATCTTGACCACGGTGGTGGCGGTGACGGAACAGTTTTTTCAGATCGAGAAAGAGGGGTTTTTCAATGAAAAATAAGGCTGAAAATGGGACTTCGTTAGAGAAAGAAGATGCTTCGCCGGAGAAAAAGATGTGAGCCTCTGCCGGAAAAAAGGGAAGAAGTGGGTGGGTTTCATGGGGGGGGGGATTGAACATGGGGGTGGCGGCTTAGAGCATCTCCAACAACATCTCTAAAGTTTCTACGAAATAGAAATATAAAAAGTCAAAATCTCTAAAAATATTAGTACTCATCTCTAACAACATCTCCATTTTGGAGAAATCAACATTAACTATATTTTTAAAATATTCACATTAACTAATTTTTAAACATATTTTATATTATTTTCAACAAATTTTCTATAAAATGATAACTTTTAAACATATTTTTTTATAAATGATACAATAATTTTCAAAGATTTTTTCATGAAAAAAAAAAGGCTCACGAGACTTTATATAAAATTGTGATTTTTAATAAAATTTTATAAAATGATAAATTTTAATAAAGTTTTTATAGAGTGATAATTTTTATAAATTTTTTATAAAATGACAATTTTTAATAAAGTTTTTATAGAGTGATAATTTTTATAAATTTTTTATAAAATGACAATTTTCAATAAAGTTTTTATAGAGTGGTTTTATTAAAAAAAAATATGAACTTCCAACAACTTGTAATAAATAAAAAATGTGAGAAAGAGATCATGAATAAAATATTAATTTCTTTCTCTTAGCAATCATTTTTGGGTAATCTCCAAATATGGAGAAAAAAACATCAATTTTCATGTTTTCTCCATTTTGAAGAAACTTTTGGAATGTTGTTGGATTATAATTCTCATCCAAAATCTCCATATTTTTTTATTTTTTTCCATTTTAAAGATGCTCTTGGAGATGCTCTTAGTGATCTAGGGGTGGGGAAAGGACAATGGTGGGATGAATATTTTCATATAATAAGTTTTTTTTTCTTAAATATAATATAATTTCTGAAAAAATTAAATATTTTATTTTATTTATTTATTTTTAAGGAAAATAAAAAAACAAGTAAAAAGACGAAAATGCCGTCACGTGAGGGGCACATGGGATGCCTAACGGCAGGATTTTGGACGCGTTAGCCGGAGGAACCAAGAGTGTTATCAAAAACTCGTTTGAAAGACCAAGAATGTACTTTTACCTTTGAAGGGATCAAAACCACAAAGCAAGCATAGATAAAAGATCAAAATTGTAATTTACTCTAAAAAGAAAAAGATTTACATTTATCAAACCACCGCTTAAAAAGTAATAATACTACAAACAACCATTAACTTGAAAGATATGGAAACAAGCTCTTATGCATCCATCAAACAAACGCCAATGAGCTTCCTTAACTTCTGAATTATATGACGATTTTGAACAAACACATATTCCATTTTTAAGTGAATGATTGAACGAAACTTTTCATTTCTTTAAGATCCGACCATCGTTTTTCCATGAATATTTTCGTTTCTAGATTTTTTTTTATTAGTTGAAACAGTGTGTGAGACTTCACCTGTCCATTCCGGATATCAAGAGCAATCTATAGAAAATAGAATTCTAAGAAACGGTTAGTAACTATATATCATAGAAAATTTATTCTTTTTTGAAATAAAATAAACTTACTTGACAACAAAGTATAACTTTAAGTTGTTTTACAATCTCAGCTATTTGTGCACGTTCATACATTGATATGCATTATGGAGAATTTATACAAACAAAATGATGATATTTGATATTTTAGACAATCGAGGACAATTGTACCAATTTTCTTTGCTTTCGTAGCGCAGTTTCGTGCCAACTCCGACAAAAGTTCTGGAAAACCATCATTGTAATTTATAATGGCATCACTTCCACACAAGACTTCAAATAACACTACTCCGAAGAAGTAGATATCGGATTCTTTTGTCAATCCTTTTTCTCGATAAAGTGGATCTCAATACCCAGTTGTACCTACGGGCTGATCATGAGATATGTGAATTCATGGTTAACAGGTCCGAACTTGGAAAGACCAAAATTTGAAATCTTTGCATTCTAATTCGTATCCAACAATATGTTGGCGCTTTTAATATCTTGATGTAGCACTCTTTGCATGGTTCCATGGGGATTGTGTAGGTATTCTAGTCCACGCGCCGCTCTAATGCATATGTGAAGTCGGTCAACCCATGAGAGCTTATCATTTTTAAGATACTTGTCAAGACTTCTGTTAGATAGATACTCGTACACAAGGATATTCTCCCCACCCTCCTCACAAAAGCCTAAGAGAGAGACGAGATTTTCATGTTTATAACGAGAAAGCATCATGATCTCTTTCCAAAACTCAAAGTCCCCTACTTGTCCATATCTTTGATCTAAGCGCTTGACCGCAACCATAACAGGTTTACCAGACTGGAGGAGTGTTCCTTTGTAAACCTTACCAAATCCGCCCTAGCCAATGCAATTATTGTCACTAAAGTCATCGGTGGCCAATTTTATGGCTTGAAGGGGAATTGTAGCGAACTCTTTAACCAAAGACATTTTATGAATATTTTGGTAATATTGAAGAAAGAAGGATTTGAAATGAAATAGAAAAACTGGACACAAGTACTACAAGTGTGTATAGCTTGAGAATTAGCAATTAAAGAAGCTAGGTATATAGAGATGTGTGTTTCTGGATAGCAATTAAGCTGATGATCTTAGGTATTTATCAATACCGAGATGCAAGGGCGGATCTACCTTGTGCAAATAGGGGCATGGGACCCCAACTAACTTTTATCATGAAGGGTGAAAAAAAATTATTTTAAAGATTTTATCTTTGAGTCCCCCAACTAGAACCTTTCCAGGACCTTAACTCTTGATATTTTTAACTTAGCTTCTATCTTATTCCTACTAAACATGGACCAGTTAGTCCAAGACAGAGATCAAGAGCGAGTACAAGATAGAAATCGAGAGCGAGAGCCCGCCGAAAGGTTTAAAAATACATGTTTATGAAAGATACAAGTTTATGGTTTTAGAGGGTGTCACCGTATAATATTCAAAAGTTCAAAAAGATGCAACCGTACCTCGTAATTAACCATAAAACAAAAAAAAAATCTGAAATAACCGAAAAAGTCCTTCAAAATCGATAAAAAAAACTTAAAATACCATCGAAATCAAGCAAAAAAAATTAAAAATCCCCTGAAATGTGGAATTAGGCTAAAAACACATCAAACGATATTTAACGTTGGTCAAAACATGAAGACACGTCGACGAAAACCGTGCTTTTTGTAATTATTTTTTGTCTATATTCTATGGTGTCACCGTAAAAAAAACTGTGAATCTATCCCTGATGACCCCTACTATATTTTTTTTCTGGATCCACACCACTGCCGAGATGCATGCATTTTGGTGATCAAGAACTACTGATTCCTCTAGTATAGTATATAGTAGTGGACTTTGTTTAACATCATGACCCTTTCTTAATTGAACAAGACCATGCATGCAAGCTTAGAGAAAGAGGAAAGAAATCAGAAACAGTTGGTAGTGGAGTTTGTTTAATATGTGAGCCCAATCTACTATACAAGATGATACATGATTTGATTAATTAATTATCCACCCAAACAACTTGATTAGTATATAAATGAACTGAAACTATATATATATATATATAGGGTTAGGTTCAAATGTGAACTCATTTTTGGTTGTGAACGTGAGGACGAATCTCAGTCACACATCTTCGGTTATGGTGGAACACGGAGGATTGACGCGATTCATGGGAGGGTGGAGATTATTAAAGGAGGGGAACCGGGTCAAAGCCGCCTTTATTGACCGGATAAGTGGCTGAGATTCGTCCTCACGTTTAAAACCAAAAATGAGTTGACATTTGAACTTTCCTCTATATATATAATATATATATATTAATAAGGACGGGTTCATACGAAGGACGGTACCAATTTACAAGAATACAAAAACAATCTTCGGTCAATCATTTTGTACATGAAATTTTCATGTGCAAAATCACATATGATTTAATGTACAAAATCATATGTGATTTTGTACATGAATCATATATGATTTTATACATGAAAAATTTCATGTACAAAATGATTGGTTGAGGGTTGTCTTCGCATTTTCGCAAATTGTTATTGTACTCCGCATGAACCTCCCTCTATATTTTATATATATATATATATAGAGAGAGAGAGAGATATTATATATATATATAGAGAGAGAGAGAGAGAAAGAGACTATAGTAGTAGTCGTCGTCGTCGTCAAACAAGGTCTAAGGGCGCATTATACTAATGGCATACATACCTACAAGTTGAGAAAGGATATATTTTAGCCTTACTAATTCCAAGATTTGAAACGAATCTTTTGATAATTAGGACAAATTAAAGCATCATTTAGAAAGGTCATGCAAACAATACACCTATAACAAACAATTAGGGCCCTAAATTAACGTATCAAACGGAAACAAATGAAGACTTTTAATTGTGCATGTTTATTTACAGTGGCGGATCCAGAAACATTTTAAGTTGGGGGCACATTTTAGGGTGTCAAAAAACTTCTAAAATCGAATAATTCATCCAAATGAAAACGGTTTTGGTTATTTGTTTTTGTCTTTTAACGGTCCGGTTTATTGAATAAATATAACTTATTCGGTTTATTTTTCATTTAACTTTTTACTATTTTGGTTAAACCAACACATTATACCACTATTCATATATTTTTTCTATTTCATTTAAACTTAAAGCAAATAAACACATTACAATCTAATACAAAATTTGGCTTCTTCACCAAAGGGTCTTTGGCCTTCAATGAGGTCAGAGATTCAAACCTCACCAAAGTGAGGAGGGTGTGTGAGTTTATTTGTTGCATTTGTCGTATATAATTGTGCACCTGGAATTAACCAATTAATCACAAACGCAGTGAAAATCACAAACCTAGTAAAAAATTAAACAAATTCTAAATAAAATTGCACATTGGGGTCTCTAGATTCTAAACAAAATTACACATTGAGGTCTCTAGATTTTAAACAAAATTATAGTTTACAAAATCAAGATAATATTACCATTTAACAACTAATACAATTTACCATATTTATCAAAAAATTAAGAAACTTTTTTAACCTTGGTCACATATTCTAGCTAATTAATAGTTGGGGTCCCTTTGTTGGAAATATTAATAAAACTTGTTTTAGAATTTTTTTTTTACCTTTGACCACATGTTTTAGTTGGGGGCATGGGACCCCTATTGCTTGGGTGTAGATCCGCCCCTGTTTATTTATCTTAATCCAAAAAATGAATGAACCTTTTTGCAGGGGCGGAGCCGGAAATTTTCATTAGAGGGAGCACAAAAATATAAATAATAATGACCTCGTCGAGTTTTCATTTTCTGAAACTTATCTATGATATCTTCACTATCAACTTTGCCAAAAAACGTCTTTTTCATTATCAACCTTGGGAGGTAAATATGATTGGATTCTGATTTTAACGACGTATGGTTAGTGTAAAAATAAGATTTTAGAAGGTAAATATGATATTACAATTAATTGGTTAGTGTCTTGGCGGGTTTTAGACTTTTAGAAGGCCCAATTAAAAATTAAGATTAGATGGGTCCAAAGTAAGAAGTTCCAATAATAAATTAAAAAGTATTTTATGTAAAAATGCATTGGAGGGGATTAGAACCCAATACCACCTCCTTATGTATAAGGAGCACTAACCAACTGATCCAGGGAACTATTTGTATATTAAATATTTGAATTAAATAATATTATTCGATAATTTATTAAATTATATTTATATCAATAGTTTTTTTTAAAAATTTTAGGGGGTGCCCAGGCCACTTCTGGCTCTTAACTGGCTCCGCCCCTGCCTCTTTGGGCCATGTTTGTTTGTTAAAAAATTGTATTTGTTTGTATTCATGCATGTTCGTTCCTTAAGATATTAAACGAACTTAATGTCTTAAACAAATGAACATAAATTTCAATTTCTTGTTTTTTAACTCTTGCTTTTGATATTTTCACATAATTTTTTTAAATTCATCTATAAGCATTCAGTTTCCATATGTGAAATGCCAAATGATGAAACAAAATTAAAAAATAACTACTAAAGAAAAAAGAAAATTTATCAACCCATCCCTTAAAGTAATTAGTACTCCAACGATAAATTAAAATTCAAAAATAACCAAGTGATAATAGTAAACAACATTTAATTTCATTAAACCATTCCTTAAAGTAATTATGACCACAATGATAAGTTAAAATTCAAAAATAATTTAGTTACAATTGTAAACAACATTTAACTTCATCAAATCATCCCTTAAAAGTAATACTAGAAACAACCATTAACTTGAAAGATGAGACAACAAGCTCTCATTCATGCACAGGGACGGAACACAATAGGGGCCTAGGAGGTCATGGCCCCTGCGTTTTATCCCTTTTACATACTAGATATTAGAAATATTATCAACAAATTGTACTTAGATCAGGTGGTTATGTGTATATGGCCCCTGTATATGTGGTCATAGGTTCTATTCTCCTATCACAAAGTTTTTTTTATAATGAATTGAGCTTATCAATGAAGATGTTTTGTTGAGTTCGGACCCCTTAATTAGAAGGCTTGTGTTCCGCCCCAGTTCATGCATCATGCATGCATCCATCAAACAAACTCCAAAATGATCAGCTTCCTTAAACTTTTGAAAATATGAAAACAAATTTTTAACGAAACATTTACTCCTCTTCTTTCAGAGCTGAACGATATAAACTTTTCATATTCGACCATCCTTTTTCCATGAATAATCTTGCCTGTGGATTTTCTATTAAATGGAAGAGTGTTTGAGACTTCAACTTCTTTTCTTCCCAAATATCACCGTTCCAAATGTTGCGTGCAATCTGTAGAAAATAGAATTACATGAAACGGTTAGTAACTATAACAATTAACAAATATGAGCATAATAAAATTTATTCATTTCTTAAACAAAACTTACTTGACATCGAGATATTGCTTTAAGTTGTTTTATAATCTCAGCTATCTGTGGACGTTGATTACGATCTTGCTGAAGACATTGATATACAATTGTAGAGAATTTATCCAAACAACATGACGATATTTGCTCTTTTAGACAATCGAGGACAATCGTACCCATTTTCTTTTCTTCGTAGCAGATTTGTGCCAACGTTGAGAGAGAGTAATCTCCCAAGGCAGGCTTACCACATAGGACTTCGAATAGCACTACTCCAAAAGAGTAGATATCGGATTCTTTTGTCAGTAAGCCTGGATTCATATAAAGCGGGTCACAATACCCATATGTGCCCGCTACATTAGACATTAGAAATGAGAATTCTTGGTTAGCAGGTCCAAATTTGGAAAGACCAAAATCTGAAATCTTTGCATTCCAGTTCGCATCCAACAGTATGTTGGCGCTTTTAATATCCCGATGTAGCACTCTTTGCATGGTTCCATGGGGATTGTGTAGGTACTCTAGTCCACGTGCTGCCCCAATGCATATATGAAGACGGTCTATCCATGAGAGCTTATCTTTTTTAAGATGCTTATCAAGACTTTCGTTAGGTAGATACTCGTACACAAGGATATTCTCCTCATCCTCGTTACAAAAGCCTAAGAGAGAGACGAGATTTTCATGCTTATAACGAGAAAGCATCATGATCTCTTTCCAAAACTCAGTATCCCCTTGTCCAAATCTTCGATCTAAGCGCTTGACCGCAACCCAAACCTGCTGACCGGAGTGGAGGAGTTCTCCTTCGTAAACGTTCCCAAATCCACCCTTGCCAATGCAGTTTTTGTCACTAAAGTTGTTGGTGGCCGATTTTATGGCTTGAAGGGGAATTCTAAGGTGATCAAACTCTTTAACCGAAGACATGTTATGATTTTGGTAATAATCAAGAAAGAAGGAAATGAACTAGAAAAATTGGACACAAGTACTACAAGTGTGAATTAGCAATTAAGGAGCTAGCTAGGTATAGACGTGTGTTTCTGGATAGCAATTAAGTTGATGATATGAGGTATTTATAATAACGAGATGCATGCATTGGTGATCAAGAACGACTGATTCCTCTAGTAGTGGATTTTGTTTAATATCATGACCCTTTCTTGCACAAGATTCAATCACCATATGCATGCAAGCTTAGACAAGAGCTGAGAAAGGAAAGAGGATAGAAATCAGAAACAGTTTGTAGTGGAGTTTGTTTAATATGTGAGCCCAATCTACTATACAAGATGTTGTGATTTGATTACTTAATTATCCACCCAAACAACTTGATTAATATATAAAATAGATGAAACTATACTATATCTATATAATTATATATATATATAGAGAGAGAGAGAGTGTGAGAGAGAGATAGTAGTCAAACGATGGAAGTCTAAGCATTATATTAACGGCATACATACCTACAAGTTGAGAAAGGAGATATTACTTAAAAATGAGAAATAGCTGACCTTTGACCATTTCACGTAATTAGCCTTACTAATTCGAAGAATCCAAAAGAATCTTTTGATAATTAAGACAAATTAATTAAAGCATCGTTTAGAAAGCTGGTCATGCAAACGATGGACCTCTAATTGTAAACAGAAAGAACGAACGGAATTTTTTGTGTTCATATTCGTTTGTTAAGAAAATGTTTTTGTTCTTATTTATTCATGTTCACTTGTTAAAAAAAATGTTTTTGTTAGTATTCGTTCATGTTCATGTTAAGATGTTTTTTTTGGACGGCAAATGAATTAAAACAAAAGGAAACCTAGCAAGACGCTAGCCCATGTATAACGAGAGAAAGCTAGATGGATTACAACTCTAGTCAACCCAATTACTGCACCAAAGGAAAGCAAAAGACTGAATCGCATTTGCCGTTCTAAGCACATCGAAACTCTAGTTGTTGAAAATAGCCTCGTTACGCCCATCGATTCCACATCGAAACTCTTGTTGCTAAACGAACGTAAATGAACGAACTTACTTGAATAAACATATAATGAACATCGATTTAAAAAACAACCACCAATACTCATTATTTCGTTCCTCTTATAAGATGTAACAAAATGTAAAATCGGGTAAACTTTAGGAATTCTAAAAAACTTAATTTTAATTATTGATTTTACAGAGTATTGTCGTAATATATATATAAACATATTTATATACACAAGCGAACATAAATAAACGTAAACCAACATTTGAGGCTACATATTGTTGAATATGAAGAAAACATAATATAAGAATTGAGAGAAAGGATTTCATTATTTTGTGTATATCAAAATGAAGATTACAGTTTCGTATTTATTTATAGCTTGAGAAAGGAAATTGTGATACAAAAGCTAACAGTCTATGAGATTAGCAAACTATATATGTCATTTTGACACAAACTATATATGTCTTTGACATGTCATCAATCTGAATCAATAAGTACAACTTAACGCCCCCAATCCGAATCAATAAGTAAAAATTTGCCAATGGATAAGTAAGTAAAAATCTCCAAAACAGTTATGTTTAATTACAAGAATTTTTTACTCCGAATATTTTGTCAATATATTATTAAAATAATTATTAAATTTAACATCATAATAAAATTAAATATTCATCTGAACATCAGGTAATGTTATATTCTTTATTCAATAAAAATAAAACACACATTGGACGCTTGTAGGGTACGTGCTTTAAATGACTCCGATGTGAAAGAAAATTAGATTTCGAGGAAGCAATGTTGTAATGAAGTGTGTAGATGTAACATTGAAATATTATCTGAATTTCATGACGGTTTATAAATATAAAAAATAAAAATATACAATAATAGTTTACCTAAAACCGGAATAATATTATCCTTATTTTGTTAACAACATTGTTTAAATAAAAACCCAAATAACCTAATGTTTGTGTAGTGTTCGGTTCTGAACTTATTTATGCCCATACTTCCGTTCCGTCTCAATCATCACTCTTTCCATTTCAGAGATAGATTTGAAGAATCTTAAATCCCTACAATTTCGAATAAAAATCTATTGTCCAAAATCGTCTTATCCTTACATCAATAAAATTAATACATATCAGATTTTTATATATTTTAAATATGTTTCTCCAAATTCATATTTCACTGATAATTTATGTTAATATGATTGATGAACATAAATGAGAGGTGAAAATTTGAGATAGGAGATTTTTATCATTAATTTCACCTGAAAAAATCTTAAGCTAATTATAACAAATCAATATATATATATAAAGGAAGATAGAGGAAAAAGAATCAAGGAGAACTCATTATAGATATTTATTTTTTTTGTAGGAGTTTTGATTTATTTTTTATTTGTAATGACTCATTAAATATGGAACCTTTCATTTTCTAATTTTTTTTATTTACATAACTACCAATAATAATTAAAAAAAAACTAATATATATTTTTAATATCTTATTTAGAAACAAAGAACATAATTTGATATTTTTATTTTTATTTTAATTTAACACATAATAATTTTAAGGTAACAATTTTTTTAATATATATTTTTAATTACTTATTTAGACAACAATGAACATAATTTGATACTTTTATTTTAATTTTAACATATAATAGTTTTAAGGTAACAATCAATATATATATATATATATAAAGGAAGATAGAGGAAAAATAATCAAGGAGAACTCATTATAGGTATTTTTTTTGTAGGAGTTTTGATTTATTTTTTATTTGTAATGACTTATTAAATGTGGAACCTTTCATTTTCTAATTATTTTTATTTACATAACTACTAATAATAAATAAATAAAAATTAATATATATTTTTAATATCTTATTTAGACAACAAAGAACATAATTTGATATTTTTATTTTTATTTTTATTTTAACACATAATAACTTTAAGGTAACGATTTTTTTAATATATTTTTTAATTACTTATTTAGACAACAATGAACATAATTTGATACTTTTATTTTAATTTTAACATATAATAGTTTTAAGGTAACAATCAATATATCAATATATATAATATATATATAAAGGAAGATAGAGGAAAAAGAATCAAGGAGAACTCATTATAGGTATTTATTTTTTTTGTAGGAGTTTTGATTTATTTTTTATTTGTAATGACTCATTAAATGTGGAACCTTTCATTTTCTAATTTTTTTTATTTACATAACTACCAATAATAATTAAAAAAAAACTAATATATATTTTTAATATCTTATTTAGACAACAAAGAACATAATTTGATATTTTTATTTTTATTTTAATTTAACACATAATAATTTTAAGGTAACAATTTTTTTAATATATATTTTTAATTACTTATTTAGACAACAATGAACATAATTTGATACTTTTATTTTAATTTTAACATATAATAGTTTTAAGGTAACAATCAATATATATATATATATATATAAAGGAAGATAGAAGAAAAATAATCAAGGAGAACTCATTATAGGTATTTTTTTTGTAGGAGTTTTGATTTATTTTTTATTTGTAATGACTTATTAAATGTGGAACCTTTCATTTTCTAATTATTTTTATTTACATAACTACTAATAATAAATAAATAAAAATTAATATATATTTTTAATATCTTATTTAGACAACAAAGAACATAATTTGATATTTTTATTTTTATTTTTATTTTAACACATAATAATTTTAAGGTAACGATATTTTTAATATATATTTTTAATTACTTATTTAGACAACAATGAACATAATTTGATACTTTTATTTTAATTTTAACATATAATAGTTTTAAGGTAACAATCAATATATCAATATATATATATATATAAAGGAAGATAGAGGAAAAATAATCAAGGAGAACTCATTATAGGTATTTTTTTTGTAGGAGTTTTGATTTATTTTTTATTTGTAATGACTTATTAAATGTGGAACCTTTCATTTTCTAATTATTTTATATATACTTAATAATTAATAATTAATAATATATATATTGTATATAATTTATCCACTGACCAAACATGTAACTTACTCTGTATATATTTTATATATACTTAATAATTAATAATTAATAATATATATATTGTATATAATTTATCACCATAATTTTCACAATTTTTTATAACATTGTTTTTTTATTACAACAATATATTTTTAATTTTGTATTTTTATTATGGCATAATAGTTAAATTTTTCTTTATTATAGCAATATATATTTAAATTATTTTTTTATTATGGCATTATAGTTAAATTTTTATTTATTATAGAAACATATTTTTAAATTATTTTTTTATTATGGTATTATAGTTACATTTTTTTTAATTATAGCAATATGTATTCAAACTATTTTTTTATTATGTCATTATATTTACATATTTTTCTTTATTATAACAATATACTTTCAAATTGTTTTGTATTTAGGCATTGTACTTTTAAACTTTTTTATTAAATTATATGAAAATTATATATTTTAATGTATTATATATGAATGTTTTTTCCTTAAAAAACATATATTTTTTTAAATAAATTACGTGGCATAGATAAAATGGAACATCAAATTTTTAGATAGTTTCCTCACTTTACCTTCCGATTATTCATACATTTTAAAGGAATTCTTAAAAAATAGATGAAAAACATAATATAGGTGGTATATGAATAATCGGGAGAGAAAACGATGAAGTTATTCAAAAATAAAACAAAATTATTCATTAATATAACAATATTTAGAAAATTTGTAAAACACATTTTCTATTGCTAACGTTTAAAAAATGTTAAAAAGTATGTGTTTTTTGAAGGAAAAAAAATGTGTCTGTTTAAAAAATATGTTACATTAAAATATTTAATTTTCATACAATTTAATAAGAAAAATTAAAAATACAATGTGTAAAAAAAGAAATGATAGTATATTAGTATGATAAAAAAATGTAACTATAATGCCATAACAAAAATACAATTTAAAAATATATTATTTTAATAAGAAAAAACAAAGAAAATGTTATAATAAGAAAAATGTGAAAGTATTTGACAAAATATAATATATATATATATATATATATACACCCACAATATATATGTTATGAATTATTAATTATTAAGTATATATAAATTATATAGAGAGTAAATTACATGTTTGGTCCCTGTGGTTCTTATTACATGTTTGGTCCCTGTGATTCTTATTACGTGTTTGGTCCCTATACTTAAAATGACCAAAATGCCCTTCTTACTTAACCTACTTAACAGGAAAAGTCTAACAAAGTTAATTTTAGGGACCTAATACGTTATGAAATGGAAACCACGAGGATGGAAGCCATAGATATTTCATTTTAGGGACCCAGACTGTTAAAACCAATAAACCCTATGGACCTAATATGTAGTTTACTCTTTTTTTTATTTACATAACTACCAATAATAATTAAAAAAAATTAATATATATTTTTAATATCTTATTTAAACAACAAAGAACATAATTTGATATTTTTATTTTTATTTTTATTTTAACACATAATAATTTTAAGGTAACGATATTTTTAATATATATTTTTAATTACTTATTTAGACAACAATGAACATAATTTGATACTTTTATTTTAATTTTAACATATAATAGTTTTAAGGTAACAATGCTTATAAATCATTATTTTTAGTAAAATTTATTTTAACTTTTTTTGTTTTATTAGTAAGATAACAATCAATATATATATATATATATATAAAGGAAGATAGAGGTAAAAAAATCAAAGAGAACTCATTATAGGTATTTATTTTTTTTGTAGGAGTTTTGATTTATTTTTTATTTGTAATGACTCATTAAATGTGGAACCTTTCATTTTCTAATTTTTTTTATTTACATAACTACCAATAATAATTAAAAAAAATTAATATATATTTTTAATATCTTATTTAGACAACAAAGAACATAATTTGATATTTTTATTTTTATTTTTATTTTAACACATAATAATTTTAAGGTAACGATTTTTTTAATATATATTTTTAATTACTTATTTAGACAACAATGAACATAATTTGATACTTTTATTTTAATTTTAACATATAATAGTTTTAAGGTAACAATGCTTATAAATCATTATTTTTAGTAAATTTTATTTTAACTTTTTTTGTTTTATTAGTAAGATAACAATCAATATATATATATATAAAGGAAGATAGAGGTAAAAAAATCAAGGAGAACTCATTATAGGTATTTATCTTTTTTGTAAGAGTTTTGATTTATTTTTTATTTGTAATGACTCATTAAATTTGGAATCTTTCATTTTCTAATTTTTTTTATTTACATAACTACCAATAATAATTAAAAAAATTAATATATATTTTTAATATCTTATTTAGACAACAAAGAACATAATTTGATATTTTTATTTTTATTTTTATTTTAACACATAATAATTTAAAAGTAACGATTTTTTTAATATATTTTTTAATTACTTATTTAGACAACAATGAACATAATTTGATACTTTTATTTTAATTTTAACATATAATAGTTTTAAGGTAACAATGCTTATAAATCATTATTTTTAGTAAAATTTATTTTAACTTTTTTTGTTTTATTAGTAATCTAACAATCAATATATATATATATATATAAAGGAAGATAGAGGAAAAAGAATCAAGGAGAACTCATTATATGTATTTATTTTTTTTGTAGGAGTTTTGATTTATTTTTTATTTGTAATGACTCATTAAATGTGGAACCTTTCATTTTCTAATTTTTTTTTATTTACATAACTATCAATATATATATATATATAAAGGAAGATAGAGGAAAAAGAATCAAGGAGAACTCATTATAGGTATTTATCTTTTTTTAGAAGTTTTGATTTATTTTTTATTTGTAATGACTCATTAAATGTGGAACCTTTAATTTTCTAATTTTTTTTATTTACATAACTACCAATAATAATTAAAAAAAAATTAATATATATTTTTAATATCTTATTTAGACAACAATGAACATAATTTGATACTTTTATTTTAATTTTAACTTATAATAGTTTTAAGGTAACGATTTTTTTAATATATATTTTTAATTACTTATTTAGACAACAATGAACATAATTTGATATTTTTATTTTAATTTTAACATATAATAGTTTTAAGGTAACATCAATATATATATATAAAGGAAGATAGAGGAAAAAGAATCAATGAGAACTCATTATAGGTATTTATCTTATTTGTAGGAGTTTTGATTTATTCTTTATTTGTAATGACTCATTAAATAAGGAACCTTTCATTTTCTAATTTTTTTTATTTACATAACTACCAGTAATAATTAAAAAAAATTAATATATATTTTTAATATCTTATTTAGACAACAAAGTATATAATTTGATATTTTTATTTTTATTTTTATTTTAACACATAATAATTTTAAGGTAACAATTTTTTTAATATATATTTTTAATTACTTATTTAGACAACAATGAACATAATTTGATACTTTTATTTTAATTTTAACATATAATAGTTTTAAGGTAACAATCAATATATATATAAATCAATATATATATATATATATATAAAGGAAGATAGAGGATAAAGAATCAAGAAGAACTCATTATAGGTATTTATCTTTTTTGTAGGAGTTTTGATTTATTTTTTATTTGTAATGACTCATTAAATGTGGAACCTTTCATTTTCTAATTTTTTTTATTTACATAACTACCAATAATAATTAAAAAAAAATTAATATATATTTTTAATATCTTATTTAGACAACAATGAACATAATTTGATACTTTTATTTTAATTTTAACATATAATAGTTTTAAGGTAACGATTTTTTTAATATATATTTTTAATTACTTATTTAGTCAACAATGAACATAATTTGATACTTTTATTTTAATTTTAACATATAATAGTTTTAAGGTAACAATGCTTATAAATCATTATTTTTAGTAAAATTTATTTTAACTTTTTTTGTTTTATTAGTAAGCTAACAATACTTATAAATCAATACTTTTAATTAAAAAAAGTTTCTTTACTTACATCTTTAGTTTAATTTTAATCTTTAATCATTTTTATTTTGTATTTTTATTTGTTTTTATATAGTAACAATCAATATAAATCAAAACTTATTTATTAGATGAGTCTATTTATTTTTATTTAATTATTTATATCTTTTTAGTAATATGAGAATGATTATAAATCAAAAAAATCTAATTGATAATGATTTTACAGTTTAGTTCAATTTATAAAATTAAAGAATCAAATTATAGTTGAATCAATAAATGTGGAATAAATAATCTCATTGTTAATGAAATATTATTTATTGAATGTTACATTATGTATTTGTTTTTTTTATAATTAAAGTCTCTAATCAAATCAAAAAACCTTTCATCTTTTCTAATAATGAATCATTAATATATATATAAATAAAAAATTATTACTATTAAATATCAATAGATATATATATATATATATATATATGTGTATATATATATATGTAGGACACAAGATTACATGATGACATCTAATGGTTGTTTGGTTCATGAGTTTCTTTTAGTGCAATTACACTTGAATAACAATGACAATTGTGAGGTATGTTTTTTCATTAATTTCCTTTTTCCGATTTTCTTATTTTTCGTGTAAATTCCTTTAGTTAAGTTATGATTTTTCGAACCATATAGACAGTTTGTATGTAGCAACTAACATTTTTAACTACATTCGTTGAATTATTTCAATCTAACGATTTGAATGAGTTATTCGGTTCTTTTATTTTCATAGTTTTTATTTGATCTTAACCTATATATATATACACACACACACACACACATATTAAAGAAGTACAAAAGGTTTTGAGTGTGATTTGTGGTTGAGTCTTAGTATCCATATTGGTGAAAAGTTAAAATATTAGAATAAAATGGTGCGTTTAAATATGTGGATTGGATGATGTGGAATAATAAGTATTAAGTAATCTTAAACATTAAAATGTGATATTGGTTTTGGTTATCCCACATTGGTAAGAAGATGTTAAATTGAAAGAAAGACGTGAGCATACATCGATAAGAGAAAATAATACATTTTTGACAGCCTTATGGTAAAAATTACTATAATAGTTTAGAGCATATGTAGTGGGAGGTTATCAAACTTCTATGAATTCGTTCTTAAATTTATTAACCACCGGAAGTGGGAGAGTTTTTGCCACCTAGAATGAATTGGTTCTTCGCCAAGTCCTTCTCAAACAATGGTGAGACCTATTAATAAATAAGTAATAAAATATTACAGTTTAACCATTTTTACTTTATCAAACCGATAAATTTTTTTAGTTTAAATTAAACGATAAAATTATCTCTACAATCACCATTCTTTTTAAAAAGTATATAGAAATACATTTTATTTAAAGTTAACAATTATTCTTAATAAGTCGATTATCTTTTAATTTTATCAAAAAATATTATAGCTATTAAAATTTTAATTTTCTTAATTCATTGTAAATTTTAATTTTCGCAATTTATTAAAATAAATAATTTTTATTGTATAAATCTTAGACCGGTTTATGATTAAAGAATGAAATTGAAATGTTTATAAAATGTGTAAGAACGAGAAAATTGATATGGCAGAGTCATGAACCCCTCAAAAGGTTAATGATTGTGGATGCTTATAAGATGATTGATACATTTGTGACAAATTATACGGTTGATATTAATCCTATATTTTTAGAAAATATTACTATAATAGTTTGATATCTTGATTTTTTAATGCGACCCGGCTTGACCAACTAATTTGCATTATATTATTTTCAATAATAGTAATATGATTGTGGGACATATTATCTGAGTTTTAAATAATATAATACAAACCTATTATTGATATATCACAAATTCATCGTAATAATAAACGCTTAAGAATATATGCAAATTAACGAGTTATGAAAATATGTTCATTTTTCACATTGTATTTCATTAATAGTTAACTGAGAAATTACTCTTCATTTTAACTCGATTTAATATTCCAATAGAAAAATTATCGTTATACCGTGCAACGCGCGGGCCTAACACTAGTTTTTAATGGTCTATAGCAGTTAGAGGTGCATTGTTTAATTGCATGACCTTTCTAAATGATACTTCAACTAAAAAGATTCTTTTCAAATATTGGAATTAGTAAGGCTAATTAAGTATAAATGGTCAAATTAATTAAGGTTAACTAGAAGGGTACTCGCGCAATGCAGCGAGATCCATTTTAATTTTAATGTTGTATTTTACTTTTTTGTCTTTATCAATTTTATAATACGATTTTATTAGTTTTGAAAAAATAGATTTTATTTTTTGTAAACTTTCTTTATTTCAGATTTTATTTTAAATTATAATATAGGTTTAATAAGGAAATTAACCAAAATAACTAAAATAATACCATTTTTAAATTTTAAGTAATCATGCTTTAATGAATTGTAGTAACCGCATAATAATATGTTTTTAAGAATTTTTGCCAAATGTTTTATAATATAGTATAGATTATCTATATTTGTCATGTTAAGTAAATATATCCTTTCTCAACTTGTAGGTAGGTAGGTATATATATATATATATATATGCATGTCTCTGAATGCTACAGGAGACTTCGTTTGACTACTAGCTATAGCTATATATATGGTTTCTGTTAACTTTGTTACTAATTAATCAAGTTGTTTGGGTTGCTAATTAATTAATCAGATTATCTTCTAGATTAATTGGGCCACTTGATCACTAGCTAGTAGCTAATGTCTATTAAACAAACTCCATTACCGATCGTTTCTGATTTACTTCCTTTCTTGATCCTAAGATCTATATAGTAAGCTTGCATGGCAATTGAAGTTTGTCAAGAAGCAGGGGTCGTGATATTAAACAAAGTCAACTGTTAGATGAATCTAATTGATAACCAATGCATGCTTCTCGTTTATGATAAATACCTCCATCATCAGTTTAATTGCTCTCCATAAACACACATCGATCTCTACCTAGCTCCTTAATTGGGGTAGCACGTGGATTAGAGTACCTACATTATCAAAGTGGAACCATGCAAAGGGTGCTACATTGTGATATTAAAAGCACCAACATATTAAATGCAAACTGGAATACAAAGATTTCAGATTTTGGTCTTTTCAAATTTGTACCCGCTAACAATAAATTCTCATTTACTTTCTCTCCCTCTGAAGGCACACCGAGGTATTGTGATCCCTTTTAAAGGGATACGGGATTCTTGTCTAAAGAATCCGATATCTACTCCTTTGGAGTAGTGCTATTAGAAGTCTTGTGTGGAATGCCGGCCTCAAATCTTTATCAGTCAGCATTCGCACAATACTGCTATGAAGAAAAGGAAATACCACCATGTTGTTTGGATAACTTATCTACAATTCTATATCAGTGTTTTCATCAAGATTGTACATGATACATGGAAGGGCGATATTTGGAAGGAAAAGAAATTGAAGTCTCGCTCTCAGACACTGTTTCATCTAATAGAAAACCGACAAACGAGAATATTCGTGGAAAAACGATGGTCGAATATGAAAGAATTGAAAAGTTTATATCGTCCATTTCTAAAACAAGAGGAGTAAAATGTTTCATTCAAAATTATTTTCATGTTTCATTGGAGTTTGTTTGATGGATATGTGTATCAGAGCTTGTTGCCTCACCTCTCAAGGGATGGTTTGATGAAATGTTTTTACTATTATAATTTAATTATTTTTGAATTTTAATTTATCACTGTAGTATTAAATTAATTACTTTTAAGGGATGGTATGATAAAATGTGTTTTGTTTTTCCTTTTATTATTTATTTTTTAATTTTGTTTGATCATTTGGCATTTCATATATGCATGGAAACCGAATTGAAAATTACAAGAGTAATTTTTTTTTTGAAATTTTCATTTGTTTTTCCTTTCCTTGATGGCTCCGAAGGAGGATGGACCACAATCAAGTGGTGACAATTTGAAAACTACGTGACAAAACAAGTGACTTTTACCCACAAAAATTATTCAGGAAAATTTTCGTCGATGATTACCTACGGATTACCCAGAAAATACCAATGGTTCGATAAAATTCGATGTTTTTCAAGGAAATGCCAACGAATCAACCAGAGAATCTTTGGGTAATCATGTCACTGCTTTGAATTACTCACCAACTTTTGTGACTATTTTGTTGTGAGTCACTCTTTAACGACAGATTTTCAGGAAAATGTTTGTAGGCTAAAGTCTTTTGTTTAATAGTGCTAGCGAAGACATTTGTTTTTTGTTTTTGATGCAAATAAGTTTCAGTTGTCGTACACAGTTATCATGTGTTATGTTATTTTTTTCACTGATGCTGTCTAAAGCCTTGAGCATTAACTTAAAGGTTTTAAACACAAGGTTCATTACAAAAAGTGTAATCTTTTTGTAGTTTCTTACAACAATGTTGTGTTTTATAAAAATCGGAATGGAGAAATTAGGTGTTGTTTATCAAACATTTGGTAAGTTACTTACCTTTCCGAATAAACATGGAAAGAGTCAAGAATCTCACTTAATAAGAGCAATGACAAGGACCGAAAGTCGTATGTGGTAATGGAGGATGATGGCTCTTACTTATTATTGCTTACCGGGTAAATTGAGGATGATAGCTCTTACTTATTATCGTTTATCGGGTAAATTGTTACATATGATCCAATTGGGGTGGCCAAAGGACTACAATTTCTTCATAATCCTGGTAGGACCATGCTAAGAGTGTTAAATCGTGACACTAAAAGTTCCAACATATTGTTGGATGATAATTGGAATGCCAAGATCTCATATTTTGGACTTCCCAATTTCAGCTCTGCTAATCAATAATTTCACGTTTCTTTTCACCCATCCCGTAACGTTAATTTGCTAAAAGTAGTAAGAAGAGCTACAATTCATCTTTACTCTCTCTTGTATTTTCCTCTTGGAAAACGACTAATTCCTCTAGTATAATATAGTCTAGTATAATAGTTGGCTTTGTTTAATATTGACAAACTTAAATCACCACAAATGACCTGGAGTCATTCAGGTAAACTTAAATCATCTCTAGTATAATATAGTCTACCATTCAAGCTTACAGAAACTATGCATGCCGACTACTCAATAGGCCACCACAAATGACCTGGAGTCATTTAGGTAAACCTCGATGGCACATGGGATTTAGTGGCGACACCTAGATTCGAACTCAAGGCAGATGAGATTTTTCATTACATCCCTAAAAGTTAAGCAGTGCACCACAACCCAACTCAGCCGGTTAAAACATATATACCATGTTGTTGTTATCATTGAATTAAATTCAAAGTAGAATAATCAATAAAAATCTTGAAAATCAGTTATTATTCCTTTGTATATGATGTCGTCAAACATGTTTATGTAAGAAATTGATATTTTGTTGTCGCATTTGCTACTCATCACGAAATCAAAGAGAAACCAAAAAAGTCCCCCGTAAAGGTGGAAATTGGCCCAAACATGTCACGTAGACATAGTCTTGCGTGCGTTTTGCTCAAAATTTAAAGATGATTCAATTTGTAAAAATGTATTGTATCAAATCAACATAATTGAATTTTCCCGTGGACAAACCGTGTTGACTTTTCCTAAGTTAAAACGCAACTTTATGGGCTTTTGATCGACCTTAGACGTGCACCTACTCCGAAATTATTCTTAGGTCTGTCACTAGTTGTTATCATTGAAAAAGAGTAAACTAAATTTTTTTTGCTCCTGTGGTTTGTGGAAATTTTGACAAGTTAATTGTTAAAAAATATTATAATAACTTGTTACGAATTCAATAGATCATCAGGTATCTGAATTGTTCCTACAATTTCTTATTTATGTTGGTTTTATTTTGATCCCACTTAATAAAATGATAATTATATATATATATATATATATATGGGGATTAGAGGGAGGTTCAAATGAGAACTTTGTAAATTTAAAAGAACAAAGAAACATTTTGTGGACCACATATGATGTGGGTCCCGCACATTAAAAAATCATATATATATATGATTCACCATTGAATAAGATATGATTTTTTAATTTGTGGGACCCACATCATATGTGGTTCACAAAGTGTTCATTTGTTCCTTTAAAGAGGGGGTGTTTTTGTATGATCCCTCCCCATGGGGATTAATCTTATAAAGACCAAAATAAAGTTAAAAACTTGAGGACTAATCTAATCCATAGATTAGATTAAATCAAAAGCTATTATAAATGATGGCATATTTGTAATAATTGTTAAAACTTTGTCTGATCTCGTAAGCAATTTGGGAGTCCAAGGACAAATTAGTAATTTATGGCAAACTAATCAAATGTCAAACCATACAGATCGATGCATCTTTTTCTTCTTCTTCAAGACTTATCTTTCTATCTCTACAAACATGACACTTCACATCTCTTTCTCCCTCTCCAACCTAATCAAATGTAGATCCAACAAATTTCACAGAGATCCTCAAAAAATCATCCTCATCGCACAAATCTCATATATATCCTCAAGAAATCGAAGACAAAAAATACAAGTCATCTTCGTCGCACACAGATCTCACAGGGATCGACAGGAGGAGGACAGTGGTGCAGGTGGTGGTTTCCGGCGAGATCCATGGTTTCCGACAAGCTCCATGGTTTCCGGCCATCTTCTATCTGTTTTTTTGTGAGCTCCATGAATCTGTGTGTTTCATATGGTGAATCGTGTTTCATATGGTGAAATAACATTTTTGTAAAAATAGTGTTTTATTTCATGAGGTGAAATAAGGTAAATACACGTTTTTGTAATGAATTATTATGTGTTTCATAGGATGAATCTGTGTGTTGCATATGGTGAATCGTGTTTCATATGGTGAAATTAATTTGTATGTTTCATATAGTGAATTTTGTGTATTTCACCAATTGAATATATTTCATATGTCGAAATTAATTTGTATGTTTATGGTGAATTTTGTGTGTTACATCAAGTGAATCTGTGTATTTTATACGGTGAAATTAATTTGTATGTTTCATCCGGTGAATTAATTTGTATGAAATAAAGGAAAATATATTATTATTAATTATAAAATATAAATATTTGCTGTCAAAATTACCATAATACCCGTTTTTATTAAAAAGGACCTTCAAAATTAGAGCCATAGGATTAATTTAATCTAAGGTTTAGATTAGTCTTCAAGTTTTTAACCTTTTTTTGGTTTTTATTTGATTAAACCCCTATATGTATATATATATACAGGGGCAGGTTCAAACGAAAACGCTCCCTATTTAAGAAAACAAGAAAACTTTTTTCATGTACGAAATCAAATATGATTCACATACAAAATCATATATGATTAGCCGCGACTTAACTCGCGGCAAAAGTCGTCCGTGTCCATTTTTTCATGTTAGTACAAAATTATATTTGATTTTGTACATGAAAAAAGGTTTTCTTGTTTTCTTAAATATTTAGCGTTTTCGTTTGAACCTCCTTTTATATATATATATAGAGAGAGAGAGTATATATATATATATATTAAAATTTTACTACGATCTTTTGGACGACATGTATATTTTTTAGAATGTACTCCATTTGTGCTCAAATATGATGATGATTATTATATATTTTGTTGGTTATTATTCTTTAATGATAACGATTCAAAGATTAACAACATGAATATACAGAGAAAAATTCCATCTATCCAATGTCAAAAATTATAAGATTTCATATATCCATTTCATAAATATAATGAATGGAATAAAATCATACATATGTATAAAAATCAAAGTATTCATTTTGAATATGCATGTGAAATTACAAGGCAAAAATCAATTAAAAATAGTTAATAGTGCAAGAAAAAAAGAACATTCTATCAAACAATCCCTTAATAATACCACAAACAACCATTTTGGTATGGGTACGAACTCTCATGCATCCATCAAACGAACTTCTGTGACTTTCCTTAACGTTTGAAATGTGTCAGTTTTGAACGAAACGTAATCCATTTATTTTATGAATGAACTAAACCCTTCAACTCTTTAAGATCTGACCATCGTTCTTCCATAAATATTCTTGTTTGTTGGTGGTCTATTAGATGGAACAACGCATGAGACTGCAATTTCTTTTCTTTCCAAATATTACGTGCAACCTGTAGAAAGTAGAATTCAAAGAAACGTTTAGTAACTGTATACATGTATATATACATATATATGAGCAAAAGAAAATTCATTCATTTTTGAAATAAAACTTACTTGACATCGAAGTACAACTTTAAGTTGTTTTACGATCTCAGCTATTTGTAGACGTTCATTATGATCTCGGTGAAGACATTGATATGCAATTGTTGAGAATTTATCCAAACAAGATGGTGATATTTGCTCTTGTAGACAATCAAGGACAATTGTACGCATTTTCTTTTCTTCGTAGCAGTTTTGTGCCAATGTCGACAAAAGTGGACGACCATCATTCCAATTTTCAAAGGCAAGCTTTCCACACAAGAGTTCGAATAGCACTACTCCAAAGGAGTAGATATCGGATTCTTTGGTCAATAACCCATTTTTAGCATAAACCGGATCACAATACCCCCCTGTACCTACGGGATGAGTGAGAAGATATGAGAACTTTTGGTTAGCAGGTCCGAATTGGGAAAGACCAAAATCTGAAATCTTAGCATTCCACTTTGCATCCAACAAAATGTTGGCACTCTTTATGTCACAATGATACAGGCTTTGTTTGGTTCTACGTGGATCCTGAAGATACTTCAAACCACGAGCCACCCCAATGCATATGTTAAGACGCTCAATCCACGAGAGACTAGGGCTCCTAATATGCTTGTCGAGGCTTGTGTTAGGTAGATACTCGTAGACAAGGACCTTCTCATCTTCTTCATCCGAAAACCCTAAGAGATGGACAAGGTTTTCATGCTTATAATGAGAAAGCACATCGATCTCTTTCCAAAACTCAACATCCCCTTGTCCATTTCTTCGATCTAAGCGCTTGACAGCAACCATAACTTGTCGTCCAGAGTGGAAGAGTTCGCCTTTATAAACCTTCCCGAATCCACCTCGACTGATGAACTTATCGTCACCAAAGTTGTTGGTGGCCAATCTTACGTTTCGAAGGGGAATTTTAAGGTATTCAAACATTTCCATTGAAGACATTTTATGATTTTGGTAATATCGAAGGATAAGGGAAATAAAATAGAAAAACTTGGCACATGCAAGTATAATTGTATAGCTTGAGAGGCAAGGAGGTATAAATGTGTTTTTCTGGATATCAATCGAGTAGATGAGGTATTTATAATCATAAGAAGCAAACATTAGTCAAGTACGACTGATTCCTTTAAAAGCACAATTATATAGTATACTAGTGGACTATATATGTTTTAATATATATGTTTGACTTATTCTTGATGAAACATATTGTCAACGGTCATTCCAAAAGTACCAATTTTCCAAAAAAGAACTTTTAGAAATAAATGCTATAAATATATCTACTTTTATACGGTTGTGAAAACGTCAAACTACTCGTTTTAATCATAGTAATTCTTGGACACCTTTTAAATTTAAAGATTTTTTGACGGTTACGGAATATGATTTGAGGTAGAATAATTAAAAAAACTCTTATCTTATAGTATAAAATGGAATTAAGGTGTTGAATGATTAAGTAGGCCCAAGATAGAAAATTATTCCGAGAATTTTAATTAGAATCATTAAGAGGCAATCTTTTTTTTATCAAACAAGATCTAGCTTTTAGTGATTTAAAAGTTGTTTCTTAATGAAACTATTAAAAGGTAAATAAACTTGTAAAATCAAAACCAATTTCATCCCCTCGAAAAAATAAACTAGTGGGTCAAAGTTAAGAAGGCTAAAACATTTAAGTTTTAACCGGTTTTCAAAACAACCACCGTCAACTTGGTTTTGATATTTATTATACAAAAATTATTCGTATGACTATTTTATGTAAGATGCTAATTAACAATTTTATTTTATTTATAAATCAAAGAAAACATACCTCATTTGAGCAACTTCGACGCCGGGTCAAAATCACCATTACTGCATTGCATGGTGATGACCCAGCAGTCTTTAAGCCCTCAATATATAGCAGTAAAAGTTCACCAACACATCAATATATAATTCAACATCAAGAAACTTCGTCTATCCCAAATTAAATCCCAAATTAAATGTCTATATTTTTTATTTACGTTTATTTTAAAATAAGTGTTTACTATCAAAATTATAATAATTAAATTATAAATTTGTCCTTAATTAATGCACAAATATTTAAGAGTTTTGAAGAAAGAGAAAGGATGACCATGTAATTTGATTAACAAAAAAGTGTAATATTAATTTTATGCATGTCTAAAACTGTATGCAATTTCAATTGTAGACACTTAATTTGGGATAGAGGGAGTATATAGTTGGGAGTTCAGGATTACCTCAAAATCATGGCTGAAATTTCAAAACCGAACTTGAACCCTAGTCTTGACTCAAAACCTCTGAATTTTTATAATAATCTTAGGGCGCGTTTGGTTCGCGGGATTTGGATGGATTTGCATGGATTTGGATTTAAAATGCAATCAATTCCGGTGTTTGGTTTGTCTAATGGTAAGGATTTAAAATCCATGGATTCATTTAAAATCCCATGAACATTGGATTTTGAAATCCTTGACGGATGCTCGGGATTTCGCGGGATTTCGTAGGATTTGTATGAAATAATGTTTTAAAAATATTAAAAACATTTGTTTTCTAATAATTAATTAATAAAATTGTAATTTAATTATTTTTATATTTTTATATAAATTATTTATAAATAATAGAAATCCAATTCCATTCCAAATCCTACAAACCAAACACACCTATGATTTTCAAATCCAATCCAATCAAAATCCCTCCAAATCCAAATTCTTCCATGAAATCCAAATCCCTCAAAAATAATCCCGCAAACCAAACGCACCCTTAAGGCTTTAATTGAATCTATTAACCATTTAAAGCATCTCTAAGACTTTTAAAGTTATTTATTAATATAACAATATTATTAATTTATATATTAATCTAAAAGAAAGAAGAGAACCTTGCTACACGAATTTGAAGGAAAATTTGGACCGATTAAAAATTTTAAAGTTATTTATTAATATAACAATATTAAAAAGATTTATGGAGCAAATTTTATGTTTAAAAATGTTTAAAACTATGTATTATTTGAATAAAGAAAATAACAAGCATTACAGTTTCTAAAAAATAAAAAAAATTATCTTGAAAAGAATAATATCAAATTTGTTTAAAAAAATATGAAGCTCTAAAATATTTTTATTTTGCATAGAATTTAATAAGTGTGAATATTTTATAAAAAGAATGTCGGGATATGAAAAATGGGGAGGGAAAGTAAGAAAATTATTTAAAAAAAGTTTGACAGAAGTTCTTAATTTATGTCATGTAATCATAATGTAATAGTCTTTGCATGGTTCTATGTGAAGATACTATGCATATGTTAAAGATGTGCAATCCACAAGAGACTAGGGCTAGTAATATCAAATATGTCTGTTGAGACTTGTTATTGGTAGATACTTGTACACACAAGAATTTTCTCGTCACCTTCATCCGAAAAGCCTCTGAGAGAGAGACTATGTTTTCATGCTTATATCGAGAAAGCATCAATATCTCTTTCCAAAACTCAAGAGGACCTTGTTTGAATCCGACTTCTCAATCTAAGCATTTGACAGCAACCATAACATGTTAATCGGAGTGGAGGAGTTCTCTTTTGTAAACCTTTTTCCAAATCTGCCTTGACTGATATAGTTATCGTCAGCAAAATTGTTGGTGGCCAATTTTTAATGTCTTTAAGGGGAATTCTTAGGTGATGAGAAAAACTTTCATTGAAGACATTTTATGATTTTGGTAATACGGAAGGGAAATAAAATAGAAAAACATGGCACAAGTACAATTATATAGATTGAGAAGCAAGGAGGTATACAGGGACGATCCTATGTTTTTTTTGTCATTTGCGAAAATGCTAAAAAAATGTCCATACGCCTATTTTTTAAGAAAATGAAATCATGAAACACATATTTTTTAAAGAGTTTGGAACCTTGTCAACCTAGGTGTCTCTGAACCTGCCTATCGCTAAATCGGTCTTAGGTATCACTAAACTTGCCTCGTGAGTCTTTAGCTTATCGCTAAACATGTATGTTCCAGATCTCATATTCGGTTGTAACTACTCTTCGATCTTATCCTGTAACAGTTATAACCATTAAACTGTCAATAACCATCGATCTTTCATTTAAATTAGTTAAAGAGAATTTGGGTATGTGTCTCGATTTTCACAACCTTTGAAATAGAGAAATCTTAAGAACTATACTAATATGAAATTTGTGAACCCAAAGTTGATAGGGTCGAATTGTTGTATTTGGAAAGTGTTTTTCGACAAGATTCTTAAGATTATCCGGTCCCTATAGCTTCTTCCAAAACACAGTGATGTATATTTTTATCATATAGTTTATGAAAAACAGAAAAGCAGGCAATTACATACGAAGGCGGACCTATTGGGAGTTGAGTGGGCTCCTATGCACCCACTCACTTGATTATTGCAAGAGAAAAAAATATTACCATCTGGTTGGTAAACCCGCTTGATATTGAAGGTGCCTTTAAATACCTTAAAACCAAAATCTATAACAAAAATTAAACAGGGTGAGATGGTTGAATTACAACTTTATATACAAGAGATTTCAGGTTTGAATCTTTTATTTACTTTTTTGTTTTTTAATTTTAGGCTCAAGGGCTAACAAGTACTTTTCATTAATTATAAACATTATTATCACTATGTTAAACCAATTTTTTTGTTAATTTTTCTCCGATTTTGTTTTTATTATTTCTTCATGATTTATTTTCTTTTCTAATGTCAATTCATCTTAAAAACTGTAGTTTCTTCATGATTTTTTTTATCTCATTTCCAATTAACTTTCCCTTAGGTCAAACCACATTGACTTTCTGCCTAGGCCAAACCACGGTTTTGCCGACCTTTGATCCACCTTAAAGGTGCAGCTGCTCAAAAAAATTCCTAGATCAGCCACCGATTACAGAACCATTTCCAAAACAAAATGTTCAAATGTATAACTTCTCGTAACTTAAATCCGAGGCAAAAAAAAACAACAATTAAACATAGTATCAAACACATAGTTTATAGAAGTAGTAGATGGTTTAGAGGTTGAATCTAAATTAAGGATCCATCTTCAGAAGGTAGAACCATCCTTATGAGCAACACCACACAGACAGCTGCTGCATAGTGGGAAATAGGGGGAAAGTAAGATACATCAGAAACTGATCTAACAAGCATTAATCATTTGTATGCTAAAAAACTTTTATGCCACTGTTTTGGAGCTTGTTTTATAACCCGTATAGAAACTTAGGGGCTGTTTGGTTGGTTTTCCATTAAATCCTGTATGTATAAAGTTGTTTGTGTGGATTAATCTATCTGTATAAATTGGGGGGGTTATAGATGGAAAGAGTATGTTCTCTGATTGGGAAAGACATATGTTTGAAAAAAAAGCTTACTGAATAAGCCGACTTGCAGCTTATTCGGTCAGCTATATATATGACTGTTTGGTAGTGGCTTAATGATATAGAATGATGGCTTATTCGGTAAGCTCTAAAGGGGAGCTTTATGCAGAAAGCCAAGTTTTTTCTAAGCCTGCCCTTCCCAATTAAAAAGCATGCATACGGACCAAACAGCCCCAATCTATAGTCAGATACTTTTACTAATGTGCATGTAAAGCCAAATGTTGCAAGTTCACAAATGGAAAGAATATATAGCAACTTCAATATGACAAGGTTGTGGTAAACAGAGTACAACCACATATATATAAACACAAGTCGCAACCGTAAAAAGGCTCATAGATAAGCAGAAAACATACCAACTAGGAGCATTTCTTTGTTGACGCATAGTATTTCCCCTTCAGTTTTCTCCCGGTTGTGAAATTGTGGCAGCTACAGAATTAAATATATATATATATATGTTATCAACAAAGAAAGATCTATCATCTATGAATATATACAAAAAAAAAGCATTAACCATCAGCAGTTACTACACTATTCACATATGAATTACAATACCACGTTAAAAGAAGTGCTTAAAATACGTATTTTTTGTGTTTTCTTGTATCATTTCCATTGATGAATCTCAGCCGTTGGTTTCTTATCAAACGGTTTTACACGTGAAAAACGAGAGAGAAAGAGAGAAAGTGCTCCTTACTTGAGTCTAAAAAAGCCGGTGAAAGTAAACTTAACACCTTTAAGAACGACTCCACAATCGTCCACATAATAGCCAATGATTTTTGCGTACTTCTTTACTTCCCATGGAAGCAAAGTCACACCGGAGTAAATTCCATCCATGAAAACCATCAAAAAGATATGGTTATCAGTTTCAGTGGAAAAATACTCCTCCAAATTGCACAACTTTTTGGTCAACACTTTCTTGACCTCACCCGGTTTGACTCTAATAATCAACCGATAACGGTCTGGCCGATCAGGTGGAACAAAAACCCGAATTTCCATTTCCACATTAGCCCTGTTTTCAAAAGCCGTAAGCTTGGCTCCCATTGCTTCAAATAAAGTGCACCGTGTGCTATGTGTTAAACTAAATATGTAAGTATGTAACTCATGGAGGGATAAACAATATAGTATCATGGGTCGTAATCCATGTATAAGTAGTTTATCATTCATTGATGTTTACTTTTGCAAGACAAATGAAGATGATGCCTCTTTTTTTTACCAATATTGCTTTATAGGTCACAATCCGTATATAATTATTATATCCTTCATTGATGTACACATTTTGTTGCTTTTTGTTTGTATCAAGTGTAACTTAACGTTACATGAATTAGCTAGAAACACAATCAGTATTCTACTTCCTTGGAATTTTCATATGGGGAAGATGTATAACGCGTATGTCTATAGTCTATGTGTATGTGTGTGTCTATATATATATATATAATTACACACACACACACACAGAGGGGGAGAGGGAGGTCCAGGGGAAAACCCCCAAAGAAACGAAAAACTAAGAAACACCCTGTTAACCATTCATCTGGACGGTATGCACATGTGCATACATGTAATTGAAGCTATTTCTTGGTTTTTATGCACATGTGCATACCGGACAAATTGCTTACAAATTACTTGTATGCACATATGCATACCGGCAAGTTGAACAGTTACCAGAGTGTTCCTCGGTTTTTCTTTTTGTTCACAGGTTCCTCTAAACCTAAACATGGATCAACAGGTCTGTTAATAGACCATAGGGTCGTTGGCCCAGAGGTATCCAGGTTGCCTATTAAACCTAGCCTCGAGCGTTAAGAGTTCCAGCTAAACATAAATCCAAGATTATTATACAAATTCAATGCATAATGGTTGTTTCGATGAATCAAAGAATCAGGGTGGATTGAACCAATTGATTGAACACAAACCCTTCTTGTTCTCCACGTCCCATGATCTATTCTATCAAGATGGCATTGATATCATCAGGATAAGATATGGCTATGGATTTCAAATCATAAGCATTTATGTGATGTTTAAACCTAAATACACACACACATATATGTATATGTATGGAGGGGCGGGTTCAAATGAGAACTCAAATTTGATTGTGAACGTGAGGACAAATGAGAGCGCGAAACATGTCATATTCAGACTGAATAATCAAACAAATATTTAGACTGAATGTAGTATTTATTCAGGCTCACTCTCATTTGTCCTCAGGTTCACAACCAAATTTGAGTTTGCATTTGAACTTTCCTCTATGTATGGATGTGTGTGTGTGTATATATATATATCACAATTCACAAGATAAACTTAAATAAATGATGAGAATTTGCTATGGTAATCAAGAATTGCGTATCACATATAATACAAGGTGATCTTAAATGTTTTCAAGAAAATAACTAAATTATCAAATCAAGCACAAGAGATTATATAACTTATCAAGAAAATTCAAACATTTTTTATTCATAAAAGATGATAATTATCAAAACACACTGGCACAAAAACCCCCAAATGGAGATCAATTTTCCAGAGTAATATACATATAAATTGTACCTTGCTTTGAGGAAAAATGGCTAGCCCTGAAACCTAAATGCTTTGTAGATGAAAACACATGAAGCTGACGGAGTCAATCCAAGTCAAACCCAGAAAACCCACCTAATCTTTGCTCCGATATCTTCTGATAGCCAACGATTTTGCGTAATCTTTAAGAAATTTGTACCAAAAATCTAGTAAAAGTTACAATGAAACGAGATAAACATAAAAATTACGCAAAAATCCTTGGCTACAGCAGTAATGAAGGAGACGAAGATTGGAAGACTAGGGTATGACGTGGAGTGACGCCGGCAGATTATTCACGATTCCTCCGATCGCCGGACGGTTGCTTTTAGATTCTTAGATAGATGGAGGACATAAGGCTGAATAATACATAATGAAAAACATGGACTTAAAGTTTTCTTAATTACATAAATAGTCCCTGAATTATTTCTGTATGGACGCGTTTAGCCTTTTAAAATGTATGTTTCGCAAATTCAGTCTAATATTTATTATTTTGTGATAAGATGTTGATTGCCGTCAGTAACTTTCGTTAATTAAGAGGTAAAATACGTAAATCTTTTTCAACAAAATTATTATTTAATTAAAATAACTAAATTGAATACAGCCATCAAACTTAAATTAAATAAATATTCATGAATCGAGATCCAAAATGCATCGAAAGTGGTTGAAGAAACCACCAAATTTCATCAATAAATAAACAAATATACAAACAAAACCCACCTATCAAGATCCAAAAAATATCAAGAAATAAGATATTAATAATCATCAAATTTTTAGAAGAAAACATGATTACAAAGAAGAAATAAATTATATATATATATATATAGGGTTAGGTTCAAATGTGAACTCATTTTTGGTTGTGAACGTGAGGACGAATCTCAGCCACACATCTTCGGTTATGGTGGACGCGATCACGGAGGATTGACGCGATTCATGGGAGGGTGGAAATTATTAAAGGAGGCGGGTCAAAGCCGCATTTATTGACCGGATAAGTGGCTGAGATTCGTCCTCACGTTCACAACCAAAAATGAGTTCACATTTGAACTTTCCTCTATATGATATATATATATATATATATATATAGTCAAAATGGGTCATTTGTTCTTTTAAAAACCCAAAGTTCTCATTTGAACCTCTCCCTATATAGGGGAAGGATCATGCAAGAACACTATCAATTTAAAGAAACAAATGAACTAATTTGGAACCACATATGATGTGGGGCCTACAAATAAAAAATCATTTATGATTTTATGATTTTATTCTAAAAAATCACAAATTTTTTTTTTTTGTGCCACATCATATGCATTCAAAACGGCCATTTTGTTCTTTTAAAAACCCAAAGCTTCAAATAACCTCTCCCTATATATATATATATATATATATATATATATATATATATATATATATATAGGGGAGGGATCATACGAAGCACACCTTCTTTAAAGGAACACTTTATGATACGTATGATGTGGGCCCCACATAATATTAAATCATTTTTGATTTAATATTATGGTGGACCCACATCATATGTGATCCACAATTGTCTCTTTGTTCCTTTAAAAATACAAAGTTCTCATTTGAACCTTCCTCTCTCTCTCTCTCTCTCTCTCTCTCTCTCTCTATATATATATATATATATATATATATATATATATATATATATATATATATATATATCGTCTTATATAATTTTCAATCCAAAGAAAGTATGATTGGTTTAAGACCCAAATTTAATGTATTTGGTTAAATCGAAGTAATTTCTAATATTCATATTGTATATGGATGGACAAAATAAGTGGTCCATTTCCAAAGGAAACGTACAAGCATGTTCACCTGGTCTCCATCCAACAACGGCACACGGTAGAGAAGTCTCGTTCCACACTCCTTATTTGAAAACAGAGGTGTTGTAGCACGACAAGCATCTTGAGGTTTTGATTTTCGTTTATTTCGTTATCGAAAGGGTAAATTTTGTGGCTACTCACCACAAATGTTATTATATGTAAAAGAACATATGAAATATAATAAATATTTGTCCTTCTAAAAGTTACATACCTTTCCTCTAAAATAATGATATAGAAAAAATCTATCACGGATTTTCCTAACTGTTTTCTAAAATCTTGAATTTAGACAAGGTGCACACTAGTTAATCCGGATGCTCGAAGCTAAAAAAAAAAGTTAGAAATTTTAGTTTTGACTGAAATTAGGCCATATTTGTAGAAGTTGATTGTTCATGGGTCCAACCCACGTGGGCAAAACCATGGTTTTGGGAAATGCTTATAAAAGACTTTAATAAATAGATCACATCCAATACTTTTCGCTAAAATTATCAACGGAAAACAGAGAAATATGATGATGACAACCAATTGTTATTTCAACCACCGGCCACCCACCGCCCCTCCTGCCACAACTCAACCACCGCCATCCGCCTGGTATGTAAAGTTAGCCACCATCGTCCGCCTTTCATCTAATTGTCACCATCCGGACTCACGGGTTGGTTGAACCAGTGATGCCCGACAAAAAAAATGGGTTTATGTTAGCACATGTCATACGCCTCTTGCTAACGTACGCCGGCTAAAAAAAATTAAAACCCACATGGTGTATTTACTTATTTATCCACATGTCAAAGCTCATTTTTGTATTTTCACACTTTTGGGTTGTGTTTTTGTGTAGGCCAAAGAGGGAGATTTCTTGGAGGAACCAATGTGTAGTTGGGATGGCATGTGTGATATTTGGTTTACAAACCGAGGGCATAATTGGAAATAACCACGATTACGCGATTGCGGCCGACATGAAGGCAGTTGTGGAATCAAAGGTAAAGGGGAAGAAGAGATGGAGCGATAAGAGAATGTGTCCGGCATGGCAATTAAATTCGTTGGAGACAATTGTGCCGGAAGATCTTCCACGACCATCACACAAGCGGAGATGGGAGGCCGTTGGTGATCATTTGAGAGTTGCTCCGCCAGTAAAATCCCCCACCCCCACTGTCACTGGCGCTAGCAACGGTTGTTTCTCTATGTAGATTCTTATCACTTTGGAGAAAGATTAGATGTTTTACATACTTCAGGTTGTAAATATCATACAAAATACATGTTTATATGAAAATACTTAGATATTAAACATTATTCTTCGTGTTCTTAGTGCCAGTACGTCGAACCATTTTTATTCTTCCACTTTTGATTAAAAACCAAAAGGGTTTGTTGATAAACACATTCAAAATCATATTTGGAAGCCCTTTTGAATTTCTTTATAACCAACGTTTTTGGATTCCCACTTCAGCTAGATTATCTTGAGTTTACATGCACGAAAGAACTTCTATTAGCTTTACTTCGAAAATTAGAACGTATTTGATAATTTGTTTTCTTATGTCAAAACTCGTTAGGAGTTTTTGAATTCAAATATAGAATGATTTGCATAAGTTTGATGGATATAGATGGGGTCGTTGTAATCCTATCAGCAAATGACCTTGTGACGTAAAAACCGCTCAAGATTATGATCGAACAGAGACAAGTTCGAGTAAATACACATAATGAATGATCAATCTTGTCAATATCTTGTAATTATCATCAACAAATATATAAATATAAGAAGACAAGATATTAAAAGATGTATATATATATATTTTAACAAAAGAATAATTGTGAGTAAAATATCTTTAGGTAGGTGAAGGAGTTTGTTGTTAGAAAGAAACAAAGATTGTAAAGTTGAAGTACATGTAGTACAAGAAGGAAGCCATCAAGCACTTGTTGTGGTTGTCTAATTGATTACTCTTTTACAAGATGTTGATGCTATTGTCCTTTTATGATCCAATCCAACTCATGTTCAATGTGAAACTCGATCATTTTAAACAAGAAAATTAAATATTGTGATAGGGATAGACTAAATACATATCTATCTGCTAATTTTCTCCTTACATATATCAACATCAATACTTATTTTTTCATTTTTAATGCATGATTTGATCTTATTCTAACATAAAAATAGTGCATATAGCATACCCTATTGTGAAAACACGAGAAATCATGGTTTATATGTGAATTATTGAAAAAATTCAGGAAAAAAATTATTTGAAGATACATATATGAACCAAATTAGGGCAATTATCATCACAAAACGTTTTCGATGAGCATGTAGGCCATATGATGGTTCTAAATGTTTTCGATAACATGACATCTGATAGAAGTTCCACCAAATTAGGGTAATTATCATCACAAAAATCAAACATCAAATAATTATGGAATCAAATATTAGACCCTTGGTAAGATAAGCAACTTCCTATTTTCTCATTGAATTACAATTTTACATAAAAACACAGTTAGGTGGGGTAACAATCACCTTAAACCAAGCAGTAGAAACATAATACTCTAGGATATGTTTTCTTTATATTTTTATTAATCATTAGGTGGAATCAGAAGTAACACAACAACAAATAAAAGTACTTTATGTAAAAAATAATGTTTTACCAGATTATGGTTTTGTAGCATCAGATAACTCTCCATTTGATGAAGAAGATAACATAACAGAATCAACGGTTTTGAGTTGATCAAGTTGTTTTTTACCTCTACGAAGAAGGTACTCGATATGCAGGAAGTTCTTGCGATCGATCAGTTTCGAATTTTGACGAAACTCGGCTGATACAATTGATTCAATCTGGCTACGGTTTTCTGGGGGTTTAGATCGTGCTGTTCTAAGAAACCCTCGGTACAAAGAAAGAACTTGCTTCTGAATACCAGATAACTTTTGTCCTCTAGATGCTCCCATTGCATCTTCTCTTTCAATATTTGCCTTCACAAAATAGCTTTAAGTTTATCGTCTTCTATTTTATTTATAACTTCCCCTGCATACCAATAAACCAGGCCTTATCGGATGGATCATAATGGATATTAATAATAGTAGTTAAAGTATCAAATATGATAACATATATATATAGAGGTTGGTTCATTTACAAACTGGATGAATCCTACAAACTCGTACAAACCATATATAAAATCATGAACCAACATCTATATATGGTTTGTACGAGTTTGTAGGATTCATCCGGTTTGTAATGAACCAACATCTATATATATATATATATATTATACGGTAAACCTCAAGCATTCCCGGGTGTAACACCTTCCATGGGATGAATGGCTAGAAAGTTAATACGAAATGTTGTATAGTTTGATTTCACTTGTAGGGTTAAATCCATGAAACACATTATCAACGATACCCTTCCAAAATACGATATATAACATGAACAAGAAAGAAACTGTAATCCGAAAATGGTAGTTTCAATTGCTGTCCATGGATATATAGTGGCAGGCCCGGGGTTTTTGCCTAGCGGGTGCACCTTTAAATCGGACCAAATCCTGCAAAGTTGCACGATGTTTTTTGGCCGAATTTCACCTTTGGGGGATTTTTTAAGTCTTTTGCTTGATTTCGAGGGACTTTTTTGGTTTTTTTGGTTTATTTCAAGAGAATTTTTTGGTTGTTTGGTAAACACTGATGTAAGAACTCAAAACAAACAAATAGATCATGTAAACATAATCGTATAACATTATAACTAATCAATTTAGGGCAAAGACTAAAATCAAACTTTAGTACAAATGACAAATATCAAATTTAGGGTAAACAAACCACTGAAGTCATGTAAACATAATTGTATAACACTATAATTTATAACAAATCAATTTAAGGCAATAGGCTAAAATCAAATTTAGGGCAAATGTCTATGATCAAAATTAGGGCAAACAAATAAATTCTGTAAGCAAATCAATGAAATCATGAAAACATAATTAATAATTGTATAATATTATAAATTTATAACTAATCGGGAAATGACTAATATCAAATTTAGGGTAAAATTTTAAATCAATGAGTTAGGTTTTGAAACAAAACCTGAATGAGAGATTGAGAGAGACAGAGAGTGAGTGGAGGAACAGTCGAACAGGGGAAAACCTTCTGTTTGTTTAATTGTTTTTTTCAAATATGCATATATATATATATATAGATATATATAGCCATAATCTTCTTCATATTCCATCCTAGCTTTAATCAGAGGCATACAAACTCGATGTCTGACCCAACTAACAATGTTGCATTACTGATTCCAGCTTTTGGTAGTACACTACCACAAAATTGAACCTAATTAGATATTCAGACTCCATAAACACTAAAAAGTACATTCACTATCCAAGTATTCGATTATACGCATAAATCATCCGTTTTCTGATCTAATTTTAGACGAATCAATGAAGCACAAACAAAATTTAAGGTCGTTCTTATGCAAATCAGCAAATACACAAATCAAAACGCAGAAACGAACTGAAGTAGCAATTAGATAATGGCGAAAAAGGGAGAAACCGAACCTTGAGATGGATTAAAACATATTCTGGAGCTTCTTCTTCGTGGTTTGATTTTGCAAATTTCTGGTGGAAGCTGGAAAGGGATGTAGAGCTGTGCGAATTCTTTTCATGGACCAAAAGATGGCCACGGAAGCCAGTGGAAATGATTTGGGCTAACATAAGGCCTAATGGGCGGCTAAATATTCTTGATGTATGGTCTATAAGTATATCCAACAACTTCTAAAAAAAAATAAAAAAAAAACTAATTGCATATTGGAGATGCTCTAATAGAGGTAGGTTAGGCCATACCATCCGCCAATTTAAAAATTAAATGTTTATCCGTTAAGGCTATGTTTGGCAAACTAGCTGATAAGCTAGCTTATGACTGATAAGGTAGCTGATGACTTATAAGCTAGCTGGTAGCTGATAAGCTAGCTGATGAATAAGTTATGTTTGGCAAAAACTAGCTTATGAGCATGTGAAATGACCAAAAATGACATGTTGAAAGTAATAAATAATATTAGTTAGGGGTATAATTGGAAAAAGTGTCAAAAAGCTCCTCATAAGCTACTCCAAGTAGCTTATCGATAAGCTAGCTTATGTGCATCCAAACGATTACTCAGAAAATAAGTTAGCTTATAAGCTAGCTTATTTTTGCCAAACAATGTCTAAGTATTTATCGGTGAAAGTAATCGTTTTTCACTTACCTTATTAGATAAGATTTTTATCCATCAAAATGGCATCATATGCAACCATTTATCCGATAATGTTAACTGAATAAAAGTCGTCATCTTCATTTATCGAGTAAAACTTTCGACCTTTGTCATCACTCTTATCGGATAAGATTGTTGGTTCTTGTCAGGTTCATCCACTAATAAAAAATGACCCTGTAACTCGTAAGTATTTACTGGATAAACATTTAATAGCGGCCCAAAATATCAATTTAATCATAAACTTAACTCTACCAAGTCTAATATTATCGTAATAAAAGATATAATATAGTTCAGGCCCATCATGGAATGGGCTTTTAAGGATGTCAGTGGGCTGATCAATCTACTCGGTCCATTATGCAAATATGATATTTTCTTCAAAACCGCCGTATATATTATATAATTTATAATTATACAGAAATGCTTTTAAATCTAATCATAAATTATTCTCTCGAACTAATTTATGATAAAGAAATCAATTGTAAGTTGATCAATCTCACAAAGGCATTAAACACAAATTCATATACTTCATTGATTAAAAAGAAACCTAATAAAAATCACAACTTTGCGTGTTCATATGCTTCAAACCAAAAGTAATCCAACCCCCAACATCTAAAGATTAGTTCATGTTGGGGGTGGTAGAAAATACAACTAAAAGAGAAGAATTAATAAGTCTAGACATGGTTTCTCAATCAAAATCTAAATCAAAGTAAAAACCCCCTTTATGTTGACGAATCTCCACGAGATGGTGATGAAATTAGCTTTAGATCTTCAATCCCTTGATGTTTCTCCGCTTCAATCGCTCCGAAAATCGCCTTGAAACTCGCCCAAAATCGCCCAAAGTCGTGCTCTAGAAGATAGGATGTTGAATGGTCTAGAACCCTAGCTGAAAAAGGCTTAAAAATCGAAATCAGAGTCTGGCGCCAGTTACAATTCCTAACTGGCGTGGCTAACCCACGCGGCTCTTTATCCATGAGTAAACAAAGTCTGACGCCACTTTGGATGCCAGTTGCAATTCTAACTGGCGTGGCTAACTGGCGCGAAGCAAACAGTACCCAAGGCTAGTTGTGGATGCTAGTTGCAATTCTAACTGGCGTGGCTAACCCACGCGAAGCAAACAGTACCCAAGGCTAGTTGTGGATGCTAGTTATAAGTGGCATGAGATTTGTGTAACTAGCTTCCAGCCTAACTCACTTGGAAACTAGCCTTAGACTATGTTTTGCTCATTTTTACTCCGAATTGACTCCGAAAGGCATCGTTGGACTCTTTGTTTAATTCTCCAACCGAGATATAATATAAACAATTGAATTTAAGCCAAAAATCTCAAATTTATTCTATTCCTCTTGATGGGACGATCCCTGAACAAACTTGCAATAAACCGTTAGAAATACGCATCGTTTGCTTGGAAAACGGGCTAAACTACATGGAAAGTGGTATTATAATAGCGCCAAAAATTGCGTTATCAATTCCTTGATCAATTTCACCTATTTAAATTATTTATATACGATAATATAACAAATAAATTCAAACATTCTCTAGGTTAAACCCGGACCTGGTAAGATGTCAAAGGCTCGGTATTGTGGGTCAAAAGACCCGTTGGTTTGACCCAATTTGATAAAAATAAAAATACTTTCCTTTCATACTATTGTCCGTAAAAGATAATCGAAAATCAATCACATAAATTTTCAATTATAATCATAAGTAGTTAGTCAAACGTACTAAACATATTTCATCTCGAAATATCTACTTTTCTCAAACGTACTAAACTCAGTTTTAAATTTATTTCATTTTTTTAACTCAAGACTATAATCATCCCCTTCAACTGCTACATGATCCACTTTAATTTTATAAAAAGAAAAAAAAACGAAAGTTAATGGACATAAAGAGCCTTCATTCATTACCAAAAAAATGATTTTCACCCACAAAAAAACATCCAGGGAAATTTCCCTGGGTGATTACCATGGATCACCCAGAAAATACTAATGGTTCCGATGAAATCCGATGTTTTCAAGAAAATACCAACGGATTGTCCAGGAATTTCCTGGATAATTTATCACTGATTTGATTTACCCACCAACAAATTAGACACCAACTTTTGTCACGGTTTTGTGACGGGTTGCCGTTTAGCGACGAATTTCGCAGGGAAATGTCCGTAGGTGAAAGCCTTCCATTTTAGTAATGATTATAGGTGTAGGATCATCATGTTTTTGTTTTCATCTTCTTTAATTGATAATAACAATCAATATCTCTTACAACAGAAATCATAACCTCGAAGGTTTGGTTGATATTGGCGACAAATTTACAAGCCGTTTAACAAATGCTAAATGGATAAACATTTATCTGGTATGATTCACCATCTCGTTTTACCTTAAGATTTTTCGCCATCAAACTTTCATAGCAAGATTGTTAGTAAATATTTTTCTTTTGTCCACTAAACATTAATCGGGTAAAACTATCTTCACTCTATCTTATCAAGTAAGATTTTAGGTTTTTATCATTTTCGTCAGGTAATTTAAATAACCCGGTGGTTGGTTTTTATTTTATTTTTTATTTGAGGGAACTATGTCCGTTGAAATAAATTTAAGATTAAAAATTTGTCTTTTGGTTGTAGGAATAGTGCAATATTGTCAGCATCCCACGTTTGAAGGGCAAGTCTCCTCGTACTGTAAATAGTATCCTACTAACTTATGATATTGATATGATATGATATCGTGGCTGAAATTGTGCAACAAAGTTAAAAAAATTGAGTACTGTTGTAATGGAGATACAAGTCACCCTTTGTAATCATACCCCCTTTACCAAATATTCTACTTCCAATGGGGCCTCAACTCAACCATTCATCATGCTTCTATCATTGCTTAATTACTTCAATTCCTCTTTTATTTCCTCTTCACTCAATAGAGCTTACATATATATATATATATAAAAACTCACAATCCCACCACCTATTTTTACCTTTTGATAAAACTTACACACACACATATATATATATATGTATATATATATACACACACACATACAGAGCTAGAGAGGAGACAGAACAAGTTCCATTAGAAAATTGGGAATTGCTCACATGTCCTTCTTCAAATTGAATATTCATCATAAACAACACATTCATCATAAATCACATACTCATGATGAATGTGTCACAACATTCATAATGAATATATTACACGTCCATAAACTTGATGAATATGTCGTATCGTGCTATGAAATTGGACGGTCCCCCGGTTTTTAATCAATTTTAGGTTTCCAACAGAAATTTGCCCATATATATATATATATTGTGTGTATATATAGGGGCGGGTTCAAATGAGAACTCAAATTTGGTTGTGAACATGACGACAAATGAGATTGCGACACGTGTCATATTCAGACTGAATATATAGTATTTATTCAGTCTGAATAGTGCTTATTCAGTCTAAATAAATACTATATTCAGTCTGAATATTTTTTTGATTATTCAGTTTGAATAAGCTACATTCAAACATATGTCGCACTCTTATTTAATTGTCCTCACGTTCACAACCAAATTTGAGTTCGCGTTTAAACTTTACTCTATATATATGTATAGGCTTAGTATCGTGTGAGAAAAAGAGTTAAAGTGAGAAACGTAAGAAGCATAAGAAGATATATGAACCATTGATCATTTTTAATCTCATACCTATCCATGAATTGCGTCTTAGAAGAGAGTTGATCTGATGCATCTCGGCACCTTTATCTCGGTGTATCTCATCCTTATGTTCATCAAAGAGTGAAAATCTCTTCTTACGCTTCTCACTTTAACTCTCTTTATCACCAGAAAACCCAACCCTACATATATACATACACACACACACACACACGTGTGCACGCCTATTTCCAGGGTGTAAAAACGCTTTTGAGGCAATTTTAACAGCTTGGAGGAGCATTTTGGTCCCCTTATTGCACTTGATAAATGTATGGGTACATTTTCTTGTCCTCCATATGAAGAACAACATCAATTGTATCAAAGATCAAGAATTCAAGAATGGAAACATTTTAAGAGCTTATAACTAAGTGCACTTCCACTTCATTATCATTGTTTGGAGAATATTTGACCCAAATTCCTTGGGATTCAAAAGCAACTAATAAAGCTTCCATTCCATAAACCCTAGCTAGCTAGAAATATGGGAGCCACATGACCAAACACAAATTAGTGAGTGCCATTTATGCAACAAACATGAGTGGCTATTGAACCAGTGGCCATTGGATGGTCGATGGTGTCCCCATATATATAGCAAGCTTGTCCACATAGAATCTTGATCATTACAACATGGAAAACGATCGATCAATCACCATGAAAATGATTCAGTGGAATTGATCTTTGGCAGACCAATTGGGGCATTCGTAGTGAAGTATTCGGTTGTCATCAATCGATCAATCACCATTCACCAATATGCACATGATCACTTCAACGATATGATCGATATTAACATCAAATATATATATATATATAGATATAGATTTCCAAGAGATCGATCGATCGAGCATGGACCAACAAAAATATCCTGATCATCTTTTTCCAGCAAAAATCTGTCACAAAACAAAGTTAGTTGAATTAAATGAAAATAAAGAAATCTTGAAATTTGTCAGTTTGAAGAAAACCCTTAATTCTTGCACTATAATTAGTCACGTACATATGATATATAGTGGCTGAAACTGTAGTAGAAGATGGTGAATTTTTGTACCCAGTACGTCGTCGTCTGATCATCCCACTTTATAATCCTAACGTACCATATATTCTAAAACCTGCCATAAGTTCTCAGATATCTGAAACTTCCATAGCCACATCATATATATATATATATATATATATATATATATATATATAAAGAATTGGTTTATAAAAGGGTTTAAAACTCGTATGCATGTGATAAAGTTTTTCACTGCAGTACTTTCTACCCCTTTCTTTTCCATTCTTTCCGAATTAAAGCTGAGAATGCAGGCCGTAAAGAATCCGACTGAAGTTTCTATCATTGACACAAGATCGAACACGATACAATCATTTCAAACAAAATTATTCAACTTTTACAGAAAAAATAAGTTATGCAGTACCATTATACGAGTTTTTCACCATACTTTCTTATTTTACCCTTAAGAATTCGATTTGTAATTCAGGTCGAAACTGCAAGTTTGAGGCTCGGTGGTGCAAACGACATCCACCGGCAGAAATCGGGTCTATTTGATTATCGAAATGCATATAATTATTTGTATAACGTGAACAACTTGAAGAGCTCCATCTTTAATTGTCCTTTTATAAGTGTATTTATGAAATGCTTGCTATAACTAATGATTAATTAATATGTTTGCATGTGTGTGTGCATGGAATATTTATCCCACGTTTGTTGGTGATAAATTCAACAAAATTAGTCAAAGAAATGCAAACACAAGAAAGAAGATGCAAAGAGGGTTAGGGATTCCAAGATAGAGATTGATTTCAAACAATATATAGGTACAATTAGGGCTGTAAACGAACCGAACATTCACCGAACCGTTCGTGAACCGTTCGGCGGGAAGTTCGTTTATGTTCGTTTATTTAATAAACGAACGAACATGAACACATTTTTTTGTTCGTTTAGTTAAATGAACGAACATGAACAATGGTCTCGTTCATTCGTTTATGTTCGTGAACGTTCGTTTACATCGTTCGTTTATGTTCGTTTACTTTCGTTCGTTTATGTTCGTTTACGTTTGTTTATATATAAAAATATATTTATATATTATGACATTAATATGTAAAATCAGTAATTAAATTAAATTTATAGAATTTCTTTCTTATGGCTCCTAAGTTTACTCGGTTTTTTATTTTGTTATGTTACTTTTTAGGAACAAAATAATAAGCAATGGTGGTTTTATTCTATATTTGTGTTTGTTCGTTAATGTTCATCTATGTTCGTTTACGTTCGTTTAACAACTTAATGAATGAACATGAGCAAACAAACTTTCTTAATGAACACAAAAAAATTCGTTCGTTTACCGTTCGTGTTCGTTCGTTTGTTCGGTTAAGTTAAACGAACGAACACGAACACAAAAAGTTTCGTTCGTTTACCGTTCGTGTTCGTTCGTTTGTTCGGTTAAGTTAAATGAACGAACACGAACAAGCCTCCGTTCGTGTTCGTTCGGTTCGTTTACAGCCCTAGGTACAATATATAAACAATATATAGGTAAAATATATATACATACAGTTGCGGGTCCAGAAACTGGTTACGGCCTACGGTTTCGAGTTATCTGGTTTGAAGGTTAAATGGTTCAATTAACCGAATAAGGTAACACGAGTAGAGAACAGGATTTCACCGATGGAATTTTCTGACGGAATTTCCGTAGGAAAATTATATCAAAAAGTCAACTTTTGTTGACTTCCGTCACAAATCCGCTAATGATTTATCTAGTAAATGAAATTTTATTTTTGATTATCTTTTCGCCAATAATTTAAGCTTAATTTTTAATTTACATAATTAAGTTAATAAAGTTAGACAATTAAATAAAATTAGTGGCAGGTTTCTGACGGCTAGATTTCGTCGGGAATCCGTCAAAATTCAGTTTCGCAACGGGGGGTTTTCTGGCCGGCAAATTGTGAGTTGCTAAAAACACATAAAATAATAGTAAAGCCGATACACAAACAATGGAATGCAATCATGCATAGAGACAAATGCTTTACCAACGGAAAGCCGAATTAACGAAACCTTGCTTATGCCAAATATTCCCCCCACAAAGCCAAAGCCTCTATTCTTGTCGAAATCAAAAAATAACGAAACCGTTAAAATCAGGAAACTCCTTAAATCCTATAGGGACTTTGATGTAACTTGTACAAAAAAATATAAGCATTCATACAAAATTAGCCTTGTATACTTATATCTTTGTGTTCAACTTAGTACTATTGTGTTGAAATCCCAAAACCGTGGTTTAACTTTCCCCTAAATCTTGGTCATCTACCATTATAACTATTGAAAAAGATTAGTAAAAGAAATACAAAGAGAAGGAAGAAAATGCAAAGAGTCTAAAGATTCTAATCTAAAGATAAATTACAAAGAATAAACCCTTAAAATGTTAAAATACACTAAAATATAAGGATATATCAATATACCTAAAATCCCACTTTGTATTATAAATAGTTGGGAAATGAAAATTGCATGCCTTCAAAAAGTGCAACTTGAAGACATCCTATAACAAAATGTATTTTAACTTCATCTACCCAGATGAAGTAATTTGGTCACACCCGAAGGTCATTACGATGCCAACCTTGATCATAAGCAATCATCAATCAGGATTGGCCTAAAAGTAAACTACAACCAATGTGGAAGAATCAAAGCCGACCAATGATGTTACAAATTAGCCAAAGACTACGTTATCCGGAATTGTTAAGAAACAACAATTTAGGAACGCGAGATTAAGAAATGAGAATCCTTGGAGAACCGCATATCCATTCTAGCAATTGATGGGCACCAAACTAGCCGAATTTCAATTAAGTACAAATCCAATCATCGCTACTAGTTAGGCTTGGGACGTCTAGTGTCAATTTAGACTCTGCAGATGTGGAATTTTTCCCCAAAAAGAAAAGGCTACATATGCTTCTATGATATTAATGGGATGAAGCAACTCATTGGTAGTTATGATATCACCATGACTCATGCAGAGGTAGAAACTGAATAGATGATGTGGATCTGGTTTGAAAGTTCTTTGGAGACCAATATCGTCATTAAAAGTCATATATGGAACCTTGAATGAGATCTTCTTACAAATCAAATAAGCTTAATCCTCCTCCAATTAATACATGAAAGAATTTAATGAAAAATCAAGGTTTGCTTCTTACTTGATATATACCGAATAAAAGATTGTGAAAAGTGTTATAAGTGAACGTCGGTTTCTAGTTAATATCAAACACATAAATAAATAAGTTATGAATGACCAAATATTCATACTTAAAGACAAATTCAATTAAATAGAAAGGTATGACTCAACCAACATGCGGCACACAAATTGGGACTGATTAGGTTATACATTAGATGACTAAGAATGATACTCAATTTGATGCTGACGTAATAACAAAAATTGAAGATCAGTCGACCGAGACCCACAGGTCAAAATGTGGCCCAAATCAAACAAGATTCAATGGTCATCAACAAGATCAAATTGCTATAAGACCCAACCATGAAACGTGAATTCTCATTCAACACACAGGATCTGATAGTGAATGAGATTTACTGGTATCAAGAAAACTCTATATTAATATCAAGAAACCCGATATTAAATGAATAGTGGTCTCATTGGATCAATCTAATAAAACCCATATCTACCAACTAGATCCAACAAACATTTATTGAATCAAAATGTAAGATTAAAATTGTCAATCCAACACATATAGAATCACATAACAAATCTTGCCTAAATCCTATTAAATTGTCTTTGTCCTACAACGTGATATAAATCTAATCTATGTATACACTTTGGTCATTCACAACCTCCAAATGTGATTCATATATACCAACTTACCAAGTACGGCCCTGTCCTATTTTCATCCATGATACTCACCAAACTAAAACTTTCAAAACACCCCCCTCTACTTTAAGAATTTCCAAAGATTTCCTTTCCACTTCTTTTTATTTCCAAAAAACCTACATAAGTTTACACAAATAACTAAATCAACCAACCCAAAATCTCCCATGACCTAATGAGATCGTTTTCTATATTTCTTTATTTTAGGATTTTGTTTTCTTATAAAACAATAAATTAAAAAGATCATTGTACTTACTTGAAAACGAAAAGAAAGATTTTGTTTCTATTAAAAAAGAACAAATTGTATAGAAATAAAATATATTTTATTTTGGCTTCCATTTTAAAAAAACATTATTCAAAAACTTTATTTCGTTTATATTAGATATAAGATATGACTTTAATGTAATTGAGGTAATATACTATAGTGTATTAACAAAAGATACACTAGTAAATGAAAGACTTCTACTTATAAATCTTTCCTTTATAAATCCATCGCTAAAGAAGTGATTCGTTGCAAAATCGTCACAAAAATTGGTGAGAAACTCAAATGAGTGACAAATTACCCAAGTATTTTATAAGTGATTCGTTGTTATTTTCTTGCAAAACATCAAATTCTACCAGAACCATTCATATTTCTTGGGTTTCTATCAATAATCACTGATGAAAATTCTGAATGATAAGAGCCTTTTAACTATTTTGACAACTTAATCATCATATATACTTTCAATAAATATCAAACAACCACTAAAAGTCATTTATTTGGTAACGATATTATAACTTTGTAAACATAATCTTGTTAAATAAAAAAAGATTTGGACCCTAACCTACAAATTGGGAATACTTAGATGGCGCGTGAGTAGAAAACCAAAGGGGGTGCAAGTGGTTAAGTATTTGGCTTATAAATTCTACTCAACTACACACAGCAAAACACACAGTCATCCACATAAATGTATTTATAGCTTCCCTTCTCTTCTCCACTTTGCCCCCTTCACTTCACTTCAAATCCCTTCCCTTTTTCTCTGCACAGAAAAAGCCTCAGAAGAAAGAGCCTTGAGAAAGTGAACCAAATCCTTTCCTTAACCTTCACGCCTCCATATTTACACCTCCATATCTCTCTCTCTCTCTCTCTTCAAGAACAAGATTTTCTCTCTCTCTACCTCTCACTTCTCATAAAAACCCTCTGTTCTTTTTTTCTTTTTCTTCTTTCTCTATCTACATTTAAATACCGTCAGAAAACTCACTCTCAACCAACGCACATTTTTCCCTTCTCTCAAATACCCTTTTAAACTCTCAGTCTTTAAAGTAAAAGAGAAGAGAAAAACAGAGGATTTCTTGGATAAACAGAGGGGTTTTCTGTAAATTTCTCACATAAAGATCCTTCCTTTCATCATCTTTTCTTGATTTCTGTTGTGGGTTTTCATCTTTCTTGAATCTTGATAAAACTTTTTAATGGGTTCTTGTGAAAAAGATCAATTCGTCATGAAATTTGATGGGCCAATCATAGTGGGTGCTGGTCCTTCTGGTATAGCAGTAGCAGCTTGCCTTAAAGAAAATGGTGTCCCTTCTCTTGTTCTTGAGAGAAGTGATTGCATTGCTTCTTTATGGCAACATAAAACATATGATCGTTTAAAGCTTCATCTCCCTAAACAATTCTGTGAGCTTCCATTGTTTGGGTACCCAAAGAATTTCCCAAAATACCCCACGAAAAACCAGTTTGTTTCTTACATGGAGGCTTATGCAGAGCACTTTGAAATCAAGCCAAGATTCAACCAAGGGGTGGCTAGTGCTGAGTTTGACTTTGAAAATGGGGTTTGGAGGGTGAATACACAAGATTCCGTTTATGAATCACGGTGGTTGGTGGTGGCTACCGGAGAGAATGCGGAGGCGGTGTTGCCGGAGATTCAAGGGGTTGAGAAGTTTGAAGGGGTTGTTAGGCATACAAGTGAGTACAAAAGTGGATGTGAGTTTAAAGAGCAAAGAGTTTTGGTTGTTGGATGTGGGAATTCTGGCATGGAGGTTAGTTTGGACCTTTGCCGTTACAATGCGAGTCCTTTTATGGTTGTTAGAAACTCTGTAAGTTCATCATCATAACACTCTTCTTTTCAGTGTGTGTTTTTAGGTGTTGTGTGTGTGTTGTTATGATTAGGGTATTATTGTTCTAATTCTATATGTCAAAGTCAATTTCATTCACTTTTTAGTTCACTTTTTGAAATGGGTTTTCTTCTTTTTTTTAAATTGAATAAAAGAAAATTATTTCTCAAACCAAAAAACCCCCAAATTTGAGTTATAATCTTGTTCTTGATTATTTTTCATGTGGGTATTTCTTGAAATTTGTTCTTTTCTTGATATAACCACTAAATTGTATATTTCTTCATTTGGGTATTTGATCTTTTTGCTTAAAAATGTTTTCTTGACAAGAAAACTTCCATTTTAACAACAAGTGATTGTATCACATGCTTCAAAAACTCTATAGTGTTGTCTCTTTTAACTATTTTAATGCTATTATGATTTGTTTTCAAGTATTTTGACTTTTGGGGATATTTGTGTGTTTGTTTTAATGCAATTACAGGTTCATGTTCTGCCTAGAGAGATGTTTGGATTCACAACATTTGGAATAGCTATGGCACTTCTCAAATGGCTACCTCTTAGGGTGGTGGACAAATTAATCTTGTTTATGGCCAATTTAACTCTAGGAAATACCGACAAATTAGGTCTCCGGCGGCCAAAAACCGGCCCCCTTGAGCTCAAAAATGCCACCGGAAAGACGCCGGTTCTTGACACCGGAGCGTTATCTCTAATAAAATCCGGTAACATCAAGGTAACTATCCAAGATTCCCTATCACATGCATTAATAAATTGTACTACATTTATTATTCTTTTAAACTTAAATTTATGATTCATTGGAATGTTTGTAGGTAGTGGAACAAGGAGTGAGAGAAATCACCAAAAGTGGAGCCAAATTCATGGATGGTCAAGAGATTGCATTTGATTCTATAGTATTGGCAACAGGATATAAGAGCAATGTGCCATTTTGGCTCAAGGTAAATTCCATGAATACCCTGATCAAGTTTTTGTCTCAATATTGCATGAAATAGTTGTACTATACACACACACACATATCTCAATAATATCTTGAGAAATAAGAAGTGAACATGAGGAAAAAAGATATTCATATGTGAATCATCGAAAAACCAATTAGAGATTCATTATTCATATGTGAACTTATATGAATAATGTATAACATCGATTTACAATATAAATTTTAAATAGTTGTTTTTTAATAATTAACATTATGTTCTCACGGTCTTTAGTTTTCTTATTTGATCCAACCTATACAGGTAGATAAAGATTTATATGATAACTATTAGATATGTTTTGTATTGATTTTTATCTTATTCTTTATCTCACATCCCTTTCCAAGTGTTACACCTTGAGAAGCCTACAAAATGGTTTTTAGTAACCATAAAAGCGAAAAACTGATGGCACTTGTTTGGATGATTCTCAATCTCTTTAACATTTTTGTTGTCATTTTATGATGTGTTACTATCAACAAGTATTCTCATCATTATATTTCTCCCTTTTCTATGTCTTTTTGCCAAATAAGATTTAATACAACTTACAAGATGCCAGAAATTAAGTTTCTAAATCAAGGGTAATGTATACATTTTGATGCATATAGTACTAGTCATTTAAACATTGTTGTAGTGGTTTTAGCTATTTCTTCTCTAGGAATGGAGATAAATAGAAAAATATTCTTTCTTCTCTGTTTTCTAGAGACAGAATCAGAATTGAATTGTGTTGTGCATATAATGATCTCATTATTTTGTCTTTTGATAGTAAGCATGACCCACATATTTCAAATATTTTCTATGTATTAAACAATAAAAATTTATTTTTATTTTAAAATTACTATGTTCTTATATTTTATTTCTGATGTAGGGAAGTGATTTCTTTACGGATGATGGAATGCCGAAAACGCCCTTTCCAAATGGCTGGAAAGGGGGGAACGGGTTATATACTGTTGGGTTTACACGAAGAGGTCTTCTTGGAACAACATGTGATGCACTTAAAATTGCAAAGGACGTTACTGATCAATGGCGGTCCACGATGTGCAATTCTAATAAGCACGAGTTTAGGTCAAAGTAGTGTATGGATATCGGAATAAAGGTGAAAAAAAAATGAAAACGATAAGAGGGATAAATAGCATTTTTATTTTTCTTTAGATGGTGTTAGGGGTATGTTAGTAATTCACTTGGGGAAATGTTTTAGCAAACAACATTGTCTTTTAGGTTTGTTCACAATTTGTGATGTTCTTTGGTTATTTGTTGGTGGGGTTACAATTGTAAATTAACAAGTTTTGTAATTCACTCTTTTTTGGATATTCTTTTTCTTTTGTTGTCTTGCTTGTACATTTTCATGTTTTCAATCAAATTTGTTCTTTTTTCTTGTTCACCCTCTATAAATTTTAATGTCAAAAAGCAACTTTAATCGTACGGTTAAATCGATATTTACTGAAGTTCATTTTAGTTTTACGATATATGAGCTTTTAGCTTCTTAGGAGGTCGTGAGTTCAAACCCTCACAATAATTGAGAATGATGTATAAGAAGGTAAGTTCATGCGAGAATGCTAACTATTTTACCAGAAAATTTCAATTACAAAATCATATATATGGTTTTGTACTTACTGGAGCGGACGACTTTTGGGGCCACTTAAGTTGCATCGGAAAAGTCTTCCGGATAATGTATTATTTTGTATAAAATCACAAATGATTTTGTACATGTAAAAAGTTCTTTGTATTCTCTTAAAAAGTTAAACATTTTTTATTGAATCTTTTTCTTAAAAAGAATCTCGCTATTTTATTGAAAATGACAATTTGATCATATAAAAAAAGGCAAAAAAAATATAGGAGAAAAAACCATTTATATATTACGTTTTTATTCAAACCGATAACTATTTTGGTCTTTAACATTCTTACTAATTTAATGTTATTTTTGGTGTTAGTATTAGTGATGGTCTAAAAACGTGTATTTTAAATTTCCATATCCATAGTGTAACACAATATATGATCTATTCTATGGTGTTTTTAAGACATCATATTAAAATATTATTTTTATTTTTATTTTTCTTCTATTAAAAATGAATATTGAAACTCGTCAATTATTTTGCTGTGAGAGTATTTATGAATACCTATTTGTCGAAAGTCGAGGTACATTAATTATGACCAATTTTTTGGCATTTCTCAAGATTGTATTTTTAGATTATATATATACAAATATTATAATTTAAAAAAGACCTGTCAATGAATTAATATATGGAGTGAGTGTTTGGAAATAAAGATGTAAAAGTTATTTGGAAATAAAGATATTGCGTGACTTCTACCACAACAAATGAGCACGAAAACGAAATATAATGAATTAAAATCAACCAAATCGAACATAAATAACGCATAAAAAAAGTACGCATTCATGAATATAATATGGTTCCACAATCGAAAATATGGTATATGTCCACACGCAACAGGATGAATATTTATATGCAAATTGAAACTGGAAAAGAATTATAAATCGAAATCATCAATTATGATTAAACTCTCAAATCATTAAAACTCATCTTCACCATGTTTCTTTTAGAATTCTTTTATTTATAAAATTGACATCATGCAAGGTCATATCTGATTATAGGTGGTTTACTTATTGTTTTTTTTACTATTCCATCCTCTGGCTAATGCCCATCATATAGCATTTAGATCAAATGGCTTTATGAAACGACGTTAATGCTTCCACATACTATGTGTAATGTATGGCACATATTCTATTTTTTTTCTCATGGTTCGTGTTCTTTGGTTTTTTTTATCACAATCTTTAACAAGAAGATTTTAAAATCAAATAATTTATTAGGGGTTAATGTAACATTTCAGACTAACCATAACATAACAGATATTGTTTGTTTTGTTCACACATTTGGACTCACGATTCTAAAACGCGTCCAATAAAGAAGAGATATCAACTTATTTATAAAGCAACATTTGTTCCTCTCTCCAAAGTCCGAACAATGTGGAATATTACAATCCATCCCCCTTTGAGAGCCCAGCATTCTTGCTGGCACACCAGTCTGGTTCTCGGCTCTGAGACCATCTGTAACATCCAAGATCAATAGTACAAGATATTTGACGTTTTATCCACACACGTGGACTCACAAATTTAAAACACGTCTGATAAAGTATGTATCAATTCTCTTATAAGATAACGTCTATTCATCTATTCAAACAATGTAAGATATTATAATTAATTAATTAAAGAAGGAATATCAATCATTTTAAATAAAATACAATATATTGAGAAGAAGAACACACACTCCTAAAGTTCTTTAAACAAGTAAATAAAATATCACGTAAATCCAAAAATAACCTTTAACCATATTATTATAAACTAAACAAATGACGGATACTACTTTTATTTTTAAAAAAAGTTTGATTCCAAGACTCTACCAAACACCGAACCTATCAAAGGTGGGTCCTTTTTTTAGAGTGTTGCCTTTTAATTTCATATAAACCAAATATTATTTTTATCAATGCTATCATGACGTCACTCGAATGGATTATTCAACATAATTTTGTGGTAAATTAAAATATGTACATTTTCTTCAATTTGTTGCGGGAAAGATATAAGGTTCTAAATGACGTAAGGTGTGACGTGATAGCGAGGCCAAACCTCAAGTTTTAGGAGCCACGATGAAACCATGACATTTTCAATGTGTGACTTACATTGTCATATTTCAAATTCATATACAATATTATATATAAAAACATATGTTTTGTATTGTTACTCAATTAGTTAATGGTAATAAGAAAGTTAAATTAAGTTATATATTAAAAACTAATAGATACGACATTAAAAACGTAAAGAAAAAATCAAATATCGAATTACAAAAATTGCGCATTAGGCCATGATGTGCCACGGGCTTAACGTGGCGTAAGACACAAGCCTTGATGTCATGGCGGCTGTGTGGCGAGCTTTTTAGAACATTGGAAAGATATGAACAAGGTATAGCTTTCGAATCTATATTGCAAATATGGACAAATTACACAGAAAAACAAGTGCACATTGAACTCAAATAAAAAATATAATATAAGCACGATAATAAACATATATGTTGACCTTGGAACCGTTGGTGCATACATGAACATAAAATTTACGTCCATATACTCGCATACACATAACGTATATATATCCCATGCTTACATCGAGGGTGTTTCTTGTCACCACTCGATTGTTCCAATGTGCCTTAAAGAATTTTACGACTCTTAGACATGTGAATGCCGTAATTCGATGTGCACCATCACATGGCATTGTCATCAAAATATTGTGAGAGACTACAAAAACACAGTATAATACAAATGACTTTATAAAATGTCTAGATTGTTTGAACATTCTAATAAAATAGTTTATAGAACTTATGTTTATATGACCAAATTAGAAAATGCCGTATCTAAAAGAGTTACAATACGTTTATAAGACGTTTTTAGACATTTTAACAAGTTTTTCATGACATAAAGCGTCATATTAGCTATTTTATATGATACTTTCGAACATTGTTTTATAAACTCAAATTTTTATAAGACATTAGTGTTTATAAGACATTGTTTTCAAATAGTGTCATAGAAAATAGTTAATATGACACTATATTTTAAAAACGTCTTAAATTTTTTGTAAAAATGCCTACAAATATCCTATAAATCTATCGTAACACTTTTAAATATGACGCTTTTTGGTTTCGTTCAATAAATTTAAGTACTATAATTTTTTTTTTTTTATAATGTTTCTACATGATCAATTATGTTACAGTAACACTTAAAAATTATTTTTAATTTTAATGGTTAACAATAATAGAACATCAAACATTAAATGTTTAAAATTCATGTATTTGATGTCTAATAATTATTAATTTTTATTTTATTTGATATTATGCTAATTATTTTAGTAACATAAAAACAGATCCCAACATCCTCATACTCTTGTAGTTTTCAGGACCATTTGGAAAAAGAACTTACATGCATGCATACATATAACATGTACAAATATATATACGTAGAAAATGTAGTATATCAAAAAAGGGCTTTTTGTCATACTGGTATTTAGACCTTAGGCCTTCTATAAAATAAGATGTTTAAATCTCATCAAATACGAAAATAATATATCAGTTTATTTATCATATTTATCGTATATAAATATTATATATTTAAAAAAAAACATAAAACTTTTAAGGCATTGTTTGGCAAAAATAAGCTAGCTTATTTTCAGTGTACATGGGATTCACATAAGCTGAATTATAAGCTAGCTTATTTATACCCTCATTAATATTAATTATTATTTTTTCAATATGTCATTTTTAGTTATTTAAATGGTTATCAGCTACTTTTTGTGAAACATAATTTGTTCATCAGGTAGTTTATCAAATTTTTATAAGTCGTAACTAACTTATAGCATCAGTAACTTATAGTAATCATTTATCAATTTAGTTCTAAATATAGCCTAAGAATTGAGTTGTAAATAATGTAAAAATTATATTGTTGAATATGACTATGAAAGAGAAAGGATGGGTGTTGGTGAAAATATTTACTATGGGAAGGAAATGGCGTATAAGAATGGTGGTAAGTCACATGATTGTAACTCTTTTTTTTTTTTAATAACTGTCATATCTATTTTTTTCGACATAAATCAATTACATATTTTTGAAGCAGATAAATCTCGTTAAACAATATGATAAATACAGTTTATAATAAAATAACATAATTTTTTTAAAAAAATTACTGTAATATTTTGTAATGAAATGAGTAAAAAAAGTAATTAAAAAAAAAGAGAGAGAAGAAGATGAATATCTGGTGGGTCTTTGTTAGTGACGAAAAGTATCAAAAGAGGGGGGGATGGGGAGTGAAGGTGCCGTACAAAGAAAGCACGCGTGTGAATACCGAAAGAGGGAACTCTGTGGAAGCGTGTCCACTGTAAGATCCCTGTACCTGAGTTTAGTAAAGCCAATGATAGTAAGTCTTCACCCCTTGTTCTGCTTCCAAGTACCCTTTTGCTTACGTCACTCCCCCCCTCTTTCACTACTCCATATCAACTCACAGACTGAACACTCAGAACCCCTATTAACCCCTCTATTAACCACACACACACTATATATATATATATATATATTCACATTTTCCTTTTCTTTTTATCTTTCTTTTCCAAACTAAAAAAAACTAACTCATTTAATTTAATTTAATTTAATTAGATTGTTTTTTGAACTTTGTTATTTTATTTTTTTTGACAAAATCTAATTACCAACAACCCTAATCGGTCCATCTAAAATCCATCTCTAATTACAGAAATATTAAATGACGGTTTTGGATCAATCAGTAGTTGAGACTATTAAAGGGGAAAGATCAAATCCAAGACTAGTTTTGGCTTTAAACAATGTCGTTCCATTGTTTTGTCAACTGAGCTATACGTTTATAAGAAACCCTCATTAAAGATGCTTTTAGAGCATCTCCAACAAATTCCCTAAAATTTCTTTAAAATGGAAAAATCAGAAGGCAAAATCTAAAAAAAAAATACATTCATCTCCAACAAATTCTCTATTTTGGAGAATCCAAAATTGATTATAATGTTAAAATATTATTTCTCTCTTTAAATATTTTAAAGTTTCTTATTGGTTATCTCATTCGTTAATCATTTTTTGAGTGAATTCCATATTTGGAGAAAAAACTCATTCTCTCTCCTATTTTATCCATTTTGGAGATGATTATGAGGAAGCTATTGTAGCAAAACACTTGCTTAAAATTCTTATTTTCTCTATTTTTTTCATTTTGGAGAAATTGTTGGAGATGCTTTTAGATCATCTCCAATAACTTCCCCAAAATAGGGGAAATGGAGAAAATGAGGATTTTAAGCAAATATTTTGTTTCAATAGTTTCCCCATTATTATCTCTAAAATAAAGAAAGTAGGAGAAAGAGTAGGTTTTACTTCAAATATATAGTTAACTCGAAAAATGATTATCAAATTAAATGACTAATAAGAAATTTAAAAAAATAAATATTTATGAAAGAGAAATAATATTTTAACAGATAATTCAGTATTTTAATATTATTTTAGAAAAATTATAAAAAATTTGTCGAAGATAAATGTAATTTTATTTAAAGATTTTGTTTTTTTATTATTTATTTTAAAAAAATTATAGAAAATTCATTGGAGATACTTTTAATAACTAAGAGCATCTCTAAAATTTCTCCAAAATGGAGAAACAAAAACTAAAATCTCCAAAAAAAATTACACTCATCTCCAACAAATTCCCCATTTAAAAAAACCAAACAATTATAATAATATTAAAATATTGTAATCATTTAATAAAATATTATATCTATCTATTTATATTTATTTTCAAAAAAATTTATTGGTAGTTTATGTGGTAATCATTAATGGAGTAATCTCTATATTTGAAGAAAATAATCTTCTTTCTCCTCAAGTTTTAGGGAATTTGTTAGAGCAAAATTTTGACTCAAAATCTCCATTTTCATTATTTTTTTAAATTTAGTGAAGCTTTTGGAGATGGTCTAATACACGTTTTTTAAAATTTTAAAAAAGTTGTTAGGAACAGAAAATATGAAAAATAATCAAAAAATAATAATTTAAAATAGATTTATGATGTAAAAGCTAGGTTTATGGGTATGAGTGAAAAGGTAGGTTTCAGAATCTCAAGTTGATGTATATCTATATCCAAAGCAAAAGTGAAATTAAATTTAGGTTTGACCTATGTCCCATCAACTTAATTGCATTGCATTGCCTTCCAATATTATATTATGATTCCTTAAATGTTCAGATATCCTTTTCCCAACTTTTTCTATATCCCCCCATATTCATTTCCAAAAGGGATTTGTGTTGCATACATATAAAACATTTGAGATATAGCCATTAGCTTCACTTTTTACCCTAAACTTCACTTATTCATACATGGGAAAGGAAATTCTCAAAAATCTTCCGCATTAAAATCTATATATGGAGAGTATCACATCCACTTCGTACTTAAATGATATCTGAAATCCAAAAACCAGTAGGCTCGAGAGTATAGACAGTCATTTTTTTACATATTTATGTAAGGAATAGTTACACTGTTCAGTTAACAAAACATAACAAATAATGGATCATATGTCCCGTTGACCATAATATCAACTTCTAAACCACTTCAAACTTTTGAAACAACATTGTCTGGTAGTTATTTTGATAAATTATTTCAACATAAGAAGATGAATGTGTGTGAGTGGTCAACGGCATAGCATCTCTATCATGATTGGGGTATTGGACATAAAAAATAGACATTGTCTATTTTTATAAAAAATGATTCGATTGTAAGATATAAGAGAACCATCTAACATATAATTTGTGAATCTATAATCTTAGCAAGAACAATCTAATGTAGCGACCGACTATCTTTGATATTATTCAACTAAGAAGCAAATATGAACAAGTTGATATTAATGTTAAATGATTTGTTTTGTATCATGCTAAAACACTGGTTAAAAGGTGGGGTCTATGATCATAGGCCTAAAGGATATAAGAAAATGTTAATGTAAATAAATTTTTTTTAAAGACAAGTTAATACACATACTTTCTCGGGGTATCCAGACTCCCACTTAAAGGTGCCACCCGACTAGTCTCCGTCGGTCTTGATCCGGTCCAATTAAGGGTACCAAAAAGTGGCAGACCCAAGATCTAGATATCTTCATATGCGCATCGCGGGGTTCAAACCCGAATACTCAGAGATACCATCCACTGACCCCCCAAAATATTAACTTACCACTAAGATAGACATGTTTTAATAATGTAAATACATTTATTAACGAATTTTTAAAATCAAGATTTTGGATAGTTTTTTATTTTATGTTTTTATCGAACTTTTCAAAACCTTCTACAAATAGAATGCATAGAAGGAAATGGTGAAATTATCTAAAAAATGATTATTTATGAAAGGAAAATGATTTTTTTTATCCTTCACATTAATGAAAAGATTTGAAATTAAATTTTATGATAAAGAATATAATATTTTCTCACTTGTATTAAACAATTTAATAATATAACTAATGTAATATTTCTCAAAATAGAGAAATTTTTGGAGTTAAATTCAATTTATTTTAAATATTTAAATTTTGATTCTGCATTTTAGAGAAATTTTATATTAATTGTTAAAGATGCTTTTAAATTTATAAATTTTTTTTGATCAAAATAGAAGATCTTCACAATCAACTTTTATATGTAGCCACTTTTTCAATCAAATTCTCATCTTGACCAGAATTTACTCAAATTTCTTACGCAAATTATTAAACTCGATATTCATATTAAAAGAAAGAATTTTTTTGCCTAAAAATAAAGAAATTTGTAAGAATTCAAATTTTTGTGTAACAATCCTTTCATATATGCGTAAGGATTGAAATAAGATTTTTGTTTCTAGAAATTAGTTTTGCATAAATGCATAAACACATATGTGAAAAAACTACTATTTTAGAAAGAGACTCTGAAAATTGACTAAAATACGAAATTTGGTTGATGTTTTTTAAAGGTGATTTAGTTTGATGTTATTGGTTATTTCAGTTAGATTTTTTTCTAAAAATAACTTTGAATTCCAAGTTAGTTTTTATTTAATAAATTTAAAACATAGCTAAAAGACATAATAGTTATTTTACTGTTATTTGATGAATTTTCAGTGAACGTGAGTCCGGTTGTATAATCGAATGACGTTTCTTTTATATCATTCATAATTGTACTGTTTAAATGACACAATTACAATGGTTTCAATTTTACACCGTCTTTAATATTTTGTAAAATAATATTATAATGAAAGGATATAGTAAAAGAAATAGGGAAAAGGGTGAAAATGAGGTGTTAAGTATGGACTATGGAGTGAGGAGTAGACATGACAAGAGGAAGAAGTTTTTTTTATCTCAAAAGAGTGTGTGTTTATATATGATGATATGTTGTACTCACTCCTCTACTCCCTCCATTGGAGAGTAAAATAAAACCAGGGCCATTTGACCATTTTTAGTACCCTCTTTTCTTCTCCTTCCTATTATTATTATTATTATTATTATTATTATTATTATTATTATTATTATTATTATTATTATTATTATTATTATTATTAGAGTAAATTACGTTTTTCATCCCTGTGGTTTGATAAAATTTGCGGATTTCATCCCTATGGTTTTGAAATTGCAACTTTCATCCCTATGGTTTACAATTCATTTCTATTTTGGTTCCTGAGTTCAAAATACTACTTTTAAGCATGAAAGACTAAAATAGAAATGAATTGTAAACCATAAGGATGAAAAAAGCAATAAATTTTAAATCACAAGGACGAAAAAAGTTATGAATTATAAACCATAAGGATGAAAATCGTAATTTCAAAACCATGAGGACGAAAACATAAATTTTCAACAAACCACAGGGACTAAAACCGTAATTATTATCATTAGGACAATCATGGGCCACTTTCTAACCTTTCCTTTTGGTACTAACACTTTCCTTCTTCTTTTGAAAAACATAAACTATGCTTTTATATCGTTCTGTTAGCTGATTTAGATATCTTCGGCTCAACTGATATATGTATTTTTGAATTTGAATGAAATGTTATGAACGTAATTAGAGTCATGTTTGTATTTATGATTACATTGGATGTAGGGTGGTAAGTGTTGATATATATATATATATATATATATAATAGTCGGTTTTTGCGTATTGTCAGTTATCTTTTGTATAATTGTATGTTTTTTAATATACGTACCAGTTGGTTGTATTCTAAAAAGAACCGTGAATTAAAAAAGTACTAGTAAAAGGACGTATCTTTACCGTGAATCTTAACTTTTAGTCGTACTCGCACCCTCTACTTCACAACTACAACTTTATACCATTAGTCAACATAGGGGGTTTTGGACTCCAAACTTGACAACAAGTCGTAAAGGTATATTGATATCCACAATACAAAATAGAGTACAAATGATAAGATCTTCAAAAAAAATCAAATTTATCTCCAACAGATTCCCCATTTTAAAGAATTCAACATTGATTATAAATATTAAAATATTTCATTTATATATTAAATTATTATTTTTATTTTTAATTTTTTTCTTTTAAATTTTTCTAGAGTAGACTAATTGCATCCTTATATGTTGCTAATGACACCCTACTAAGAGCATCTCCAACATGTTTGCTAAAATAGAAAAAAATGAGTTTTTTTCCTCTAAACTTTTCCAACAGCTTTGCTATCTTGTTCTCTATAATAGAGAAAATTTCCAATTTTGGAGAATTCTCTAAATATTGAAAGTGGGAGAGATAAATGATTATTTTATTCAATCACACCTATGGGATTAAATTTTTATCATTTTATATTAAATTTTATAAAAAAAGTGCATTGGGATGATAAATTAGAGAATTTTAAATTAATATAATTTTTGTTAAAATCTATAAAATAAAAAAATATTTTGGAGTTGAATGTAATTATTTTTAAAGATTTTAACGTTTAATTCAATATTTTTAAAAAATTAATGAAAACTTGTTGGAGATGCTCTAACGAAATTACTCTTCACTTAAATCTATATCAAAACAAATTTTTTATTTTTCCAAAACTACAAAAGTACAAAAAAATTACGTACATAGGGTGCCAATAATTTTCCCTTTTTTTTCTATTGATACTCACACTCACACTTGGTAATTATTTTTGGGGTGATATCAATGATTGGAGGAAAAACTTTTCTCTCTTCTCATTTCTCCATTTTGGATACACTTTTGAGAAAGTTATTGAAGCAAAATACTGACACAAAATCCTCATTTTTTTCGTTTTTGAGAAGTTTTCTTGGAGATGCTCTTAATATTATAATCAAGAGTAAATTACATGATTGGTCCCCGACTCCCCGTGGTTTATAGTTAATAACATTGTGCGTCACTATTTTGAAATAATTATGGATTTGGTTCTTACGGTTTACACTTTAACACTACTTTAGTCCCTGATTCTAACTTTGTTAAGAAACTCTGTTAAATAAGTTAACTAGAGGGACGTTTTAGTCATTTTACTCTTTTTATATTTTAATTAAAATTTTAAAAAAAAACAGAGGGACCAAAAATATAATTCACTCTATTATACACACACACACACACACACACATATATATATATAGAGAGAGAGAGACAGACTGATTCATTTATAAACTATAGAAATTTAGGCAAATCAATATAAAAAATAATTTTTTTCATGATTTTTTTCATCAAATGCTATGATTTAAGATATTATTACACATATGTTTGTTTTCATCTTGTGAAAAAAATACATGTGAAAATTTTACACTATGAAACAAAAACATGTGAAACTTTTCATAAAAAAATATACGAGAAACTTTCAACCCATGAAAACAAATACACGTGAAAATTTAGGCAAATCAATATAAAAAATAATTTTTTTCATGATTTTTTTCATCAAATGCTATGATTTAAGATATTATTGCACATATGTTTGTTTCATCTTGTGAAAAAAATACATGTGAAACTTTTACACTATGAAACAAAAACATGTGAAACTTTTCATAAAAAAATATACGAGAAACTTTCAACCCATGAAAACAAATACACGTGAAACTTTAAATTATAAAACAAACATATGTGCAACAATATCTTAAATCATATCATTTGATGAAAAAAATCATGAAAAAAAATAATTTTTTATATTGATTTGTCAAAGTTTCTATAGTTTCAACCATTCGTCTAATTTCTAAATGAACCAACATCTATATATATATATATAGAGGAAAGTTCAAATGTGAACCTATCTTTGATTGTGAATATGAGGACAGATCTCAGCGCTTGATCTAAGCCATATTCAAGCTCCTCTTTAAATGTGGCTTGAGGGGTAATTCTGGAAAAAAAAAAATCAAGCTGCTCTTTGATATCACTCCCGCTTATTTCTTCCTTCTCTGTTAATCGTCTTCTTCTCTGTTAATCGTTTTCTTCTCTATTAATCGTCTTCTTCTCTATTAATCAGATTCATTGCTGTGAAGAACTTTATTAATTGGATTTGCGATTTCTGAAATTAAATCGATTGGGATCCAGTTGAAAATTCTACTTTTCTTGTTGATTGCGATTATGTTACATGTTTCGAAAATACAGACCTAGAATTTGGTTTCAATGTTGAAGATGCGTCGATCTATATCTTATAGTCAGACTGGATCTAAAAACATAAATTATAAAAACACCAGATTGTAGTATATATTCAGTCTGAATATAAGTTAAAAATTGAAGTTTGTATAATCGTAGCTTATATTCAGACTGAATATAAGCTAAATTTTGAAGTTTGTAAAATTGTAGCTTATATTCAGACTGAATATAAGCTAAATTTTGAAGTTTGTAAAATCGTAGCTTATATTCAGACTGAATATAAGCACTAAGAGTCTTTATATTCTGTTGGGTCACCGATGATTTGGTGATGAACCACCTTCCTTTGTATGAATGAACTTTTACAGGTTCTTTTGAAGGTCTGAAATGTGCTTCAAGTATTGAAGAGTCAAAGACTATTCAATCAAGGGGTTGTACATCAAAAAGTGGAATTTTGGATGTATCAACCAACTTCAATATTCAGATCATTTTGCCAAGTCAAGACCAATATAGTGGGTCACCGATGGTACACTCAAAAGTCATCAAAAGTACTAAGGACATCAAATAAGATGAGGTCATCAAGTTTGATGTCATGGTCACCGACACTATAATCTTGGTCACCGAAATTGCAGGTATATTTTCTAAGGCTGTGATATCAAGTCACAAGTTCAAGGGTGTACACTTTTGTCATTTAGTGAAAGATGAAGTTTATCAAGCAAAGTGTACACTTATCAACTCGACCTTACAAGGTATCCACCGATGTGATACATAGTGTAATGTATCACTTAGCAATTTCAAATAGATAAGTTCTTGACTCACATCAATTGCAAGACACGTGAGCCAGCAAGAACTTGGGCATCAAACCTTAAATAAAGACATTTTCTTTTATTCTTATAAAAGGAATATTTGTCTTTTAGCTAAAAGGTTTGATGGGACTTACAGAGCATGAAGAAAAGAAGATAAAGTTATCTGACATTACGTGCTACAAGGAATGGTTCATCCATTATTCTAGTACAAAGGAAGTGGTCTCTTCCTTTGTTCAGCAGATAATCTTCCAGCTAATGAAACCTTGACAGCTGTCCACTTGCATCCCATGCATGGGCACTATAAAAGGAGATGAAGTCCTTCCCAGAAATCTCACGCTTTCAACAAATCTTCAGAGTGATTATTTGTGTGTTGTGTAAAGCTGTGTGCTATAACAGTATTGTTTTAACTTCCTTAGTGTATAAGTTAATTACTGTTATCTGTGTGTTTAGTTTGATAGAATAGTGTGCCTGTTCTTTTCCGCATCAAATTATCTGTGTGTAAATTTTTAATATTTATATTAAAAAATTTAAAAAGAGTATATTATGTGTGTTTTATATTCAACCCCCCTTCTACAAAACCCTCTCTTAGTTAGCCATCTCTCCTTGGGGACTAACATATTCAGACTGAATATAAGCTACAAATATACAAACAACTAGTTGAAGCTTATATTCAGACTGAATATAAGCTACGATTATTAAACTTCAAATTTTAGCTTATATTCAGACTGAATATAAGCTACAATTATATAAACTCATAACTGTAGGTTATATTCAGTCTGAATATAAACATAAAATGTTATGCTTATATTCAGACTGAATATAAACTACAATTATACAAACACATAATTTTAGCTTATATTGATGCAAATAATTGTAGCTTATGTATATATATCTTATATATAAACTAAAATTATTCAACACATAATTTTAGCTTAATAATAGTAGCTTATATTCAGAATATAAGCAAACAAATATAAGCATAACATTTTATCTTTATATTAGCATGAATTATCCGAATATATTTATATATTTAGCTTATATTCAGATTGAATATAAGCTACAATTATTCAAACACATAATTTTAGTTTATATTCAAACTGAATATAAACTACAATTATACAAACCCATAATTGTAGCTTATATTCAGTTTGAATATAAGCATAACATTTTATGCTTATATTCAGAAACTTCCTGTGATAAAATGATGAACAATCATATTAAAAGGGAAAAAACATTTGAATAACATTCTTAACACTTTATCAAGAAAAGAATCTGGATGCGAAAATGAAAAGACTTGTGATTCAAAGGAGGAACACAAAACAAAAACAAACTTGTGCGAAAATTTATTTTGGGGAAGATGATGAAGAAATTTGGGGCGGAAGTAAATTTCTTTTGGGGAAGATGATGAAGAAATTTGGGGCGGAAGTAAATTTCTTTTGGGGAAGATGATGAAGAAATTTGGGGAAGATGATGAAGAAATTTGGTGAAGATGATGAAGAAATTTGAGGATGATTATGAAGAAATTTGGAGAAGAAGATGATGCACAGGATTGCTTATTTAAATCGTCAGGTTATATTTAGGATTTAAGCCATAACCTGAGTTTTCCACTTATTTACAAAAATGCCACCGCGAATTTTCTCCCTTGTATTTTGATCTGATTTAAAATGGATGGTTGTGATTCGTTCTCATGTTCACAATCAAAGATAGGTTCACATTTGAACCCACCCCTATATATATATATGTTTGATACAAAAATGTAATTTCACTCAATTGTGTATAATAGTCTAAAATTACATTTTTGGTTCCTCTGTTTTTTAAATTTAATTAAAATATAAAAAGAGTAAAATGCTTATAATGCCCTCTAGTAACTTATCTAACGTAGTTTTCTTAACATAGTTAGGATCAAGGACCAAAGGAGTGTGAAAGTGTAAATCACAAGGACCAAATCCATAATTATTTCAAAATTGGGAGACAAAGTGTTATTACGCGTAAACCATATGGACCAACCATGTAATTTACTATATAATCAATGTTGATAGTTCCAAAATGAGAAATATCTTGGAGATTAATGTAATTTTTTGGGGAGTTTGTTTTTTGTTTCTCTAGTTTAATTTTTTTTAGAGAATTTGTAGGAGATGTTATTAAATATTTTTTAAAATTTAAATATTTTTACATTCTCTTTATATTTTCTATATTTTAACATTGATAGTTGTTGGAGTAACAAATTTTTTAAGTTTTCTGTTTTCTATGTTTTAATATAGTTGTTGAAGATGCTATAAATAATCCATCGCATAAAAGCATCTCTAATAGCTTCCTTAAAATGGGAAAAATGAAGAAAATGAGAATTTTGTACAATTATTTTGTTCCAATAGTTTTTCCCTAATCATTTCCAAAATGAAGAAAGTAGGTTAGAGAGTAAGTTTTTCTTCAAATCTGGAGTTAACTCCAAAAATGATTACAAAATAAAATAATCAATATAAAACTTTGAAAAAAAATATATTTAAAGAGAGAAATAATATTTTAATAAATGATGTAATATTTTAATATTATTTTAAAGAAATTATAGAAAATTTATTAAAGATAATACAATTTTTTTGGAAATTTTATATTTTATTATTTTATTTTAAAAAAATACTCTAATAAAATTTAAATAATTAAGATAGTATAATGTAAAAGAAAACGTTTTGAAAATAGAAAAATAATGAAGATTAAAAAAGATAACGTTAGTTATTTAGGTAGGTGGAGTAGTAATAATGATTTGCGTGTATAGCGAATGGAGTGGTGCCGCCAAAGACAAAGGATAGAAATGAAAATGAAAATGAAAATGAAAAGCTTACGTCACACTCTCGCCAGCCAACAACCTATTCTTTCTCTTCTCAGTCCTAGCTAGCTATTACACTCACTGAGTCACTGACTTTCTGACCCACCATCACTGACCCACTCCCATTTTCCCCCTTTCCTTTCCTTCCCTTCTCCACACTGCATATATATATATATATATATTTTCATAATACATTATATACATATACATACATATATATATCTCTGTATATAATACATATACATATATTCAATAATAATTGGAATATCTGATTGAATATTCTGTCCTAATTCAAACAACCCCAAATCATTTGTATCAGGTATTAATTTTTTCATTGATTAGAATACATGAAACTTATCTGCGTCATAAAAAGAAACTGTGTCAATATAAATTAGGAGCATTTAAAAAACCGATACTAAATAATGTATATATGGAAAAAGGTTTAGAGTGAAGTTAAAGGGTATTTGGTCCAACGATAAACGGATTTCTGGTAAGAAATCCGGGGTTCAAAGATCACTACAGATGAGAAGATGTATGAGTTTATCTATTATTGTTCAAGTATTTATGAATTGTTTATTAAACTTTGAAAGAAAGGATTTTCTTAAACACAAGTACTTATTCAATTTATTCGATGATAGAACCAAAATCAGTTATATCAAATTGTACTTATATATAACCTTTTATTTAACGAAGGTTTTATAAAGAGAGTGTTAATGACACTCCTTAGTAAAAGTATATTGGTTCATAAAGAGTTTACAATAGTGTATAACTATAGATTTATATATTTATTAAAATAAATGGATAATTATCACGTTCAAACAAACACAATATTTAGTATGAAAAAACTGATATTTTTACTAGTATTTAACTATTATTTCTTTGATTTAACTCCAATAATTTTTTTTTTTGAAAGGATATCCTAGACGTTTGCCTAGACTAATCTCTGACAATTTTAAGACTACTAAAGAATGCAGCCCTGAGATAATTCCCCAGTGGCTACAAGTTGTTTGCGCCTGGATTCGAACCTGTGATAGATGGGTTATCTAACCTCATTTCCCACAAACCTTAACCAATACGCCACAAGCCTTGTGGTTACCAATAATTTATTTCATATAAAAAAAAGTCCAATTCATAAAATTAATCTATCTAATATAACAAAATCGCAGAATATCACTGGCATTAATTATGGTTCACATGTTTTTTGTATGGAGCTAATAAAATATTTTAAATATTTAATTATTAATTAAATACTGTTTAAGCATAAAACTTTAGATATATCGAGAAGAATTGAATTTTGCGTGTGAATGTCATTATTACGTAATGATATAGTAAAGTGTATCTGTATCAAGGTACAATTTTCTCATTCTAGTCAAGAAAATAATATTCCTTTTTTCCAAAAAAAAAATAACTTTTTTGATAAATACTTTAACTTAAATCATATTTACAGTTATTAACATATCATTATTTAATGTCATCAAAAGTTTTCTTACCGACCAATTAAAATATTTAAACGATATATAAATATATTCTTATTTCAATTTATTTTATGTGATAAAATTTATGTTATATTAACAGTAATAGGTTTAATGAGTAAAATTTAATAAAATCAACTAAAAGTGATAAATGCATTGAACGACTTCAAAATTGTTGCAAATGTTTACGAATGTGTACAATTGTTTTATTAATAGTTTTTTCTTTGTAATTGAATGTGTTCGATTGTTTTATTATATATGGATTATGAACGAAAGATTGTATGAGAATAAGAATTGAGATAAGAAATGTAAGAAAGATATAGAATTTTGGACCCTTGATCACCTTTAATTTCAAACTCAATTATAAATCGCCTTTGATATGGGAATTGATCCGGTGTATTTCATGCTATTGTGCATCCAAAGGTGTAGATCTTTTCTAACGATTTTCACCGAAACCCAACATATTCTAACTCGTTCTGATATTTTACTCAACTTAATTTATCTATGTACTTTATTATCTATAATCAAATCATTGAATACATAAAGTTTTGCTTGTTAATTGTTATATTGCACATACTATTATTGGATATCCAAGAACAGAATGGTGTGGGAGTCAAAGGCTTGACGGATAGACCTCTTGGCTTTTCTACAAGTTGTTTTCTGTTGCTCGATGGCTCTAGTTTGAAGCTGTTAGTTGATTTTAAAATGTTATCTCATTTGGTTTTTTGTTTCGGTTCCTTCTTTGGTTGTTACCTTCTCTCTATATATAATAACATTCAAATTCAAATGGGAAAAGTTATACATTCAAATTCAAATGGGAAAAGTTATTCTCTTGGAAAGATAAATTATTCATGGATTGATCATTGATCATACACAACAAAGTTCAAACTTGTTTGCTTGCGAATTGCGACACCTCATGACTTTTGCAATCATTCCTTCACTCCTTCCTTTATTTTCTTTACTTTATCGCGATCACGACAATATTTAATGCATTAACGCATCAAGTCCTTTAAATTCAAAGTTATTTTAGAACCCCTAACTGTTTTGATAATCATATATGTCCCTGATAATTTGCATATTCCTTGATTGATTAAAAAAACAAACTTTTGTTTTAAGAAAATAAAGGTTATTATGTATCCTTATGATACACAGTTGTTTCGGTCAACATACTTTCCTTTTTTCCTTATTGAATATTTTCCAGTTTTTTCCTTACTTTATTATCAAACTGTCTGTTACCTAAATAATATTTCAGAACACATATTTTAAAATGTTGATAAGAAAACAACCCTTAAAGGTATATTCAAGACAACTTTGTATTATTTTTTTTCCTACATGGATTGTGATTAGTTTTTATACATTTTTATAATCAAGTCGAAGTGAAACTTAAATAATTGCATTTTTTATGTTTCAAAAAGTGAAATAATGTACATATTAGAAAGGTCGTAATCCAAATGTTCTTGTTGACCTTTAATTACTTTTAAAGATATTTACAATATTTTATTATAGTAAAGAAAAATTACAAGTGAAATTATATAAAAATTATATTTGGCACATATAGATTTTTATTATAGATAAATCCATAATTAATTAGCAAATATAAAACGAGAGTTTAAAATTAAAAAAATGATATCCCTATAATTTTTTTTGTTTATACTATATCGGACATGTAACATGTTTAGTCTTAATACTACTTTTTATATGACTGGAACCAACCATTACACGTTACTCCGTGTTATATAAAAGTGTTACAATAAGTTTAATCATATTTTTTTAACAATTATCTGTAACTCCGTATTATGTAAAAGTGTTACAATAAGTTTATATCATATTTTTGGACGTATTAACAAGTTTGGTAGAATAATAAAAAAATGTCATATGAAAAATAAAAAAAATGTGTTCATAAAGCACAAATAAAAAAACCAATACGACATGCACCCGTTACAAGTTTTATTAAAAACCTGTTAAAACATCTTATGAATCTATTGTAATACATATAATTATTTATTTGATTTTATAAAACAGTCTATTAAAATATTTGAGTAAATTTTTTTTAATTACCGATAACTCTTACCGGCCCCATACAGAACCTGCCTCCAAGGACACCAAAACCTGTTATTAATTTATTTTTTGGTTGTGTGTATGTAATAAAGTTGTAAAGCGCGTGGGGGTGAAGGAAGCTGTGAGAGAGTGGGGAAAGGGTTGTGCATGTGAATGTAAATGTGAAATGAAAGTATAGATTGGCATGACATGGCATGCAGTTGTAGTAATCAGTGGAATTCTGAAGTTGCCATGCATGCCATTTTTCCATGCAATTTAGATATATTCACTGCCACTTTTTAACAATTTCTTTCAGACCACCTTCCTATTTCAATTATTTATTTCCCCATTAATATATATATATATTTATTATATACCAGCCATACAATAAATAAAAGTTTCACATACAAATCAATGTTTAAATTTATTTAACTGATTTCCTAATTTTGTTGAATATTCAACCTCATTGCCAACAAGTAACACTTTTCATCAACTTCAAAATCTATTCATCAAGTACAAATTGTACTTATCTTTATGGCAAGTTTATATATATAGCAATTAAGAATGGTTGATTTCTTGCTTGTACTCAGAAAACCAATTAAAATCCAGTAACAAAATCTTGGAGAAAATCTTAAGACAACAACATATAAGATAACGAAAGAACATAAATATCCGTACGACATAGGATTACAATTGAACAAAAATGGTTGGAACTTAAATAAAATAGTTTGAAAATAGTTAAGATGGAGGTCCTTAAAAACATTTGGATTCCTAAATTTAGGTGTGTGAATGTGAAGGTACCTAGAAGAGATTTGTCTTTTAGAGATATTATCAAATGATGGTGATACAAATGAGGTCCACACACTCTCTTTCTTCCCCTCCATATATTCATTCATAGATCCATTGCAGAAAGACAAATCAATATCTCACTGTCATTTTTTGGACTTTTGATCAAAATTCGTATTGTTTGGGACAATTTGTTTCCCATGAATACTATACTATCTTCACTCACACACAACATTATTTATTCACATATGAATATAACATACACAACATTATATATTCACATATGAATTAAAGTTCCTTGTACATTTCTTTCCAACATGTCTTCTCTCTCTCTACATATATTGTGTACGTACAAAGAAGTTTTATATATTTTCATGTTGTTTGAAATATATATATATATATATAGAGAGAGAGAGAGAGAGAGAGAATTAAGTGAAGAATGTTATATACTTGTATATATGTATGGTGTGTTTTGGAGGTATTTGTGTTGCAATAGATGTATGCATAGTAGGGTCATTGTCCTTGGAAGAGGTAGAGAAGATGATGGTGATATTATTCTTATATGAAAGAGAATTGAAGGTCCACAGGAAGAATTCACAGTTTCTCTTATGTTTATTAATTAATTTTTGGTTTGGGTCCACTTATTCTTGTATATATATTTTGTCTTAGTGAGTGGTAGGTTGCTTTTGAAGTCTCAACTTCATTGACTGACAGCCATAGATCACCCAATCACCAATGCATATTTGAGATCAAGTATAAGGACTGAAAATGTATCTTGCTATAACTCAAAGGCATGTAATTCTAAATTACTTTGAGGGAGTCTTTTTGTAAGATTTGGTACACTTTGACATATTATCAGGAAGGATAGGTGGAATACACTTTTTCTAATTAAAAAAGTTTATAATTAGTTTATAAATTTCAATCTTCTTTAACAGATTTACTAGCTGGCTTAGCAACTAGCCTCATCTTCAACAATTGGCACATGGAAATTAAGTTATATAAAGGACCACTAAACTCATTATTTTATACAATATGTGTATTTTGAAAAATGATTTAATATTTAAACTCGGATTTGTGGAAAAATAACAAATAAAACGAGAAAAAAAAACTCTAGTTAACAGTCGAAGTCTTGGGCTTATTGTTTTTGCTAATTGGGATGTTTTCTGTTTCTTCTTATGAACAGGTCATCTAAAAATATGATATCTTAAAATGTTGTTCCCTATAGTTAAAAATTTCAAAAGACAAATTACTTAAACTTATTTATACCATTTAATGTTTCCAACAAACTTGACATCAATAAGCCTAAAATATGTTAGAACATTTTCAACAAGTTCTTTATACTAAAGAAAATCGGGATTCTGAGTAAGTGTGAAATTTTCGGAATTTTGAAAATTTCTTAAAAATGATTATCATAAAAAAGGTAATTTTTATTATATTCTTATCAATAAACAACTTTGAACTTAAATTCTTAGGTATTTTTTTATTATATAAAAAAAATATTTAAATAATATAATTAATATTATAATTAAAAAAGACAATTGGAATTCAATTATTTTTGTAGGTTAAAAAAGTAAATAAATTCGACGAGGAGACTGTCATTGATGATTATTTGTGTTATTGAATATGGACCACATATTTACAAATATGGCCCAGTTGCAGATCAATAAGCCCAAATTGTGTAAGTCCTGTTGGGTCATCCAATTATTCCTTTTGGGTTTAAGACAGTAGATAAATATATAATTCTAGAAAATAGATTACTATTATTATGAATTCGTAAAGTAAGAATACAAAGAAAAGGAGTCTCTGGTTAGAAATATTAAGTAGTGATTAATGTAACTAAAAAAAAAAAAAAAAAAAAAGTCTGTTTAGTTTATAAAATATAATAGGCCTGCAATTAAAAACCATTTTTTTTAACAAAAGACAATGTATATTATGTCATTTTTTACATAGGGTGAAAACATATGGATAATTGCCAAACATGAATCCTCATCTTCATCTTCTAACGTAAATAAAAGTAATAATATTATTTTATTTTATTTTAGCTTCGTATAGACACCAACTTCCAAGTCTTTTAAGATATCATAATAAAATGAAAACCATAAAAAATTCTTAACGTAATCAATTAAAATTTTATCCGATCTTCACATTTACAAAATTTTGTCCAAAATTGCTAAAAAATATGTAAATATGTCGGGCTGGCCCAGCAAACTTGACCCATGAATCAATGTTTGTATTTTTTAAAAAATGTTAGCCCAAAACCAATTTGAGAGTCGAGACTCGACAGTTAAGAATCACGGATTCACCGGAACTGTCACGATTTGACGCACTCACCGGAAACCACGTTCTCTCGTCGTCCGGCGGTCTGTTGGCTGTTGCTGATCTGCTTCTCACAGTCTCAATCCTTCTCTCTCTCTCTCTCTCTCTCTCTCTCTCTCTCGGTAAGTTGAAGATTTCTAGGCTTTAGGTTTAGTAATCGCTCTTAGATTTGAGTGAATGATATGTTTGGAATATGCTTATTTTATCTTGAATGATTTTATTGTCTTAGATTCCATCCTCCAAAACTTTGATATCGGTGACTATAATTTACACGTTTACTTTGGATTTGGGAACTTAAACTTTTAGAATTTGAATCTAAGTTTATGATAAGCGTTAATCTGTCATATGTTGTTGAGAATTTGAAACTAAGTTTAAGATAAGGTACATAAAACTAAGGTTGATGTGGATGTTGCTAATTTGAATCCTTTGGTGATTATGTGCACTAAGTTTGGTGATTTGAGGAGTGCCTAAAAGGTGTTCGATGAAATGTCTCTTAGAAAGATAGTTGTACAAAGCCTCAGACGAAAGTGCATTCCTTTATAAATTATCTAGGTTAACAATCAACATAATTCTGTTCCGTCGTTTGGAATCCTTGTTGAAAACGTACAGAAAACACAAAACTTGGACTTGGTCACTTTTTGTCTTTCTTGAAGACGATAACAACTTACCCAAGAAATTGTTGTAGGTATAACTTATAAGTTGTTTCAAGGTTGCTGGAGGTATATGACTATATGTGATTAATTCGAGTCGATTGTTTTTTTATCCTTTAGTATCTTGTGCTTACTCCTTCAGGTAACATGCCTTCAAAATTACCTCTGTTTAGTGTTATCATAAAAGATTATATTGTTCTTGTTGGCTGAGTAGATTGTATACTTGTAATTGACTAATTTACATAATAACATGTAAGAATTAGAAGGCCACCCTAGATCCAAATCATATCTCTGCCGTGCATGCATGGCAATCCTCACTATTGACAAACGGTGGATAATAGTTCTTTTTAATGTCATAAACTTGAAAGTAACTTGAATTAAATTGTTTTTTTAATTCAAGTTATTTTTGTCTGCATAATGTGTGCTATTTCCTATGGCTACATACCAAACATAACATACATTACATAATAAACGAGTACAAGTTGATGGGTAAAACATAACATACCTGTGGGTAATTACCGATGGAAACTTTCCTGTGTGATTTTTGTGGGTAAAAGTCATTTGTTTTGTAGTGACTCCAATGGTTGTCTTGATGAGGAATAAATCCTAATAAACGAGTGTTGTCTCGTGTAGATTTCTGATTAATATATCACAAAGTTTATTTAACTAAAACAAAAGTAATTTGAAACTGATACTGAAATTCTACTAGCGAAACTAAAACCCCATTATTCGACTCTACATACATACTACTCTAAACAATAATTTGAAGCTAAAGTGTTCAACTCTTATTACCTTAACTTAGTGCTTGAATGTTGAAGAAAACCTCAGAATCCTTAGGTCTTGGTGTGTTGCTTTGTTCAATGCGTTTTCCCATTTGGATTTTGGTGGTTGTTGAGTTGCTGCTATATATTCAAATGGAGATTGAATCAAAATTTAACTATGAATAAGGAGATTGAATCAAAAACCTTTGTAGGATTTTGGATCTCTTGTCATTTTTCTCCCAAACAAAATATAGATATTCTATTTAATCATTTATTTATAGGAAAGTGCATACAGATAATAAAAGGCAAGTCCTGACAATATACAAACCATAGTGTTGTTTGGTGTAGATTATTGATTAATATAGCATAAATTTTGTTTTGAATTAAACAAAATTAGTTTAAAACTGTTGCTGAAAATCTACTATCGACGGTCGGCTACTAGGCATGTTGAATACTAGATTTAGGGGTTGTTTACCAAGTTTTTACCTTATCGGGTAACATTCTTGGCGATCGAAATGGATTAACAGTAAGTGTTTATAACCCTGTAAGTGCTTATCACTTATCAGGTAAGAGCCATAACTCATAACCATCATTTACCAGGTAAAACTTTTGATCCTTGTCTTCCCTCCTACCGGGTAAGTCGGTAAGATTCTCGGTCCTTGTTATGTTCACCTCGTAAGGTAATTGAACAGATAATGTAGTTAATGCGATACATACATGTATCTATACGTAAAAGTAAAAATGTATACGTAGAAAATAAGAATATGGATTCCATCAATTACACACATATTAATTAGCATTTTATTACAACAAATAATATAGCATAATATCCTTTTATTTTGAAGTCCAGAAGTTATCTTCTTTAAATATTAAATTGAGTGTGTTGAGAAATATATAATTACTAAAACATCGTGATCCAGATATTGCACCAAACATCATTCCTCATCTCATCTTCAAACCTAAATAAAACCAAAAAATAATGAAATTATGTTAGCTTCACACAAACACCAACTTAACTAATAAATTGGAATTAAACAACTATATATTGCCTTTGACTATTGTAATTGATTTCATCTTTTAAAATCACCGTGCTCTCTAGCCACCTTGCGTAAATAAGTATAAAGCAATATAATTCAGTGGCGGAAGTAGGATTTTTGTTGAGCAGCTGCACCTTTAAGGTGAATCCAAAAGGTGAATCCAAGACTCATAAAAACATAGTCTAATTAGTAACTATGGAAAAGTCCACACCTGGAGAATCTTAATATTTGCGGTCCATGTTAGATATAAACTTATTATTTTATAACTCAAAATCTTGTTAAGTAATCATTTTACAATAAAATATTTAGTCCTAAATATAGTAATAAACGATATTTAACCTAATCAAAGTAACAAATAAACAACATTTATCCCTAGGTAATCACAATCAATGAAAAAACCACATAAATATTTAATAAAAAATTAACTAATATATTATTATATTATGAAGAGGTCTTACCAAAGAGAGAAGAGCACCGAGGTCATGGCTCCTCCCATGAGCGCGTTAAGCCATCAGCTTAGTCAATATAAGTTCCTATATGGAAACAAAATATAAAGGAATACATTTTAGAAACTCCATTTAAAATAGCAGGAAAAGAAATCATAGCGAGTACGTAAATGTTCTTAAATAAATTACAATCTAAAAATTTCACTGTCATACTAATTTCTTGTTTTTGTTACAAATAAATCATTTTATATTAAAAGTATTAACCTTTTTCTTTTCAAACAATTAATAAAAGGACCGACTATATTTTCAATTAATTTTTATAACATATAAACAGTGAAAATCAAGAAAGAAAACCTTAAATTGTTTGCATTTACATTTTGTTAATACTTAATTAAACACCAAGTCTTGCAAACCATACATGGTCCATGCATTTCACAAAATAGAATGATTTGTTTAAAAAGAAATCAAACTATGTCATGGAAATTATATAAAAGGGGAACAAGAAATTAAGAAAATAAATTTAGAGGGAGAGAATATTACCATTGTGTAGATCTAGATTGGGAACATGAGAAATTTTAGGCCAATCTTCACCCTTTTCTTTCTCACACCTTCTCTGTAGAATTTCACATCTCCAAATCTTAAGAGAAGTTAATTCCTTGAGCCCATCCGGCAAACAATGTAATTCAGGACAATCTTCTATATGTAGTTCACTCAGTTTTGGAAGGTTACTAGGCAAAGAAACCAACTGATTACATCTACGTATAACCAACTCTTGTAAACTAGGAAATTCATCATCATCCAAACACTTTAGAACTTCCATGTCCCATAGCTCTATAACCCTAAGGCTAGGTAATTTCCCAAGTGATGGAATACTTGAACATCTCCAACAATCCATAAATAAAATCTTCACCAAATTCCCTAATTTCATCATCCAACTTGGAGAAATCATCTTTTCCATGTAACTGTCTATTCCCAGCTCCTTGAGACTCGAATTTGGTTCCAATCCCTCAAGTACCTCTTCATTAATTCTTCCACTTATGGTGTATGGCCAACGTAATACCAAAGATATCAAATTTGTTTTGTTTTTAAGTTTGGCACTCTTGGCATCTTCTAAACCTCCAACATTCTCAAGATTTTCTAATACCATCTTCTCTCCAAGAAGATTTAGATTTCCCAGTTCCCTTATTTTAGCCCCTTCCTTAAATCCAACTTTAAATATTTCAAGTCTTCTAAGACATGATAATTCTTTTATTCCAACAGGCATACATTCGAGTCTCCCGCAACCTTGGTTATAGAGACATTGAAGATTCTTCATGTATCTTACACCTTCAGGCAACTTATATAAGTACAAACACCCTCGCACATTCAATACTTGCAAGTTATGGAGATAAACAATCGACTCCGGTAGAATTTCTATGTTTGAGCCTGATATACTCAGGTATCTCAAATGTTTCAACTTGCAAATAGATTCTGGCAATCTCGATTCTTTGATTCCATTCAAAAGCAATGTCCTTAGATATAGATGGTTGGAAATTTGGCTGATGATGTCATCTTTGTATTCATCAACAAACATGAATATTGATCGTAAAGATCTTAGTCTTTCCAAATCTTGGTCTACAAAGGAAAACTCCGAACATGTTGACCTGAAATGAAGAACCTCTCCCTTACCGGGGGTAATCAACGTCTTGCCAGGCACAATAACATAAAAGTCATGTTTCATCACACTTTGTGCTAGATCGTGCATCAAATCATGCATTTTACATACCAACTCACCATAATTGCGATAATCATTTCTTTCTTGCACATCCTGAAGGAAGGACCTCGAAACCAAACGATTAAAAATTTGGTCGCCAATCTGATGCAAAGTTTCATGTTCTCTAGTGGTGATAAAGCCATTTACCATCCACAAGTCTATCAATAAATTTCTACTCATTAGATAGCCTTTAGGAAACAAACAACAATAAGTGAAACATCGTTTCTCATCTGGATGCAAGTTATCGTAGCTCAACTTCAAAGCCGGTATAATACCTTTTTCTTGCAGCTCCCATACAACACTATCATTCACACTTTCCCACTCACTAAGATTATGTTTCAACGACATTAGGCGACCCAAAGTATTCACTGCTAACGGCAATCCTTTGCATTTATCAACTATCTCCTTTCCGATAGACTCTAGCTCTCTTATATTTTCCCCATCCCTTCCCCTTCCAGATGCAAATGCAAGCTTCTTGAATAATGACCATGAGTCATCTTCAGACAAACAGCCCAATTGATGCTGGAACTCTGGATACTTTGCCAACATTTGGCTAGTTGTCTGATTTCGTGCTGTCACCATAACAATGCTACCTTTTGCTGCACCACTTAGTGCTTTACTTAATTCGGCCCAGTTGTTCATGTCTCCTTCCTCGATCCACACGTCATCCAATACAATCAAAAATCTTTTTCCCTTTAACTTCTTTTGAAGCTCTACATGCATCACAGCCAATTGCGAGAATTCGCACGGGCATTTATCTATGAATTCGATGATTCCTTTTGTTATTTTCTTAACTTGGAACTGACTTGAGACATGCACCCATGCTTGTAACTCGAAATGTGCCTTCACCCGTTCATGGTTGTAGACTAATTGAGCTAAAGTAGTCTTTCCCACTCCCCCCATGCCCCATATAGCGTACACCCGAAACCCTTCAATATTGTCATCTCCAATTATATATTTGCTACATATTCTCTCGACCACTGTCTTCACCTCTTCGTCTCTTCCATATATCTCAAACACTGGTACTCCTGAGGTAGTTTCATCTATGTTTGTGGTCTCATCACTAACTCCTGCGTCCACACTTACGATATTGCTAATCAAGTGAAACCTGGATTTTTCGGCCTCAATGACTTCCAATTTCCTCAATATGGTTTTGATTTTATTAGCAACCCTAACACGGACCAAAAGGGGGTTATGGTTGGAGGAGAAGAAGGCTCTTGCCTTGTATTTGATGCCCTTTTCTATTTCCTTGTGTAGCATCTGGATCTTAGTGTCCGCTAAGACATCATCGAGAAAGTTTTCGACCTCCAAAGATGCAGATCTAAGACGGTTGAGCCATTCGTTAACAGCCTTTTGCTCCCTTTGTTTCTTCTCTGCATCGGCAAGAACAGCTTGGATCAAAGTGTAAGTCTCCCTAAGAGCCGATACATCAGCTTCGAGTCTCTGAAGCCGCCTAAACTCTTGGAAAGTGGTAGAAGCAAGCTTCCCCAACACATCACTCACAAGCCCAGAAACAATTGCATCTGCCATGATTCTTGGAATCAAAGGTTTGAAAATGATAAGGGAAAACTGATGACACAAAGAAAGACCAAGGGAAAAAGAAGAATGAAAAAGTCTCCGATGCAGGCTGTTTAAGACTATATATTTTTTAATTTAGAAGCCATAACATTATTTCCCTTTATTAATACATATCGATTCCTTACATTTTTAATATAAATATATATAATCGAACTTCTGTTTTTTTATATGACCAAGAATATAAACAAGTCAACTAGCTAGTTAGGTTTTCTTTAAGCCTGATTATATGTATTTACATAGTAGATCGATCTAGGGGTTAAAAAAAATTAGATCCAATGTTTAGAAATCTTGTAAAAGTAATAGTATAGGAAAAATGTAACCCACCACAATTAAGTATGGTTTAATATTAAAAGAAAACCTTACACGAAATCATGCAGTTTTAATTTTATGCAAAGAGAAACTAAACCCAAGTACTCCAAAATCACAACAATGAAGTTGATTGTTATTTCAATTGTGTAATTCTTCTTTGAACAGTTCTATCTGTACCATATAGAGAATTTTACTCTATTTCATATAGAGAATTTTTAATCTTTTCGGATGTCTTGCCTCCTGATTACACTGCAAAATGAGATTACACAAATACATATATATAAATTTCAGAGGTAATTATGAGACGTATTACTTTTGATTTCTAATAAGAATTAGAGAAACGCTAAGCACAATATAGTAATTGTTACTAAACAGTACAACTTGGGCCCCAAAATATTGGAACCACGTTCAAATCCAACATGTAAACATAAACATGCTAAAGAACGACTCTTTAAAATTGTGTTAGAAATTATATTGTAATGGATTAGGAACAATTATTATAAGGTGGTAGTTGGAAAAAGCCGAAGACTAGGAAACTAAAACAAATAGGAATGCTAGAAATTTATTCATTAGAATATAACCATTATTATATATGGTTGTTGGGAAAAAACAAAGATAATATATAGAAGGAAAAATGACTCCAAAATGCTGGAAATATTGCTTATGGGCCATTATAATATATATGGTGGTTGGAAAAAAAATATAAAGAAAGTAAAATGACTCCAAAATAAAGAAATAGGAATGCTGGAAATATTGCTGTAAGAACAATTATCATATATGGTGATTGGAAAAAAAACAAAAATAATAGTATAGAAAAGGAATAATGACTCCAAAATAAAGAAATAGGGACGGTGGAAATATTGGTGTGGGAACAATTATTTGAAACTAGTTTATGATAAGCGTTTATCTGTCGTATATTCCTGAGAACTTGAAACTAAGTTTAAGATAAGGTACATAAAACTAAGTTTGATGTGGATGTTGCTAATTTGAACCCTTTGGTGACTTATGTGCACTAAGTGTGGTGATTTGAGGAGTGCCTAAAAGTTGTTCGATGAAATGTCTCTGAGAAAGATGGTTATTGCACATAGCCTTAGACAAAAGTGCATCCCTTCATAAATTAACTGGGATAACAATTAAACTCGTTCTATCGTTTGGAATCCGTTTTGTTTGTTGAATAGATACAGAAAACACGAACACTTGGAGCTGGTCACGTTTTGTCTTTTTTAAAGACAAAAAAGAATTACCCTAGAAAGAGATTGGGGGAAGTAAACTTGCGGTAGGTATAAGTTGTTTTAAGATTGCTCGAGGTATATGACTATATGTGATTAAACTGAGTCGATTGTTTGTGTATCCAAATGTATCTTGTGCTGACTCCTTCACGTAATGTGCATTTAAAGTTATCTTATTTTAGTGTTGTCCTAAAAGATTATGTTGTTCTTGTAGGGTTGAATAAGGTTTGTATGCTTGTAGTTGACTAATTTACTATTTACATGATATCATTTAAGAATTAAGAGGACCACCCTGGATCGAAATGATGGCACTGCCCCTGCATGCCAACTCTCATTATTGACTAACAGTGGATAATCATTCTTTTTTAATGCACAAACTAGAAGTTACATGAATTAAATGGTCCTTTTTGATTCAGTTTACTTTTGTATGTGTAGCATGTTATTTCCTATGGTTAAACTGCGTGAAAATATATTTTAGAAGTTACGTTAATTAAATGAAACACCAAGTCTTGCAAACTATGAGGCCATTTCTTTCATAAGAACAGATTAGTTTATAATGAAAAACCAAATAAATTAGTTTAAAGAAGTATTAAAATTATATATTTTGATGTTATGGCAGGGAAAAGCGGAAGAAGTGGAAACGGAAGTAATCGTAAGAGAAGTTAGCTCCTTGAGACCATCCGGCAAAAAATGTAAGTTGATACAATTATTTATAGATAACCAGCTGAGTTTTAGTAGGTTATTATGCAACAAAACTAAATCCGGTACCCATTCTATGTCTAATCTCTTTAGTTCTGGGAGGTTACTAGCTAGGCAAAGAAACAAAATCCCTCAAGATGATGAATTTAGACAAGCTAAGCTATTATATCCACTTAAAAATCAAAATATTCAATCATCTGTGTTGTGAACTGTTAATAGATATAGCAGAAAAAACATAATTTAGTAGACCACCCATCTAGAAACGGACACTCTTTTAACTTTTGAAATCAGATATGCATCCTCTTTAACTTCAAAGATTGATGTATATTCTTATATGCTTTCACTGAATCTGATGACAAATGCAACAAACTATAGAGTGTCAGCATCAACTTTATAACAAAGTAATTGAAATTTTGGTTTTGTAAACAAATAGTCCATTTGATCCAAAAATCAAAGTGTACCCTTCTTAGTTCTTGCACAATATTAATGGAGTAAATGCATCACATACCTATACAGCTAAATTCATCAACAAATATATGGTATCATCAAGAAAAGGATTTATTGCAGTCAAAGCATATCCATGAATTTCATCATATTTTTTTTTTGGAAAGGGTATCCTAGGTATTTGTCTAGACGAATCCTTGACAATTTTAAGACTGCTAAAGCATAGCAGTCCTGAGATAATTCCTCAGTGGCCACAAGTTGTTTACGCCTGGATTCGAACCTGGGGTAAGCAAAACCCGAACTGAAACCGATCCGAAAATTAATTAAAAACACTACCCCGAAAACCGACACTTGAATTGTCCCGAACTCCAAGTTTTTTCCGGATACGTATGGTGAGGTTGGGTTTGGGGTATCGGGCCCCGACTCATCACCGTCACTTACCGAGTAAAACTTTCGATCCTTGTCTTCCCTTCTACGGGGTAAGATTCCCGGTTTACCCGTAATTGGTAAATGCTTATCAAATTAAGTGTACAAGTAAACGACCGCTTAATGTATTAAGCATGATGTAGTTAATGTGATACATACATGTATCTATCCATAAGCATGATGTAGAAAAAAAAGAATATGATTCCATCAATTCTCCAAATTAAGCATACCATCAACTACACACATGTTAATAATTAGCATTTTATTACAACAAATAATATAACATAATATCTATGTATTTTGAAGTCCGGAAGATATCTTCTTTGAATATTAAATTGAGTCTCTTGAGAAATACATAATTACTAAAACCACGTGCTCCATATATATATTGCACCAAACATCATTCCTCATCTCATCTTCAAACCTAATTAATAAAAAATTAATGAAAATTATTTTAGCTTCGTACGTACAAACACCAACTTAACTAATAAATTGGAATTAAACAAATGAAAATTAAATAACTATCGCCTTTGACTATTGTAATTGATTTCATCTTTTAATATCACGGTGTTAGCCACCTCTTGTAATCTAATTCAACGACGGATTTAGGATTTTTGTTGAACAGGATGCCCCTTTTAAGATGAATGCAAGGCTCATAAAAACAGTCTAATTAGAAATTATGTGGAAAAGTCTGCATTTTGACCCGAGAAAAAGTCAATATCCAGAGCACCTCTTAAAATGTAAGTGTATACCTTTCATACCCAAAAAATTTCTACTTGAAAAAAATCGATTGACCTGATGCATAGACCTCATGAGTCCATGATCCAACCCTCGTTAGGGACTAATGGTTGGTGGATAATGTTTCCTTCTTTTAATGTCAAAAACCGGAAAATTACATGAGGTAAATGATCCCTTTTTGTTAATTCCTCACTTTACTTTTATATGAATAACATGTTATTTCCAATGGCTAGATCGTGGGATTCTATTTAAAAAGTTAATCGTATAATTATTTTAGAGACATTTTAAAACTAAAGAATGCAACCAAGACAACATTAATATGAATGATGTTTTTGCATGCAAGGAGAGAGAGAATGTTATATAGAGAGAGGGAGGTTCAATTGAAAACCGAATCTTAGGTTGTGAACCGGGGACACAAGACAGAATGCCATGTGTCCACGAGTGTCCACATTCATTATCGATAACGAATGTGAATGTTCATGAAATATTCATGATGAATAATACACGATTCATGATCAAATATTAATTGATACATTCATGATGAATAATCCGTGAGGATGTGGGACACATGACACGTTCTCGTTTGTCCTCTGGTTCATAACTTAAAATTGGTTTGCAATTGAACATGTCCTATATATATATACACCCAAAAATCATATAACAGACTTTGATATGTTAAAAACACTATGAACCAATATTGACTTTCATAATTATCTTATTTATTATTTTATCGATTGTTTCTTTAAAAAAACCCAATTTTTATTTTGCTTTTGAAACAACAGTTTGTTTAACCAATAAAACAACATATGGATTGATGTGTGTTGATTTGTTTACCGAAATTGATTACATCATTTAATCGTTAAACTACATGTCATTCGGGTTCAGTTATATCTTTCTTATAGTTTTTGTCCGCTAACCCATGTATTAACATGCATTTAATTTAACTCGCAAATTATTTAAAATCATTGTCCATTAATAATATTTAATTAATATTACAATTAAGAACATTTTTTGTTTGGTGTTATATCATCAAAACTTCATTTCAATATATTTGATAATCTTAGTAGATATAAAATTATTATTTTATTACTTAAAATTAATCTCATTAAGTAATCGTTTCACAATAAAATATTAGTCCTAATTAACTATAGCAACAAACAATATTTAACCTAATCAAAATAACAAATAAACAACATTCAGCCCTAGATAATCACAATCAATGAAAAGCCACATAAATATTTAATAAAATTTTAAGTAAAATATTATTATATTATGAACATGTCTTACCAAAGAGAAAGAAGAATATTGGGGTCATGGCTCCTCCCTAAAGCTCAGTATGCCTTCAGCCTCAACCTATATGAAAACAAAATATAAAGGAATACATTTTAAAAACTCCAACTAAAATAGCAGGAAAACAAATCATAGTGAGTACACGAGTGTTCTTAAATAAATTTTTCACTGTCATGCTAATTTCTTGTTTTTGTTACAAATACATCAAATTTATATTAAAAGTATTAACTTTTTTCTTTTCAAGCAATTAATAAAAGGACAGACTAATTTTTTTTATAGAGTAAACTACGATTTTTAGTTCTTATGGTTTTGTATTTATAACGATTTCCAGTCCCTATGGTTTAAAAACTGCTTTTTTCGTTCTTATGCTTTGCCTTTTCTTCTGATTTTTGTTCCTCAGACTAACTTTGTTAAATAAATCAGTTAAATAAAGGGTATTAATGTCTTTTTTCCTGTTTTTTATTATATATAATACATATTATCTATATCTATTATATTATAGGGGAGGGATCATACGAGAACCACCTCTCTTTAAAGGAACAAATGGACACATTATAAACCACATATGATGTGGGTCCCACATAATATTAATTAATCATTTCTGATTTAATATTAAATCATATTAAATCAGAAATGATTTAATATTATGCGGGACCCACATCATATGTGGTCTACAATGTATCCCTTTGTTTCCTTAAAAATCAAAAGTTCTCATTTGAATCTCTCCCTTATATTATATCCCAATACCCACTTCCATCTCTCCACACCTACCATGACCCTCTACCCTCATACCATCCTCTTCGCCTTCCCCATTCCATCGATGCAAGCTCTAATATAAACCAGTTAAATGTTACAAACAATATAAACTTGTATAAATCAATATAGAACCATCAAATGTTATGATTTAAAATAATATTACACATATGTTTGTTTTATAATATTTGTTTTCATAAGTTAAAAGTTTCTCATATATTTTTTTATGCAAAAGTTTCACTTGTATTTGTTTCATAATGTAAAAGTTGCACATGTAATTTTTCATAAAGTGAAACAAACATACGTGTAATAATATCTTAAATCATAGCATTTGATAATAAAAAATATCATGAAAAAAATTATTTTTATATTGATTTATATGAGTTTGTAACATTTAACTGGTTTGTATTTGAACCAGCCCCCCCTCTCTCTCAAATTTGGTTGTGAACGTGAGGACAAATGAGAGCGCGACACGTGTCTAAATATAGATTATTCATACTAAATACACAAAGAAATATTCAGTCTGAATAATGCTTATTCATACTGAATATATACTATATTCAGTCTGAATATTTCTTTGTATATTTAGACTGAATAAATACTATATTCAGTCTGAATATTTCTTTGTATATTCAGTCTGAATATTTCCTTGAATGGGACAATGTCGCACTCTCATTTGTCCTCACGTTCACAACCAAATTTGAGTTCTCATTTGAACCCGCCCTATATATATATATATAGGGGCGGGTTCAAACGAGAACTCAAATTTGGTTTTGAACGTGAGGACAAATGAGAGCATGACACATGTTATATTCAGACTGAAATAATCTACATTCAGACACGTGTCGCGCTCTCATTTTTCCTCACGTTCATAATCAAATTTGAGTTCGCATTTGAACTTTTCTTTATATATATATATATATATATATATAATAGTGTGCTTCCAAAATACATGCATGAGAATGGGTCTTTAACGTCAACATCCAGTCAAAAAGGGAAGCTTTAAAAACAGTGTGTAATGTGATTTCATAAGCTCACAAACTCGTATGGTAACCCACTTTCTACAGTGTTCGAAATACAAGGTCGTGCGACGTTTTTTTTGTCTTTACACTTGCTCCATAACTCACGTTAATTTATGTTTAATGTGCATTGGAAAGTCAAGAGGGCTGTGGACGGTTGCATGAAGCGATTTTCAGATTCCTTTGTTTATGGCTCTCCATGTTAATTATTATAGAATAAAAGTTGTGGCTTCTCTCCCAACTATGAGATAGATTAGAATGGCAAACATTTGTATTTCATCTTCATCGTTTTCTCCATTTCAATCTTAGATTGATGGATCTTTTTAATAAACGAACCCAAAGATTTGTTTTTGCCTCTCTCATTCATTATGTTTGATTAAAGAGAAGGTATCATTGGGTTTTGGTTAATCACATGACGCTTGCACTCTAATAAACCCGGAGCCGGAGTGGTGAGGTGGTGCGGTTTTGTACTCGCAGCTGTTGTGTTGTGAAGACAGGTCAAGAAAGAATGAAGAGATGGAGATCAATGAGAAGATTAGCTGGCGGTGGTGGTGCTTACCGGAGATAGAAGGGCACGGGTATATATATATATACTTTTAAATTATTAATAAAATTAAAAATGGTAAATCACTAAGTTACCCTTGATTTAACAGACCTTTTCTAACGTCATTAGTTACAAGGACAAAAATCAAAATAAAATGGAAACCATAAGGACGAAAAAAGCAGTTTTTAAACCACATGAACGAAAATCGTTATAAACACCAAACCACAAGGACGAAAATCGTAGTTTACTTTTTTTTTTTTTTTTTTTTTTTACCTTTTATAACATATAAACAATGAAAATAAAGAAAGAAAACCTTAAATTCTTTGCGTTTACATTTTGTTTAATACTTAAAACACCAAGTCTTGCAAAGCATATATATACGAGGGCAATTATTAAACAAAAATGAGAATGATTCGTTTGAAAAGAGGAAATTATATAAAAGAGGAACAAGATATTAAGAAAAGAAGTTTAGAGGCAGAGAATGTTACCTTCATATGTCCTCATATATACATCGAAGCAAGGATGCGTAGGTTGGGAACATGAGAAATTTTAGGCCAATCTTCACCCTTTTCTTTCTCACACCTTCTCTGTAGAATTTTACATTCACTAATGATAAGAGAAGTTAGTTCCTTGAGCCCATCTGGCAAACAATCTAATTGAGGACAACCATATATACATAGTTCACTTAGTTTTGGGAGGTTACCAGGCAAAGAAACTAAACCCATTGCGGAATTTATAACTAATAACTTCAGTTCTCGGAGGTTATTAGGCAAAGAAACTAAACTATCAGCCAGAGTTAGATCTAGTATCTCGAGTTTTGGGAGGTTACTAGGCAAAGAAACTAAACTTTCAGCCATAGTTAGACGTAGTATCTCGAGTTTTGGGAGGTTACTAGGCAAAGAAACCAACTTATCACACTTGCATATGTGCAACTCTTGTAAACTAGGAAATTCATCATCATCCAAACACTTTAGAGCAGCCATGTCCCATAGCTCTATAAACCTAAGGCTAGGTAATTTCCCAAGTGATGGAATACTTGAACATCTCCCACAATCCTTAAATTTGATCTTCACCAAATTCCCTAATTTCATCATCCAACTCGGACAAAATTTTCCCATGTAATAGGATATTTCCAACTCCTTGAGACTCGAATTTGGTTCCAATCCCTCTACAACATCTTCATCGTTTTCAATTATACACCTTTCTCTAACACTTCCAGATGTACCACTTTCTAGCCAAGATAAGCTCAAATATATCAATTTTGTGTTGTTTTTCAGATTGGCACTCTTGGCATCTTTTAAACCTCCAACATTCTCGAGTCCCCTTAATATGAACCTCCTGCCAAAAAGATTTAAATCTCCCAGTTCCCTTATTTGAGCCCCCTTCTTTTTACCAACAACAAACAATTCAAGTCTTCTAAGACATCCTAATTCATTCATCCCAACAGGCATACAATGGAGTTGACGGCAGTCTCGGTTATCGAGACATCGAAGCTTCTTCAAGTATCTCATACCTTCAGGCAAATTAACTAAATCATCACACCCTCGCAAAAGTAAGACTTGCAAGTTTTGGAGATACATAATTGACTCCGGTAGAGAGGATATGGATGACCGTGTTATACTCAAGTACCTCAAATGCTTCAATTCGCAAATTGACTCTAGGAATTTCGATACCCGCATTCCATCCAAAAGCAACACCCTTAGATATATATGCTTGGAAATTTCCCTAACGATGTTACAATTGAATTGCTCAAAAAAGACGAATAATGATCGTAATGATCTTAGCTTTTTCACATCTTCTTCGTTTGAGAAGGAAAAAGATGGACACGATAAGCTAAAATGAAGCACCTCATCCGGGGTTATCAAATCCTCCCTAGACTCGATAACAGAACAGTCATGTCTCATCACATGTCGTGCTAGGTCATGCATCAAGTCATGCATTTTACATACCAAATCCATTTCAATGCCTTCTTGCACATCCTGGAGGAAGGACCGTGAAACCAAACAATTAAAAACTTCTTCACCGATCATATACAAGTCTCTTCTTCCTCTAGGTGCAAGAAAGCTATTTGATATCCACAACTCTATCAATATATCTTTTCTCATTTGAAAGCCTTTAGGAAACAAACAACAATAAGCATAACATCGTTTCATATGAGGAAGCAAGTTATCATAGCTTAACTTCAAAGCCGGCATAACGTTATTTTCTTGCACCTCCCATACATCACTATCCTTCACAGTTTGCCACTCATTCGCACTACTTTTCGACCACATCAGCCCACCCAAGGTCTTCACCGCTAACGGCAATCCCTGACATTTACGGACTATCTCTTTTCCAATAGACTCTAGCTCATCCTTTATGCTTTCCACCTGCCTTCCACTTTCACTTCCAGGTGCAAATGCAAGCTTCTTGAATAACGACCATGAGTCTTCTTCAGACAAACATCGCAATTCATGTTGGAACTTAGGAACATCTGCCATCATTCTGCTAGTTGTTTGGTTTCGTGTTGTCACCATAACAATACTACCTTTTGCTCCACTACTTAGTGCTTTACTTAATTCATCCCACTTCTTCACTTCTCTATTCTCAATCCAGACGTCATCTAATACGATTAAAAATCTCTTCCCCTTTAACTTGTTTTCAAGTTCTACTTGCATTGAATCCAACTGCGAAAGTTGGTATGGGCTTTTGTTTATGGATTCAATGATTCCTTTGGTAATCTTGTTAACTTGGAACTCACTAGAGACATACACCCATGATTGTAATTCAAAGTGTGTCTTCACCCTCTCATGGTTGTAGACTAATTGAGCTAGAGTAGTCTTACCCACACCCCCCATGCCCCAAATAGCGTACACCCGTACCCCTTCGGTGTCATGTCCAATTATATCTTTTCTACATATTTCCTTAGACACCGTCTCTACTTCTGCATCTCTTCCGTATATCATGGATGTAGGCATGAGTGAGGAAGTTTCCATGTTTGTGGTCTCACTACCAACCCCTACATCCACACTTAAGGTATTGCTAATAAAGTTAAACAGGGATTTATCTTTCTCAATCATATCCAATTTTCTTCGTATGGTTTTAACTTTATTAGCTACCCTAATGCGAACCATTAACGGATTATGATTGGAGGTGAAGAAGGCTCTTACCTTATATTTGATGCCTCCTATTTCATTGTGTAGCCTTTGCAGCATAGCGTCAGTTAAGACATCGTCGAGAACGTTTTCGACCTCCAAAGATGCTGATCTGAGACGATTGAGCCATTCTTTAACAGCCTTTTGGTCCCTTTGTTTCACCTCTGCATCGGCGAGAACATCTTGGATCAAAGTGTAAGTGCCCTTAAGACCCGAAACATCATCTTTGAGACCCCGAAGCCGCTTAAACTCTTCGAAAGCTTTAGAAGCAAGGGTCTTCAACACATCACTCACAAGGCCAGATACAATATCTGCCATTTTTCTTTCAGGTTTGAAATATGAAGATGATGGAGAAAAAGTGTCAGAAAATGTGAGGATATGATGGAAAATACGTAGTATCGTTTTTATAGGTTGTTTAATGGGTAAAGAATAAAGAAAAGAATTTGGTTTTTGATATGGATAATTAAAGAATAAAGTCATAGAATTGATTTTGTAGGTTCTTGAATGGGTATCAAGTATCAATACTTTGCTTTTTGATATGAAACCGGATTTAAGTAAAGAATTTTTGGCATGTATAAATCACTCATGGATCTCTTTTTGATACAGTAATCTACTATAATCAATAATCCAAAAATGAAATATTGATTTTGATACAATATTATATTACATAAAAAAACTACTAAAATATCATAAAATAATAATAATAATAAACTATTAAGACGTCAATTCACACCCGATTTAAAGTAAAAACCATTGCTTTTGTACAATAACTTAAAGAATGTCACATTTTTATAACAACTCTTTGTAACGGTGGTTTCTCTAAGAACCTATATATTTTTTTATAAGAACCTCCATTGAAGATGTTAATATGCTTGATGCTTCTAGTTATGAAAATGTGCAAGTTGCTTGATTATAAAAAACATTAACGTATTTTTCTTGGATTCTTGTTTATTAAATAACTGTTGATATATAGAAGAGCGTTGGCTTCCGGTGAGAAAGAGTCCACCTTTGGATGCACATTAGAATGAGATACAGTATCAAACGTGAGTCATGAAAGTTACAGATTAAAGATAATTAAGGGTCCAGATCCCTTCTTACCATTCTCACCTTTAACTCTATTTGTCACATGATCCTATGTGATATACAAGATACATATTCTTTAGTTTTTATTTTTTTATATAACTTAGAGTAAATTACATATTTGGTCCTTGTGGTTTACACTTAATAACATTGTGCGTCTCTGTTTTAAAATAATTATGGATTTAGTCCCTGTGGTTTGCATTTTCACACGCCTTTGATCCCTATGTTCTAACACCGTTAAGAAAGTCTGTTAGATGAGTTAAATCATGGGGCATGTTAGTCATTTTACCCATTACCTTGTCTTTTATTAAAAAGTAAAAATATATTTTACATATAAATATATATATATATATATATATGTAGATTAAAAAGATAAAGACAAACACAGAGGCGTGAAAGCTCTCCCCCGGCCGATCATCATCTCCGCCGACCATCATCTCCGGCGTCTTCCCACCACACCAACACCATAAACCTCCTTTCTCCATCGTCACTTCGCATATATACAAAACACCAACCTCACAGGGACTTCATCGTCCCTACGACAATGCACAAAGAGGGTTGATTTTTAAGGTAGATTTTGAAAAAGCCTACGATAATGTGGAATGGGATTATTTAATCGATAGTATGCAAAAAATGGGCTTCGGAGGAAAATGGATAAAGTGGATAAAGGCGTGCTTATTCTCTTCTACGATGTCTATATTGGTCAATGGTAGCCCGGCGAAGGAATTTGTGATGGGTAAAGGGTTGAGGCAAGGAGATCCATTATCCCCTTTTCTCTTCTTGATTGTAGTTGAAGGTCTACACATATTAACGGAGGAATCGGTAAGATTGGGGCGTTTGAAGGTATAACCATGGGTACAGATGGTTTATCGATATCGCACCTACAATATGCGGATGATGCAATTTTATTCGGTAAATGGAGTTTGAGCAACCTAAAAAATATTCTTAAGGTTCTTAGATGTTTTCGCTTGATATCGGGATTAAAAATCAATGTAAGCAAAAGTAAAATATATGGTATTGGAGTATCAACGGAGGAGGTGCAAGATTGGGCTAGAGGTATAGGATGTGGATCGGGTTGCCTTCCTTTCACGTTTCTTGGCCTTCCGGTTGGGGTATCAATGAAAAGGATAGAGCATTGGAGGCCGGCTATCGAAAAAGTTAGCTTCATGGAAGGCGAAACTAATCTCGTTTGGTGGTCGTTTGACGTTGGTAAAATCGGTTCTAGGAAGCTTACCGTCGTATTTTCTCTCTTTATATCGAGCCCCGAGTGGTGTGATAAAAGAATTAGAGAAGGTAAAGTGTAGATTTTTTTGGGGAGGGGGGGGGGCGATGAGAGTGATAAGAAAGGTATTGCGTGGGTGGGTTGGGAAAAGGCAATAAAAAATCTAAAAAATGGGGGTTTAAACATTGGGAGCTTAAAGGAGGCTAATCGGGCTCTTTTGGGTAAATGATGGTGGCGTTTTCGGGTTGAAAAAAAAAATGCCCTTTGGGTTAAAGTTATCAAAAATCTTTATGGGGAAGGGGGATGTTTGAAAATAATGATATTGTTATTGGTGCAGGTCCAATTTGGAGCAATATAGCACAAAACGGGACTGTGATGGACAACTTCCTTCCCGAAAAAAATAGGTGAAGGAAAAGGAACAAGCTTATGGAATGAGCGATGGTTGGGAGTTCGCCCACTAAAAGAAGAGTTTGAAAGGTTGTATCGGCTAGAAACGGATAAAGAGGCAAAGGTAGCGGATAGAGGGGAGTGGACGGATGTGGGCTGGGAGAAGATCACCGAGAGGCAAAGAGCTTGGGGAAATCGACAGCCTAAATCGAAGATTAGAAGAACACAAACCCGAAAGACAAAAAAGAGGATAGAGAAGTACGGATGATCGACGAACAAAATAGTTTCAATGTAAAAAAAAAACTAAGCGAGGTATTGGAACAAACAGGAAACAGTGCATCGGATACGAGTGATGAGACGAGATGGACAACGATAATTCCAAAAAAGGTATGTGTGTCCAAAGGAAGAATACCATGTCGAACAATATTAGATGAGATGGGTATAGACATGAATACGGTACTATGCCCCAGGTGTGGGGAGGTTCCCAAAACGATAGATCATTCATTAATAAGGTGCCCGGATGTCAAACAATTCTGGAAGATAGTTGGTAGATGGTGGCATAAAAACCTGGAGTCGTTGGAATCAGTCCAAGATATAATCCATGGAGAAGATGATGCGGCCAGGAGTGTAGCGGTAAAATCAATTTGGAACGGGGTAGTATGGGCTGCATTATATATACTTCATTTGGTCACAACAAAATAATGTGGTATTCAAAGATGATAAAAGGAAGCTAATCGATCGAGTATACGAGTTCCAACTATTAACGTTCGACTGAATCAGAAGGCGGTTCAAAAAAAGCGAATCTGGATGGGAACAGCTGGTTAGCGGATCCAAGTCGACTGTGTTAAGGTTGACTGTCTCGAATGGGATGTTTTGCATCTCGCGAAACTCAGTTTTCCTACTCTTAAAGGTGGCTTTGAGCAACTGTTGCCTGGGATGGTAGACCTTCTGTGTTGAGCAACTCTTAAAGGTGGCTTTGAGCTGATTGGTTTTCACTTTTTGCTACTGCCATTTCCTTCTGTATGGAGTTTTGGTTTCATGTGGTGGTTGGGTATTTTGGGTGTAAAACTTGGTTTGGTTTTGAATGAATCTGCCTTTCAAAAAGAAACAGGGACTTGATCGTCGTATTATCTCTTGGTGATGTTGTGTGCAGGGACGGACCTGCTTTGGTTCATACTTGATACGGTCGTATTATCTCTTTGTCGAACGGTAAAATTTTTGGGTTTGTTAACGGTGCAACCGCGTCGTTTTCTAATGTGTCACCGTATGATATTCAGAAGTTCAAGGTGCAACCATACCTCGTAATCAACCAAAAAATCAAAAACAACTCTTGAAATCAACCGGAAAAACCTTTGAAATCTACAAAAAAAAACTCTTTAAATCAACCAAAAGCCCAAAAAAGTCCCTTGAAATAGATGGAAGGGTCAATGACGTGTCGGAAGGTTGTCGGAATTGATGAAAGGTTTGTGCGTTTTTGGTGTGCACTATGCAGTATTAAGCCCAGAGGGGTGTTGTTACGATCACCCATCAACAGACATCAAGCAACACAACTACCGATTCGGTTTCAAGACTGATCCAATTCGGTTTTAATTGTAATTTGAATTAATGCTTTTCTATTTCTAATAAATAACAATTATTGAAGTAAAACTTGTTCTTGTTCCTAAATTAGCACTGTTTGGTGAAACTTTTGCCTTGTTTGAATTTTCATTTTAAGCTCTTAATCACCACTTATGTCTGATTCGTTTGGACGTTTCATAACCATTTCAGAACTGAAATAAGACTTCAGACTTTGGCACCTCTTAAAAAAAACGCCACCTTTGTTTCATGAATTTAATTATGTCATTGTGCATGAGAAATACATTGGGGAATCTATGTTAGGTTTCATGAAGTTTTGGTACCATGAACCCAGTAATGGGATTCTTGAAACTAATTTCAACTAGTTGGCATCCTGCATTTGATGAATTCACGGTGCATTAAGTATTTATGGCATAATACTTTCAAGAATTAAGTTCAATTATCCCAATGGTATGTTGGCTTGCTTAAACTTCTTTTGTTGGAAAGTTGGGTTTCATGAAGCTTAGGTACTATGAATAATATTCAGTAATGGGATTCATGATCACTGTTCAGGTAATGAATGCTATTGTTGAGGGCTTGCTGATGATCGAAATAACACTAGAAATTCAAAAAGAAGGAAAGGTAATGCATAGCATAGAGTAAACATATTTGATTGAATAAACGGTGCAATTTATATTAGTTTATTACAATTGCAGAGAAGGGTGAAACATCTAAAAGTAAGAAGGCTGGATCTGTAGATCATCTGGAAGTAAGAAGGTGACGAGTAAAGAGTCATCGTCATCGTTGGTGAAGCCACATGTATAATTTATAGAAATACATATTAATGAAGTTTTATGTTATGCATAGCATCATCATTGAAAGTTGAAACTCTGTTGAGGACCTCACAATGGAGGTTTTATGTGTGCGAGTATAATATATATATATAATAATGTTTGTGCGTATAAGTTATTAAAAGAGACAAAAGGGAGAAAGAAGTGGATCATATTAGATGGTCCTTCAGATTTTTTTTAATATAAAATAAAGTAATAATGAAATGACAAAATTACCCTCCTAATTAACATATTTAACAAAGATATGTTAACAGACTTAGGAAACAGGAATCAAAGCCGTGTGAAAATGCAAACCACAGGGATTAAATCCATAATTATTTTAAAATAGAAACGCACAGTGTTATTGAGTGTAAACTACATGAACCAAATATGTAATTTACTCTATAATTTAAGATATGATCATTATATTGTTTTATTTCTCCTTCCATTATTTCCATCTAACATTTTTAACTCTTATTTGCTAATTGTACGTAGACAAATAAATCTTTGAACAAAGCAACACAAATTAGTTTAGCTTTATGGTTTAAAAATGAACATATTTAACATATTTTATTTAGGAAAATTTTCAATTGTTTGACAATTGTATCTGTAAAATAAATAAGGGTATATATTTAATTGAGATATATTTAACAAAATATTATTAATCAATATTATTATTGTAGCATAATTACAAGAACCAATAATAACAATAGAGAGGAAGAATGACTATCAAGTATTCAAGTGAGAGAGTGTCGAAAATGACCGAAGTCTAGTGTCTCTAGAAACAAAAGACAGGAGTAAAAAAATCATTTTTAACTTGGAGTGTTTTAAAATTTTGACATTTATAGTGGTATCTTTCCCTCACCTTTATCAATGTAAGTTCGGCCCATCACGAGATATTCTTGTTTTCTTTCTTAACTCAAATGGAAATTAACATATTTTCTTACTATTTTTAGTTAATTATATACATTAGGACCATTTACTCCTTGTCTTTATTTCTTCTTTTTAACTATGGGCGGCCTCATCTAACAACGATTTAATGGTTGTTTGGTAGTTGCTGAATAATTTTAGTGCAAAATGATTAATTAGTCAGAATGATTAAGAGGTTCTTATGATATAGTATTAGTAATTGTTCACAGGGTTGTCGAGAAAGGAGGTCCTATCTCAAGTGTTTGTATTTATGCTTTTAAATCTGTATACATTCAGTTATTTTTTTTAATAAAAAGCATGCAAAATGATTGAAATACTAATCACTTAACGAATTTCTTTAACAAAATAAGGCCTAACAGCCATTTTTCAAAGCAAAATGTGAAACATGGTGACTATTTTTGTAGTTATTGAAACAGATGAAGGGTTTTCAAGTATTTGGGTAAACCATAGGGACCAAAAGCAAAGTTAATTCTAGATTAAAGGATGGATAATTAAAATATGAATAGAAAGGGATAAGGTAGTACAAGTATTGATGCAGATGGTACAAGTTGGATAGGAAGTTTGAATTCCAAAGATGTCAGTGTGGGATGTTGGAAACACAGAATCAGAATGTTGTGACATTTGCATCATAAATCCATAATCAAACAAAGGAATCTTCCATCTTCTCTCTCTCCCTTTCTCCCACTATACCCCATCTCTTTTGGAATCAATTTTTTATATTTCAGTTTTCTTTTAAATATAAGAAATTAATTATGATTTATACATCTTTTTGAAAAAAAATATATTGCAGATATTTGAAAAAAAAAACTATTGATTATGATTGTGTTTGGTACGTGAGATATAACGATCAGGGGTACCTATTAAGGGTCGAGCAGATTGTACTGTCTTCGTTCATTCGATTATTGTAAGAGAAAATAATTTAGGTGCTTGAAAGGTATAGCCACTGGATTTTAAAAGATGATATCAAATACTTTAAAACCAAATATATAACAAATATCAAACATTAGTAAGATGGTTTAGATATGTAGATTAAATCATGAGATACAATAGGCTGAAAATTCAATTCCTGCATATATTTATAGACATAACTATCATTACACCATGACGACAATTTTTTTTCCCGTTTTGATTTTATTGCGTCTCTTTAGAGATTTTTTTTATATTTTTTATTTGCAAATTCTTCTTAAAAATTGTTAGTTTTATTTTATTTTACAGACAACATATATTATGGATCCTTATCAAACAGTGTAACTTTCTCCCATCAAACAGATATCTTATGAACCTTTAATCCACTTTAAAGGTGCATCCACACGGATTTTTTTTGGTCCATTGATGACGATAAATGGATATTAGAGTAGAACATGAAAAAGTGGTTGTTTGGTTGTGGTTTCATAAAGTCTTGTACGAATAAAACCGTATGTTTGAATTAAATATATATTGGAAAGATTTTTGTGTCAGAGAGTTTTTTCATAAACTGAAGGAACATATTTTTTAATTGGAAATGTCGGATTCAGAAAGAAAAACTTAAACCTTTTGTATAAAGCTTTCCCTATAAGCTTACTAAACAAGCCAACTTCTATATCATTAAGCGACTAGCAAATAATTATGTATAGCTTATCAAATAAACGATGAGTCTCGTTTAACTGCCAACGAATATACCTGACTATGGAAAAAAATACGTTTTTTTGTTGTACTAATATAGGTGTAACGAAAAGCGCATAAATAAAACCCTTTAGAGTTCAAACACCAATCTACCTGCTTGACTTAAATGATCAAAATACACTTATCATTTATCTTTATAACCATTTTTTCTCCCATCTTTATCTATTTATTGTTGGGTCCCTAATACCTAATAATCCAGTTTTGTAGGTATTAGGTAGTACGGACCCAATGATATTTAGGTAAACACGAGTAATTTAAACTAGGAGAATGGTGCAATTTCTTTTATACAACCTTGTTAACTGTTTACATAGTGAAGACACCTTTCCAGTAGGGGTGCTCAAAAACCCAATCAATCCGACCAACCCGATCAACCCAACCCAACGTAAAATAAATCAACCCGAAGCAACCCGATGTCTAATCGAGTAGTAAAAATTTCAAACGGAAGGTATTGGGTTGATATCGGGTTACGTTTATTTGAACCCAACCCAACCCGACATCATTTTATTTTTTGAATAATAATATGATTGTTGAGTATTTATTAATATATATTAGACAATTACACCATCACGTACTCTTTTCATATATATATATATAGTTAATCTATTTTCCATCTCTATATACTTTCCTTTGTATACATGTCCATTAAATATGAATATATATATATATATATATATATATAATTTGTATACATGTCCATTTACATAGTGAAGACACCTTTCCAGTAGGGGTGCTCAAAAACCCGATCAATCCGACCAACCCGATCAACCCAACCCAACCCGACGTAAAATAAATCAACCCGAAGCAACCCGATGTCTAATCGAGTAGTAAAAATTTCAAACCGAAGGTATTGGGTTGATATCGGGTTACGTTTATTTGAACCCAACCCAACCCGATATCATTTTATTTTTTGAATAATAATATGATTGTTGAGTATTTATTAATATATATTAGACAATTACACCATCACGTACTCTTTTCATATATATATATATAGTTAATCTATTTTCCATCTCTATATACTTTCCTTTGTATACATGTCCATTAAATATGAATATATATATATATATATATATAACATTAAGATGAATGTGATATGATCTAAGAAATATGAATATGTTGTACCAAATGGCTTACAGTGAAAAAGAAATTATGAGAAGACTAGAGAAAACAAAATATTGAAGGTTAGGAGAATATTTTGTTGTACCAAAGTGTTAACCCGACCAACCCGATCAACTCGACTAACCCGCACGAGTTGGGTTGGGTTGGGTTGCACTTTGGTTTGGGTTGGGTTGGGTTGAGATTTTTCAAACCGAAGACATTGGGTTGGGTTGTTGAAATGCCTTCAACCCGATCAACCCAACCCGTGAGCACCCCTACTTTCCGGTAATAATTCATAAAAAGTTGGTAAAACCCAAAGAAGTAGATCCACGCCATCTCTCATCTCTCCCCCTGAGATGGGCAGCAGAGAAGGGAGCAGAAGCAACACAACCCAAGAATTTGTACAAAGCAACTACCTTTTGCTCTTTAAAATCGTTTATCTTCATCCTCTTTCATCTTTTCTGATAATCGTGCTCCCATAATCCCTCCTCCACTTTCCTTTTTGGGTCTCGATGACGATGACGATGACAAGTGGTTTCAGATGAGATTATGGCTGCCGTGCTGTTTACAAGCAGTATGTCTCAAAACACCACCACCAATCTCAATGACGATGTGAAACCCACAATTTTCCATGATTTCCTCGGCCGTCAGTGTGCTCCGGTGCTTCACTGCGCCACCGCCGACGGTGGTTCTTCCCCTTCTCCTTCTGCATCCCGCGCCCGTGGTGCTCCCATTTCCACAACTTCTGATCTGGATTCTGGTAAGTAGAATTAGAACTGCCCATCCACTGTTTGATAAAATGTCTGCTGTTATTCAGATTTTTTTTTCTTTCCGATATAGCAATTTCAGCAAATTCCCATGGTCTGAATTTTCATTTCACAAGTATTTGTTAGAACGTATATATAAAGACTTGTGATTACGTGAGAACAGTTTTCGTGGAACCGGTGAGACACTTTTGTACACTTAAAACTTTATGGTAAAACACAATGTGAAAGGTAGTAAAGTAAAACACTATGAAGGTAATGTGAAGGTTAGGATTTTTTAACCTTCATTTTGCTGTGAAGTATTAAGTGTAAAATTGTGCTCTCAAACTCTCGCGTGAACCCAACCCTATATATATATACACATATACATACAAGCGTAGGATTGTGTGAGAAGTTGAGTTAAAGGTGAGAAGCGTGAGAAATGGATCTGAACCATTAATCACTTTTAATCTCATGTCCTCCATGAATTGCGCCTTATAAGGGGTATCTCGATGCATCTCCTTCCATTTCTCGTCCAACGGTGAATAACCATTTCTCACACTTCTCACCGTATGTAACCGATAGGGGACCTTTTTTAACCGATAAAATTGTAATAACCTTAATGACTAGTGCATCATATAATATTTCATATGGTATTTTTTCAATCCAAGGCTAGGATTTTGAATATCAATTAACATGTATTTGTTTCATTTCATAACATGAACTTTTTTACTGAGTTTCTAAAACAAAAGTTACACGTAAAAAAGTTTCACTTTGTGAATCACACACATGTGAAGCAAACACATTGTAAAACAAATATATGTTTCATCAATATATTAAATATCAGCCTTGAATGAGCAAAAATTATGTGAAACAATACATTAACATAAAATTTCTCACCTTTATCACAATATATGAAGTTCTCAGACGATTAAACTCCTATATCTGTATATATATTCATGATCGATTAAAACGAGTGGTTGAACACACCAGCGCTCATACCTGATGCTTTAATGGTGATCATATTGTCACATTAGTATCATAATTTGATAAATTTTCTCATTTTAACCATGGTAGACAGACAGGTTGGATCTCATCTTGAAGGGATACCATTTTATGGGCAAAAAAATGATTTTTCGTCCTCTGGAATCGGTAATCGATATGCAGGAAGTAAACGCAGTAACTCAGATTCTGTATCCATGGGTTCATCCAGAGATGGTGTCCCCAAAATCAGATCAGATTTTCCAGAAAACTCACACCTGATGAAGGTTCTTTCGAATATCGGGCAACAAGAACAACTAAAACGACCCCACGAACCTGAAGCTTTCATGGCTGCTTATCCAATAAGACCAACATCTAAATGGGAACGAGCCATTGCGGTTAACGTTGGGCCTGTATTGCAGTACCCTCCACGAGCTGGTCAAGCTGTACCATATCCATATCAAACACTTCCGAATCGATTTAAAGATTCCAATGTGGGTTCAGTGATTTCCCAATCAGCTGCTGATCAAGGATCTAGAACTGGAATCAAAGGGTCGGGAGTTTTGAGCTCGATTAACGTCAATAGTGGTGGTGTAGCTGAACCAGCTATCGGCAAACTTAAGTCTGCAATCAATGTTTCTGAGCCAGGGTCGTCTTCTCCTCTTCGGTAAACATTATAAACACTCGATTATCACTGTTTAATGAGCTTAATGAGACTTACAGCTTATTCGTTCAGCTATACATTACTGTTTGATAGTGGCTTAATGATATAGAAAGTGGCTTATTCAATAAGTTTTTAGGAGGGAGCTTTATGAAAAAAGCCAACTTTTTTCCAAACCTACCCCTCCCAATTAAAAAACACGCTCCTTCCCTCTATGAAAAAACCCTCCCAAACAAAAACATTTCCTATCTATATAGACAGATTAATCCACACAGACAACTTTGTCCATACATGACTTAATGGAAAACTAACCACACAGCCCCTCACTCTTTGCTGATATCCTAGATCTAACGTTGTAATGGTTAACATTTGCAGCCGGCAAGGTTCAACATCTACTAGTCGCCAGATGACTATATTTTACGGTGGTCAAGCTCATGTCTTCGATAATGTTCATCCGAACAAAGTCAGTTTTTTTATTTTTTTATCTTTGATCATTTTCGGTTTGTTCTAATGAATACAGTTTAAATGATCATTAAGAAAGAATATTTGTGAATAAATTCACTCTTTTTTTTTTTTTTTTTATCGTTATAAAGTTTTATAGATCATCTTGTTTGGTTTCCTTCAGGCAGATGCGATAATGGCTCTGGCTGGATCTACTGGTGCATCATGGTCAACAAGTTACTCGAATTCAGCCATAAAACCAACCGGTGGTGAAACTATTCCGGCGACCGGTGAGAACTCAGGCATGGGCTCCGGTAACTCTGGTTTGCCACGTGGAAGATTATATGTTGCTGGGAGTTCAAGTCCACGTGGAAGGTCAATGCTTCATGGTAAGTTTTTTCTATCATCTACCCTGCCCCATAAGGTCAAAGGTGATGGTTTTCAAATTCAAAATCAACATGTATCCTGCAATCTTTTTTGACAATTTCGACGATCATTTTACCTTCATTACAAATATTTAAACATTTGGTATAAGAATTTGAGATAAATATGTAAAATTCTAGTCAATTTTGGATTTAGAAAGTGATATGTTTGACCTCAAAAGTCAAAATGGTTTCTTTATTGCAGGAGGGCATGGTGGTGTTTTAATGGCAGATGCAAGACGGCCGACAACACGAGCTGCTGCAGAGCCGAGTACTGAAGAGAAACTGTGAGATATCCAACTGCAAATATTCAAAAACATTGAGTTTTAGGTGGCGTTTGTTTTTTAAGAGGTGCTAAAGTGTAAAGTCTGAAGTCTGATTTCAGTTCTGAAATGGTTATGAAACGTCTAAACAAATCAGACATAAGTGATGATTAAGAGCTTAAAAAAAACAAGGCCTTAGACTTTTTGTCCGTTGTATTTCTATCTTTTTGAGACGTTTCTTCCCGGTTTAGTTTTTTCTTTTTGTTTCATTTGGTTTTAGAACAATTGAGTTAATATGGGTTTGTTCTGTGATGCTTAACCTTAGAAATTTTTTCTTTGTTGTTTCTTGATTTGTTCCCATTTCTGATGTGATTCAACGTCCACGTTTGCGGTTTTGACTTCGAACCAATTTGGTGTCCGTGTTTATTTTACATTCTCTCTTTGAATATGGAATACATATAGTTAGTACCTTGGGGATCAAAATAACAAGTCTTATTCCTATTTTATAAGATTTTTATTTATTTAATTCATGTTCAATTTCTGACTGCTTACATGCATTCATATATTTCATGTTCACTTATCCGTACTTTGGTGTTTCATGTTCACTTATCCGTAATAGTGCACATTCGGCCCTCCTTCAATCTTTGTAATTTATGAGTATCTCAACAGCTTCTCCATAATATGATAATATCCTCAAAATAGAGAATTAAAATTCAAAACATTTAACTTCAACAGCTTTTTTTATTTTAGATATTACAACATTATATTATTAAAACATTCTATATTTTTATAAAATATTATTTTTTACACATAAACATTTAATTTTAATTTTTTTATTGGTGGGGCATAATCAAAAAATGTTTTCTCTCGTGGTAATCATTTTTGAGGATTTCTTTAAATTTGAAGATTTTTGCATCCTCTCTCGTATTTTCTTTATTTTAGATAAAGTTTTGAGAAAATTATTTAAGTAAAAAAGTTGTTCAAAATCCCGAATTTTTTTATTTTGAAAAAGCTATTGGAAATGCTCCTAAAGATGTTTAAATTAGTCTAAGGATGTTTAAATTAGTATAATATATATGTACAAGAAAGTTACGGCCAATATCAATTTTAATCTCACACTCACCCATGAATTGCACTTCTTACGAGAATTGATCTGGTACATCATGGTGTATTTCATTAATATCGATATTCAATTAAGAATGATACAACTATCCTGATTTTTCTTATGCTTCTGATGATAACTTATCTTTTTACCTGAACCAACACTATGATATCAATTTGATAAATAATACAATATTTTATTATTTTTAGTTTTCTTGGGATAGAAAAGCAGTAAACGGAACACGGTAAATTGCAATTTGGTCCACTTTCTCCCTCGCTAGGCAGTCCGACATTTGAGCCCTAATTGCCCAAATTGAAGCTTCGATTCAGGTAATCACTTCCCTCACTCTTGATATCACTTGGTTTTCTTGCGTTCCATCATTTATCGTCGTTTCATCAATGTTACTTATGTATTTGTTTACAATCGATTGCCAAGTTCTTGTATCATCATGTGATGGAGAACTCAAATTTGGTCCTTTTATCATTTCTGCATTTAGATTAGATCATTACTTGCACAATCTCTTATAATTTCACTCTGCGGTTGAAGATGAGATATTTGAATTTCAAAATAGATACGTGTTTTAGGCCCTTTTAAGGAAAATTGATTGCAAACGACGTTAAACGCTATAACAAATTACACATATAGAATGATCTCGGTGTTCAAATTTGCAATCAGATCCACATTGGGATGTTTTAGGTTTAAGATCAAAATTTAAAATTCATAGTGTAATTCGAGTTTTGGAACAGAGGGATAATCAGAAACCTTAATCGGCTATTTTGGTGCATCAAACTTGAAATTTGCAGTGATTATTATTTTACATGCTTTTGTTTAGGATTTAGGATTTAGGGTTTATGGTAATCTTAATATCTAATTTGTTATGTGTTGGTTTTGAATTTTGCAGTTATATCTTGAAGTTTCAACTTCATTCATGGATCCAGAAGCTGCACGCACTGCCCGTGAATCCCTGGAGTTAGTTTTTCAGATGTCAAACATTCTCGACACAGGGTTGGATCGCCACACACTTTCTGTGCTCATTGCTCTCTGTGACCACGGATTAAACCCCGAGGCACTCGCTGCTGTTGTCAAGGAGTTCCGTAAGGATCCACCATTGACATCCTCAACGCCAACAACTCCATCTGTTCCTTGATTCCCGTAAGTTTTTGTAAATCTTATTCCAATTTGAAGTTTTTTGGTTTCATTTTTCTTTGTCACATTGTTATAACATTCAAATGGCTTTTACCCCCATGGGATCTTTTTGTAATTTCTATGTGTGTTGTACTTTCTTCAATTTATGATAAGTATTCCATATGATGAGTAAATCTAGCAAAAATGCTTGTTACTTTGCAAACTTATGGAAAAATCACGAGTGAAACCGCACCATAAAAATCCATGGATGCTTTTTTAGTTGTACCCATGTATCTTTATGTTGAGCATATATACCAGCATTTGTTCCCAAAATTTGATATTACACACACACACACACACACACACACATATATATATATATATAATTAGTTAGGGTAAATTGCACCAAAATGGAACAAGGTATTAGGATGTTTAAAACAATCAAGATAGTTTTCTTTTGGCAAATTGTTATTCAATTTTTTTTCTTCAAATCGGTAATAATTATCTTGATCATCTCATGGACATTGCAATACTATCTTTTCCTAGATGTTTGATGAAAGTTGCATATATGTTCAAATGAGGATGGCAAAAAGAATGAGGTGAGAATAGATATCAACCGTCAGATAAGATGATCCAAGGACGTGATTAAAAAGGAAGTTGCAACCTTTTTTTAAAACAAAAAAGATTTCCCTCCTCCTTAATTTCTTAAACTGAAAATAGATGAAATATAACAAAATGTGCTTACTGAAAAAATGTGTCAAAGCAGCAAGCTCAAGGGGTTCAAGCTGAACCATATGTTGCTTATAATACTGCAGTCTATAGGATTACTTGCAACTTCTAATTCTTGGGATTGCATTGTAGTACTTTTTACCAGTCAATATGAATCTTTATCAACAAAAGAGATGACCCTTGATGTTGAATTACCTTTCTACCCTTTCCCTTCTTCAGACATGTCTGAATCTTTCAGGTTTACTCTTTAATGGTAAAACTAAGATGCTTTGTTCATGCTTAAAAAAGTTATTGGTGTGAAACTCGATCTTGATCTTCATTCTGCAAAAGTTTTTAATATGGGACTTAGGGGCTGTTTGGCGCAGTTGCTGAATGGTTTGGTGCAGAATGATTAAGAGGCTCTTATGATATAGTGCAAAATATAATATAATCATTTGGTAATTGTTCAAGATGTAATTAGGGCTCTTAATGATTAAGGGAGATACATGATACAAAATGATTCAGAGTGTTTTGGAACCATTAAGAGGCAAACTTATTTTTTGCCAAACAGGATTCACCTCTTACCGATTCAGAGGTTGCCTCTTAATGAAACTGTTAAGAGGTAGACAAACGGTTAATTAGTTTAGGTGAGTTTAAGATATTGTTATGAATCAGGCTTTTATATGTTTCTCTTATTTTATGTGCTGTAGGATAAACGAAAGGCAAGTGAATATAGGAGAACATGTTCCTGCCACAAAGCGGATATTAAAATTGTGACACAAACCTGAGAACGGGCGGATTTACATGATTCTCACTGGGTCTCGTGTCACCACAAAATTGTTTTAGCATAATGCAACTTTTTTAACTGTCCTTATGATGCCATCATTTTGTTTCGTTGTGTGTTACAGTGCTACCATTTGAATTTTTTTACGGATTCATCTTTGGCTGTTCTTATAGATTACTTGCAAGAAATTAGGATAGTAGCCCGACAAGTTGTCTATTTAGGGTGAAAATTTACGGTAAAGAAATAATGACTTGGGAAGTCGCACAGCTTGATGTACGCCCTTGGTCATGTGACCAAAAATATCACGTAGATGTTGCATAGTAATGGAACAAATGTCTTTTTCGAAGTGTATAGTATTTATATACGGTAAATACTCATACTCACTCAAACTCACCTTTGGTGATATCTAAACCCTTGACCTCTTGTTGAGCTATATCGGTAACAGACTTTGTTGGGCCATTGATCGTTTGGCAGAGGGTAGAGGTGGGCCTACAAAAGCCCGAGTGGGGTCCCGTGCACAGAGTCAAATCAATTTTGAAAGTAGATTTTTTTTAAAGGTGCACAAACTAAAAATTGAAAAAGAATAAAAGAGACATCAACCAACAAATTGAAGAAATTGAAAAAATTCTCTTGAAAAAACTTAAAAAAATATCTCTCGAAACAATCGAATTAGACTAAAAACACATGGGACGATTTTGCAAACAATTGTACAGGTCGCTTGCATGGGCAATCGACCAATAGATAAGTGCTGGTTAGGGCATATTTGATTGGCATTTTATCATCTTTCCAAAAATAGCAAGGCATGAGCTAAAGTAGAGCTCTCATGATTTCTTCTTTATAAGTTCATTGTAGTCCTCCATTGATTTGTTTTAATAAATTTTGATTTTTCCTTATATTGTCATCTCGATAGTGGAACCACGTTAAGTCTCGTGTTATTTACACTTGTTTCTGTATCACTATCACATAGTGAAGCATATATTCTTAGTTGGTATACCATGTGATGATAACGTATTTACTGGTTGATTTGGAAACAGAGGATCATTTGTTAGTCATAATACTGGTTCGTATTGAAAGTATTTATAAACATATATTTTTAAATTGATCGTAAAAAATAATAAATTAAAAACCCACTTAATATTTTATATCGTGAATGTGAACTAGAACATATTTATTTATTTTTGCAAAACCCACAAGAAGAAAATGTCCACGTAATTGTTACTTCAACAATTAAAAATAGTATAAAATATGTTAAGTCGAATTATTAAGCCATATTATTGTCATGTCAACAAAAATAAACCAAGATCTTTGAGATTTAGGCCTTGTTTGTTTTTTTCATTTTAAGCTCTTAATCACCACTTATGTCTGATTCGTTTAGGCATTTCATAATCATTTTCGAACTGAAATCAGATTTCAGACTTCGGACTTCTTAAAAAACAAACGCCACCTTAAAATGTTTTTATAAAGCTTATGATTAGATCCCAAAGTGAAGTATCCAAAGTTGATTCCTGAAATGTAAAAAAGCATAAAATCAGTTCCATTTGATGCAATATACACTTCTGAAGAATTAAAAAAATAAATAAAATACATTTATATGTGTCGGGTAAATGTTTGTGTATGGGTAAACAACGACGAAAATGAAATTGTCGTATAACCATATGTTGTCTTTTTTTATTTATGTCTCTTACCAAAGGAGACGGTAATATTGACATTACATTTTTAACTTAATTTCAAACTTATAATTTATAAAATTCATCCATGTATGCTTTTTAATCCTACAATTTACATAATTTAATGTCTTCTTTTCAACAATAATCCAAAAAGGGCAAATCCTTTCTCCTTGTATTCATAATCAATAAACCGAATATATACATAGCCGAAATCCCTAAAAGTTGCATCTTATAACCTCTTTTACAAAAAAGCAAAGATCTGATTTTTGCCAATATTCATATCTGTTTATTTACATACCAACAAAAATATACAGTTATTATTCTTTTCCAACCAAATATTATATTTCTAAATCAAATACAAACAATTATCGGATTTTTCGATATTAATTAACAAATAATTATAATATTTTGCATATGTTAAAAGGAATCTTGTACTTTTACGTCAAAATTAAAAAACACCCTAATAATTTAAGAAAATAAAAGTTCCCAATTAAAATTTTTATGTTATCATGTTTTGTTGTCTTCCATAGTTTACAAGTGACTTCAAAACCATCCAATATATTAAATTCTCAAAACGACATCACTTAATCCAAAATTTGCCAACTACACAACCACATGCTTTCTTTAACTTAATTTATCTATGATTTTGTTTTTAACATGTCAATTGTGGAATAAAAATAATTCTAATTGATGGGGGGAAAACGAATATAACAACGTCAACAATTTTGTTTTTGTTGACATTCTTTGATCAAACAACATTTTTCCGTTATTTTATATAGGTAAGTGGACGTTAAACATTTAATCTGCTAATTAATATAACAATATCAACAATTTTTTTTTTGTTTCCATTCAATGATCAACCTGTATTTTTTTGTTATTTATTTTATATGGGTAATTGAAGATTGAACGTTTAATCTGCTAAAAGAATATAGCAGCGTCAACAATTTTGTTTTTTTGGACATTTTTTGATCAAACAGTGTTTTTCTGTTATTTTATTTTATAGGGATAAGTGAAGATTGAACGTTTTATGTGCTAAACAAATATAACAATGTCAACAAATTTGTTTTTGTTGACATTACTTGAGAAGCAATATTTTTTTTTGTTATTTTATATACATAAGTATAGAGATGGAACGTTTAATTTGCTACCTCCTTAAAGCTTGAGGCACTTGATTGGCGTTTGTTTTGGCTTTTTGTGTCAATTTGAATGATTTTATTTAAAATTTACAAAAAATATGTTGTTTAAAAACGAAATTTGAAGCATAGAGATTCAAGATATTGAGAATTCTCATTTAGGAGTTTTTGTGGTTGGTTTTCACAAGTCTTTGAATGGTAAAGTTATTTGTGTAGATTAATTTATCGTATCGATTAGAAAGATTTTTGTTTAAGATGGTTTTTTTTATAAATTAAATGAGCATTTTTTTTAATTAGGAGGGATAGACCTAGAAAAAAAAAACTTGACTTTATACATAAAGTTTCCTCCTGAAAGCTTCATAATAATAAACCGCTTTTTATCATTAACATTATTATTAAATAATCATGTATAAGAAAGCAAATGATTTATGGGTCTCATTAAACTAATTAAATTGTTAACAAATAGCCCCTAGACCTTTACATACAAAAATAAATGTGACTTTTTATTTCCTTCTTAATTTAATGAGAATATTTAATCAATTAAAATATTTAAACACCCTCTCAAAAAATAATGGTAATACTAAATTAGCATTTTGTTTTTTTTATGTTTTTTTTCCTAATTTTGCGGTTTTCATTCATCAATTCCATTTATTCCATATCGAGTAAACTATGCTTTTCGTTTTTATAGTTTGTCAAAAATTGTTGTTTTCATCCTTAGTCTTTGGAAATTACGGCTTATATTATTATGATTTAAGAAAAAAAAAATACTAAAAACATTTATTTAAGATTTTTTCTTTTATCATTTGTAATTTTAATGTGATTTGATTTTCTATTTAAACAATTTATTTTTATTTAAGGCATTTAAAATAAACACAATTTAAATTTTTATTTAAAGAATTTATTTTTTATTTAAGGCAATATCTAACTCTTCTTTTTTACATTTTTTTTGTAAAATCACATGTTAAACTCAATTAATTGATATTTTCTTAAAGAAGATAATAATCTAATTTTCATCAAAATATCACATTGATATTGTTCATAGTAAATTTGAAGTTATTAAAATAAGTGTAAGCTATTCACAACATCATATGTGATATGTGTCATTTGTTATATATGGATTATATGTGAAAGTTCATTTATTTTATATAAAAGTTATTTAATGCATTTAATTATTATTTAAGATTTTTTTACAATTTTTGTGATTTAGAGCATCTTCAAGAAAATCTTTAAAATGAAAAATCCAAAATCCAAATCTCTAAGAAAAAATTAGGTTCATCACCAACAATTTCTCCATTTTGACGATTACAATATTATTTATATTTATTAAATATTAAATATAATTAATAAAATATTATTGATGTTTCATAAACATTTAATTTCAGAGATAATCATTGGTAAGAAAAATAAAAAATATTTCTCTTTTCTAAGTAATCATTTTTTGGAGAACTTTCTAAATTTAGATATTTTTATCATTTTTATTTTATTTTCTCAATTTTAGAGAAAGTTTTAAAAAAATTATTAAGCGTGATTAATTTTTTATTTTAAACTTGTATTTTCTATGATGCTTAAAATAAGTGTGATTTAGTATTTTATTTAATAAAATTATTTTTAATATAAGTACTTTTTTGAAATTTTTTACAGTTTTCGTCAAAAATCACATGTAATATCCACAACTAATCAACGTTGTAAAAAAATCTTTAATTTCCATCAAAATATCACATGTAATAATTGTAAATTATGAACTCTGTGTTGAATCACATGTGTTGTACATATTAAATGTGTTATGCTACACATCAAATGTGATTTTGTTTCCAATTTTTTTCCAATGTTTAAATTGAATCATTGTTTTTTATGCTTTAAATCACATGTGGTTAAACGAAAAATTTGGTAAAAAAATCAATTAATTTTTAATCACATATGATTTTGACAAAAATAGTAAAAAATTAATGAAATAATAAATAAATAAAAATAAATAGGAAATAGGAAAAATCTTAAATAAATAACCTTAAATAAATTATTTTACATTATTATTTATTATTTTTTTGAAAATTTTACCTAAAGTATTATTTAATAAGTTGTATCGTCTATATTGATTCTTACTTTCTTATTTGTTACTGTTTTCGTTTAAACCTGACTATCTATATATATATATATATATATCTACCTATATATATGTGGACTTGTGAGTTGTGTATATATATAATATCGATAAACCAAGATCCAATTGAACTTGTACCAAGGTTTCACTTGTGATTTCTATCGCCCATTGATTATAGAAGTGATCCAAAAACTCTTGTAATCATGAGCACTCTCTCAGAAGCCTATGGAGATTACCCCATCCCCATTGATATCACTCCTCTTGACTTTAATTCAATCGATAAGGTCCCAGAAACCCATATTTGGTCTCAATCCGACCAACAAACCCACAAATACCGTCTTCAAGATTCAATCATTCCCGTTATTGATCTCACTGATCCCAATGCAATTGATCATATACGTCAAGCATGTGAAACTTTGGGCATGTTTCAAGTCATTAACCATGGTGTGCCATCGGTGTTGGTCAAGAAGGTCGAGTCAGAGACACGAAGGCTTTTTGGTCTGCCGATTCAAGAAAAGTGCAAAGTATTGAGATCACCAACCGGTGCCACCGGCTATGGTACGGCTAGGATTTCGCCATTTTACGATAAGTGTATGTGGCATGAAGGGTTCACCATCATGGGTTCTTGTGTTGATGATGCTAAGGCTCTTTGGCCACATGATTACCAAGGATTTTGGTACGTTTTTGACTTGTAGATTTATTCAAACACTTCAAAAATCACACACACACACACACATATGTGTGTGTGTGTTTTTTGAGGCTTGACAAAAATTCATGCAAATTCATGCACGTAGCATCCATAAATAAAACATAAATAGGTAGCATTAAGTTACTTGGTGTACACCTCATGATATCAAAACTAACATTTTATGTATTTATTATTTATGGGATTTGAAAAAATGTTAACGATATCCGATTAACTTACATATATTTCGACTAACCCATAAATATTTGAAGATAACATTCAGGAAAACTAAGTTTCAATAATCTTAAAAAAACTAGAAGTAATATCCTATGCAATTTAAAACTTCTGTCATATAAAAATGAAAATAATTTTCATTACATGAAAATTACAATTTTTCTTTTACTAATGATGTGTTTTCAACTATATTATATATTTAATTTGTTCATTGTTATAAATAAATTAAGTATAAATGATTTCTTGTTTTTGTCATTAGTTAAAAGGAAGAATAGATAAATACGTCTGTTTTTGTTTTTGTTTTTTTATACTCGAATAAAAATATATACCAACGTGATTTATACTCAAATCAAAATAGATAAACATGATTTTTTGAATTTTTTTTATTTAAAGAAATTATAAAAAAAATTGTTGGAAATCCTCTAAACAATTAATTAAAATTATTTTTTCCATAACAATAAAAATTAATAAAATAACATCGACTGTTATGTTCAAAATCAAAACAAGTATGCAACACCGACTATTGTATTCAGTATTTCATGATCGTATAATAGGTGACTTCTATTTATTGTATTTAATCATGTATTTTAATTTATGATTGTAGTGACACAATGGATGCTTTTCAAAACCAAATGAAACTACTTGCCCACACCCTCTTGCGTCTAATCTTTCAATCATTGGATGCAACACGAGAAGAAATAAATTGGGCAACTTCAAGTCATGGCTCTCAAGGTGCACTTCAACTTAACTCGTACCCGTCTTGCCCTGATCCTGACGGCACCTTGGGTCTTGCGGCTCACACTGATAGTCTCCTTCTGACGCTTTTGCACCAAGGTGGTGGTGTTAATGGCTTGGAGATCTTTGTTGAAGGTTCAGGTTGGACTCGGGTGAAACCAGTTGAGAACGGATTTGTGGTGAATTTAGGTGACCTCATGCATATATTCTCTAATGCAAAGTTTCCTCTTGTTTATCATCGAGTGATGGTGAACCAGTCGAAGCAGAGGATATCGGCTGCTTACTTTTGTGGACCTCCGGTTGAGTCTGTGGTGTCTCCATCGTCTACGTTTCAAAACCCTTGTTTTAGACCTTTGCTTGTGAAAGAGTATATAAGCTTGAAAGCGAAGCATTATAACAAGGCTTTATCCTTGATTGGAATATAAATTATGATGAAGGAAGGATCGTGTGAGAATAGGAGTTACGTGAGAAGTGTATGAAAAGATTTGGACTCTTGATCACTTTTAATTTCAAAACAACTCATGAATTGCACTTTAGAAGGCAATTGATATGGTGTATCTCAATAGTATTGATCTAGTGGTTCTCTTAAATTAGAATGATTCAATAGCCGAGCTCTCTTCTTAGCCTTCTCACTGTAACGTTGGATTCAATATTATTATATGCAATTTGCCAATTAATTAAGTGAAATAGAAAAGGTTGCGAATTTAATAAGTATATAGTTTGTTGCATTTGAAATTTTGTGTCGATTGCACTAGAAAAAGAAACATACAAACATATTATATTCAACTTTGAGATTTAATTGCAAAAAATTGTATCCCAACAAAATAGAAAATGCACGAAATGACATACTTTAATAAAAAAATTATCATAGTATCATACTTCAAAAAAAAATTATTACAATAATATACTTACAAATTATTGTTTCTATTCAATCTTTACATTGAAAAAATTATCTTTTTATAGGAATAAGTAATCTTTTGATTTAAATTAAGGCTATGTTTGGCAAAAGCAGTCAAGAAGTTACCTTATGACTTATAAGATAGCTTATCAAAACCTTATTTTTAGACATTATTTGGCAAAAATAAGGTGACTTATAAGGTAACTTATTTTTAGTGTAGTTGTTTGGATGACCATAAGTTAACTTATTGATAAGTTAATAAAAATAAAGTTTTGATAAGCTACCTTATAAGTTATAAGGTACCTTATAAGATACCTTATGGTCATCCAAACAACTACATTAAAAATAAGATGACTTATAAGTCATCTTATTTTTACCAAACAATGCCTAAGATAACATGTACACAAGTTACGACGTTTTCGTGTCCATATGTAATATATTGATGATACTACATTTCTTATTCCAATATCATGCTTTCAAAATAATTGAATTTTTCATATTATTTGATAAATATGTTAAATTAATTAGAAATTTTCTTATTTTTTATAAAAAAAAAAAAAGAAATTTTACGTTTCCTTACAAACAAAATATTTATCTTGAAATACACATATATCATATTTATTCAAAAAAATATGTTACTCTACAATAAAGACATTTATAAAAGTATATTACTATTTCATCCCCTCCTTAAAAAAACATCAAGTATCCTTTTGTAAGATCCAAAATCCCCATTACACATCTTCTGATCTTCATCTCCTTTGGAAGTTGAAGGACTTCATGGTGAATGCAAATGTGACTGCAAATAGTAGACAGAAACCCACCACCATGGTGGCGGCAAGACCTAAGAATTCATGGCGGTACCCAAACTCATCTTCAAGAAACTGTCGTAATGGAACCGAATGGGAACCATCCGCAAGTTTTAAAAGATCATTCACGTCTCCATATTGTGATGTTAGAAGCCCATATAAACTCCAGGCTACGGGATTTGCCCAATAATACCATCTCCACCATATCGGAAGCCTCTGTCCAACACAAAACGTACATGAGTGTTTAGAATTTTACACTGCAACAAAATCGGCTTTACAGAACACCAAATATAACTAAATGTCCTAATGGATTATTTTATAGAACTTAAGTTTATAGGATCAAACAACTGTAAGTTATATCTCTTATGTAAAAATGTTACAATATGTTTATAGAACGTTTTTGGGGGTCCTAAGAAGTTTTTAAGGAAAATTTTGAAATAAAACGTCTTATTAGTATTTTTTAAATGACATTATCAATGTCCTAGTGTTCATAGGACACTTCTTAAAATCGTCATTAAAAAAGCTAATAAGACATTTTACTTCAAGAGTGTCCTAAAAAACTTGTTAGGATGCCCAAAAGCATCCTATCAACTTATTATAACACCTTACGTAGGACGTGCTATAAACTTAGGTTTTATAACAGATTCTCCAAAATGGAGAATTAAAACTCAAAATCTCCACACAAAAGATTACATCAACCCCAACAGATCCTATATTTTGGAGATCACAACATTCTTCTTTTGTAAACCACCAAAAGGATGTAAACCTGTATAAACCAAATAATCTAGATATTTATGGAAATAATGAAAGTTCATTTATTATTATTTGAATATTTAAGGAATGTGATCAGAGTTAACACTTTATATTAGGAAACAATCAATGTATTTATGGAATCAAATATTTGTTAGACTTGATAAACGGTTGAGATTTGTTTACAAGGTTTACAATCTTTTCACGGTTTACAAAATAAGACACCTCTACTGAAATATTCCATATATTTAATAAAATATTATTTCTTTTTCCTAAACATTTAATTTCAAGAATTCTAACCGGTGCCTTAGAATAAAAAAAATGTTCAACCACAAGGCTTGTGGCGTACTGGGTAAGGCTTGTGGGGGATGAGGCTACATAACCCATCTACCCCAGGTTCGAATCCAGGTGCAAACAACTTGTGGCCATTGGGGAATTATCTCAGGGATGAATGCTTAAGCAGTCTTAAAATTGGCGGGGATTAGTCTAGGCAAATGCCTAGGATACCCTTTCCAAAAAAAAAATGTTCCTCTCACATGGCAATCACGTTTGGGGAAATCTCCAAATTTGGAGAATCTGTTGGAACAAAATTGCTTAATCGCCATTTTCTCTATTTTGGAGATGCTTTTAAAGCAGTTTATCAAAATATTTAGACATATTTGATGTCCTATTAAGCCGATTCTGTTGCAATGTTATCATTTCATTAAAAATACTATTTTGGGATGGACGTCCCATATAAATTACAAGAGAACGAGAATTTACCATTCGAGCAACCATAAATCCGCTAAAAAGGTTCCACAACATGTAAAACGGCGCAGCAACGATGGCAGCGATGTTATGGTTGGGCGTAACGGCAATCGTCATCATCCCGAAGAAGGTGAAATACAGCAAGGTGAAGTACATAAAGTATATGTACCAAAAGAGTTTCAATAGTCTCCATTCAAACGAACCCAAAAGATAGAAATTAACGCTATAAATAAGCGATTGCACATACACATATGGGAACTCGATTGCCACCTGAAAAAAAAAAACATAAAATATCGTGTTTATATGCTTTATGAAAACCATTTTTTGAGAGTACAAGCAATCAAGCAAATAGTACCTGTGCAAATGCAAATGGTAAGGCGGAATACATCCCTGCTGCTCTTTCTCGGTAAGAAACCGACCTTTCTACATAAACTACCGGTTGGACAGAAGAAGCATTTGTGATCCCGATGAATAAAACGGCCGCATACATGGATCCCATTGCGTTAAAAATGTCCTGCTGAGTTTCCCTGTTTAAAGTCAAAAAGATGAACACCAAGAAACGAAATCTTGATTTTAGTACATTTGTAGGAAAAAAATCGGCTTTATAGGACGCCAAAAATGTCTAAATGTCCTAATAGACTATTTTATAAACTTAAGTTTATAGAACCAAACAACTGTGTATCTTATATAAATGTGTTATAATAAGTTGATAAAACGTTTTTGAGTGTCTAACAGGTTTTCAAATAAGGCGTCCTTTAGTCTTTTTATACGACATCATTCAAACAAGTGTCCTATTAATAAAGTTAATAGGACACTTTATTTTAAAAGTGAACTGATTTTTGTTGTAATGTGGTTTTTTAGATTTTTGGAGTGATATGTTTGGACTTTAGTCTAAAATGACAAAGCAGAATAAATGAAAATAACCGAATCGTCGTAAAATAAGAAACCTTTTAGCGCCAAATTTCCAGCACATTGTACCGAACATCAATGATATGATGACCGTATAAAAAAACCGTACGGCGGTATACTGTGGGTTCCGCCAGTACGACAAATTTTGCTTCCAAAGGCATGCGGAAAACTGGCCAAAGAATGACTGAGAGTATTTGGTCGGGAAACATAAGAATTTTGAATTTCTATCTGGTTTGCTCAAAAGTTCAACGAGTTGTTGGTTTTGCCTGAAAAATTAAATGCATAATAAGAATAAGTAGACCTTTGTTGAAATAGATCCATTATAAAAAAATGTATTAAAGCGAAGATTGATGTACAAATATAGATCCGATTGACGATAAACTTCTGCAAAATCTACTCCAAGGCGGGTTTCTTCTGTTGTTGAAGTAGCCTCAAGAATCCAAGCAGCAGGGTTGTATCCGGATCTGATCTTAGCCACTCCTTTTACCGCCTATAAAGAATTCAAAGTTAAGCAATTATCATCACATTTTGCAAATCAATAATATATATATATATACACATATAATAGAGGGAGGTCTGGGAAAACCCCTAAAAATATGAAAAACTAAGGAACACTCTAGTAACCGTTCATTTTGTATGGTATGCACATGTGCATACTAGAAAAATTACTTGTATGCACATGTGCATACCTTACAGATGGGCGGTTACTAGAGTGTTCCTTAGTTTTTCATTCTTTTGCGGTTTTCCCTTTTATAAGACACTTTTCAAATAAAATAGAACGTTTTATTTCAAAATTGTCTTGAGATATTTGTTATGAAGCCCACAACCGTTCTATCAATTTATTGTAACACCTTTATATAAGATGCACAATTGTTCCTATAAACTTATATCTAGTAAAGCAGTCTATTAGGACATTTAGACATATTTGACGTCATATATTCTAGATCTACGATACGTAAACCATATAATATCATGAAGAAATACCCACCTCAAAATATCATGAAGAAATACGTACACCTTGACTAGAAGAACATTAAATATCATGAAGAAATACCCACCTCAAAAAACCGAATAACTTTGTGAGATCCGGTGCCTAAAGGACCAGCATAAATGAGCTTTCCTCCACGTTTCATAAGTAACAACTATACAAACAGATTATCGTAAATAAAGTTGCATAGTAATCTTAAATAAAGTTCGATAAAAAAAAATGAGTACCTCATCAAACGATTCAAAAATATCAATGCTCGGCTGATGAATAGTGCAAACAATCGTGCGTCCAGTGTTAACGATATTTCTCACAGTTCTCATAACAATGGCGGCCGATCTCGCATCTAGTCCTGAAGTAGGCTCATCCATAAATACAATAGAAGGATTTGCGACTAACTCAACTGCAATCGTTAGTCTTTTTCGTTGCTCGTTCGATAGCCCATCAATTCCCGGTAAACCAACTAACGATCCCTTAAGTGGATTAAGTTCAACAAGTTCCATAATCTCCGCTACAAAGTCCTATAATTGGAATTTCTCAAACTAAATTCCCAAATTTTAAAAGAAAACAACAATAATGTAACGAGTGCTTACCCTTTTCGTTTCTATGTCAATATGCGAAGGTAATCGAAGCCAAGCCGAAAACATTAGTGATTCGTGGACGGTTAAGCACGGGGAGTGAACGTCGTTCTGCTCACAGTAACCAGAAACTCGGGCAAACGTTTCTTGGGTTTTGAGGTAACCGGAAACGTATATATTACCGGAGATATGGCCGCCGGTTTTTCTACCGGCTAAAACGTCCATAAGCGTAGTTTTACCGGCACCACTGACACCGACCAATGCAGTAAGGACACCTGGCCGAAACGCGCCAGTTACATCGACCAACAATTGCAATTGGTTGTTCGATAGACCTTCTTGCTTCAATTCCTAAAGAACTATAAATGTGAAAAACGATGGAATTGAAAAATATTACCCCGGAAAATACTAGAGAAATATTTACGAATATACCCCTGGGACGTCCACGGAATAACTGATGTTGCAAAAAGACAAGGTAAGAGGCTGAAATGGAAGAACCATTCCTCTTTGGTTTTGAACTTGGGTACCGGGATATAAAGGTGAACACTGTAGGTAATTTTTCAGCTCAACGATTGCAGAAACGATCCCTTTTGTTTTCCGTAATTTGGTATTTTCGCGAAGGATAGCTGTTTGATGATTTCCAAGAGCTGTATAAAATAATATAATATTAAATTAGCCTAAATAGGCATCAAGGGAGTTTCCGATGGTTATATTTAATAGATTATGTTAAAGATGATTAAATTATATGAATCCAGCAAGAGATAAAACTTACGATTGAGATACGTAAGGAATAAAGTAAAGAGAACGTTGAACAAAATGGTGTAACCGAGTAAAGCACCGACTCCTATCCAGTACCAATAATCTTCGGGAAACAGGCTTCGGACTTTCAGTAACATCGTCCCCAAAGGGATGTTGGTATTGTTTCCAGCTGCCTGAATGTCGTACAAAAATAAGTTAGGATTACCGGAAATATTTTGAGAACTGTGAGAACCGACTATACATGATATTCATATTATTCATTATTAATATCATGTATTTTCAAGATATTCATTATGAATAATTGATTCTCACGGTTCTCAAATGAAGCTGTCCCTACAAATAAAAAAAAGAGGCTGAAGGATAATACTACCTTATCCCACGTATCCCCTAAAATTTCATTGACGGAAACTGCATTTTGAGCGTACATCAAAGGGGAAAACCAATAACCCCAGATCCACCAAGCAGGGATGCTATCTACATTCATATTGTAAATTTGATTTAGATGGAGGTTCAAGGGAAAACCCCCCAAAAAAATGAAAAACTGAGGAACACCTTGGTAACCATTCATCTAGACGGCATGCACATATGCATACAAATAATTGAAGGTTTTCTTGGTTTTTATGCACGTGTGCATGTTATGCACATGTGCATACCAACAAATTGCTTACAAATTACTTGTATGCACATGTGAATATTTTTCAAATGGGCACGATTTCAAGTTATACCTCTAGAAAGTATGAATCCTCCAAGTGCCATGACGACCAACATGGCAAAAGATCCAAAAGTATTGGCAACGATCATATTTCTTCCTAATGATGCCATCGCACGGAAAAGACCAATTGACATCTGGTGCAACGAGAAGTACAACACGAACTGCTTCAAGCATCTACAGAAAAACACATCCAAAAAGATTCTAACATCATAAAAGTAAATAAATTTTATGCCTAATAAAATGTGAGAAAATGTACCTAGAAAATTGTGGATCGAAGCCAACGAGATAGTATGTGACTGCCACCCATATACCAGATTCTATAATTGATGATGGAATACTTAAAACCCACGAAGGAAAGGTGTAAACCCAACATGGATAAAAGTGCATATCTCTATGTTTATAGATAACGGGAAGTTTAGCTATCAACATCGGGACCTCCATAAATCCGTTAAACAAAATCATAACGATCGCAAAGTAAAGTGCACCAAGATAAACTCCACCATCATCGAGAGAATTATGATGCATAGTAGTACGAAAAAATACACTCGTCATAATTAACACAACCAACATTAGCTGCAAAAACAATAACGGTTTTTTTTGTCTTCATTAAAAATTGACGGATTCTTAGGAAAGATAAGGGGTTAGATAATAGAAAATACCTGAAAGAATTTAAAGATGTAAACAAATGCTTCACGTTTTAATAGTAACATCTGCCATGAAAAACTAATTTTGAGCAGCTCCATTCTCTTTACACCATAAATGCTCGTAGATAGGGCTGCGGGATGATTACGACTTCTATCATAAGGAACCGCCAGCTGGCGTGATAAAGAACGGCCGAGGAAATTCGATTGAAATGCTTCTACAAACTTTTCAATAGAAACGTATTCGTAATGCTCATCTAGAGACCAATACTGTTCTTGATCTTTTACTGATGTAACCTGTAAAAAACTCTAAGTTTAAAAAGAAACAAATGATATTATAAGATAAAGATAGTGATTTAAGAAAAGTAATGATGGCCGTACTTCTTGCAGAAAATCTGCCACATTTTTCCTCTTTGGGCATTGAAAACCCATGGAAGCAAAGAAAGGCACGGCAGCATTCCGAGGTCCTTGGTATACAATTTGACCTTCGGATAATAAAATCAAGTCATCAAACAACTCGAATGTTTCGGGATCGGGTTGCAGCAAAGAGATGATGGTAGTTCCATCAAGAGCACGAGTTGCGTATTTAAGATACTTAATGATTTGATAGGTGGTTGAACTATCGAGCCCAGTTGATATCTCGTCCATAAAAAGAACCCTTGACGGCCCTACTAGAAGTTCTCCTGTTTAAAATTTAGCATTGCCACTTTGGTTTAATACACAAAAACAACCAGGTTTCGGGGGGAAACTGCAAAAAAGTGAAAAACTGAGGAACGCCCTGATTACTGTTTATCTGGATGGTATACACATGTGCATACAAGTAATTTGTAAGCAATTTGTGTGGTACGCACATGTGCACAACATGCACACATGCATAAAAACCAAGAGACAGCTTCAATTCCTTTTATGCATATGTGCATACCATCCAAAGGAATGATTACCAGGGTGTTCCTTAGTTTTTCATTTTTCCGGGGTTTTTCCCTGAACCTCCCTATAATATATATATATATATATATATATAGGGGCGGATTCAAATGAGAACTCAAATTTGGTTGTGAACGTGAGGACAAATGAGAGCGCGACATGTGTCATATTAAAACTGAATGTAGTATTATTGAGACTGAATGTAGTATTATTCAGTCTGAATGTTACTACATTCAGTCTGAATGATACGACAGTCTAATTGATAAATACTACATTCAGTCTGAATGATAATAAATTCAGTAAGAATATTTTCCTTCATTATTCAGTCTGAATATGACATGTGTCGCACTCTCATTTTTGTCCTCACGTTCACAACCAAATTTGAGTTCACATATGAACTTTCCTCTCTATCTATCTATCTATCTATCTATCTATCTATCTATCTATATATATATATATATAGAGGAAAGTTCAAATGTGAACTCATTTTTGGTTGTGAACGTGAGGACGGATCTCAGCCACTTATCCGGTCAATAAAGGCGGCTTTGACCTGGTTCCCCTCCTTTAATAATCTCCACCTCCCATGAATCGCGTCAATCCTCCGTGATCGCGTCCACCATAACCGAAGATGTGTGGCTGAGATTCGTCCTCACGTTCACAACCAAAAATGAGTTCACATTTGAACCTAACCCTATATATATATATATGAAACTTCAATGAAAAAGGTATATAAATGCTTAGTTACCCGAAGTCAGCCGCTTCATTTGACCTCCAGATATCCCTTTATGCATTTCATCTCCTACTAGTGTATCCGCACATATATCCAATCCTAAAATCTTTTAACACATGTCAGAATTCCACAAAATACTCTACAATTACGACACTTGTTTTCACTAGTCAGGATTTGATCGTTGAATAAATAACAAATTTAAAACCATCCAATATCGTACCTTCATAAGGTATTCAACGACAAGACTCGTCTTATTTTCTCCAAGTGCCACCGTCTAAAAAAAGTTATAAACTTTGTTATAGATACATTTACAATCTTGGAGAAAAAAAGAAGTAAAAGACTTCGACTAGCAGCATGCACCTTTATAAATATATCAAGATCTTCATCTGGTCTAATTCCAGCATTCTTCTCTCTTCTTAAAAGTTCCATAATCATATCTGTATCAAAATTTAATAATACCCATATATGTGTTTTATACAATCGGGAAGTTTAAATAGAATATATATAGGGGCGGGTTCAAATAAGAAGTCAAATTTGGTTGTGAACGTGAGGATAAATGAGAGCGGGACACGTGTCATATTCAGACTGAATAATCAAAGAACTATTCAGACTGAATATAGTATTTATTCAGTCTGAATACTGCTTATTCAGACAGAATAAATACTATATTCAGTCTGCATATTTGATTATTCAGTCTGAATAATCTACATTCAGACACGTGTCGCGCTCTCATTTGTCCTCACGTTCACAACCAAATTTGAGTTTGCATTTGAACTTTCCTCTATAATATATATATATAGGAACAGAATCCAAATGATCACCTTGAGTTTACCTTGCTTATAACCAAAACCTTGACAATATTCCGCAAACTGAAGGGTCTCCCTAACTGTCATCTCAGCCATATGACAGTCCTGCTGGCCGATGTATGCCGAAGTTCTTTGAGGCACAAACTCGTTTAGTTCATGTCCATTATACGTTATTCTCCCAGATAACTTCACAAAATACAACAATTCTCATTGTTGAAAATTGGCCATAAACAAACTTGAAATGAAAAGTTATCTCTAAACATCAACTAACAATAGTTCCTAATTTAGTTTGATTCTTTAAATTGTGTGATTCCTTCAAATCTTTTCAGGTTTCATATTATCAATAATTGCAAAAGACTGCTTAATGGTTTTAGCAAAAGTGCATTCTTATGTACTGAATCTAGCAAGATATCAACAGAATCTTGATAATCTTGAATTCTTTATTTTGCCCAATGTGGATAACATTTTCTATTTAAAATCCCACAATTCAGTTTAATCTAAATGCTAATTTCATGAGTGTGGACAAAAAATTAATTATTCACAAATTAAACAAAATTGGGATACCTCCAATCCATGCCCAAGACGTCCAGCAAGAGCTAAAAGCAGCGTTGTTTTCCCAGAGCTTGGAGGACCCAAAAGGAGAGTTAATCTGCAAGATAACATTCTTTTCAACACTGAGCAATTTATGTAAATATTTAAGTTAATTGTTGTAACAAAAGTTTACCTAGAAGGTTTAATAATACCACTAACGTCATTTAAAACACTTGATTTCTTTCTTCTGCCAGGAAAAATCCTCAACGTCCTCAAGAAAGCCTTGCAAAGGTGTAACACGGTAAAATATCAGAAAGTAATAAGCAAAACATTAAATTTAAAATATATATACATCTATATATATATTTAAAAGTTTTGACATATGGCATGGTATATTTGTAGCTTTTTCTTGAACTTTATTCCTCCAAAACCTACCTCACTCATGTTATATACAGAATTTGGCAAGGTGGGTAATGCTCTGCTTCCAACATGTACGAATGCATCTATCTCCAGATTCTCAAATCGAACTTCGACTTTTGGAAATTTCAGATCGACACTAGAAAAAGAACATTCTTAACAAATATTTCTTGAATAGTAATTAGATATAGATGAAATAATCATAAATAAGCAGTACAAGGATACAAACTAACTAGTAGTAAAAGAAGTTATAAATAACATGTGTACTCTATATAATAGGAAAGACGTTGATATACACAAATAATTGCTACTAATAATCCTTCTAAAATCAAGTTCGACATATCATGTAGCCTTTACAATGAACCAGATTCTGCTAAAAAAAATCATAACAAAAATGGCCACTCTTTTTGATAATTAGTTATCCATCCATAATATCACTTGCTCCTAATAATGAGCATTTTCAATATTTTTACTGCTATATGTGCTGGTTCTTCTTCTTCCATCCACAACTTTAATCAATCAACAACAAATGCTCTAAATATCTTTACTTTAAATACATTTTTTTTTACACAAATACCAGATACTAGCCCTCCTAATTTCCTTTCTTGCAGAATTACAAAAATTGCCAAATTCAGAGAAGACCCACCATAAAATGACCAACTTTTTCCAAAATAGCCACCAAGAACAATATCTTTTTGTTACTTTTTCCTCCTTTTTGGGGATTTATATTGCAAAAGTGGGGACTATTGTGTAATAGTTTAGAAAAAAATGAGCTATTTTGTGATTATCCCTCTTTTTCATAGAACTAGTAGCTTGAACTTCTTATAATTAACAAGTATATTAGTATACACATGCATACTATCTATGAGGCATTAGTGAAGGAGTTCTTCTGCCTTTAATGGGAATAATACAGAACAATAAAATGATGCTAAAAGAAATCAACTAACAGTGAAACAGTAATTCGTAATTAAATCTTACTTATCAAACCGCTGTCGAATCCTATCAAAAAACAACTCCGGATTCGAATTCACTGTATTCACCAACTTATCCAACACTATCTTCTTCTCTTCAGCATCAAGTTTACTAACATCCACAAGAGCAAATTCACCCCCAAAATTCCTAAATACTGAAGTTCTAGCCCTAACAAACGTGGGCGATCGCTGTAATGCAGCCAATTGGAGCGCTTCATCGTCATTATCCTGCGTCCTTACAAAGAGGTTTCCAAGAGAATCCCACATTGTAATCAAGAAGAATCGATTGAACAAACCCTACCGAGATGGTTGAAAATTGTTGGGGTTTTAACGAAAAGGGTTTCGAAAAGTTTCCCATTTTCTCAACAACTTTTGAAGGGTTGAAAAGAGAAGAGTGTGTTGTCGAAGTAAGAAGGTTCTGTGTACTAATTGGATATGTTTTTCTCCATTTAGAGCAGAATTGAAGAAGAAGATGGAGAAAATGTAGGGAAATTAGCGGGTTTTAGGTTTGATTTGGTGAGGATTTGGGGAAGAATGTGAGAGGGTTGTTTCTTTGGAGTTGTTAAAAGTAGTTGAGAAAATCAAGTTTCCCTCTAAATTTGGGTATTCATTATTGTTCCCATGGGTTTAAGCTCTGCAAATTCATTCTTGGAACGAAGGTTTTTTTAATTTAAATTTTTATATAATTCTTAATAAAAATTACAAGACCATTAAAAAAGCCGCAATTAACCCTCCTCTTCACCCTTGATATTAGAAAAATAGTTAAATTGTTTAACTATCCATTTCATACAATTAATTGCTTCATTTCAAAATATTTTAGTTCACTTGTGAAGTAAAGTTAATATGTATACTAAATATATGTGTTTTACCAATGTGTTGGACCGTTACTGAAAGCTTAACGGATGAACATATGACAAAACCGAGAATCTTAGCGATAAGGAAGAACAGTTTTATCTGCTTAGTGTTATTCAAATGAATAAAGAACGTTTTCTAACAATCCATTTTGTGGTCAAAAATGTTCCTTGATAAAGTAGTATGTTGCCTTGAAGAAGGATTAGAGTTATTTTTCTCCTGTCCATAACCCAAGAATCATGAGACGACAACATTGATCAGTAAGAATAGTGATTATTGCGAGTAAGCACTTATTTGATAAGCGTTTGATGTTTGATGAACGACCATTTAGTGTTTAAAATGTTATTTTTTACTTTGTTAATAACAGGCTTTCTAACCAATAATCAAGTGGTGTAATTGATTTGGCCGTGTTGAAAGCCATATAAAACAAAAGCGATATATGGCCATATCATTTTGAACTTCTACTTGAAAAAATAGATTATATTGAACCATAGTTATTATGCGTTTAAGACTCGATATTTATATACATTATATATGCATAGAGATGTACAAAAAACCCAAACTCGAGCCGATCAGGCCAAGGGCTACCTCCTCTTCCCGTCACTCTCCTTTCCATGCTTCGTCCCTCTCCCTTCGGTAAAGATTTAAGGAGCCATTTACCAAACGCTTACCCAATAAATGCCTACCAGGTAATTTTCCTTATTGGATGAGCACGCCAAGGACCGAGAATCTTATCCGGTAAGAGTGATGATAAGGATGGAAAGTCTTACCCAGTAAGTGAGTGTGACGACTCTTACGGCTCTTACCCAAGTCAACACTTACCGGATATATTGTTGCATTTTATATTGTTTTATGTACTACAATCTGACCCAGTAAAACAAATCATAGTATTGACTTCTACAGGTAAAACCTGATCCAAAAAAGCTCGGTTTATTGTCCCAAGCATGGCCTGGTCTAGCCCTTATAAAGAGTATTTCTGGAGAAAAGAATAGTTTTTTGTAATAGAGTGTAAATGATATAACATCTTACACTAAAAGCTCATAAAATCTCTATTCTCAAGTTCTCTCAAGTTGCGATAACGTATAAGCTTGCATCAACTTGGTGTGGTAAAATGACAAACCTACCCTCACAGACAAGGTTACATTGCCACCTGTGTATGCAACATTAGATGCACCTATTTCCTTCAAAGACGTATCACTGGCAACACATAAGGGAGTTAAAACACGAAGTAAACATGGGTAAATGCTATAAAACTATGAAATACATACTTTGTGATAACATCTAACTCTTGAAAATAAGAAACCAAACATAAAAAAGTATAACAAAAAAAGGATTAAAAACAAGATCATACAAGTTCTGATTGACGCAAACATCGATCATGCAAATGACAAAAAATAAACGGTTGAATATCGAGTATCGTTTTTAGTGCATGTCATCTGCCACTTGAGAACTCCGTATGCCCCAAAATGATCGAGGCTTCAGTTTCTTGTTTGTCGAAGTGAAAAGCCATCCCATTTGATATTCACAAGTTGCACAATACGCTATCGTCCATGCATATCTGCCACAAAAATATAAAACAAAGCTCACAAAGGCTTCCTCGATCTATTTAGAAGAATTAATCTTCCGATCGATTTTTTATTTTGTATTTTTAAATGCATGACGTTCTGACAGATTTTTTTTGCTAACAGAAGTTAGTGGCATACCCAGGAAACCAGCTATACTCTTCGGTTGGAATCCCAATAAGTGCCAATCCGCTTGCTTTAAGGAGCGTCATTATTTCGTGTACATAGCCACTCGGATTCACATAAGCACCGAGAGGCCCGTCAGTAGACATCACCAACATATCACTACGGCTCGCAATCACGGTCTACAAGGAGAAATATTTCACCACCATCATAGTTATATACCATTTTGAAGTGATAATAACCTCAATAATGGAAGTCTAAATCCAATTGGAGAGGCTTCTCTAACTTCACATATGCTCATTGGTCTATAGATGCCTCTAGCATGCAGCTCAGTTGGCAAAGGCTGGGGTGACTTTGCCCAAAATATAAATAGGGTTGGGTTCCGGTGAGAAGGAGAGTTAAGATGAGAAGCGTAAGAAGGGATCTCCACCCTTCGATGCAAATTAGGATGAGATGCACCGTGATGAGGTTTCTTCTCACACGATCCTATACCAATATATATATATATAGAGAGAGAGAGAGGCGGGTGTTCAAATACAACCCACTGCAATCCTACAACCCATGCAACCCAACCATCCACCATCCATTTTATTTTTTATTTTATTTTTTATTTTTTTTAGTTAATGGTAGTTACAAGTGATTAAATGATAACCGTTGATGATCAAATGGACGGCCATGATTTGGTTGTAAAGGTTGTACGATTGCAATGGGTTGCATAATAACGGTCAGGTTCCAATAAGAAGGCTAAATATTGGGAGAATGTAAGAACTAAGAAGGGAAGATTCATATGTGACTTGTTGAAAAAATCCAGAAAAATATCTATTTGAATTTTGAAGATTCGTATGTGAACAATTATTTCAGATAACTCGTATGGGGTTTACATATGCGTCTTCAAATGGATTTATTTAATTCACATATGGACCCCCCTTAACCTTCTCTTCTTACCTTCTCACAATATTTAGTCTTCTTGTTTAATCTCCTACTCTGTATATATATATACACACACATGAAATTATGAATATAATCAAATGTGTATTACCTGACAACTTTTACATTTGATGCGATCAAAATTCTCAAGCAACTCAATTTCACGGCGCAACCGATAAGAAATCCCATCTATCTCCAAAAGCTCCTGTCTTGTTGATTCAGACACAGGAATCTTACTTGCAACATGAAAAGAAAGAAGACCTGGTTTCCTCACAAGTGCATCCATGCTAGGTGTCCCTACTATCTTTTTCCACATATCTGCAAAATTCTTTCAGAAGGGTAACAAAATGAGTTCAAAGTATCTGTAAAATAAAAAATGGAAAACAAAGTTAAAAGTACCTGATAATCTTTGAGCAAGACAATACGAGTCAAACATCTGATAAGCCCAATAGGGCCAATAAGCTCGTGGGCATTCCCTAAGCCGATGTATGGAATGATTTCTCCGTTTTATCCCTCTGAAAGGCGTGTTATCAGACAGACGCTTCGTCTCATGCCTCTTCGAGCCATCTTCACTACTTCTGTTCTTGGCTGAATGTTTTGACTGAAGAGAGTTTTCCAATCGAAGCTCGGGTTCAGACATCAGCCTCTCATCATCGCTACTTGTTGACTCACCTAATAAATCATGAGGATAAGAAGAAACGAGTGCTGAACAATGCAATCTGCGTTCAGCTAACGATAGTTCGCTCTCGAAACTATCGTCTGATAACGCGTCTGAATCATGGTCCTGATTCCCGTGAACTAATAGCTTAGAATGAGAAGCACTGGCTGATGCAGATAAGTTCCCTAATGGTGTGAGTTGTCCAACCGCATCTCGTGGAGTCCTTAAAGGCAAATCTTCTTCGATGATTTGGATCTCACCACATGGCTATAAAAGAGTATATTATTATTAGGACTATTCAGACACAAAAGATATTAAATTTCTTGATTGTTGGTATTATCAATAAGAACATACCGCTCCTTCAACTTCAATCCACCGCCGTCTTAATCGAAACCGCTGTTGGCCACGGGTAACTACATTTATCGAACCATCCTCCAATCGCCTATATTGCCGAATCTGAAACCAAACAAAAGAAACTTCAAATCAATATTGCAATCAAGTTATTCAAAAGACCATTAATGATATCAAGATTCAACTCTAGAATTCAAGAAGCAGATGAATAATAAATAAACTATAAATTAAGCCAAAACCTCAGCCGTTGTCCCGGTGGTTGCAAATCTTATCGTCCCATTGTCACCATCCCTATAAACACGAACCTAGATAATATTTAAAGCATCATGTCGACAAAAATACAATAAAAACCATCAAGAAATTTTTATAAAAAGTTCACTATATAAAGATATTTGCATACCACTCCTATGATGTGCGGAGCCTCGGCTTGTCTAAGTGCCCTGTCTACAGCAGCTATAAAATTCGGCTGAATAACTCTCAGTGGAAGAGTTGCCTCCGGAAACAAAACTACACCTGATATTTGCAAATATGCCATTAATTGCGATAAAAAAGACATAGGGCAACAAATACAGAACCAAAATGTCTTAATAAGTGCAACAAATTTCACCATAAAGTAGCAAGCAAACTGCTGCTATTCAGACATGGCAGACAAACAGACATTTATAAACATACCTTCAAGATAAAATAGCGGTACATGTAATATAACACCACCATCCAAGAAAGCTAGCCTATTATGAGTATCTTCAACCTCTGATACATTTTATGCATTTAGTTAGACCTCTTTATTATAAAAAAGAAGTCATAATGAAAGCCATTGAGATGCTTACCACCAAGATAAGAATGCAAGGAAGCCAAAGAGGTATTGAAGGTATAACCACCAGATCCAGAAGCCGCACCATATGCACGGTCACTGGGATTAAAAAAATGCAAAAATAACATAATATATGAGTCTTTTCCTTAAAAACGCAAGCCGCTAATTGTCGTTCATATGATATTGAGCAATTCAAATTATGTTATGAAACAGGTACAGATGTTACATTTGCATAAAATACTAAGCTTTGGACGACACACATTAGATTATCCAAATATAATGATTACAAGAAAAAAAGTGAAATGGTTGGTCTTTCTTAATTAATTCAGTGGAATTCGGTGGAATCCAATGAATTCCAATCAATTCATTCCGCGAACCAAACATCATTAAGGAATTTGGTCAAAGGAATTTGTCATTCCAATTCCATCAAATTCCATTGAATTCTGAGAACCACCAAACAGCCCCTTATGAGTTATGATTCCCCATATTTAGCTGCACTTTGGTTAACAAATGAGAGATGTAGATCCTCATGTCTGAAAACACCTTCCACTGATGATAAAGACTAATGGAGAACTTAAAGAGATTATTTTTAATAACATAAACTTAAGACTGTGGCCATGGGATTGGTGTTAAGGCATTTTTTTTGTTACAACTTAAATCCTACCAAATCTTGGAAATCCATCTTAAAAGTCAAAACCAATACTCTGTGGGATGATTTTCAGTTTTATCGGATTTTAATGAAATAAAAGATAACAAACCAACCCAAACATGCGCTTTTATACACATATTTGACCCAAAAGTAGGCAAAAAATTATGTATAGCATCAGTATAATGCTAGTATTGAATCTTCAGAAAGAACCAATTTCATCAAAAACTAATAATTAGATAAAAATCTAGAGATTGTTCATTTTTTTCTATGTTTCTTGCTTTCTAATTTTCCATCTTTACTTTAGTAATTACAGTTTTTAATAACTAATACATGTTAGTGAGATTCTTGTGTCCATCTATTCTGTCTTTTTACACTGCATCTAATCTTGTCTTAAACAAGACTCCACATCTAGAGCCTTTGGATAATGGATACCCTGCTTATAGGAGCACCTTACACTTCAATTTTTTGTCACCCTTAACCCTAAACCAATACCGTAGCCGACCTTAATCGATTACACTTCACATTTAAAAAAATTGGGTACAAAAAACCCTAAACCCTAATTTCATACAAATTACACATAAATGCAAATTATTCAGAAATAGAACTAACGAAAACAAAAACGTATGATCCTCCAATCATATCAGGTAATAAAAAGGGCATAATAATCAATAGGAAGTGAAATTACTCGTTTGGATCGTCATCGGATGATTGGTGGCCATGTTCAACCTCTTCGATCTCCAATTCCTCTGAATCAAGCTGCCTTATTTGTTCGATTTGATACAGTTCTCTCTCTAGAAGCCTCTGTCGATGATCCTCGTCCATTTCGTTCACTGTTCCTATACGTATTATCCAGCATCACTCCATATATATATATATATATACACGATACCCCCGCCAAAATACGAAATAAATTCCTCCAGAAAATGCTATAGAAGGTTTAATAGGGTCGGTTTGTGCCCGATTCTGCCACCTGTATAATCCATCGTGATATAAATACTCTGTAAGGATTTTAATTTTATCATCTGAAATTAGACTTTCGTTTTTTAACTTAAATTTCTATGTTCGAAAATATTTGCATTAAAAATCAAATATTAATTTTTTATTCGCATTTTATAGATAGATATATATATATATAGGGAGGTTCAAGGAAAAATATTTAAAAAATAGAAAACTAAAGAACACAAGTCTTCCATTTGAACGGTATGCACTAATGCATACACCCATTCTTTGTTCCTACTTCCTATGCACTAATGCTTCTATCATTACATATGCATTGATGCATATTCACAAATGCATGTTACAAATTACCGGTATACATTAGTGCATACCGTCCAGATGGAAGGTTCCCAAGCTGTTCTTCAATTTTCTTTTTTTTTGACATTTTTCCTTGAACCTGATCCTACGGTAGAAAACACATTTCTAGGTATGTTTGATCCAAGTTAACTAAAATCTAAAAATTTAAGACAATAGATTATTATAAATTCACGTTTGATTTTAAAAAAATCAATTTAATAAGAACCTGGATTCTATTAAGAGGATGAATTTATCACTCAATAACATATTGTATCTAGCTAACTTTCATCGAGGCAGGCTTATAAGAAAGAATACAATGATGTGGATCATATATAGTTTTTTTGAATGATGTCACTCCATTATTTAATTGGGTGTTTTTATATTTTTTTAAAATTAAAATAATAACACATCTTTGTAATGGTAATTTGCCAAAGTTACACATATGATTGACATACGTTTTCCTTGTGTGAAAGTAATTTGTTTTATAGTGTGAATGATCATTTAAACTATTAGTTCCGATGATTAAATCATCATTCAAACAAACACTTTCAATGATAATCAAACATCATGGATATCCACGTAAACATTGACTTGTTGAGTTTTTGACTTTGCTTCCATTGGTTCTGTCTAGTGTGTCACATTGATTTCGACTTGCATTCATAGAAGGCTGGTGGTGCCTTCCATCAACTTCATAGCCAAAGTGGGAGGTGGCGGCTTCCATTCGTTTGGGTTGAGTTTAGATTTTTTTAAACCGTAAGTATTAATTGAATTGGGTTATTCAAATATTTAAAAACTCAAACCAACCCATATGCACCCTGATTGTGATGATGATCAATATCAACCAAGTAACCAACTCAATAATCAGATAAAAATATTATCCTATCATCAAAGTAAAAAAAACAAATCTTGTCACATCTTCCAACTTACTTGACATATTTGAATCATAACTATCTCTCAATTGAGTATCTAAAAACAAATTTTATATTTTACTATTATTTTATACAATCTCTTTATATTATACAACCGTTACAATCTACTTATACACTATTCATTTTTAAATCTTTTTTTTTTTGTTTTTTTAAAATTAAGAGAAGTTACAACCGACTAAATGGTTACCGTAGATAATCAAATAGTCGTTCTTGATTTGGTTGTAAGGGTTGGGGGAATGCAAAAAAGCTACATAATAACCCACCTCTATGTATGTAAAACTCACAAACTCAAATATATTGTTATGTTTTATTTATAAATATTTAGTATATGGTTTGAGTTGATTTAAACATTCAATAAAATTTGTAACGGTGACATTTAATGTATTTGTTTTGACTAGTTTTTCGGATTGAAACAAAACACCTTTTCATGTAATGAAACAAATTATAGAAATTTAATACCATTTACCTAAAAAACAAATTTAAGATATCATTTTATTGAATTGTTGATTAAAAATTGAATCTAAGGAAGTTAACGATAGAGGTTTGTTGCATCTTGACAGCCGTCCTAATTAACCATAATTGTTATTCTATGAAGTTTAAGATTTTATAATTAGATGCCTCCAAAGTTTTAAATTTATTTAAAAAGAGGGTATTAATAAATTCATTAAATAAACGATAAGAAAGATAAGAACTTGTTTTTAGCCATATGATGATCCTATGCCTGCATCGGCAAGAATTTGGATTCTTATTATAACTTCAATCCACATTCTTAATTTAAACTTGAGGTTATTTAGTTTCATATTCTATCATCTTTTTGAAAAGAGCAAAAGATTTACATGCTAATATTTAGTCCATCAAAATGTAACACATAGACAATGACATATTTCACTACAACAATACACGAAAAAATGCTTTAATGACAACCGTGAAGAATAAATCAAGAAAGACAGTTGGTCATAACATTACCTTTTGATGTACTATTTATACAAATAATGATCGATACCAACAGAGATAGGGAGTGGCTATAAATTTTTTTCAAGAATCAAAGATCAACGAGGGATATGGACAAGAATTGGATCGAAAGATCAAGAGTTCTATCATTCGTTCCTAAGGTTGTGGTAATATTCCAACAACTATGCTATAATTCTTCTAAAATAAAGTATCTAACATTGAAATCTTTAAAAGAAATTACATCAAACTCCAATAACTATTCTATTTTAACAATTCTAATATCATGATATTATTAAATTATTGTAGATTATATACGTGGACGTATAATGTAAGGTTTAAAATATTTACATTAAAAATCTCACTCAACCTTCTAAAAATAATATATTTTGTATTTGTTAAAAAAATGTTTAAAAAGCTTCTCCAACAAAATATTTAATTTATAAAAAAATAAAGAATTATATTTGAAATCTTCAAATAAAATTACATTCAATTCCAACCAACTTCTTGCTTTTAAATTTCTCAAAATCTTTTATTATTTTATTTTATAGGATTTGTTTCATTTTTATAAAAAAAATTTAAACAACAAAACAACAAAATTTTATTAAAACTAGAAAGAGAAACAATTACCCATCCTTGTAAAAATAAAGTTTCAATCTTAATAGGTTCTTAAAATTTATTATATTAAATAATTGTTGAACAAAATAATTAAATATTATTATTTATATAAAAAGAATCTCCAGGTTTTCCATTTTTTATATATATATGAAAATAAAACTTCAAAAATTTTAAAATAAAAATATATTCAACATTTTTTATTAAATGTTATAAAATTTTATATTATTAAAATATTTGAGAAGAATACTATTTCTTTCTCTAAATATTTATTTTCAAAAAATTTATCAATAAAAGTATATCAAAAAATATTTCCTTTTTTATTATAATTTATTTTGTGGTATTCTCCAAATTTACACAACTTTGCATTTTCTCTTTTACATACTCTAATTTAGATAAAGATAAAAGAATATGTTGGAGTGAAAAGAATACCAAAATCTATAAAATTTCTATTTTTATTATCTTAAAAGATGTTCCAAGAAATCAATTATGTTTTATATATATTTTTTAGTTAAGATTCAAATTTAAGTCTATTTATTTATTGACAATCATGGAAAAGATATTGACAACATTAACTTTAATATATAAGCTTTCTTAATATGATATTTGTTAATATATACCCAACTTTGTAGATCCTCTAATATTCATTCAAAAAAATATTGTTGTAACCTTCATCTAATCATATCTGTTAAATCAATTAATCTAACGGTTGATTGAGATGTTTCTAGTTCTTCATTTATTTATGGTTTTCCCTTAAAACTCACCCTTACTTACTATCACCCTCTTTCTCTCTCTCTCTCTATATATATATATATAGACACACACTACATAGGTTACTCCACCTCATTTTCTTTCTCTCAAACAAAACAGAGAAGAAATTGTCAATGGCGAAATGGGAAGGTAAGGTTTCAACAACTCTAACAAAAGCAAGTGCTGATCAAATATGGCCTTTGTTTAAAGACTTCTTCAACTTCCATAAATGGTTTCCCAATATGTCCATTTGTTACGGTGTCCATGGCGTAAACGGTGAAGTTGGCGGTGTACGTTATTGTTCCGGTTTCTCCCTCCCAAATCAAGACGGTGGTGTTGATAACGTTAGCTGGTCCAAGGAGCGGTTAGTAGCCGTTGATTCAAACCAGATGTCCATGAGCTACGAGATGGTTGACTGCAATGTTGGGTTCAAATCGTATCTTTCCACCATCAAGGTGATTCCTAGTGGTGGTGCCGAAGGGTGCGTGATCGAGTGGTCGTTTACCGTTGATCCGGTTGAAGGGTTAACTTACGAGATTTTGTACCAAAAGTATCAAGATGGTCTCGATTTAACGACAAAGAAAATGGAGGATGCTCTAGTTCAGTAAGGTTCGATTAAATCCCAAAAAATGAAATAAATGCATTCATTTCTCGAGTTAATTATCCCTTTATATTAGCAGGACGATCTCTATTGTGTTATGTTAATCATGTGTTTATTTCAATAAATTGTTTTTAATGTTTGAATGATCAGGAAATGAGTTTTTCAACATAAACAAATTTTATTTTTTCACGTTGTAAAATTACAATTTACATGTAACAGAATAAAATAAAAAGTCATTTGATCAAAAAGCTTATCATTGTATTTCTTTTTTGTAAGATATATAGAACATTGCCAATATACTTTTCAAAGAGTACTTATGAAAAGAAGAGAGGTAGTAATATATTGAAAAGAAATGGTACAAAATTTAGCTAATTTGCACTTTAACACTTTTTATCACCATAAGGGTAATATATCCTAAAGCAACCCCAAAAGTTACAAAATCATATTGTAACACAAAAAAACATTTATACTGTAACACTAATTATAACTACAAAGTGGTTCTCGATTGATCTGATCAGTTTGATTCTAAAGGTCAAAAGTATTTGGAGGTCCTAGGTTTGAATTTAAGAAGAAATAAAAAACTTTTTGTGACCACGAAGGTTTAAATACGACGACTTTGAATTACCCGTGAAGATGGTGGTCGTCCTGAGATTAGTCGACTCGCATAAAATGTGAATATCAAGATTAATAAAATAAAGTTATTAAAAATTGTTGATATAATTGATGTTTTGCTTTAACCTTTTCTTATTAATGTCCTTTTTCTCTTACCCAACGGTTTATATATTTGTTTCTTTTTGTCCATATACTCTATGGATAAAGAGAGATATGATAAATAATTAGTAGAATTTAATTCGGTTTCAATCATCTTTTGGGTATAAAAAAGTTTAAAACTGAAATCTTGGGGTCTTAATAAAATCTCTACAATATTGTTCCTGATCTCATTAGATTATTAATATTTTATAGGATTTTACATGATTTATATGTAATAATATTTTGAAATAGGTTAAAATATTTATTTAAATTAATCAATTATAATGGTAATTTAATTATTTTAATAATTAATTATAAATTATTTTATAAATTATATATAAAGAGTCAATCAATTCCATTTCAAACTTTAAATATCAAAGACAACAAAGATTTCAAATCCAATCCAACAAATTCAAAACGTTTATAATTTAAAATCCTTTTACAAAATTTAAATTCCTCAAAAGTATTCCGTCAAACCAAATGTAGGTATTTATTTCTAGTCTCTACAGTAACCCCCTTATATTATCACAATAATCTCTATCGAACTCTGTTTTTATTTTTGAAATATATATAATATTTATATACAACAAAGAAGGCTAGGACAAAAGTCTTTTGGTTACCGTGCTCTATTAATTATGCCTTAGTTTCGACAAAATCGTTTTCAAAGGCTAAGATCGTGAAATGAGTTTTTCAACTAAAGTTCGTTAATTTATGTTGTTTTTCGAGTATAATTCAATTTTCTAACCCGATAGAAGTTAGAAGTAAGCACAGTTAACAAACTTTACAAAAATATGAAATCATTTGATAAATATCCATGGTTTTCTATATAATTTTAATGTTTAATTTTATGGATTCTTGACGTGTGAAAAATAAAGTGGATAAGTATATATTCGATAATTTTGTTTAAGGGACAAAAAGAATCGAATGGCCAAGCAATGCATTATTCCTTCCTCTAGTTAATGGACTTGATTTCTCATTCACTTTCTCCTCATACATCATATGTTCTTAATTTTATTGTGTTAGTTTTCCCTCATATATCATCTTCATAGTTTTTTATACCAATTAAGAATATATCATGGGAGATGCAGCTCTTTCTGCGCTTGTGAGCGATGTGTTGAGGAGCCTTGCTTCTATCGCTTTAGAAGAGTTTGGCCGACTTCGGAGACTCGAAGCTGATGTTTCGGCTCTTAAGGACACTTACACTCAGATCCAATCCGTTCTCAACGATGCAGAGATGAAACAAAGGGAGCAAAAGGATGTTGAAACATGGCTCAAGAGTCTCAGATTTGCATCTTTGGAGGTCGAAAACATTCTCGATGAGGTCTTAACTGAAGCTATGCTACAAAGGCTACACAAAGAAAGAGGTGTTATATACAAGGTACGAGCCTTCTTATCCTCCAATCATAACTTCTTTATGGTCCGCACTCGGGTTGCTAATAAAGTTAAAATTATACAAAGAAAATTGGATAGCATTGCATCCAATAGATCACAGTTTAACTTGATTAGCGATGTAGTAAGTGTGGATGTAGGAGTTGGTGGTAAGACCATAAATATGGAAACTACCTCACTCGTACCTATGTCCAAGATATACGGAAGAGACGCAGAGGTGAAGACTGTGGCTAAGAAAATATGTAGCAAAGATGTAATCGGAAGTGAAGACACTGAAGGGGTCCAAGTGTATGCTATATGGGGCATGGGGGGCATCGGAAAGACAACTCTAGCTCAGTTAGTCTACAACCATGAAATGGTGAAGGCACATTTTGAGTTACAATCGTGGGTGTATGTATCTAGTGAGTTCCAAGTTAAGAAGATAACTAGAGAAATCATTGAATCCATAGATAAACGATCATGCGAAGTTCCTCACTTGGATGGAATGCAGGTAGATCTTCAAAACAAGTTACAGGGAAAGAGGTTTTTAATCGTATTGGATGACGTCTGGATCGAGGACAGAGAAATGAAGAAGTGGGAAGAATTAAGTAAATCGCTAAGTAGTGGAGCAGAAGGTAGCATTGTTATGGTGACAACACGAAGCCAAACAACTAGCAGAATGATGGCAAAGGTTCCAGAGTTCCAACATCAAGTGGGATGTTTATCTGAAGAGGACTCATGGTCATTATTCAAGAAGCTTGCATTTGCATCTGGAAGTGGAAGGGATGGGGAAAACATAATGGAGCTAGAGTCTATTGGAAAGGAGATAGTCCATAAATGCCAAGGATTGCCGTTAGCAGTGAGGACTTTGGGTGGACTCATGTGGTCGAAAAGAAGTGCTAGTGAGTGGCAAAATGTGAAGGATAGTGATGTATGGAACCTTCCAGAAAATGACATTTTGCCGGCTTTGAAGTTAAGTTATGATAACTTGCTTTCACATATAAAACGATGTTTCGCTTATTGTTGTCTGTTTCCTAAAGGCTATAATATGGGAAAGGTCATATTGATAGAGTTGTGGATGGCAAATGGCTTTCTTCCACCCAAAGGAGAAGTGGACTTGTATGTGATTGGCGAACAAATTTTTAACTGTTTGGTTTCAAGGTCATTCCTCCAAGATGTGCGAGAAGATGAACTTTCCATATGTTTGGAATGTAAAATGCATGATTTGATGCACGACTTAGCACGATATGTGATGAGACATGACTTGTTTGTTATAGAGCCCGGTAAGGAGTTGATAACCCCAGATGAGGTGCTTCATCTAAGTTCATCATGTTTGGATGTTTCCTTCTTGGACCAGGATTTGAAACGGCTAAGATCATTATTCATCTTTGCTAATTATAAATATCAAGAAGGTAACCTTATGCTTAGCCAAATTTCCAAGCATGTGTATCTAAGGGTATTGCATCTGGGTGGAATCCGAGAATTGACATTGCCGGAATCAATTTGCAAATTGAAACATTTGAGATACTTTAATATATCATATACACGCATACATTATCTATCAGAGTCGATTATTTATCTCCAAAACTTGCAAGTCTTACTTTTGCAGGGGTGTTGTAATTTAGTTAAGTTGCCTGAAGGTATGAGATACATGAAGAATCTTCGATGTCTCGATAACCAAGGTTGTAATAAACTTGATTATATGCCTGTTGGAATGAAAGAATTAGCATGTCTTGAAAGACTTGCAGAATTTGTTGTTGGTAAAGAGAAGGGGGCTCAAATAAGGGAACTAGGAGATTTAAATCTTCTTGGCGGGAGGTTGAAATTAAAAGGACTCGAGAACGTTGAAGGTTTAGAAGAAGCCAAGAGTGCCAATCTGAAAAACAAAACAAAATTGGTATCTTTGGTATTAAGTTGGTTGAAGAGCTTTGACCCTCTTAGACAAGATAAAGAGGTTGTCGAAGGATTGGAACCAAATTCGAGTCTCGAGGAGCTCAAAATAGAAAGTTACATGGGAAACGTGATTTCACCGAGTTGGATGATGAATTTAAGGAATTTGGTGAAGATTGAATTTGCTCACTGTGAAAGATGTGAAAGTGTACCATCACTTGGGAAATTACCTAGCCTTAGGTTGTTAGACATATGGGACATGCCTGCTCTAAAGTGTTTCCATGATGATGAATTTCCTCGTTTACAAGAGTTAGAAATAAGAACTTGTAATCGATTGGTTTCTTTGCCTAGTAACCTCCCAAAACTCGAGAGACTATCTGTTATTCATGTAAGTGGTTTAGTTTCTTTACCTAGTAACCTTCCAAAACTCGAGAGATTAAAGATACAATGGGCATACGGTTTAGTTTGTTTGCCTAGTAACCTCCCAAAACTGAGTGAATTATATATAGAAGTTTGTGCGCAATTAAAATGTTTGCCGAATGGGCTCAAGGATCTAACTTCTCTTACGATTTGGAGATGTGAGGAGCTACAAAGAAGATGTGAGAAAGAAAAGGGTGAAGATTGGCGTAAAATTTCTCATGTTCCCAATATACGAATCCGAGATCCCTACTGATGCTGGCTGATAACATTCTAAATTTCTAATCTTTCCTGTTTCCATTTTGTTATAACAAAAATAAATCCTAATTTGGTTTATGCAATTCCATAGTTTTTATTTATTTATTTCCAATATGTATTATATCTGTAAGAATGAAAAGAACAAAGTATGATGTTTAGTTTATTATAATGTTTTTAGAAAAATTATATTTTGTTTTGTTTAGGTAGCCAAGTTCAAAGGATCGCTTCTTGTTCTTTCTTCTTAACAGTGGATCTAAGGCCTAAAAACAACAAGAAACGGTGGCAGACGTTTATCGAATGGATGAATATGAGTCCATAAGAAATAGAATAGATTAGGTGTAAGAACAGTAGTAGTACCTTAATTTGTCGAATGAAACTCGGTTTATTGCCTTTGCATTTGCTGCTCATCTGTATCTTCTTTCTTTCGGTTTTCTTTTAACTTTTCTGTCATTTCAATCTCCTGTAAAGAAGTAGAATGAAGGTGATTTGGGGTCTATGGTTCTTGATTTAGGATTTCAAAATCTTAGTTATGTGGGATTTCAAATCCAGGAAATCCGTCAAACCAAATATGGGATTTCAAATCCAGGAAATCCATCGAACCAAACATGGGATTGGAATGAAATTCAATTCCAAATCCAATCCAATCCAATCCTGCACACAAATCATAGGTCAAAATAGATGTTTACCAAACGCTTACCCGGGACCTTACTAGATGAATATGACAGTGACTAAGAATCTTAACCAGTAAGGACCAAGAGTCTTACCCGGTAAGTGATCATGGTTAGCGGGGTAGATTATTGCATATGATACCGTTTTGGTGAACTAAAATCTTACCTGATAAGTACGTGATAGTGTTAAATTTTGCTACTTACCCTGGTAAGCGTTTGGAAAACGGCCTTTAATCTCCAACAACTTCTTACTTTTAGAGATTACAATATGAATTATAATATTAAAATATTCAATCCATTTATGAAAATATTAATTTTCTATCCTATACATTTAATTTAAAGGATTCTCATTGGTGTGATTAATAAAAAAATAAATTCTCTTTTATATGTAATCATTTTTGAAAATTATCCAAATTTGGAGAATTTCATCTCCACATGTGGGGTTTTTTTTTTGTTAAAAACATGTAAGTTACTAATTTTTAAAAGTTCGGTCATCTATTAATTATAAAAAAGAAACGTTCAGCAACTTGATCATTGAAAATGGAAAAATTTAATGGTTTTTTATTCAAAAAAATAATTTTGGAACCTAATCATTGAAAAGAAAAAATTAACGGTTTTTTCATTAAAAAAATGGTTCAGTGACTTAACCATTTAAAATAAAATAATAGTGGATTTTTATCCGCCTCTAAGCCGATTGTCATGAATATTAGGATCAACTGATTTTAGTTTTTTTAAATCAAATTAATCAATTGAATTTCTATTGTTATAATTTAAATGTCAATTAAAGTTTTATTTTTAATTTATGATTAATTTACCGTGCGTTAATGTTTGAATAATTTTGTTGTCATGAAAAATTTAAAATAGTAAACAGTGAAAAAATTGTCGATTATTAATCTCCAAAACTTGCAAGTCTTGAATGTACGAGGGTGTGAGTACTTATATAAGTTGCCTTGAAGGTATGAGATACATGAAGAATCTTCGATGTCTCAATAACCATGGCTGTAATAAACTTGATTATATGCCTAACGGAATGGAAGAATTAGCATGTCTTAGAAAGCTTGGAAGATTTGTTGTTGGTGAAAAGAAGGGTGCCCAATTAAGGGAACTAGGAGATCTAAATCTTCTTAAAGGGAGGTTGGAATTAAGGGGACTTGAGAGTGTTGGAGGTTTAGAAGATGCAAAGAGTGCCAAACTTAATTTGAAATCTTTGGTATTACATTGGTCATACAATATAAGTGAAATTGATGAAGAAAGGTATGGAGAAGTTGATGAAGATGTTGTTGAGGGATTGGAACCAAATTCGAGTCTAAAGGAGCTGAAAATAGTAAGTTACATGACCGAGTTGGATGATGAATTTAGGGAACTTGGTGAAGATTGTATTTGGTGGATGTGAAAGATGTTCAAGTATTCCATCACTTGGGAAGTTGCCGAACCTTATGGTCATGCACATATCGTACATGCATGTTCTAAAGTGTTTTGAAGATGATGAATTTCCTAGTTTACAAGAGTTATACATATTTGGTTGTGATCGGTTGGTTTGTTTGCCAAGTAACCTCCCAAAACTCGAGAGATTACGTATAACTTGGTCATGGAGATTAGTTTGTTTGCCAAGTAATCTTCCAAAACTCACTCGGTTACATATAAATGGTTGTCCTGAAGTAGATTGTTTGCCGGATGGGCTCAAGGAACTAACTTCTCTTTACATTGACGAATGCGAAAATCTATGGAGAAGCTACGAGAAAAAGAAGGGTAAAGATTGGCCTAAAATTGCTCTATGTTCCGAATCCACGCATCCATAGAGGTCCATACTGATGCTGGTAACATTCTAAAATCATTTTCTTCCTTATATATTTGTTATAACAAAATTGAATCCTTTTTAAATCTCAAGGATTTATTTCAACAGCTAATGAACATGAAACATGAGGCTGTAATATTACCTTATTTCGTCGTTTTAGAGAAGCTCTAAGGTTTCAAATCTTGACGATAAAAATCTCACTCAAATAACCAATTCTCACACCTAAATTGGTCTTCTAACCATTTCTTTTTCAAACGTCACTACTTCCTCCATGTTCAGGTCCGCAATATTAGCTAAAAGACAAAAGTAGATAGCCAAATTGGTCATCTAATTTGAATTTATTTATTTTGCCTTTGTGTATAATATTGTGGACCTGGATATTACAGAAGCAATGACATTTGGGTCAAGCTGGAAAATAAATCCCTTTTAAATAAATTGGTTTATGCATTTTTTTATTAAATTACAATACTCCTAAGAAAAGCTTATTACAATGTTTTTAAAAATATTATTTTGTTTTGTTTAATTAGGTAGGTAGGTGATCGATCATAAGTCCAAAGGGTCTCTTTCTTCTTTCTCTTAAATGTGGATCTGGGTAATCGACTTCTATACGACGAATGAATGAAGAATATGAAGAAATATATTATATAGGTGTAATAGTACCTTATTTCGTCGATTGTTGCAGTTGCTGCTCCCTTCTACCTTCCTTCTCTCATTTTCTGTCATTTCAATCGATATATATATATATATTAAAGTTAAATTGTGAAGCAGAATGAACTCGAAGGTGATTTGGGGGTTAGGGTTCTTGAGTTTTAGAGAGACACGCCAACCTACCTCCAACTTTTTGCACTTTCCAATTCACCCCCTTACTATTCATAAATATAGATTCATGTTTCATTAAAAAAAATATTACAACATTAATTATATTATTAAAAATGTATAATTATTTATTAATCAAATACAATGCTATTAACTTTATTAATAAAAAAAATAACTCAGGCTCTTTCAAACCATCTCGTGTTGGCCATATGATAGACATGAGAAACAAAATAATGGAGCCGCTTCCAAAAAATACAATAGGAAATCTTTGCTTCTTAACGGAAATACTGACAGTGAATGAACGTGAAATGAAGCCGGAATTGTTTATTGGTGAATTCAAGAAGCAAAAGATGCAAGTCCAAGGTCTAACAAATGCCCAAGATGCCTTCGGTCACCTTTTAAACATGGGTTCAAAAACTGTTGTGGAAAGAACAATTGATGAAACTTATTTTTGTACAAGCTTGTGTAGGTATCCTGCATATGAAATCAATTTTGGGTGGGGAAACTCGATAAAAACAATTATCAGAGGAACTCTAAAGAATAATGGGTTTGTATTGTTGGATGCTCCAAATGGGGATGGTATTGAAGCATTTGTGTGTTTGAGAAAGCAAGACATGGCCATCATTGAAACCGACCCCGAGCAGCTTGAATTGTGCTAATTTTCTAGTTGTTTGAGTAGCATTTCTAAATTTGTCAAAATCCAATAAAATAGTTTTATTTCATGTTAAAAAGAAAATTCTCATGTTTAATTCTTTTATATCAAAATGGAAGTCAAGTTAAAGAGAATAAAATGATCGTTTATTTGGTGTATTTTGTTTCTCTCCAATTTTTTGCTATATTTCACCTATTTTCATTTAAAAGTTTGGAGAAAATATGTTTATTCTTTTAAAAGGTTTTATAACAACTTTTTTAACTACATTCGTTGGATTATCTCAATCTATGAGTTATTCGGTTCTTTCATTTTTCAGAGTTCTCCCTAAATCTCATCCCTATATAACCAAGGGGGAGGGGTCAGGTTGGGTGAAATCATGAATAATACAACCCACCTTCATTCACTTTTTATGACTACATATCTTTTCGGCTAAGGAATTACTCAAAAGAATCGACACAATTAAATGATTGGAGTTGGATTTCATTTGCAAACTAACTCATTTGTAAAAACATATGCAACCGTCGATTTCATACATTAAGGATTTCCGATGAAAGGAATCTATTTATGTCAACAACAAAAATTAATACGTTTCATTAAATAAAATAACACGGAAAGAGCAAAATTGGAAGAAGAAATAAAATGACCATTAAGCTATGTTTGACAAACTAGCAGATAAGTAGCTGGTAGGTAACCTATAATTGATAAACTAGTTGGTAGTTTACGAGCTAGTTGGTTTGGTAAAACCAACTTATAAAACTGTAAAATAACCAAAAATAGCATATTGAAAATTAATCAATTATAATATTTTAAAACATAATTAGAAACAAATCTTTAGTAATATGATATATTAATTAATACAAACAAGATTGTAGGAAAATTAAAAAATATAAAATGTTAATTAAAACAATTTCAAATAGATTATTATATATATTGAAAATCAATCTTTAATAATATAATATAATAATTAAAACAAACAATATGCTAGGGAAAAAAATATTGATTAAAAAAATATCAAATAGATTATTACATATATTACAATATTTGGATTTGTTAAAACAATTTTTAGAATTTTTTTTTTATTATTTGTGATTTTAAATAATCATTACATACAATATAAATAAAAAAGTTGGTCAACTTTACATACACAAATTAATTAACAAGTTTTAAAAACATATTTAATAATTAAATTATATATTTTATTAAAACTACTTAAGTATAAATTTAATTATTATGTTACATAAGCATTATTATAATTATTATATTTGTTTCTATAACTAAATATATTGAATAATAATTAAAGAAAATAATGATATGATAGTAATTGATATGATTAACAAATTTAATGGTTGATAGTAGAGGTGATCATTTACGGGCTTGGGCAGCCACGGGCCCGGCCTACCATTTTTTTGTTCAACGGGCCTAATACATTTAATTTTCACTCAGGTCCGCAAATAAAAATACTTTCTGGTTTGCAAAAAAAGTTACACTTTCTGATGTTGATTACCTAGGTCAACAACAACAAAAGTTACACTTTCTGGTTTGCAAAAAAATACATTTAATTTTCACTCAGGTCCGCAAAAAAAAACCTTTTCAACTAGGTCCGTAAGAAAAGGTTTTGCGAACCTAACTATGGCTATTTTGGTAAATCTTAAAAATAAGAAGTAAAACCACTTGACTAAGATGAGCCAAATAACAATTTTAATTAATTTCTCAAGTGCATGCACCTATATTGGTTCATTAAACTATTGTTATATACTTATAAATTAACTCCTATAAATAATAGAGCCATTTTGGAATCATATTCAACATCATCTTCTTCATTTCCATCCATATATCCCTTTTTTGTAACATCCTGATTTTTGTCCAAGTTGAAGAAGTGTTGAACCGGACAATATAATAAAGAAGAGTTAACTTTAGAGTTTGGACAGTGGTGCCATATTGGAATGACACCTGTCACTATAACACCGGTGGTACCAAGTGGTTGGTTGTCCCAACAATTGTGTCATGCTATAGTGATAATGACACAATGTATTAATCGGGTCTTTGATAAAGCGCAATCCCAAGTCCTCTTTGTGTTCCACTCTTAGAATCAATGAAACAAATATTTTGAAGTTATTTATATTGGGTATCATCTACAAGACGAGAAACGGGATCAAAACGGGTGAAAAGTAGAAAAAACATCTTAGAACGGTCCAGGCTATAGTATCCCACGATTATGACAGTGTCATAATCGCACAGATGGTACCGTGGGCCCGTGGCTTAGAAATGGAATCATCTTGGACACGGGCGATTATTCCATGCGATTATGACATGGCATAATCGCGTGTCATAATCGTTGACGACCTCCAGTGGTTAAAATCGGGATTTTATTCACTTGATCATATCTCTCTCATTTTTTATCTGGTTTGAGCGATTCAAAGTGCTACGGTTTCGTCTTTGGAAGCTTTTCAACATGGAAACAAATATAGTTGATGTCAATATTTAGATAAATTTGACATTCACACACGTAGAATACAATTTCGTAGATTATAAAACAATCTAAGAAAAATGAAGAATAAAATTAAAGAAACCTAAGATCAACGTTCTTGTATACTTTAACCAACAAGATAATGATGAGATAGTTATAACAATTTGGACCCGACCCAAAGCAGTCCTAAGGACCGGGCTTTATACATGGAGAATGGGTCGAGTGTTTTTGGTCGGGTCCATAACCGATCTGGACCTAACCCACCCGGCTCAATTTTTGGCCTATCTCTAATCTCTATTCCAATCCTAAAATTTGGTTTCCACTTTAAGATTGAAGGGTTGATAGTGTCAACATTAATATCTTAAGGGAATATCTTGTCTAAACCACATTACTAAGGGATCGAAAGTAAACAATTCATCGAAAACAAACGCAACACTTTAACGGCGAACACTACCTATCAATTTTCCATCTGTTTCTCTCGGCCAAGTTCCAGGGTCACCGATCTCCGGCGATCATTACCGGTAAGCTGTCACCACCGTTTTTTTATATCCCTTCCATTATTCTCTCTGCACTCTTCAACACCCATTTTCAAATCTCAAACAATCCCCAAATCAGATCTAAATTTTTCTAATCAATTTTAATGGCAAATCCCCAATCCATTTCACTAATTTCATTAGGGTTTCTCATATACATGTTCAGATTCTCCGTTTCCGATCACGATTTGCATCACAAATGCCCTAAAACCAATACCTCTATACTTAATTTCATCGCCCCCTGCCCCCACCCTCGCCCCCAGTGAATTTACCGGGAGTTCTGTAATTAAGATCGATGGCGAGCCAACTATGTTCGATAATTGTAAAGTTTTATTGGATAATTATCGGTTAAGATGGAAATTAAGAGCAGAGAAGAATGTGATTGATATCGGGTTAGAGGGGGCGGTCACTATTGAGCATTATATGGCATTCGGGTGGGCGGATCCATCGAAAAAATACAACCATATGCTTAACTCTGATGTGGCGGTAACGGGTTTTACCTAAGAAGAAATCCCGTTTTTTGACGATTATTGTATCACTAGTATCGAGAGTGTACAACTAACAGAAACGGTAAACCCGAGGGCGTCTGTCCGGATACGATGTACGATGATTCAGACGATAAAGATTTCAATGTTAGTTTACGGACATCGGAAAGATGGAGTTTCGTTTATTAGATATCAACGACCATTGAAATCCATCGAGATTTGAATGTGGATGAAAATAAGATGACTTGTATATGGGCTTTAGGTTTGATTAATCCACCTGATTCAAATTTTCCATATGAAAACCATGGGAAAACTTATGGTCATGTTAACATAAATATTTCCTAAAAATGTAAACGGCCACCAGATGCAAAAGATAAGCAATATCAAGAACTCGTGATCGCTTATAAAAAACAACCGCTAGTTGTTACTTCGGGCCCAACGCTTGTTTTACGACCGGTGTTAGTCGTACTAAAATTCTCGCTGTAAAACCTCTATACTTCCTAACAAGGGAAATCAGCGTTATGAAGCAAAATAAGAGGGGCTTCAGACATAGAAAAACAAAACCTAAATGCAAAAATTCAAATGAAAATTTGCAAGATTCGATTATAAAACAAAGAGAAAAACGCAGGGCTAATTTTGTAAAATTTCAACAAGCTTTTTTCCGTATCTTAGCGTTTCAAATGACTTTTCCCCCTTTTTTGTTAATTTCGTAAAATTTCCCCATTTTTAGGATTTGATTCCGGTAATCCTTTATTTTCTTTTCTATGTTCCCAATTTTGGTTTCTTTTGCACCTGTAACTCTTAAAATACATTTTCAAACTAACATATTTAGCGAAAATTCATAATGAAATCAAATCACTTTAGAGGAATTGTAGAATTTAGGAATAGTAATCAAATCAATAACAAAATAATAATCAAGAGGTAAAGATAATCAAGACAATAATTAATAAAAATACTCAAATCAAGACGATCAATATATAAGAGATTTTGGGCAGGTTTACAATTTTGAGTAACGGTTTTGGGTTCGTAACCTGAGAGGTTGAGACTAAGTGATAGAGAGAGTGAGAGATTGAGAGATACGACTAGGAAGGCGAACGAATGTTGAAAAAAGAAAACTTTAAAGAGGCAAAAAAAAAAACAAGACCTCATAATCAACAAAGAATCATAGACGGACTTGGTATGAGATATGAAAACAAGAAATAAATTGCAATCTATATGGGGACACCATTAATACCATCTGACATACTCTTTTTCCACATACTACCAAGGCTCCAAGGTAAGTCCGTATACCGTTTTCTGTGTGTTTGCAAACAATGGCGGTCGTTCTTAACAACACCAATGTTTGCCAAGATGCATAATCATCACCACCACCACGAACTTCTTATTGCATTGTCCACCACAACACCTTGCAAATTTAGTACCATCGACTTGGAAGCACCTCAAGATGGTCTAACTGCGAGTCGTCCTTTACCATTTAAAGCCAGTTCGGAAAACGTGCATGTCATGGCATCTGTAAGTGGACTGGTATGTTTACGCATGACTAACACGTTGAATATAATTTTATGGAATCCTTTAACAGGTGGATATAAAACCGTGTCTAGACCCGACAACAAAGGATACAATATGGTCACCACAAAAATATATGCGTTGTATTACAGTTGCAGTGACTACAAGCTTCTAATTGTAACCGATGAATGTAATGTATACATGTACTCTCTGAAATCTAACTCATGGAGAAAGGTCGAGACGGCGCAAGAGGACTACGATTTTCTTCTCTCCTATGGCTGGAATTGGGGTTCTTGTTTGACACAACCATATGTTTTGCTGAATGAAAAAATTTATTTTGTAGCTTCAAAAACAAACAATATCTTGGAAGAGAAATATTTTATAATGATTATAACGTTTGATTTGAAGACGGAAAAGTGGAGAAAGATAGCAAGTCCTTGTATTGGAAATGATTTATGGATAAGTTGGAAAAGTTTCATAGTTGTAAGAGGGTGCATTCACTTGTACGTAAGATATCATCTACAGAACGATGATGACGAAGACATAGCAGGTGCTTTTGTATCCGAGTTGTGGAGGATGGATGAAGATGGAGATTGGATAAAGGTAGTAAATACTTATGATCGACCCATTTCTTTTCCTCCTTGGCATATCTTGTGCCCAATACACTTGATGAAGATTGGACATTGGATTATGATTGACGTATATGATCGTGATATTTACGAAGCAGATCTAGAGATGCATACCAAAAAGAAGGTGTATTCATATTATCCAAAGAACATGTTTATCACCTTGGGGAAATACACGGAAACTTTGGGGATTAATATGTTTAATTAATTAAGTCTTAGATCCTAATTAATTACTTTCTTTTATATTGTTTTTGTTTAATTAATTACTTTCTTTTATATTGTTTTTGTTTAATTAATTCTTAGAAAAGAAACGCAATAAAAGAAATATTAATTAACTGTATTAAACCTACATGCATGACTTTATATATATTAGCCTTGTGATTATATATGTTACATGTTTAAGTTATTATACTTGACAAATAAAGAATAAAAAAAGCAACAGACAGTTGGATTGCTTGAGAGATTATTGGCCACTTCCATCCAATTTTTAGGTTTAAAATCGCATGATTTTATCAATACTATATTATAAAGCATTTAACAAAAATACCTATAAATGTGATATTAAAGCGTATAACTTTGTAGCAGGCTTTCCAATTGACATTAAAAAAATTCAGATAGAACAAATTAATCATATTACTATATATAATAAATACATATTTTTAATACTTTAATGTTGTCCTCTTATAAATATTTATTTAATTTGTTTTATATCTTCTACTTTTCATTTTTATTTTACAAATTTATTTTAATGTACATAATCTTATATTAACAATCATACATTGAAAAATACATTTTTTATAAAATAATCATTATAACCATTTAGTCAATAATTTTAAAGAGAACCCAGCGATGAAGAACTAATCATCCATGTTGGTCAAACCACATTCTCATCATATTATCTATTTTCATGTTAAAATATTCATATAACTTTCGTTCAATTATTTTTGCTTCATCATTTTGTCTCATGTTCATACTTTTGTCTAGTCTTTAAAATTTTTGTTCTCGAGTATACTGCCAGACCAGTTGCACCAATTGAGAAACTTTCTTGGTGGCTATTTAAACTATATTAATGGCTAATATATACACTATAATTAGTGGCTAATATATACACTACAATTAATGGCTAGCTACAAATCATGATTCTAAATTAATGGCTAATATATACACTATAATTATTACTAAGGGGCCGTTTACAAAATGCTTACTCGGGTAAGTGTTTATCAAGCCATATTACAGTCCAGATGAATACAAAAAGTACAAAAAATCTTACCCGGTAAGAGCGAAGACAAGGAAAACAATGACCAAGATCTTTCCCGGGTAAGCGCTTACCGGAAAAATTGTTGCATACGGTATCTTTTTTATGGACTAAAATCTTACCCGATAAGTAAATGATAGTGTTGAATTTTGCCGGTAAGCACTTACCCAGGTAAGATTTGGTAAACGGCCCTAACACCTTTTAGGTCACTTGTTTACTTGTTAGACTTGTAAGGTGGATGGTCAGTTGATCAATTCAGACATTTTTTATTTCACGTTGATCAATCCAAATTTTAATTTTAGGTTCACCTTGAATTAGAGTTTGAATCTAAAACTTGATTTTCTTTCTTTATTTCTTTCTTTATTTCAAATGTTGGTCATATTTGAGAAAAGAAAAAAAGGGATTTTGGACTGCAAATACATTGATTGAGCCATTTTTCAGTGGTCATTATTAAAATTTGGTTCACCTACTACCAAGCAACTTTAACCACAATCATCTATGACCATAGGGATTAAACTTTAAAGTCTTTTAAACAGTCTTTATATAAGGTCAAAAAAATGAATGATTTACACTTTTACATACAAAGACTTCATTTCAATAAAACGGTTTCTATTTACATGTAAATTAAGTTGTCTTGTACTGTACTTCGTGCTTCATTGATTTGTTCCACGGCATTTTATTTTGTTAATTGTGTTGTCTGAACCATTGGACTAACGTGCACACCCCTCAACTAATTGAAGGTCCCCAAAGAACAGTTAGGAAATCTCCGATGACCCTACAAGACTTATACTTCTGGAGTATTTCACTTGTACTCTCGGGGAACAGTTTGTAAGATTTGAAATGAAATTGAATTTTATCTTTTTTATAAATTTTGCTTGGTTTATACTGTATAGGATTTGGAATCAAAATTTAAAAATTTTACAAATAAATTGTTTTTATGGCAGATTTGATGAAAGATATGTGATAATGGTGTGACTGAAACAATTCAAATTCATAGGAATTTGATTTGAAATGATAGTTATTTTCAAAGGATTTCAAAATCCATCGGGAGGATTTGCATTAAAATCTCATGATTAAAATCCGTAACTTTCCTTTAAACCAATAATGAAATTTAATTCCAAATCCCTTCAAATTCTATCAAATCCCGCAAACTAATTGTAAAACGTATCCTAAGTCAGAGACTACGGGTAATAGCTTTACCCTTTATTCATGCATATAGTGAGCTCTCATCTGTTGTAATATATGCTTCATTAAGTGTACATTTTCTGTTGGTTCTATAACTTTTTATTTAGGCTATGTTTGGCAAACTAGCGGATAAGCTAGCTGGTGAAAAAATCACGTTTGACAAAAACTAACTTATAATAATGTAAAATGACCGAAAATGACATATTTATAATTATTAGTAATAAATAATAATTAACATTCATGAGGGTTATAATTGGAAAAAATGACAATAAACTCCAAAAACGCTACTCCAGGTAACGTTTCAATACACTAGCTTATAAAATAACTTATGGTTTGTCAAACATGTACCATATAAACACGTTAGTTTATAAGTTAGCTTATTTTTCCTAAATATAATCTTAACTACTAGATGATCAACTTATATTTAGGTAAAAGTTTCTTACAGACGTTCTCAACCACATCCACAAAAAACCACCATCCTCATAATTGTCTTGTATTTTAGCAAAGTGTCTCATATACAGTTATACTAACTTGTACATCAAGCATAAAAGGATGTATATTGTTTTGTGTTTAATAGTTTCAGCTCTGGATACTCATTTAAATACCGAGTTTATTAATTTTAATTTATGGGTTTGATTTTACAAATTCATGATTTATTTTAAACTCAAAAATCAAAGTTTGATTTGAAAACAAAAAAGTAGGTGTTCAATTGAGTAAGCCTGGTTGGCAATTTGGGCCTAAAGAGCCCAAGCCTGTGGTGATCACAACTCTGTGAATCCCTATGAAGAAATGCACTAATAGGGTCCGTTTGGTTGGAGGGATTTGGAGGAATTTGGTGGGATTGAGATTTCAAATAAGTCATTCCCAGTGCATTGTTTACTAAGTTGTGTGAATTCCAACCAAACGGGCTTTAAGGGAATATTTACTAAGTTGTGTGAATTCCGAGGATTGAAATTCTTAAAAAAGAGGGAAGAGTTGTAACACTTGAAATTTCTTTTATCTCTCTCTCTCTCTCTCTCTATATATATATATATATATATAAATATATATATTAGCAATGTGCTCGTGCAATGCACAGGGTGAGTAAGTTATTATAAATGGATAACAAAACGCTTCTAGCTCAACTGGGAAACTGTAAAGAATTTAACTATAGAGTAAATTACATGTTTAGGCACGGGTGAGCATGACATGAAATTTGTTGTAAATTGGTAAAAACATATTCACTCAAATATACAATAGGCTCAAGTTCGAATCAACAATAGGTTTAATGGTTTTTCATTACAATCGGATAGTTGGTTAGGTTCTGCTATTTTTATAGTTCAACAAAGATGCGGGTCTTAAAGCATTTTCAATAGGTTGTATAAAATTTGTCCAAATTGGAGAATGAAACTTTAAAATCTCTAAAATCAAAATAAATTCAACTAATAGATTATCTATTTTGAAAATTACAACATCGATTATATTATATTATTAAAATATTTAATTCATCTAATAAAATATTATTTTACACTCAAAGTTTCCTATAAGTGGGAAGGGTTGGGATGCACACGTATCAAGTAATTCATGGTGAGTTTGAAGAACACCAGACACACATTAATTGAAACTTTGAAAAAACCAGCCACAAAAGTTCAAAAGTTTATGGTTTTAGAGGTTATAATATTCAAAAGTTCACAAAAAAAAACTTTTGAAATAACCGAAAAAGTCCTTCAAAATCGATAAAAAAAAAAAACTTAAAAATCCATCGAAATCAAGCAATTTTTTTGAAAAATCCCCTGAAATGTGAAATTAGGCTAAAAACACATCAAACGATATTGAACGTTGGTAAAACTACGTGACATGAACATTTAAATTAGGACGGAGGGAGTAATGTACTACTTACCGATCATCATTTTTGCATGAACATAGATCATAAATCGTCGAGATTCATGTGCTCCACCGTAATCGGAATCCGGCTCAGGTTTCTCTGGTGGTTCATACTCGCCGGGCTTCTTGGTCTCACGGTCCCAAGGCAGAAAAAGCTTAAGTAGTCGTTAGGGTCTGCTTCGATCTCCAAGGATCGAAGCTCGGAAGTGATGTCTTTATACATCATCTACATTGTTCTTCTTTGCCAATCTAAAATGGCCTGAACGGATCCACTCTCTGGGATCACTTCAGGCCACATTGGGATCACTATATAAACAGAAATCCTTTCTTTGGCCTTAATTTTACTAATAACTTTAAGCGACAACTCCTTTGGTATGAGATGCAAAGCCCCGATATCTTCGATTTTGAAATCTTTACTCGAATTCCAACCGTATGAACTCCCCCAAAAGTACTGGTTTTCGATGTAAATGAAGTTTTTAACTCATCTTATGGCGTTAATATATGCATCTTGAATGCTAAAATCAATCACTTTATCTTTTCGGGTAACGAGCCCAGCCATCGACGCTTCCTCGGGCTTTTCCGGAAATCCCGACACCGCAACACTATCGATCGACCGGAACAATTGGACGTTCCATGTATCACGATCTTCAGACATGCAACGGACCAACCGGTGACGGTTGAGTTATGAATTGATCGATCCCGGTGAGCGTAAAAAGATATTGATTTCCGACTTGTTTAATCCATCGTTGTTCGAAATTGTACAAAATATCCCAAGCAATCGGGCCTTGGAGTTTGCAATGAACATCATGCCACGGATCTCTCGGTCCGCCTTTTGTGAATAAGGATCCCAAGAAGTTCGGTTGGTGGAAATCGTCATGATGAACGTCTTTTAACGTTCAAAATAACGAATGATGATACCGTCCATCGCAAAGATCAATCCCACCGAAAAACCCGATAATCCGTCTCATTTCTGACGACTTTTCTCCCGGAATCTCACTATCCACCACCACAACCGTTTTCTGATGGTGAGTAAACATCGTAGCAACCTCAATCCCTTGAACGTAACTATTCTTCCCATCGATATCACGAGGGCATAAACAAATAACATAACGAACCTTCGTATCATGAAAATAATCACCCGATTCTTGATCGTGGGTCGCCATTAAACCGTCTTTCTTTAGCAACTCGACCCAAGTTCGATCATCCCAAACGAGCATTAAAACCTTCGTCACCCAACGTAACATCCCCACCGGGATTTGGCCTCCATGGGTCCCGAACCAACACGATCTTTGTATAAACCGACCATCCCGATATATAAATCAAATGTTTTGCATCATTAATCGCATCAAATATATCCTCCCAACATCTTTGGGGCTCGTACATATTTGATTTATATCTCTTAATTATGTAAAAAAAACCTTACTCAATCATTTATTGTTTTTATTTAAATAAAAAATAAGACTATAAAATATAATTTTAAAAACGCAAAAGTAGATAACATAAGATACGTGTGCTCATTAATGTTTGTGTTAATGGTCGAGATTGGTTTATTATCATTTATATTATTATATATGATAGGTTATGTACATAAAACGAGTAATATAATTTATATTGCAATACATCTAAAATGAAGAATCTTTTTAATTGGAATGTAAAAAATTCCAAGATAAATTTTAACCGTTCTATTTTAATTTCAATTTTAAATATTCTTGAAAATGATTTTATATTAAAAATGAATTTTTTTTTTTAAATATTAGCATCTCCATCAACTTTGTTAAAATAGAAAAAATAATGATTTTAGCAAAACCTTTAAATTTAAAGAAACCTCTAATTAGAGAAAAAAAATTATTATTTTAATGTTTTTCATCAATAGAAGATGTTAATAATAAATGTTTATAAAAAAAATAATATTTTATTACATGTATTGAATATTTTAATAACATAATTAAAATATTAATTGTTAAAATAGGGTAGCTAAAAGCATCTTCAAATTGTAACATGTTGCTAAAAAATAGAGTTGCAACATGTTGGCCTCTATATTTAGAGATCAATATTGTATAACACTAAAAATATGTATTATAATTTTATTCAAAATTTTAATTATATATAGATTAATAGGTTAATACAATAATAAATAGATATATTATTTTATTATTAAAAGTGTTTTTAGTTATTTTTCTTATAATGTGTGGTTAAAGTTGATTTTTTTAAGTGTTCAAGAGACCCACTATTTTTAGAATTTTTAACTTTTAGTGGTCGGTTGGAGATGTCCTAATAGAGAATCTGAAACCGGATCTCATCTCACTTGATGCGTAGATTTAAATCGGTGACTGTACCATTCTTTGTTCTTCATGGAAGTGCGGACAAAGTGACATATTCTTTTACTTCTCAGGATCTGTACAACTCGGCAGCTTCAAAGTACAAGGATATAAAGCTGTATGATGGGTTCTTACACGACCGAGCCCGAACGGGAAGAAATCGCACAAGATATTATAGACTGGATGGTGAGGAAGCTAAGTTGCCATCATTCTTGAAAGGTGAAATAAATAGTAGATAATAATATTGATGGTTTGTAGAAAGAATATTATATAGTGCATCTTGTGTATGTATTTGGATTTTTGGTGCTTGATAATGATCATGTGCTTAGGAAGAAGATCCTCCATACATTTTTTTTATTTCATGAACACCAAATTAATTTAAATATGATGGTCACCAATCACCTGAAAACACATTATCGGAGAAAAAAATGAAGATACAAATAAAGTAAAATAATTATTTGCGGTATTTGTATTAGCATTCGTGCTGCCAGGGTTGTTGGGTACGGATGTATACAAGCCGAGTCAAATTAGTTGATTATTTGATTGTCACTTGACATTTGACAACCAAGTAAGATGGACAAATGAAGAACCCTGAGGAGAAGCCGTTGGTTTCATAGATGGTTCAAGTGGAAACGAAGGTCATGATGAACTAACTGAAGAACCCACTCCTCCTTCACAATAAGGTTGGCCAAGAGTAAGGTTCTAAAAAACCCGCCGCACAACAGCCATGGTACAAGGCTTGTGTCTTACACCACATTAAGCGCATGACACACCATGGCCTAATGTGTAGTTTTCGTAATTTGATATTAATTTTTCTTTACGTTTTTAATGTCTTATTTGCTAGTTTTTAATATACAACCTAATTTAACTTGCTTATTACTATTGACTCATTGAGTAACAATACATGACATATATTTTTATATACAATATTGTATATGGATTAGAAATTGACCACGTAAGTGACGCCTTGAAAACGCCATGGATTCGTCTTGGCTCCTAAGGCTTAAGGCTTGGCCTCGCCGCTACGTCTCACACCATATAGATCCTTGATAATTACCAAAGTTAACATTATTAATATTAACCATTGATTATTAACAATAAGAGGTTGAGATTGAACCTCACGGTTATCACAAATTACTGAGTTCTCCTTTTAATGACTTATATATCTATATAAGGCAAGTTTTGTTAGAAACTAGAATGGATTAGGAACCCTGGAACTGTCCACAATGCGATAGAAGGCGAAAACGACCATATCATCCCCGTCTTTAAGAACATGCATTGATCGATCTCGTGCTCTAATCTTCTACCAATTGATCTGATCATCCTGTGGTTCATTTTTCATCCCCGTGGTTGTTGACAACACCATCACTATCCTTTCATTCCTCGAAATGAAAGTTTTGTTTTAGGTGGAGAGAACTCGAGGAGGATGTGCTCAAGTGAAGAGCTCTCGTTGAGGAAATTCGCCATCGGTCGATGACGACTGGACTAGCCAGTCCCACGGTACCATCTCTCTGTTCTTTGGATCCGGATACAACGCCTTGTTTTGCCGGTCATGGCTTCCGGTTGCCAATGAGATTTGGTGAAGTGCAAGTCTCGTAGACTTCGTTATATATGTTGCCAAATTATCAAAGAATTGTCACAAATTTAATTTCGCAGCCTTATTTTGTGCAATTATAAAAGCGTTATATTATGATAACGATAAGGGTGTTCATCAGTTTAAATCCAATGGATTCTGATGGACCCGGTCTGATCATCCAATTGATGTTGGATTTTGTCATCCTATCCAATCCAGTCAAATGGATGATTGGATCTGATCGGTTAAATAATATATGTTACTATTGGTTATGCATTGGATTTATCCAATATTTTGATACAATTTTCAATCGGTTGTTCCTACATTTTCTTAATTTATTAAAAACTACTATGTATAAATATCTAGTAAAAAAACAATATCGTAAAATGTTAATAATTATATATAGTTAATGGTTGGATGATAATTGGATTGTGGCATGATCGGATCGTTTCGGTTTTATTGGATTATGGACTGTCATCCAAGAACCGACCAACCCAATATATTATTGAAATTTTAGATCCGACTCAGTCAGTTCTAATTAGACCGGTCAGTTTAAATTGAATCGGATGATTTTCTACACAATCCCATTAATAATATGCAAAGTAACTCAACTCCTGTAACTTTCGGGCAGAATGTGGCTCCATTATTTTCACTTGTTGCCCCAAGATACCAATTCAAAGGTGCCAACAAAAGAGGGATTCCAGTTTCTAGAGATCCGGCGGCTCTCGTAGCCAAATACACGGATCCATTGGTGTACACAGGTCCAATGAGAATCCGAACGGGCCATGAAATCCTTCGGATCTCATCTCACTTGATGCGTAGATTTAAATCGGTGACTGTACCCTTCTTTGTTCTTCATGGAAGTGTGGACAAAGTGACGGATCCTCTTGCTTCTCAGGATCTGTACAATTCAGCAGCTTCAAAGTACAAGGACATAAAGCTGTATGATGGGTTCTTACACGACCTCCTGTTTGAGCCCGAGCGGGAAGAAATCGCACAAGATATCATAGACTGGATGGTGAGGAAGCTAAACTGCCATCATTCTTGAAAGGTGAAATAAATAATAGGTAAAATAATATTGATGGTTTGTTGAAAGGATATTATATAGTGTGTCTTGTGTATGCATTTGGATTTTTGGTGCTTGATAATGATATCATGTGATTATGAAGAAGACCATCCGTGCATTTTTTATTTCATAAACACCAAATCGATTCTAATTTTATGATCATCAATCACTTGAAACAGAGAATATACGGGCCCTTCACCGAGCACTTATCGGGTAAGGGTATACTACCACATTGACCAAGTCATCTGTATCCTTTTGACATATTGTATCATATATGACTTTACTTTTTTTTTTTTGTAATATCTCATATTGGTTGGGTAGGAAAATAAAAGTTGTCTTGTAAGGGACTTAGATACCTCTTCTATCAGACGCGTTTTAAAACGATAAGTCCAGATATATGGATAAAACGGACAATATCTGATACGGTTGGCATGTAATATTACATTTTTCGTTTTTCCACAAATTGACCGTGTAATATTGATGTAATATATACATTCCACAAATCTCCCAATCTCTCTCCACATATTATATGTAATATTGATGTTTTATATACATAATAATATCCTATATAGCAACCATGTGAATCCCTCTTTTGGAATTATGTGCCCATGTGAGCCACCTTGATTTACTACTCTTCCATACAGAATTCAGAATCACATATCCAATGAAGATCGATCAAAAGCATGAAGAAATCCAAATATATTATATACCCTTACTTTATCCAAGATTCTACATCATCATCTTTTAGGGTTTCATCCTGATTTTTATTTTTCAAAACAAGCATAATTAAGGGATTCCAATACAACAACACCATAACACCAATTAAATTTCATGAAGATGTAGGATTCGATTCATTACCAGATGTCCAGATTAATTCAATTAGTCGCAGCTTGAAGCTCCTTTTCGATTCTATTCGCCATGGCTTCCAAAGACGATCCTAAATAACCACTGAAATCCTCCAATTTCCAACCGTCTATCGGATTACAAGTGAACGACCACTCGATCCGGCACCCTCCGGCATCATCTTCACCCTTCGATTCGATCACCTTCAACTCAGCGACATAAAACGTAAACCCTAGGTTATTCTCCCCGATCTCGTACCTCAGACTCCGTTCGACGGGATCAATCGACAGCAGTTTCTCGTAACCCCAATTGACTACAGTCCTAGGCGTCTGATCGTCGACATTAAACGGTGATGATGGTAGGGTGGAGGCACAGTACCTGACGAGACCTGGTTGACCATAGACTCCTTCCACATGGCGGCATGTATCGATAGATGGAAGCCATTTGTGGAAGTTGCAGAAGTCTTCGAAGAGAGGCCATACTTGTTGTGGTGTGATGCTTCTTATCTCTGCAATGAGTTTGCTTTCCCATTTTGAATCTCTCTTCTCTTCAGCCATGGGAGAGAGAAAGAGACCTTTGCATCAGACCGATTACTGAAGTTTCGTAAATATTTATTTGGATTACCAAGGTGGTGTTTGGATTACCTTATAAAAACAATTTATTGACTTATTTATGTATGGTACCAGTAACAAGGGGATGTTTGGATGAGCTTATTGACTTATGACTTATTACTGGTTTGAAAAAGAGATTATAAAAAGCTAATAAGTTAAAAAAAAATTATTTCTTAAAAAACAACTTATCTCCGGTTTGACACCGGATAAGTTGTTTTACCCAAACAATCAAAATGACTTATTACCGATATCCTACCGAAATAAGTCAATAAGTTGTTTTGATAAGCTCAAACAAACACCCCCTAAGTAATTTTGAGTGTTTGGGAAAAACAATTTATCCGGTGTCAAACCGGTGATAATTCATTTTTTAGGAAGTTAACATTTTTAACTTATCAATTTTTGATAATGAATTTTCCAATAAGTTATAAGTTAATAAGCTAATCCGATCACCCCCTAAAATGCTTTTAGTGAACTACAATTTTAGACCCTGTAGTTTGTTTAGAATTGCAAAATAGGTCTTTATACTTTCAAAACTATGGTTTTAGTCCCTATAGTATTTCATCACCAATCTTCAACTCGGCTCATTCGAGCATACATTTTTCGAGTGAAACATGCTTATATGTTTATAAATCATATAATAAGAATAGATAAGTTATCTCCCATGAGCCTATAAATGAGTTGATCAATCACAATGTTGAGCCCATAAACTAGCATCAAGTTCAAGCTCTACTTAGAAAAGTTATTTGAACTTGTCGACTTCGATAACTGCTCTGACTCGGCTTGTATACACCCATACCCAACACCAGACAACACGAATGCTAATACATATCTCTTTCTCTAATCCATCAATCACCGTAAATAATTATTTTACTTTATTTATGTCTTCATTTTCTCTCTGATAATGTGTTTTTAGGTGATTGATGACCATCAAATTCGAATTGATTTGGTGTTCATGAAATAAAAAAATGCATGGAGGATCTTCTTCCTAATCACATGATATCATTATCAAGCACCAAAAAACCAAATGCATACACAAGACACACTATATAATATTCTTTCAAGAAACCATCAATACTATTACCTACTATTTATTTCACCTTCAAGAATGATGGCAGCTTAGCTTCCTCACCATCCAGTCTATAATATCTTGTGCAATTTCTTCACATTCGGGCTCAAACAGGAGGTCGTGCAAGAACCCATCATACAGCTTTATGTCCTTGTACTTTGAAGATGCCGAGTTGTATAGATCCTGAGAAGCAAGAGGATTCGTCACTTTGTCCGTACTTCCATGAAGAACAAAGAAGGGTACAGTCATCGACTTAAATCTACGCATCAAGTGAGATGAGATCCGAAGGATTTCATGGCGTGTTCGGATTCTTATTGGACCGGTATAAACCAACGGATCCGTGTATTTGGCTACTAGAGTTGCCGAGTCTCTAGAAACTAGAATTCCTCTTTTGTTGGCACCTTTGAATTGGTATCTTGGGGCAACAAGTGAAAATAATGGAGCCACAATCTGCCCCAAAGTTACAGGAGTTGAGTTGCCTTGCATATTGTCAAACGGATTGTGTAGAAAGTCATCTGATCCAATTTAAACCGATTGATCTAATTAGAACTGACCAACCATAATTGGATATCCGGCTGTAATTGGATTAGGTCAGATCCAAAATTTCAACATCTATATTGGGTTGGTTGGTTCTTGGATGGCAGTCCAGAATCCAATAAAACCGAAACTATCCAATTCGGTGACAATCCAATTATTCATCCAATTATTAATTATATATAATTATTAACATTTTACGATATTGTTTTTTACTAGACATTTATACGTAGTAGTTTTTAAAAAATTAAGAAAATATAGGAACAACCGACTGAAAATTCTATCAAAATATTGGATAGATCTGATGGATAACCAATAGTAAATCTAATATAGAACCGATCAAATCCAATCATCCATTTTACTGGATTGGATAGGATGACAAAATCCAACATCAATTGGATGATCAGATCGGGTCCATCAGAATTCATTGGATTTAAACTGATGAACACCCTTATCGTTATCGTAATATAACGCTTTTATAATTGCACAAAATAAGGTTGTGAAATGAAATTTGTGACAATTCTATGATAATTTGGCAACATATATAAAGAAGTCTACGAGACTTGCACTTCACCAAATCTCATTGGCAACCGGAAGCCATGACCGGCAAAACAAGGCGTTGCATCCGGTTCCAAAGAACAGAGAGATGGTGGTGTGGGACTGGCTAGTCCTGTCATCAACGACTGACGACTTCACCATTTGAATTTCCTTATCGAGAGCTCTTCACTTGAGCACATCCTCCTCGAGTTCTCTCATCCTAAAAGAAAATTTTCGTTTCGAGGAATGAGAGCACAACGATGGTGTTGTCGACAACCACGTAGATGAAAAATGAACCATAGGGTTATCAATTGGTAGAAGATTAGAGCACAAGAGATATATGCCGAGGAAAACATCGAACGATCGGTGCATATTCTTGAAGACGGTGATGATATGGTCGTTGGCACCTTCTATCACACTGTGAACAGTTCCAAGGTTCCTAATCAATTTTAATATTCTAACGGAACTTGCCTTATATAAATATATAAGACTCATTCAGGGAGAACTTAGTAATTTGTAATAACTGTGAGATCCAATTTCAACCTCTTATTATCAATAATCAATGGTTAATATTAATAATGTTAATTTTGTATTTATCAAGATTCTATATGGCGTGAAACGTGGCGGCAAGGCCAAACCTCAAGCCTTAGGAGCCACGACGAATGCATGACATTTTCAAGGTGTGACTTATGGCATCAATTTCTAATTCATATACAATATTGTATATAAAAACATATGTTATGTATTGTTACTCAATGAATCAATATTAATAAGCAAGTTAAATCAGGTTATATATTAAAAACTAGCAAATAAGACATTAAAAATTTAAAGAAAAATCAAATATCAAATCACGAAAACTGCTCATTAGGCCATTGTGTGCCATGGCTGTTGTGCGACGAGTTTCTTAGAACATTACTCTGGCCACCTTATTAAGTAATATTCTTTTGCATCCTTTATACCCTTCATTTTCAGGTGATTGATGACCATTTAATTCGAATTGATTTGGTGTTCATGAAATTAAAAAAAATGCATAAAGGATCTTCTTCCTAATCACATGATATCATTATCAAGCACCAAAAAATCCAAATGCATACACAAGACACACTATATAATATTCTTTCAACAAACCATCAATATTATTTTACCTACTATTTATTTCACCTTTCAAGAATGATGGCAGCTTAGCTTCCTCACCATCCAGTCTATAATATCTTGTGCGATTTCTTCCCGTTCGGGCTCAAACAAGAGGTCGTGTAAGAACCCATCGTACAGCTTTATGTCCTTGTACTTTGAAGCTGCAGAGTTGTACAGATCCTGAGAAGCAAGAGGATCCGTCACTTTGTCCGCACTTCCATGAAGAACAAAGAAGGGTACAGTCACCGATTTAAATCTACGCATCAAATGAGATGAGATCCGAAGGATTTCATGGCCCGTTCGGATTCTCATTGGACCCGTGTACACCAATGGATCCGTGTATTTGGCTACAAGAGCCGCCGGATCTCTAGAAACTGGAATCCCTCTTTTGTTGGCACCTTTGAATTGGTATCTTGGGGCCACAAGTGAAAATATTGGTGCCACAGCCTGCATAAACCAGATTTGCAGTATTCCAAATTTTAGTTCAATTTTGCAATTTTGATGTAAATTGTAACAACTCGTCACAGATGGATAGAAAATGGGATTTGTGAGCTTCTTGTAAGCAACCAATAACTTCTGCTATGGTTTTAAGTTGGATTGAAGTTATTGGGCCAAACTGGTTTTTTTTGTCAAGGGTATCCCATAGACTAATCCCGGGAAATTATGATTGCAATACATCCGCCCTTGATAAACTCAGTGGCCACAATTGTTGTGTATGCCTGTATTTGAACCCTGGGCAGATGGGATATTCCACCACATCCCCCCAGGGCCTCAACCAGTACGCCACAACCCTTGAAGTTATTGGGCCAGACTGATGCTTTAGGCTTTGGGGTGTTTCATAAATTTTGTCAACTTTTTTTTAAAGTGAATCATTTTAATTTATTATTTGCGAGAATAGAGTAAGTGGAAGTTAAAGTAGGAAACTTACCCCGACTATGGGATGTGAAGGAGTAACACGCAATGCAGGTGAAGTTAGTATAATTCCTTCTAGTAGTTCTTCAATATAAGGATAGCTAGCGGCCTAATTGGACAAAAATGATGGTTAAATTTATAACCTTCATAACCAAAAACCAGTTCTGGTGCACAAACTGTCAAATAGTCTTACCTTCAAAACCACAGCTCCACCTGTTGAGTGCCCGTAAAGAAAGCAAGGTTTCCCCGGGTGATCTGACTTTATCTTCTCCAGGAAAGACCCCTAAAGACGATGCATGGTTTGTCATTACGTTGCATATATGTATGTACATACTTTTGTTTGTGCACGTGTTTGTACTTATATGTGTGTATATACACACAAAAACAAGTATATATAATATGTATATGTATGAAGGGGCGGGTTCAAATGAGAACTTAAATTTGGTTGTGAACACGAGGACACAGGAGAGCGCGACACGTGTCATATTCAGACTGAATAATGAACGGAAATATTCAGACCGGATGTACCTTTGTTAAGTTTGAATAATGTATGAACTTCACCTTCATTATTCACTCTGAATCTAGTATTATTCAGTTTGAATAACACTACATTTAGGGGCCGTTTACCAAACGCTTACCCGGGTAAGCGCTTACCAAGTCACATTACCTTACCGGAGGAATATGAAAGTGCAAAAATTCTTACCCGGTAAGAACAAAGACATGGAAAGCAAGGACCAAGAATCTTACCCGGGTAAGTGATTGTGGCGACTCTTACCACGGTAAGCGCTTACCGGGTAAATTGTTGCATACGATGCCATTTTGGTGCACTAAAATCTTACCTGGTAAGTTTGTGATAGTGTTGAATTTTGCCGGTAAGCACTTACCCGCGTAAGATTTGGTAAACGGCCCCTTAGTCTGAATGTAATCTTATTCGGTCTGAATAAAACTACATTCAGTCTGAATATTTTCCTTCATTATTCGGTCTGAATATGACACATGTCGCGCTCTCATTTGTCTTCACGTTCACCACCAAATTTGAGTTCTCATTTGAACCCTCCCATATATATGAATGTGTATATATGTATATACATATATCCGAATACCATTGTTTTTTAATTTTTTTCATGTTGTGAAGGTTCTACACATTGTAAGAGAAGCATGAGAATGCAGAAGTAAACTTACGGTATCTGCCACAACATGGTCCAATGAAGGTACATATCCGTGCAAGCCATCACTCCCTCCATGACCTAAAACATGGAGACATGTACAAAATCAAGTACCAACACTAGCAAAGTACACGATGGAAAGGGAGAGTAGCAGGTCAATGGAACCTCAACCACTACACTCCCTTGATCCTAAATGATAGTACGATGATTTAAATTTCTTTTGAAGAATATGGTAATTTCATATACCCTCTGACTAGTGATTGCTGAATCTAATAGTGGTGGTGCTTATCTTAGAGACGGATATAGTTGGCAAAACATGTAGATACTCAACCAAGCCTCAGCCCAGCCAAGGCCAATCCACCAATAATTAACATGGAGAAAGGATCAACATCGACTTCCACAGCCGAAGAGGTATTTAAGTGACCCTTTTGAAATAATCCCACATTTCAAACATCAGGAATATATAAAGGAACAAGGGACCTTATTTGGTTTTGATTCTTGTATGATAGGTGACAACATTAAAGAAAATGTGAGTGCCGAATGCTAGGGCGATGAAAATAGTAGTAGTGCTGTAACCCGGCTTTGATGGCAAATGGCAGAAAAAAGTTCATATGGCCAAGTCCCAATAGTCATCCGGTAGAACAAGTATAACATAACATACCTACCTATCCAGTCCATTGCATATACCCCAAAGTTACAGGAGTTGAGCTGCCTTGCAAAATCAGCATATCTCCCACTGCAAATTTGTATCACATGATAAATTAAATATACTATTTGGAAAGCAAAGAAGAAAAATGAAGGGGCGTATCGTATCACTCTTACCTGTGCTCATTTAATCCATGTATAATGATCAAAATGCCCCTGGAAAGAGGTAAGCAGCAAATTATCAATAAAAGTATTGAAATGGCAAAATTGTTGAGTATGCATTTCACTGAATGAAAAAGAGCAAGTGCTTAAGTTTGTTAGAACCATTTCTGTGGAAATTAATGCCCAAATTTCCAAGTTATGTCTCACAATCCAAAGCCTAAGTTGTATTAATCGATTAACATCTAGTAAGATACCATATCAGTGATGAATCTAAGTATTTTTTGTTTGCGTAACTGAGTACGAATAACATCTAAATAGAAAAAGATCACTGAAATTCTAACCACTACATGCCAAAATCCTCCAAGCCAACCGATTATACACACAGATTATAATAATAAAACGCTTTACAATTGCATAATATTAGGCTACGAAAGGAAATTCGTGATAATTCTATGATAATTAGGGAATATAACGATTAACGAAGTCTATGAGACTTGTACTTTACCTAATCTCATCGCCAACCGGAAACCACGACCGGCAAAACAAGGCGTTGCGTCCGGTCCCGAAGAACAGAGACGTGGTAGCGTGGCACTGGCTAGACCAGTCGTCATCGACCGACGACGACGACTTCACCATCTGAATTTCCTCAGCGAGAGCTCTTCGCCGGAGCACATCCTCCTCGAGTTCTCTCCTCCTAAAAGAAAATTTCCGCTTCGATGATGAAGGAGAGGAGGACGGCGGAGGAGGACGGTGATGGTGTTGTCGACACCGACGGAGATGAAAAATGAACCACAGGATGATCGATTGGAAGAAGATTAGTGCACGGCGAATAGACGCCGATGAAAACACTGATCGGCGAACGTTTTTGAAGACGGGGATGATACGGCCGCTGGCGCCGGAGGTTAGCTCTTCCACCTGTACCGCTCCTTCCATGACTGGCGGACAGATGTGGAATACGCAACAGGAGAATGGTCCTCTCTTATAACGCGTAGAGGGGAGTAAAAGTGAAAATGTCTTGTACTTAAGTACTTGAGTAAATTACATTATTAGTCCTTATAATTTGTTAAAAAATTCATTTTCGTTCTTATGGTTTAGAAATTATGGTTTTAGTTTGTATACTTCGTAATTTATTTTTATTTTTATTTTTTATCTTTATAATTTTGTTGTTTTGGTTCTTATGGTTTATAATTCTTTTACTGTTTTTGGTCCTTTATACTTTAAATGTAAGAATTATTCCAAAGACAAAAATAACAATAAATTGTAAACTATAAAGATGAAAATCATCATTTTTAAACTATAGGGACTACAATTGAGACTGTTAATAAACTACAGGGACTAAAAAGTTAATTTACTGTATTTTAATATATGTACAAAACAACCCCTATATAGTTTGTGAAAATGCAATTTAAGCACCAAAAAGTCATAATATATTTTTAAAAAATGTTTGGAACCCGCAACCTCACAATAGTATTATGTGAAAGGCAAATCATATGAATAGATTCCAGTTAAAACAGTTGGCTCAAAAACCCAAAGTCACAATGAGGCTAATCCTCAATAAAATTGTAACTCTCATACAGTAGTTGCCAGATTTGAATTTTTAGCTATTACAGGTGTACCATCCAAACCCAATTGTATTACGTTTCTGGAGGCAATAATACATAAACGTGTTTGTCTAATATGCCATACATAGAGTACCCTTTAATAGGGCACACAAACTAAAACACTTATGAGTATTAACGAATAAATAAATAAATGTCATACAAGAAAACCTTTAATATTGGAAGAGCAACTTAAACTAGAACGTGTTACATTTCTTTTAACAATAAAGAATAACTAGAAATATGTATCAAACATCTAAAAGTACATACCTCAAAATACAAAATCTATCATGACACCCAAAACTACGTATTTTGATTTTTAGGTACCCATCCATAACATATTTTTTAATGTGACTGCCACGAATAATTTATAATTATGGTTTCAGTCTTTATTTTTCTAAGTGACGTAATATTTCTTATATGAATACTAATATTATGTGTTGATTTTGTATTTAAAAATTGTCACTATATTATTAAAATAATTAAATTTTAAATTTTTAGAGTTACTTATGATATATCATATTTTCAAGTACTATCATAAATGTAAAGTTTTGTTTCAATAATTTCAGCAATGTTTGATTGATACATCACTGTTTTATTTTTCTTGTCGTGAACGGAAGTTTATAATTTAATTAACAATATGTAAAAAAAACATCCATATTCTGTTTAAAACTTTGTTTAGAATATTGGAAATGAAAATGTTTAATGTTTTAAAAATATTGGTTTATGACCACATAAAACATACATCTCAATAATGTCTTAAATGATAACATAATCATTACTTATGTGAACCCTTACTTTAATGGTCTAGAATAAGTTTTCAAATAAGGAAGTGGTCCAAGCAATAAATAACAAGAGAAAGAAATACTACTAATCCTTTTCGATGATAGAAATATGAAAATGAGAGATTAAAATCGTAAAACTAATATATGAAGGAAAAAATTGATACGATGGTTAAAATGAAAATGACATCATATTTTGTTATGGCATAGAGTACAAAAGAAAAGTTAGTAGGTCACACTATGGACCTTGGTAAAGTTGGATGAAAAGTGCATGTGTACATATACATATACATATACAATATAACATAAATCCTTTTTATATGGCACTAATTTGGAACCATGCATTTAACAAGTATGGACGAATTCATCCACTTTTTAGGGTTTTAAACGAGTATGGAAACACATAAAAACTTTAAATAGAAATAGAAAAGACATGGAACTCCATGTCCTATAAAGTATATATATACACACGCACACAAATGTAGGGAGTTTAAAACACAAGATGTGTAATTGTTACAAACAATACAACCTGATCTCAATTGTCTTTGTAGACGATCGATAGTGTAGATTAAATCATCTTCTAAGTTTACTTTCACTGATTTAATATTTTATGTAAATTTCAAAATAAATAAAATCAAGGGTCTAAATTTGAGTTGCAATAATTGCACGGTATGCATAATAAATCTGAAATTAAAAACTTACAACTAAGAAAAATGACAGAGATTGCAAAATTTTTAGGAATCATAATAAATTTGAAAAAAAGAAGTTCAAAACTAAATAAAATGACACAAATGGGATTCAAACCCAAGTCCGGTAGGAGAAAAGTCATGTAAACCAACTATATCAAAAGAAACTTGTGTCACCATTGTAATTCAAAATATATATGGTTACACCAAAATAAAATAAAATAATACAATGGTAGTTTTTATGACCTTATAAAATTTTATATTATGACAGATGAACGAAGTGATGGTTCGTGCCTTCATGTCTATTATAAATGTATATACATAGAAAAGTTGATTCAATCCATATTTTTAATACATAAATATTTATGTGCTTGGGATTAAACCGCTTGTCAAAACCCTAATGAAGGAGACGTGATGGCGAACGGGTTGAAGATGTCGATAATGTGTGTTTCTGATATTAGTCACACGAATGTATGGATGAGATTTGTTGTTATTTATTCATAATTCTTCTAAGACTAAATTACGTTTTTAGTCTTTATGATTTGTTGAAATTGCTTTTTTTTCTCTATGCTTTTCATATCGCGATATATATTCCTGTAATTTGTAAGTCATTTTTATTTTCGTTCTTATGATTTATAATGTATTATTATTTTCATCCCTGACATTTATAATTCTTTTTTTTATTTTAATCCCTCAAACTTAAAAGGTAAGAATTAGGTTCACGAATGAAAAATAACAATAAATTATAAACTATGGCGATGAAAACGTAATTTAAAAACCATAAAGACAAACTTTACAACTTTTAACAAACTACAAGGGTGGAAACCGAAATTTACTTTTTCCTATTTTGTACTATTAAAAATATATATTTTAGATATTTAATTACTATATCAAATTAATTGTGTTATATATAGTGAGATAAATGAATATATTGCGGTTTGTTTTATCATATGAAGTTCATTTACATACACATCCTTTTATTGCAAAATAGGATGAATATAAATTTAAATAAATTATTTAACTTAAGATGAGAATATCTTTTTTTTTTACGAAAGTAAGTGGTTTTTGAATCTCATAGTGAAAAAGAAACAATTATGTTTATATAAGTTTCAATTGATATATCAAATATTAGATCAATCAAATTAAAATACCTAAAAAATTGAATTATAAATTGTTTTGTAAGGTTCAAACTCGAGTAAGGACTAATAAGTAAATAAGTTTCTACTTTTACATACATTTTCTCTTTCGAAATTAAACTATTAAATCAATAGGCATAAGATCATGTGACAAATTGAGTTAATGATGACAAAATTGAGAAGTGGATTTGAATCATTAATCACTTTTGATCTCATGTCCTTCCATTAATTGTGTTTTATAAAAGAATTGACCTGGTGCATTTCAATACATCTTATCTCGTTGCATCTCATTCTAATGTGTTCATTTCTCAGTCAACGGTGAATAACCACTTTTCACCCTTGCCATCATATATAATTAATCTGATCGGGATTCCAACCCTGTATTGGTATAATGATATTATAAAGTAACATTTAAATTATCCAATTGTTTCAGATCTTAATTCCTTCACGGAACAAAAAGATAAATTTAGATGTATACTAATAAAACACAAATTTTCCTTTTAAATCTTTTATCACAAAAGTCTAATTGTTTCGATTTCAATGAATTTTGATGTTTATTTTATTAGCAATCTTATCCATTTGATATTTTCTTGGTTTTTACGCGACATTAATGCAAGGAGATTTTTATAGTAAAATATAAAAGTTGACACGAATACTTTTAACCTTTTTTATAAACAAATATATCCATAAAAGTTATATATTGTATTATATGCTAAAAGATTGTTAGAGTACACTTCATATGTTATTAAGTGTTTTTTAATACTATATATTAATTAATTATAATTGATATACATAATATTATACCGTGTATCAACAATTACTTAATATGTTCATATCCACTCCAAGATATATAGATATATAGATATATATATATAGGGTTAGGTTCAAATGTGAACTCAATTTTGGCTGTAAACGTGAGGACGAATCTCAACCACACATCTTCGGTTATGGTGGACGCGATCACGAAGGATTGACGCGATTCATGGGAGGGTGGAGATTATTAAAGGAAGGGAACCAGGTCAAAGTCGCCTTTATTGACCGGATAAGTGGCTGAGATTCGTCCTCACGTTCACAACCAAAAATAAGTTCACATTTGAACTTTCCTCTATATATATGTATATAAACTTATTATAATGTTTAAATTTTAAGAGATATTTTATAAGTTCTTTGTTAACACTTATGATGTTTGACAATTTTCAATTACAAAGACTAAACTTACAAGAATTCAAATACTTTAATAAAATAGTTAAAGTTGTAAATTTTAATATTCAATTCATAAAAAAAAATTAAAGACGAATAAATAATTAAACAAGTCGCTACTAGGAGACTTTTAATATTGTAGTATTGTGTACAAACCAAGTTTGCATAGTTGGTATGATACACCAACCGATTGTAATCGATACCAACTAAGTTGCTAATAATTTAATTTATATAATTAATATGTATATATGTTGATTGATTTAGTTTGTTACAAAATTATCATCCTCTTTAATCATTAATAACGGAAAGAATAAATGAAAAAGGAAAGACGTGTTGAGCTAGAACAAGATAGAGGACCACATAGAGGTTAAACTATGGTGACCAAAATAATTATTTTGACTATTTCACCTTTGAAGTTGTTCAACTTCAAAAGATGAAAGTCGTATATATTCATACGTTTAATAAATTTTTTCTAAAGGACATACGTTTGATAAGTTATATTTTAATTAATATTTAATAAATTAAACAAATAAAATAAAAAATAGTTAAATGACATATATATCAAGATACATCTTCAAATACAAACTTCCTCAAAATTACAAACTCGTGAAAGTAAATATAAAAAATAAATTTTTTCATAATTTTTTTATCAAATATTATAATTTAAAATATTGTTTTAAATATGTTTGTTTTATAAAAATATCGTAATAATATAAAGCCATGAACAAAGAAGGTAGGGTGGCCAAGAAAAAGGATTCAACCCGAACCCAACCCAAAATTAGCAGGTTGTGTTGAGATTTTCAACTAATTTAAGTTAAATTGGTCACCCCTCTAACCCATTTAAATAAATAGATTGGGCTGGGTTGAAAATTTCGACTTGTTTTCACACCCATTTACAACCCGTTTAAAATATTATATATTTTATATTTTATTTTTAATTATAATGTCTAATATTATTTGTAAAATATTAAAATTTTGAAACTCTCTTAGTTTTGTCTAGTGTTATTTATATAAACTTTGAACAATTTATTTTAATTTGTGCTTGTGGTTGTGTTTTGTTCATCAAATTTAATAGTCTAATCATTTTTATTTTATTTAAAAATTTTAAATTAAACGGATCGATCCATGTTCAACCCATTCATTTAACATGTTGGGTTTAAAAAATTATAAACATGTTAACCCACTGTCAATCCATTTAAGTAGCAGGTTGTATTCTGTTGAAAATCTCCAACCCATTTAATTAAATGAGTTGGATTAAGTTGAGATTTTCGATATATTTAATAAATAAATTAAACCCGAATTCAACCTAACTTAACTCATTATCACCCGTAAAAGAAGGTGAGACATTAGATGCAACTAACAATTCGGCACTTGCCCATTGAGTATTGACTCTTGACCAAATGGGAACAAACATACAGGAAATAGGTTATGAAGGAGAGTGAAAATGTGAAATACATATTACTAAAGGGGGTGTTTGGATTAGCTTATTAACTTGTTCTTAACAAAAATTGATAAGTTAAAAATTTTAACTTCCTTAAAAATGACTTATCACTGATTTGGTACCTGATAAGTTGTTTTTTACAAACACTCAAAATTACTTATTACCGATAACAAACCAAAATAAGTCAATAAGTTATTTTTATAAGCTAATCCAAACACCTCCTAAATACTTAAATATGATATTAGAGCATTTTTTTGGGCTTTAAATATTGAAGTGGGCCTATACTAATATTGGGCCAAAGCGGACTTCTCAAATATGCTGTAACTCCAATGTTAAATCCAACAAGAAGTATTCAAAACTAGACAGGGTCAAAATGGTCCCGTTTGGTACGGGATCGGGACCGAGACCGTTATAACTAATAAAATATATTTTTTAATCAAACACTTTAAAGTTTTTTTATTTTATTTTATTTTATTTTATAGATTTTAATTTTTTTTGAAGTGTTTGAAGATTTTATGTGTTTAAATGTAATTTAATATTAAATTTTAATCATTTTATACAAAAAATCTTCAAATAATATTTATTATATGTTTAAAATTTATTTTTGATAAAAAAAAGTTAGGACATATTTGGGACCTGCCCGGGACCGGTCTAGGGTCCGGTTTTTATAAATGGAGAACATGTCAGGTGTTTTTGGTCAGTACCGGGACTGGTTATAAGAGAACAATATTGGACTGGATCGATTTAGGTCGGACCAGAGAATAATTTCTTGGTCATCTTTACTCTAAACTATTCATCTATTTTCTACCAACTCGGCTTTAAATACAATAATACATCAAATTTTACATTATATTTTTTTCATCAATTTTTTTCTAATAAATATATTATTTTTCCACTATTTTATTATTATGAGCAGCAAAACACTAAATCTAATGTAACATTATTTATCTAACACTAATATTTACTAAATGATAGATTTATGTGTTATTACTTTACTTCATTATCTAGTTACATTTTAATAATTTAGAATTACAATAACATTTAAGTTTTAACAAATTTAATTTGAATGTATAATTAAAAAAATATTTTTTTAATAATTTATAACACAATAACATATTTAATTAAACACACCACTGACATATATTTTAATATGAAAACATTAAAATGAAGTAGCTATAAATACACAATGACGAGAAGGTGTGGGGAGGCCACCGGTTGGAATAAGATCGCTCCAACCAAGGTCCGGCGTTCACTGTTGGAGGGCGCGACTTAATCGCCTACCCACCTTGGATAATCTTGCGAAATGAGGTGTTGATTGCATGAGCACCATATGCGCTCTTTGTCATGAACAGGTGGAATCAAGGGAGCATATTCTCATTCATTGCAGAAAGGCGATTGAAGTGAGAAATACTCTTAATAAATGGTGGTATGTGTAACCGGAACACTGCAACAGTTTCGAAGAGTTGTGGGGGCTTGACAGAAACTCCGATCTGTCGAACAAAGCTAACTCCATTAGAAAGGCGGTGGTCAAAGTGTACGTTGTGGAAAGGAAGAAACGTTCTCATCTTTAATAATGTTGCTTTTAATTCTCTAAAGATCGCAAACAATATCCAACTATTCGTTTTTAACTGGGTTCGTTTCAGGAGTGTTTTTGGTAGGAACCTTCGTTGGACTGACTAGGTTTGTAATCCGGGGTCGTTCTTGACCTCTTTGGGTTCGCACTAGCGCCTTGCTAGTGTGTTTCTAATAAAACGCCGTTCAAAAAAAACAATGACGATTGAAATAACTTAATTTAGCTAAAATTATTGTTTTTGCTACTATAAATTTAAAGTCACATTAAATATTCTATATACTGGAAATGTCTAAAAACGATTAACATCCTATAAGACAAATTTTGATATATTGCAACACTGATAAGATAAACCCTTTTAAGGATTAAAATTTTACTTACAATATTATTTTGTGGCTAGAAATTTGTTCACTCGTAACTTGAAATACTTCATGGCACTAGAGTTAGCAAAGAGGTGGTTTTTAAGAGCATTTTTAAAAGCATTTTCATAATTTTATCTAAAATAAAGATTCAAAATTAAAAATCTATAAAAATATTACATCCATCTCCAACATCATCTTTATTTTGGAGATTACAAAATTCGTTATATTATTAAAATATTCTATATTTCTAATAAAATATTATTTATCTTATCTAAACATTTAATTTCAATTTTTCTTATTGGTGAAACATAATAAAAAACAGTTTCTCTCTCATGGTAATCATTTTTGAAGATGTCTCCAAATTTAAAGATTTTTATAACTTTTTTCATGTTTTCTCCATTTTGAAAAAAGTTTTGAAAATACCGTTAGAGCAAAAAGTTACTCAAAATCTCTATTTTCTTCATTTTAAAGATGTTAAAGATGCTCTAACAAGTTTACGAAAAATAATCAAAGAACTAGTTGTAATTTAAAATTAAATGCGTTTAATACCTTCATAGCTTTGGTAAAGACAAACATTACATAATTTTGTTTCTTTTATTTTTAGTTGTAGAAAGATATTTAATTGTAATAAATATCCTTGAACTCTTTTGGTTTTTCTTTTCATTTTATTTGGTTGTTAAGGGTCGATGAAGTAATTCTTTTTTTTTTCTCTTTGTAAAGAGCAATGCCGACATACCACTTTGGCTGGTATAAAACATAGTTCTACACCCGTAACCCTATATCCTCGATTCATCGGTTTTAAGGTATATTTGTTTAGAGGTATTAAGAAAGTTATTAATGAGCTTAAATATAAAAAGAAAGTGTTTGATTTTATATAATACAATAGACCAATTATCCGTAAACCAAGATTTTAATTCTGGATTAAACAGGGTGGAATAAATACTCATTCCTATTTCCTGTCTAGCCTAAAGACGAGGGTTAATGTTAATTGTTGCCTTATTAGGAACTATTTTTTCTAAAAGACCATCAAAAGTAAATCCGTTGTTTTAGCTTTTTTTTTGAAAATAATTGATTATGCAAATCGACAAATCTTCTTTATTACTAGTTAGATATTACCAAAGAATTACGAACAGAGGCAATCTCTTAAAGGCCTAAACCAATACCCTACTATATTCATCAAAATTGAGCGTTGATATAAGAAATATCAAAAAAGTTAAAACGACTTAAACCCGCAAACTTTTAAGATAACGTATGTCGAATATTAAAAAATAAAACATTTAAGGAATTAATAATATAAACAATTTAATTAGCAGTAGTTTTGGGTTTCTCCACAAAAGGAAGTTAACCAAAAGAACCAACAACCCTCTTTTCATTTTCAACATCATTATACTTGTGATCTATCTCCCCATCCTACATTAATTTTATGTCTTCTTTATCAATACATATGTATATATTATACATATATTATTATATAAATATATTATGTTGAGGTTCTTTAGGGATGGAAGTCATGTGAAGAAGTCATTTTCCATAATGGTAATCTGTACGTCCCTTCAACTACAAAAAAGAATGCCTTATTCAACAACTTGACGTGTGTATGGCTACATCTAACCTTCTCGTGAAAACATGTATTATAAACCAACTCCATTAATCCTAACCACATAATTCATTTCAAATATAAGATTAATTACCATTACGTTTAATTCAAATACTATATAACCTATAATTAATAAAACTACCACATCCACTTAATTCATCTCATCAAACTTAATTCGTACTACAATAAAATCGAATTTATAGAACTAACAAAAATGTTTAAGTGTTTTAATAGACTGTTTAGGATCAAACAGTTGTACGTCATATATATAAAAGCGGTGTAATAAGTTTATAACGTTTTTGGATGGTTTTTTTATCACTTTAAACCATCCTATTATTTTTTCTATTCATATTATTTGAAAAAATATCTTATAAAAACAAATATCATTTATAGGTAAGGTTTGAAAAATCTCGTCGCAACAACCGTCATGACATGATGGTTTGTGACTCAAGATTTGTGTCTCACGTCACGTTATGTCTGAGGCACGCCACAACGTAATGCATGGTTTTTGTAGCACAATATTTGATTTTACTTATCTTTTTAATTTCTTATTTTTTAGTTTTTAATATATTATAATTTAACTTGCTTATTGAGTTATATATAGCAGAAAACATATGCTTATGTATATAATTTTACATATAATATAGAAATTTACCGTCATAAGTCACGCCTTAAAAAATGTCGTGACCTCCCTGTGGCTTCCAAGGCTGAAACATGACCTCACTGTCACGCCACGACTCACGCTACTTTGAATTTGTTTATAGAACACTTCTCAAAAGTGTCATTAAAAATATTAATATGACACTTAATTTTAACAGTTTATAAATAACTTGTTGAAATGTTCAAAAAAGTCTTATAAACTAATTGCATTTTTTAGATATATCACATATTTGTTTTGTCCTATAAACTCAATTACTCAAGTCTTGTAATAAAACAATTTATTAGGACATATAGACATATTTTTGATGTTTTACAAACCTAATTTTGTTATTAATGTCGTATTTATCTTTTTCTTGTTGGCTCTGCTTAATTAATTCGCCGGTCAAAAGGAGTAATTTAATCCGAAAAGGGTGTTTGAAAACAAGAATTGAAAACTATATGATATGCAAATATTGATTAGTTACAACTTACACGCTATTAAGCATTCATGAAAAGCCTAATCAAGCGACGTGCATCATAAGTAATTATAGAAAAGTTCATGCACATAAGGAGCTGAATCATAGAGGTTCATTGTACAACTTTCATATTGGTGATCGGTTTCATTGTTTAAGTACTAAATTCATTACTATAAATGTTCTACAAAAAGATATACTTTTTCTTTATCAATTTAACTTTAAGATGAATTTCAAAATTTAGATATTTTTCTTTTAAATGAACGATAATTATAAGAATGCCTTCAAATAATTTGTTACGATAGAAAATAATAGAAATTTTAGAGATTGTAATGGGCTAAATTTGGGTTCTAATTAATGGACATATTTTTCAAACCTATCTTCAAAATGAAAAAAACGGAGAAGAGAGAAGATAAAATTTTCCTATATTCAATGTTGGAATTATTTAATTTAAAATGGAGATACCATTACAACTAACTATAATCAGGTCTATAAACATCTCATGAGCTAACCATTATTTTCAATCAAGATATACTATATTTGTTTGGTTACATCATGTGTGTTTTTTTATTTATTTAAATATAAAGAGGAGGGTTTCTTTGGACACTAAACAAAAGAGTACAACCACCACTAGTTATTTCTTGTATGTGTTATAGATATTGGACAAAATATTCACCTTTTCTAGTTATAACAATAAAACAAAAAACCATTAGTTTTTGAAGCATCCTAGTTGTCTTATTCATATTTATTAAATTAAATAACTATCAATATTTGCGAGACGCTAAAGAAACACTATATATAGTTTAGATTATCTTTGCATAAATTCTAAAAATATAAATGCTTAAATAATAGATCATCCAATTACAAGAAAAAAAAATCAGATAATAATGTTTAATTTATATATAGCGTTTATCTTTTTTCTCTCGTGATCAATAATTTATACTGGGGTTAACCTTGTTATCTTGATAGATTGGTTTCATCCAAGACAAGACACTTTTCGTGTGATCCGTAAGGCATTCTTTTTGATGAATTTTTTCCCCGTGCTTGAACTTTAATCTAGAGCAAACCTTGTACAGGAGTACATGCCGAATCTTCTCATGAAAAAATTGAAAACAAAACTAATATTTACAAGAAAAACACACCAAAACATTTGTAGTCTGTCTCATGATATTACAAAAAGTAGTTGGTCTGACATAAATCAATCCTCTCTTTATATTTAATTTGAGTAAGAATTTGATTACCGACAACCCTGATCGATCCCATAGGAACCCATCCAAAGAACCACATATGAGGAGACATTCGAGAGCTAACTTAGTGTCTACGCTAACAAAAAGGTTCAAACTTAAATCTGTTGTGTATTTGAATAAAGTCACCTCATTTTCTTTAACAACTCAGCTATAAGATTAGTACTTTAGTAGGCAACCCTATCTTGATATTAGTCCATCTTTTGAACTAACCACATATTCACTTAAGAATTCTAAGCATTTTGACTACCTCCATACTACAAGTAGACTTCCCTCAAGAAAGGGTCATTATTTTCAAACTGTTGGTTCACACCAGAAACCTAAAAGGCAAGGTACTTTTTTGTCCACATCCTTTTACTTTGAGTGATACAACACACGTCATCCACATACATATAGCAACAACTAGAAACCATTAGATGAATTCACTCACTATATAGTCCATAACCCTACTCACATCTTTTCTAACCATCACATATTCACATATATCACCTTCTCTTCAAATAACTTATTTAGATATGTCTCCAGATAGAGATACCACCCTATTAGCTTCTTACAATCTCCAAAAACCCTCAAGATTGTCCATGGATACCCTCCAAAGAACGATATCCGATATCTCCTTCGAACTCAGCAAAGAAGTCGATTCCATATCCGATCAATTGAAACTTCCCACGATCTCAGAAGTCGAAGATGCGAAATGCGAGTGTTGTGGGATGTGCGAAGAGTGTACCCCAGAGTACATTGCTCGAGTTCGCGAAAAGTTTCTTGGAAAGTTGATTTGCGGGTTGTGTTCAGAGGCCGTGAAAGAGGAGATGGAGAAAAGTGGAGGGAAGATAGAAGATGCATTAAGTGAACACACAAGTGTTTGTGTTAGATTTAATCGGTTCGATAGAACGAATCCGGTTTTGTTCCAAGCTGCTGCAATGAAGGAGATGTTGAAAAGGAGTGGAAATCGGGCGAAATCTCTTAGCCCTAGAGATCATAAAAGAGGTTATGGTAATATAAACAATAAGGGTGGTCTTACTAGGAGTTCTAGTTGCATACCTTCGATTACTAGGGAGATGAGTGATAGAAAAGTTGTCAATTGATCGATCGATTTCATAGCAGAAAACTTACCCTTTTATTGTATATAGTATAAGTTTGTTTGATCTTTAGATGGCAAGTGAAAAAAAATAAAGTTTCTTCTTAGATCGGCTAAAGGTCCATAGCCTTTCGTTGGGCATGGAAGAAATTGATCAACCCGAGATGTAAAAAAGCGAGAACCTAGCTAGATCTGTGGTTGTTTTCGGTATTTTTATATGTTTATGAATGTAAATTAATTTAATCGGCTAACGTTTTCCGAACTTTTAAACTTTCTCGTTGGATATTTTCAGTTAATTTGATTATGAGATATATAGATAGAAGTGTAAATGAGACGTGGCCACTTATGAGTTATTTGAGATCGATTATGTTGGTACTCGACTCGACATGTTAAAGAGTTGAGTCTAACTACACAATATTCGATGCGAAAAACTCGTAAGATACTCGAATTATTTTAATTTATAAAATACTCTGTAAAATTAAAACTTCTTAACAAACTAAATTATTTTATGAAATTAATAATAAAGAAAATTGCAAAGAAATTAACCTATAAAAGTTTTGATAAGTTGTGCATATTAAAAAGATCATAAAAAAGGGAGAAGATAAGTTATAAAGAAGAGGGGACGACTAAAATTTGAGGGTCATCCTTTTGAGTTTTATAATTCTTAAATATACATTTTAAGTTTTATAATTTATAAGAACAAATCCTTAAATTTCGTAAATTTCATCGAGTAAATTTGAAAGATAACAAATTGGACCTTGAAGCAAGTTTCGAGCTCAAGCTTCAAATAAGTTCAAGGTTGGTTCGAGTTCAAATTTAGAAAATTACTATCGAGTTATAGTCGAGTTAATTTGTCGTAAGTTTTTTAGTTAAGTTCGAATTTGAGAATGTCGATTGAGTTATATATCAGTATTTGAGTTCGACTCGCATCATATATATTTTATATTAAAATAATTTAACAAATGTGTTGCGGCTTCATGAATTTTAATAACGCACTTATCAAAGTGATATATTATGATATGTATAATATATATTGGCAACATATACATGTTTTGATGAATGAATTTCGTGTGTACATGTGGAATAATAGTTGGTATGATGAAATGTCTTCTTGTATGTATCATGCATGTACGCACCGTTTGGACTCTTTTCGATGTATATAGATAAATCTGTTGTAACATTTCCAAGTGCAAATGTGTCATAAGTACAAAAGTGTCGGTCACATAGGAAAGTCTATATATGTCATATGTACAAACGTAATCTATATAAATTGAGAAGTTATTTACAATAAGTATCAACATTGAAATACATCTTGTAACATTATGATTCAATTTAGTTTAATTATCGAGCATATTGTAATTTAGTGATCAACGTATTGTTCGTCGTAAATTACTGATCTACTAATTAATGCATGGTTTACTTCTACATTTATTATATTATGATTATTTACTCGTACAATATTTATCACATATTCATCAACAATTTATTGTCGTAGTTGATCCATTGCTAAGAGACTCTTTACTTATAAATATTTACCATGGTAAGTGCTATATGGTGAACATAACTAGAATCGATAATCTTACCTGGAAAGAGAGGAGACAATGACCAAAAGTCTTATCCAGTAAGTGAGGGTGATAACTCTTACCCGTAATAACTTATTGAGTTATAAACACTTGCCATCAAATTATTTTGATGACATAAAATGTTACCCTATAAGATAAATGATAACGGTGACATTTGTCGTCTTGCCTGTAAGCGTTTGGTAAATGAATATTCATAATTGATATTTTATCAAAGATACAGTGGCGGACCCAAGATTTTTCCCGAGCGGGTGCACCCTTAAATTGTATCAAATGTCCGCAAAGCTGTTTGATGTATTTTTCGGTTGATTTCGAGGGAGTTTTTTAGCCGAATTCCCCGTTTGGGAACTTTTTAAAGTTTTTGGATAGACTTCGAAGGATTTTCTTAAGGTTTTTGGTTGATTTCGAGTGATTTTTTTATATTTTTTGGTTGATTTCAAGTGATTTTTAAAGGTTTTTGGTTGATTTCGATGAATTTTTTAAAGTAGTGCTCCTTTAACCCTTAAAATATCAAAAGTTTAGCGAGTGCATCTCATGTAAAACTTACGAAACGCGATTTTTTTACCCTTACGGAACACGGTTGAGCGGTAGCACAGGCCCCCCTCCCCATAGGGTGGATCCGCCCCTGCAAATATATAATAACTTTCTTGTAGTAAGCACATTCAATTACAAACTTAAGTTCCATTGTATACGAAAGAAACATATAAAAACAAACCATTTGTTTCAGACATTCATAAAATATTCATGATGAATAAAAAAATTCACACTCATTGTTTATGATGAATGAGTTTTTATAGACAAAGAACAAATGGGAACACAAATGACAAAATTATTAATAATGAAAAACAGATTTAGGGTTTAGCAAATATCAATAAAATAAGAAAGAGAGAGAGAGAGAGAGAGAGAGAGAGAGAGAGAGAGAGAGAGAGAGAGAGAGAGAGAGGTCTTTTTTTGTTTGTATTTCATTTTTCCTTTTTTCTTGCAAATCCAGAAGCTTAGTCATGACCACGTGCTCATCAATTTTTCACGTACCTCTCCAGTCCTTCATCCTATTTGTTTCGTCAGACACATTATCCTCACTACTGTTCAATCAGATATTTCTATATTTTTATTTTTATTTGTCCTATTATTGCTTTATTTTTAATATCATTTTGATTACAAATGTCACAACTCTCATCCTTATGAGAAAAATCTTTTTTTTACTCTTTTCTATAGTTTGGAAGTTCCAAACCCCGATGATTTTGGAAATATTCTATTCTATCTAATGCACTTTAAATTATACCAATAGTTAAACTCTCACTTTGATTTCTTCATTTTATTTATTGGTGAATGTAATTGAACACTCACCTAGGTAACTAATAATCTAGGAAATAAAATCTAAATTTCTGATACTTGAACAACGTCAGATAAAAATATTCAAATGTTTCAATTGATACCAATGACGATCCAAAATCAAATTAATCAGTCGAGATCTTCTTACCTCTACCAAACTACCACAAATCTGTATTGTCGAGGATTATTATGATTGTGGCATTGGATGGGGAAAGCATGATGGCAGTGGTATTCATGCTGGTGGTGATATACGCTGTCGTGGTGGTGTTGGGATTACAATAGTGTTTGGCCAAGGGGAAACAATCAACTTTTGTAGGCAACACGGCCTTATGTAGACAAATCAAATTTTTATGTATTTTAAATTTGTTTTATTTAACCTCACATTTTCTCCTATGATTCATGTCTGTTCAAATGAGACATGAAAATTTAAGACGTGTGATTTTCATCCTAATAATTTAACTAGTCATTGCATCATCCAACAGATCAAAAAGAACCAAGATTAGAACATGGGCCTTAGACTATATTTGTGGGCCGATGATAACTGATAGATATTGGGCCTGGGTTTTGCCCAATACGATCTATATAAATTTGGGGCTGGTTTTTTACTTTTTAATTTGGTCCGTCGAGGACGTTACTTTTCACTTTTGTCCTTCTCATGCATCTATTACTTCCAAAAGAACTAGACTATTATCTTCGTCTATGATGTAAAGAATTGCAGATTCTTAAAAAATTAGTTTTTTATATGATATTTGAGGATTTTCAACAATGTTTGTTCGTTGTGGTTATTGCTTATTATTATTTAAATATGGAAGTTTGGGGAAAACTCCCAAATAAACAAAAAAGCAAAAAACACCTTATCGAAAATGTAGTCTCTACCAAGATTAAACAACCCTATTTGTGAAGTATTTCATAGGGCCTTTAAATATTTTCTTGAAAAAAAAATCTAACATCATCCCATATAAATCACAACAAAAGTGACCGCCTAACGAAAATATTGACTTGTGTATCATGTGGCACTCAGGCTTCTTATTTAGAAAAATTGGCAAGTTGCTTAACTCACAACTATGTTTAATGTTTACAATTAATAAATTGCCTTCACCATGTTTGCTTATTTTTTGAACAACAATTCATTTATCTCTTCACTTTACTCTGTTTTTGACATTCGTTTTTTAGTTTTTATTTTAGCAGCCACTCAATCACATATACGGTCACTTACGTTTGTCACATGTTTCTTTACAACACATGGTTTGGTTACTCAATCATGTATACAGTCTGATGATTCAACATTGTTGGAATCTTCAACCGAAACAGATAATCGTGCATAACTGATGATGCCGAAACCTTTAAATACCAATATTATTTGCTTTGCCTTGCCAAACCATACAGTGTTTGTCCGCAACACATGGAACTAGATAACGATGTAGCCGAAGAAATTATTTTGAGTTTGTAAAAAGAAAATGAAAGGAGAAACCAAATCAGGGGAAGATATTGTAATTACTCTAAACTTGGGGGAATTTAGGGGGCAAAGGGGTCAAATGTCAAATAAGAGGACCTGTTTTGCTAAATAGCAAAACCTTTGAAATTATAACCCGTTTTTAGCGACGGCAGTTGAAGGCATGAATTGACGCTGGTTTTATCACCGAAAGATACATAGAAGTTTCCAGTGACTTCGTCTTTCAATATAGAACAAAACCCCTTTAGAAATATAGAAAAAGATGGAGAATCGATGGAGAATTCGACCGCCAAGTGAATTAGGGTTCGTACGAGCAAAGCATCGTTTTTGAGGTAATTTTCTATACCAAACTCGATGATTTTTATGCAGTTAGATTCTTATTTTGATATATTTTCGATTTGTGGATCATTAGAACGCCAGTTATGGCTGTACGTCACGAATTTTGGCAAAACATCATTATCACGGCGGTTTACGGTGGCGGGTTTAAGAAAAAACTTGATGCTTGAAATAATGGGTTGAAATTAAATGCTAAATTTTGCCAATTTTTGTGTGAATCGGCATTTAGGATCTATAGCAAAAACCAATGATGCAAATCGGTTGAAAATAACTTAATTTGGACCTCGAATTCGTTATTAGCCACGTTTGGTGGTCGGGATCTGGGTGAAAATCCGGATCCAAACCGGGTCTGGGCGTGGCAGATTGGGCTAATTTTGTGGGCTATCAACTTTGATTACTGTTGGGCCACATAATTTAGTCAAATAAGTTGATATATTTTAATTGTTTGTTTGACTTGGGGTCTAGAAAAAGCATATCAAACTCAGTGCTGATAATGAAATAAGGGTAATGGTATATGGATAATATATATGGAAAACGAATTTTTGTCCTTTTATTCGTTGTTGGTGAATTGTATAATCAATATTATTTAAGTGTAATGGGATGAACTTGTTTGATCAATGTAATCCGGATAAATATTAAACAAGTAAGGGTGGTGCGGAGTGCAAACTTGTTTGAGTTTATTCTGATTTAAAGTAAACTGTTGTTTAGGGGTGAAGCCCCTAAATCACGGGGGTCCGGGGGCAGCGCCCCTGGTAGCGGGGTCCAAGGGGCAGAGCCCCTGGCTGGGGTCGAGCTAATATTGCTTTATGAAAAATGCATTAAAATCCGAATTTGTGTTTAAAACCCGGTTTTTTGCTCCTATGTAAAAACGAGTGAAAAAACAGGTATGAGACAGTTTTCTCATCTCGATTTTGATCAATTATAGGGTACTGAATTTCATAAGAATCTCTCTCTCTCTCTTCGGAAAAATACTGAGTAATTTATCCGATTGAACTTTCAAGTGTACCGTCGAAATTGTTCAATCTAAAAGTGTATCATGACTTTCAGTAATCTAAGCGATCAAAATTCCAGTATTCTAACATTCGTTACCTTATTACTTCAAATGACCATAGTAAACGCCACAACTTTGGTCTTGATTTCATGCAACCCTATCCTTTTCTGTCCTAATTCTTCAAGGTGTTTTAGCCAATAGCCACTGAAAAACACTATTTATGTTTATACTAATTAAGGTGATTTATGGCCAACATCTCAAATTGATTAAAGAAATTGGATAAGATCTACCAAGTGGCTGGCGATGTGTGCACCAATGATCATTAATGACCACTGGTTCATGTTAGTGATCTATTTGCACAACAGATGCCATATTAAGTTCCATAATTTTTGATAAATAGTGTAATCAGAATGTTTATAAACACGTTATATATTGGATGAAAAGGTTCACATCTTCAATATCGCTTCATTTGTAACCGCACGCACTATTACAATCAATAGTTACTTACAAAGCCATACTATATATGCACCATAACACATACAAGACAGCAGGATTCTGCAAGTTAATCATGAATCTATCTTCTATAAGAGACATTCACATATCACCAATTTACCAATCAATAGTTACTAAGATTTCTTTATAACTAATTAATCACATAAAAAAGGTGCTTGGTTTTACTTGATGTTTGTGTTTATTCTTGGGATGCAACTAGAGCTTCGATATATATTCGGGGAATTCATCAACCTTCTGTTTTCTAGGCTTTTCTTTGCTATATCCTTCATTGCCCATGTCATAGTGAGCTTTGGGTTGATTCTAGTTGTGATGTTGAAGTTTTGACAAATTTGATTATGAGCATCAACTGCTTCTTGCATGGCTTTTTCAGGGTTTTTCGATAAATATTCTTTTATTGCTTCCGAACATAGCCCACATACCCATGTTCCTGCATGATCGTTAGTAACATGTATAATGTAGTCTTTGGTACAATCCTCCTTTTGGCCACAACATCCACATTCCGCTTGAGAAACTTCATCGTATATTTTGGTCAAGAGTTGTAAGTCCTTCCCAACCTTTTCCATTGCATTTGAGACGTCTGAAACCATCTTGCGAAGAGTGTGCTGGTTCTGGAATGAGAGATAAGGTACAACATATATATGTTAACTCAAAAATAGCAAGAAAATTTGACAAATTCTATATTATGTGTAGATTATTTATAAATCAAGAAGAAATTTGGATCCTGCATGCAAAGATTATCCACTTTTATTATACTATATATCTAAATCAAGAAGAAAAATACATTATAAACCTTGATGAAATTCTCTTAATTAATTTTATCTATGACATTCAAAATCATTTGTATTTCACAGATAAATGTGTAGCTAGAAGTGAAAACTGAGACACCGAAATATAACATCTGTAGATGCAATGAAGAGATGCTGAAAGTTTGATATGATATACCATGAGAAGAAGCGATGTGTGATATCTCAGTAGTCTTTTTGTTGTTTATCAGCAATCGCCTTAATGTATTATGTATATGAAAATCTAAAATTATGTCCGCCGATATATTTGTGTATAACTATATATAGACATGATAAGAATTGATGGTTTATGGTATCTTTACAATGATATATATCCAACCTGGCCAGGAATTAATGATTTCAGGTAACTTTCTTTTTAATGCCACTTAGAAAATATCTATAGAGCTTTAAATATCTACTTTATACGCCTATGAACTGCTTATCTTTTTCTTTCTAGAATACACCAGAAGTTTGGACCCTGCATGCAAAGATTAGATATCCATATCCATTGATAATATATTATCAGAACAATATAATCAGTTTTATTTTCTTTGATGTATGTGACGAATGCTTATAAAAAGACACCCAAATTCGCTATAGATTTCCGGTGTCTATGTTGTCTCAAACCGCCTTGCCAAATTGCAGGCTGAAAGGATCTAAAAATTCTCAAGTTTAAGTCTTCTCTTCCATGATGAACTACTAGTTAAACCAATGCATAGAAGTAGAGTTCATTATTTACGTAGATAAAAATGAGAACGTAACATCTCAGACTAACTGTACCAGATATTGTTCATTCCGTTTATCCACACAACTGGGCTCACGGTTTAAAAATGCTTCGAACAGAGGAGGTGTCGAGTTTCTTACAAGACAACATTTGTTCCCCTCTCCAACCTAGCTATGTGAGATCTTACAATCCATCCCTTGGGAGCCCAACATCCTCGTTGGCATCCATACCATTTGAAACATTCAAGCCTAACCGTAAGATCCCGCATTAGTTTGGGAGGGAAACTAAATTTGCCTTATCATACGCATTTTAAAACCGTGAGTCCAGGTGTGTGGACAAGATGAACAATATCTGGAACGGTTGGTCCGGGATGTTATAGAAATCCTAGCTAATTGTAGAATCGATTATTTAGATTGACTCATTCAAGATTTTAGATAGAGCTTCACTAGCTAGATAACCACGAGCCTAGTGCTTAATACCAAGTGGGTAAGTGGTCCAAAAATCTATGGCTTGTAGGTTTTCATGGATATATATATATATATAATATATGGTTCCATGGCAGCCAAATCTTTGAAACGTAGACTACCTTCTTGCATACCCCGTGAATCCTATATGCATGCAAGATCCACTAGAAATCTTTGTTAGTTTTGACCAACTGTTGCATGTGATATCTAGTCAGTCAACTGACCCTTTCACATTGTAATTCTAATGGTACAGAGATCTTGTTAAGTTCCATTTCAATGAATGTATGGATTCGACAAGATTGGTTGAAATATGTCATGCTGATTTCAGCATGAATTGATACAATGTTCTAGATCGAAATGTAGCCGGCCTAGGGATGTTAAAGACTTAATGGTGAACGCTAGTTAGTAAGCGTTCTCAACCGTATTGATTAGTTAAGGACCACTTAATTGGTCATTTAGGAGTTACATGTGAATTGAACTACTACTTTGATCACAAGCTAATTGTTGAATTTAGGAGTTCAAAAGTTTATTCGGTGATTAAGGTGGTGTTTGTTATTTTAAGAGGTGCTGAAGTCTGATTTCAGTTCTGAAATGGTTATGAAACGTCTGAACGAATTAGACATAAGTGGTGATTAAGGTGACGTTTGTTTTTTAAAAGGTGCTGAAGTCTGAAGTCTTATTTCACTTCTGATTAATAAGAGGTGATGTTGAAGTCTGAGATCTAAATCTATAAGACTGTTTGTTTTTATAAACTGATAAATGTCTGAATTTGTTTAAATTGTTTATTTTACCCATTATAAAATTATAGTATTGAATTTATAGATAAATTTATGCAATTTCACTTATTTATTCATCATCGTTACGAAATTTAGGTCTAAATTATATAATTAGCATTCATTTAAATGAAAATATGTCATTGCCGATATTTTACGTATTTAAATCCTATTAAAACACATCAATTAAGAGAGATAAGGATCGATTTGGTAAGGATCGATTGAGAGAATGATCAATTAAGGGCATCGATAGAGAAATATTGTTAGTGAGGAGTTGGAGAACATTAAGAGGTAAATAAGAGGTTGGGTTACCTCTTAACAGATAAGAGGACAATAAGACATAAGTGCCTCTGAAAAAGTGAAAAAAACAAACAGTCTGAATGGCCATACCTCTTAACGAATCAGACATAAGAGGCTGATAAGAGCTTTTTTTCAGAAAAACAAACAAGGCCTAAGACCTTAAAATGAAAAAAAAAACAAGGCCTAAGTTTGATTAGTTCCTCGATCTAAAAATCAAACATGTTAATTTTGATGAACGATTTAATATCAACATATACCACCACTCACGATAATCCTTCTTGAAACATCAAAATAAGGATACAAAATATAAGAATATCTGTTATATATTAGATCAATATGTGATGTCAAAGAGAAGGAAAATGTTGTTATTACAAAAGAACTGCTGAATTTTCCGCAAGATCAAATAACAACTTTTATTTGGAACGGGACTATGTTGGTTTATCGTTAATTTAGCATTCATTTTTGTTTGCATGTTACGTTTTGTTGTCTTTTCATTGTACATGTTATACTATCATCACATCAGCTAGATTTGTAGCATTTCTCCTTAATATTTGTTGGAACCCCTTCTCTCTTCGGGTTCTCTTTTTAAGAGTAAGCTGGATGTTCAACATATTCGATCCCATATGATATCATAGCTGAAGTCTATGATTTTAGGGACTCGACAATCTGGGACAATCTGTACTAATCTAGCCCCCTCTCGACACTCTAGGTCAGACAATGTGTTGGAACCCCCCTTCTCTTCACGATAGCTCTTTTAAAATATAAGATATTAAGCAAAAGTATTTGTATTTACTTTTTGACAAATATATATTATGAAAATGTCACCAACATTTGTCATATCTTGAACAAGTACCATTTACTTTCAAAGTAACATCGAACTCATAAGCATTTATTATTCACAGATAATCAAATTTTAACCTTTAAACAAAAGTATGATTAAAGTAGTGATATGGTGATGATATTGGACCACTACTAGTCTTAAATATGTTTCACTAATCCCGTAAAGATTTGATTACCGCTGATAGAGACCCCCATTTACAAGTGGTTTTGCTTCACATCATGCTCACCTCACATAATTCATCACATCATTTCTCTCATTTCAATCTAGTAACAAACAAAACTACAAAATGCGTTATTCAAATTGTTTAAATAATTAAAACATTTTTGGAATTATATACTAAGATGCAACTGGGTTAGGGATGTTTATTGGTTGATGGGTTTAGATGGATTTAAATCAATATTTATTTGATTTTGTTATCTGATCCAATCCAATAACAAACAAATTTCGCATTTTGAGCCAATGGAAGATTGGATTGGATTGGGTCAACTAATTTATTAGATATTATTATTGGTTATTCGTTAGATCGTATTGGATGCATCCAGTAGTTGATCCAATTTTCATTAGTTAATCCACCATACAATAAATTATTCATACATTTTCCTAAAAATGTATAAAAAACACTACAAGCAAATATCAATTAAAAAATATCATAAAGCGTTGTTACTTATATATATATATATATATGTTTATTAATTGGTTGGTAATGGGATTAGATGATTTATTGGATTCTGGATTGACACTCAAGAACCAAATTAACGAACCAATTCAAATATTTAAATTTGGGATTTGATCAGATCCAATTATAATGTGATATCCAATTATGATCGACTGACTATATTAATTGGATCTAATCCACGTATGCACCATTTAAATCATTTTAATGCAAATCTTATGAATTTTTTGACTCATATAAACTAGGCCAAATAAACCTCTGGTAAATTAAGAAAATTATATTTGAGAAATTTCAACACCAAACCACCCAAAAGAACACGTCTAAATGTGGATGTATACATACCTGATCAATACCACAAATAGTAAACCGATTGTTTCTGTAAATAACTCCAGGTTGTTATAAAGTTAATTAGTATGTGATGAAATAACAAATGGAGAAGGTAAGAAAAACAAGGATCCAAAACAAGAAAATCAAGTTAGAAGAAGAAAACAACATACAAACACACGCGAGTAAATAGGTACAAGAAAACGAAACTAAGGTAAGAAAAACGACAAATCCTAATCCGACCCCACTCTTTACCTCTCCAACTCTTGTCTATGCTGCTAAAAATCCTTGTCTATAATCTGATACCCTAGTCTTCGGTCTCCGATACCTCTTATAAAAGGTCATGTACTCATAAATGATTAAAGCCCTGAGGTCTAACCACAATTGTTCATCCGATGTCATCCTTAGCCTACCTTAATTCATTTTGCTCTTCGATTGCCACACTTTTCATCCTCCTAACACTACCAAAAAAATGACTTTCACTCAAAAAAAATACCCAGAGAAATTTTCGTGGGTGATTACCACGGATCACCCAGGAAATACTAATGGTGCCGACGAAATCCGATGTTTTCAAGAAAATACCAATGGATTACCCAGGAATTTCCTGGGTAATCTGTCACTAATTTGATTTAGCCACCAACTTTTGTGACGGTTTTTTGACGAATCATCCTTAGCGACGGATTTATCAGGAAAATGGTCGTAGATGAAAGCCTTCCATTTTAGTAGTGTAACTACAACAACCATTTTGTCTTCTATGAACATGACTAATTAAACCACCGCAATATTCCCTTTCTCAACTTATCTATCTTCTTGTTTGGTATCCTGAAACCTGGTCTAACCATTTGAGCATCCTTATTCCTTTTATTGGTCTTCTTAGTCGTCCAACACTCCTATCCATAGCTCTAGTTAGGCAAAAAAAGTCAATAACTTAATTAGCAACATCAAATAAAAATAGTTGTTACAAATAGAGAAAAAGATCTTAATTAAACATTGATGTGATAGAAGTATAATATATATATATATAAACAAATTTATAGTTTATTATCAAACTCTTATTTCTAAAAAAATATATATGTATATATGATATAATCAATGGGCTGGCCAAACCCACTCAGAGTGAACTTCTCGTTGGCGATAGAACACTACTAAAAAGATGGTTTTTTTTGGCGGAATTTTCCACCGATAAATTACTAGTGAACATAAAAAAGTCAATTTTTATTGACTTCTGTCATAAATTCGTTACTACGTTATTTAAAAAAATTCATATTAATTTTCCGACGAATTACCAACTGATTTATTGATTTATTTATTTTTTAAAAAGTATTAATTAATTAATTAAAATTACCAATGGATTACCATTGATTTTAGTTAATTGTTTTTTTAGTTTGTGCATGATATTTGGTGGTACGTTTTAACACTTTCTTTTTAATATTTATAGAATTATAAATCAATAAAAACAGAAATGTTATTTTTCTGGGATTGCGTGTTTTTCCCGTGGATTACCGACGGATTTAATCCGTCTGAAATAGTTTAAAAGATCCAGAAAATATTATTTAAATAATAAAATTTCTTTGTGAATTAAATTACCTGCGGACTTAAGTTAAGTTTTTGAATATAAAATCAATTATATAAAAAAATTTAATTTTTATTTTATAAATTTACCAATCATAATTAGTAATCAACGTAGGTAAGTCAAGTAAATCCGTAATATTTTAACAAAAAGGAGTGGTGGGTTTTTGACGACCGGAAAATGCCGGAAAAGCTAAATCCTCTAGTAATTCAAGTTTCCGACGACCCTGTTTTTGGCCGGGAAATCTGTCGACAGCCAATGGCACCTTACAGTCTCAATTGGTTTCCCGTTATACTTGTTTGGTTTATATATGTATGTATTTGTTTATGCTTTTTTTCCATTTTTTTTTTGATATAATCATATTCTCTTCTCATTGGCCTTCACCTTTTATTTATTTCTTTATCTATTTTGATGCTTGAAAATTGAAATAAGTGCTAGTAGCTTAATGGTATCCTCGCCAACTTTTCCTTGCTCTCTTTTGAAACAGCAAAATTCAAAATATTAATAGGACAGTATACAACAATTCATACATCAAAAAGACTACAACCAATCAAAACATCACAACTAATTACCTCTTCGGGTAGAGTTGATTTGAAATGGCACCAACCTTCAATAACTAATTAACAAGAAGGCCGACTCCACAACACCAAATTTGTGAAAAGAAATAGAAGTTATGGGTTCAAATTTTCTCATGGTTTCTGGAAAATTTGTCTAATTGTTAACTTTAATACTACATTAAACCGAACCATGTGTACAAGTTTTCTACCAGTTTGATTTCAGTTTCAATGTTTTCCCGAAAAATACTGAAAACCGGAGTACCAATTCCCGAAAATGTAGAAAATTAGGAACCGAATACCGAATCGATTATATGCATACAGTTCTAATTTGGTTCGGTTTTGGTTCGGTATCGATTCGGTTCCAAGTCTAATCCCTACTTTGTGGTGTATCATGATTCATTTACATCAAAGTTTACGTCAATGAGAAAAGATAAAAAAATAAAAAATAAAGAATATATCTAGAATTTTACCTTTAAAAAAAAAAAGAATCTTACATTTTTGTGTCACCAATTGGAGTAGATTTAGTGTTTGCACTAATTAAATTTCAAACCAATGTTATGTATTTGGTCTAAAATTTGGTGTAATCCATGGGGATGCACTTAATAATACATATTGAATGTAATTGATAATAGGAATCCTAACTTTCCAATTATAAACCAAATCCATAGTCCGAATTTTAGGATGTAGCAACTAGCTAGCAATGTTTACTTTGAAACAATTTTATTTCGTATTTTTGGTATCTTATTATTTCGATAATCTCCTTATTGTTATCCATTTAAATAAGTTGGTATCTAAATTCTTCATTAATTTTATAATGATATTTTATCATCGTGCAATTTGTGGGAGCTGATCGAGGATGTTCACTGCACTTAATTAGCTACATATTTTGCACTATCAATTTCTTATGATTTTCAATCCATATATATGGAAGATTATTGCATTGTCTAGCTATTTAAAGAAAGCACGATGCAACTAGACCTAGTGATTGATATATGCTTATTATAAGGTCGCTTTTTGATGAATTTGTAGTGGAATAATCACACACAACACACAAAGTTTGAACAAAACATAGAAAGACTTTGTTTGATTTTATTATTTATTTATATAATATATGCCTAATTCCTCCACCTCCCCCTGCCAAAAAGTTAATATAAATAATCATTTGAACTTAAAAAAACTTATTACCTTTCCAAATACATCAAATAAAACGAAAAATCATATTTTTGTTTTCTAGCATTTAACGAACCTGTTCTTTTTGTGAAGTTTTTATGTGGTGTTTAGCACTTAACGGAACCCATCAAATGATTAATTAAATTTCAAAATTTTTGAAATATTTCATTATACTATTAAAAGATCCTAAAAAGATCTGTGGGATAGTATTGTTACGTAAGAAATCTAAAAAGACAGTGTTGTAGGATAGTATTGTTACGCATTCGTATTTTTTGGTGCATAATAGGAGTAAAAAGTTGAATATTAATTAGGTAGGGTGGTTACAAAATCTCTTAATGGTTGTTTCAGTTTTGTAATTGCTTTTCTAAAATCTTGCTACTCTCTATAAAAAATTTGCTATTAAAAAAACGTTGATTGATCTTTTACTTATGTACTTTTGAGTCTAATTCTTAACAAATAAAAAATGATAATTGGTGAATTTTAAAAATCTATAACATTATGGACATGATGAGAAATGTAAAAATAGATTTTCATCTTTGGATTAATCATAATTGAATGTCAACACTAATGAAGTGTAAGCACCGATTTGCAACAGATCAATTTCATTCTAAAGCGCAACTCATAAGAGATGATGAGATTAAAAGTGATCAACGGTTCAGATTTTTTCTTACGATCCTCACCTTGATGGATATGTATAAAAAATTTAATGATTGATTTTAGTGGTATATATATAAAATGCAAGAATTAAAATTGTCGTAATATATTAAAAAGAGGTGAGTAGAGTAATGGGAAAAGGAAAGAAGTGGGGAGTAAGCGTGGGGTAAAAGCCCTAGAAAATGGAGGAGGAGGAGGAAAGCATGCAGGGAGTGACAGAGACTAGACACTGTATATTCCTCCCTTTCTGCAGCCCCCACCATCAAGAAGACGTTCGGTTCGATCTGCACTGCACGACCACCCATTAATTATTATTTCTCAGTTTACCATAAAAAGGTATCTCCCTTTTTCCTCATGTATATCAACCATTTTCTACATACCCTCACCCTCCTCTGTATCATAAACCCATGTCTATATATCTATATATTTATTTACAATAATCCAAGAACACCTCCTATTTATCCCTCTTTATTTATATATATATATATATATATATATATATATATATAGGGTTAGGTTCAAATGTGAACTCAATTTTGGTTGTGAACGTGAGAGACGAATCTCAACCACACATCTTCGGTTATGGTGGACGTGATCACGGGGGATTGACGCGATTCATGGGAGGGTGGAGATTATTAAAGGAGGGGAACCAGGTCAAAGCCGCCTTTATTGACCGGATAAGTGGCTGAGATTCGTCCTCACGTTCACAACAAAAAATGAGTTCACATTTGAACTTTCCTCTATAATATATATATATATATATAGAGAGAGAGAGAGGGGGGGCTTAGTTCATTTACAAACTAGATGAATCCTACAAACTCGTACAAACCATATATAAAAATAGTACAAACCATATATAAAAATAACTTTTTCATGATTTTGTTTTCATCAAATGCTATGATTTAAGATGCTATTACATATACGTTTGTTTCATAATGTAAAAGTTTCACATTTATTTGTTTTCATAAGTATATATATTTGTTTCGTAATGTAAAAGTTTCACATGTAATTTTTTTCGCAAGGTGAAACAAACATATGTGAAATAACATCTTAAATCATAGCATTTGATGAAAAAAATTTATAAAAATTTATTTTTATATATGATTTGTACGAATTTGTAGGATTCATCCAGTTTGTAAATGAACCAACATCTAAATATATATATATGTATATATAGGGTCATGTTCAAGGGAAAACGACAAAAGAAAACTGAATAACACTTTAGGAGTCTTACATCTGGACGGTATGCACTAATGCATACCGGTAATTTGTAACATGCATCGGTGAATATTCATCAATGCATATGTAATGATAGAAGCATTGGAGGAATAAAAAACACTTGTATGCGTTACTACATACCGTCTGGATGGAAGGCTCCCAGGATGTTCTTCGGTTTTCTCTTTTTTTAGTGTTTTCCTTTCAACCTCCCCATCTCTCTCTCTCTCTCTCTCTATATATATATATATTGCTTAAAATATGAATCATGTAAATGTTTCAAATTAAACCATATAACCCTTATATTCAATTTTGTTACGAACATAAGAACAAATGAGAGTGCTTGTCTCATTCAGTCTGAATAACCAACACTACTAGAAAATTGAGTATTTTCAACAAAAATTTTCAACGGAAAATGTCGTTGAAAATTTTCTATGAATTTTAAAGGGATTATTGACAAAACATAAATTTTCTACGAATTTTCAACGAATTTCCGTTGAAAATCTCTCACAAAATGCATTTTCAACCAAAAAACTTTTTGACGAGACATTCCGTTGAAATTTTTTGGTTGAAAATGCATATATGTTTGTGAGAGATTTTCAACGGAAATTCGTTGAAAATTCGTAGAAAATTTATGTTCTGTCAATAATCCTCTAAAATTCGTAGAAAATTTTCAACGACATTTTCCGTTGAAAATTAACTTCCGTTGAAAATACTCAATTTTCTAGTAGTGCAAGAACATTATTCAGACTGAATGATGTGTTATTCAATCTAAATGTTGTGTTATTCACACTGAATGCCTGTTATTCATACTGAATGTATGAACTCCACCTCCGTTTATTCAAACGAAATACCCTTCATTATTCAGACTGAATGAAACGTACGTGTCGCATTCTCATTTGTTCTCATGTTCGCAAATCGCAACCAAATTTGAGTTTGTCTTTGAACTCTTTCTCTCTCTCTCTCTCTACTAGAAAATTGAGTATCTTCAACAGATTTTTTCAACGGAAAATGTCGTTGAAAATTTTCTTCGAATTTTAGAGAGATTATTGACAGAACATAAATTTTCTAAGAATTTTCAACGAATTTCCGTTGAAAATCCAATACAAACATGAATTTTCAACCAAAAAAATTTCAATGGAATGTGTCGTCAAAAAAAATTTGGTTGAAAATGCATGTTGTGAGAGATTTTCAACGGAAATTCGTTGAAAATTCGTAGAAAATTTATGTTCTGTTAATAATCTCTCTAAAATTCGTAGAAAATTTTCAACGACATTTTCCGTTGAAAATACTCAATTTTCTAGTAGTGTGTATATATATATATATATATATAGAGAGAGAGAGAGAGAGGTGGCTTCTTGTGTTAACCCAACAATTTGTGTTAACCCATCGTTCACTGGTGAACACCATGCTCGTTCACTGGTGAACACCATTCATCAGTGAACGAGTATCGTGTTCGTCAGTATACGAGCATCGTGTTCACCAGTGAACGAGCACGATGTTCACCAGTGAACGATGGATTAACACGGTTAACATAAATAATTGAGTTAACACTTGAAGGGACCTCTATATATATATATATAGAGAGAGAGAGAGAGAGAGAGATAGATAGATAGAAAAGAGAAAGATGGACAGATGGTATTTTAATTCGTTAGAAAGATATAGTTGACTGAATGAAGTTCTTTTGGTTACTGTTAAATTCCCACTGAATGAGTGAGATCTACTTTTTTGCCCTTTATGAAATCAATTCACATTGGATAATTTTTTTAAAGATCTAAATCATATCATCATTTTAATGTGAGGGATAAAAGTTTTATTATTCATATGTTTATCTATCATTGATGATTCAGTGATTAATGCTTAATTATGGAATTCCAAGTCTTTCATGATCCTTATATACCGAATATACCAAGTTTTTAAATAAGTCTGACTAAACTCCTATTTATATTACTAGCAAGGAACAATGAGCAAACCTTTCAATTCGGTTAACTTAATTATGGTAATACGGTTTGCTTTCGAGAGGCACCGACTCCTTTTGAAGTCACAACCCGCAAAAGATTTAACTTCAAAATGTCATTGGACTAGTTGAGATACAAATAAGTTGTCCTAGTCACTCACGATTATAAAAAATAACGAGTTGATAACAAAAGTTTTACCACTTTGTTTCTTAGAAAACAAAATAGAGAAGATACTTAAATGATATAATATCATTATATTTAATTGAATCGCGGTTAGCATTTTATTTTACTCACAAATATAAATATTAAGATAGGTACTTTTTTTACGGGTGAATAGGTTGAATGAACTGTACACAAAAAAATTATTTAAAAAAAAAACATGATTCAATAACCACAGAGAACCAACTATAATCAACATAAGATTATAAGAAATTTAGAAACAACAAAGTATCCAGAAATATCATTTAGATTGAAAAGCATATTATTTACCTAACTGCATTAATTTTGCGGTGCAGTTTTTATGATGTGCAACATACGATTCATTTAGTATTGTGCAACAAACTATTTGAACAACTTATATGGAAACATTCATCATATTGTATAAGCACGGCATGGTAATTCTTTTAGAGGGAAAAAAGTATTCTCTAATATTGTTCTATTCTCAATTTTTTTCTAAAAGACAAAATGTAATATAAAAATAAATACATGCTCATGAATTGTGTACATGGAAAGGTTAAAAAACCAAAGAGAAAAAACAACTATCTTCCTTTCTTTAATTGTTCTCAATTATTTTGGATGATTTTAAAGCCAAACAAGCTATGATATTTATATTTAGACTAATTATAGGTATGTATGTTAGAACAAAAATATATAGAAGTTGATTTAAGGTTAGTCCTGATATTTTGCGAGTCTTGTGTAACTAACTAAATGTGTCTAATTAAATTGAAATAAAAAAAAATATTAGTGCTATTTGTATTCTTACGAGGCCGTGCCTCTTTATTTGGCATGGTCATGTCAAACTTCAAGAAACTTTCCATCTCACTTGGATGGTCGTGTCCTTTCAACAGTTGCGCTCGATAAATATTTATAAGCCTATGTTACATATATATAAAAAATCAAATGTCTCTCCTCATTCAAAGAAGATAGGGGAATTCCCCAGTGCGTCATGAATCAGTAGATTAAATGACACTCGAGTATAAAATTCATATGCAATTATGTTTCTGTTTTTTATTTATTTAAATATCTTGAAAAGTTCTTGAAGGTTGAAGGCCTTTTTTCAAGAAAATATATAGAATAACAGGTATATTTAAGTAAGTTTGATTCTTTGGCCGAATCATAAAATTTACTTTCCGAGGATCTCGCTCTTCTTCTCTTTAAGATTGGACATCAATTAGACCAGGGCCGTCGTAATTTTTTTGGAGGCCGTGTTACACTCATACTAAAACTATATATGGATCGTCTTAAATTAGTAATAAACAAAATAAAATATAAAAATTCATATCATATTAAAAATCTTATAAATTAAAACAACAAACATGTTTAATATGATAACATGAGAAAAATATCAAAGAGCCGTTTTTGATTTGCAAATTCTCAAACTAAATAGTCGTTTCTTTATGTTGAAATGAATTATTCAACCGTTGGGCTATATAAATTCGGACCCAATTGCAAGTAAAATTAGGCCCCAACATATGGGGGCCCTGTTCAAAAACCAAGATTTAACATGTTAATCGACAGCCCTGAATTAGACACTCGTCAAAGAATCAAACAATTTGAACAAATCTAGCTATATATATATATATATATATATATATATTACATGCTAAATTTCAAGGAGCTTCTACTAGAAAATAGAAATTAAAATACATGCCAATTATAGTAAATATAAGACAATTAGCACTTGAAAATTAAGCATGAATTTTATATATGATTATTGAATCTCGTATATATGTATTTCTTTATTCACACATGAAGGTTAAGTTATATAATTTTTCCGATACAAACGTTCCTCATGTACCCTACATATCTAGCAGCTTTTGGATGTCTTGTAGTTTCTCTTTTCTTTTTGATGAAATAATATTTGAATAATCAGAATTTTGCATGTATACTTTAACAAATTGGTAATTTGTAATAATGTTGTCGCACAAATGTTATTCTTGATTATATTAGAAATTAATATTGAAGTATATAAATTGCCAACTCATCTTGACGACTATTCTAAAGTATTTTTAAGGCTTGAGGCTTTAATCATTATGAATATCCTTTTATATGCTGAATAAGATTACGCATATTCAAGAGAAACAGTTCAATTTTAATTAGGTTCAAAAATATCTTTCGTTTTTCATATCTGAATTAAGTTGGTATTAGTATTATTTTTTTTTTGAAGGTAAATATTTTATCAATACATTGTTAATTTGCCGATAAATTCATCATTTTCGATCCCTTATATTTAGCATTTCAAATACATAAAGGTTAAAAAAAACATATAAAACGAAGCCATATATATGCACATTTATTATGTTTTTCCACTCCAAAGTATTTTGGTTAACACTACTAAATAAAATACTTTCGCCTACGAACTTTTTCCCCATAAAATTTGTCGCTAAAAAGTGATTCGTCACAAAACTGTCATAAGTTGGTAAATTGTTGATGGATAATTCAAATAAGTGATAGATTACACCTAGAGATCCTTCGAGTGATCCATTGATGTTTTCGAGAAAAACATCGTATTCTACCGAACCATTGGTATTTTCTGGATAATCCATTGACAGTCAGTCACGAAAAATAAAAGTTAGACTATATAAAAATACGATAGATAATATACATCATAAATGCTACGTATTAAATTTCATTACAAACTAACTTGAACGCTTTTTTTATAACTATGGGTGTCGAGACCAGTTTGTACAAATCTCGATAATCAAACATAGACAACTGAAGTTAACAATCAAGAAAATCTCTAGTTACCTTGAGAGAATTCGAATTGTGACCACAAAACCGAACTCAAAGGTTTTATCAGTGGAGTTGTTACTCCAAAGAGTTGACTAGCATAAAAAGCTTCATCATCCAACAAAAATTCCATTTTTTTGGTATATTTTGAACTACAAATAACGAATTAACTTCTTATCTTCCAATCAAATGTAGAACAAATTATTTGACATTATTATTTTCTTTACACTTGCAAAGAGTTTCCGTTAAGATCAATCATGTAACATTTAATAATTAATTATGACGATTTCAAGTTTGATAATTCAATCAAATAAGCAAAAAAAAAAGGCTTTCCAACGTTTCAAGAGTGGCTTTGTCACTTTCGAAATTCAGTCAAAAGAGCATTTTGGTCTTACAATTCCGACAAAAAAATCTTTAAACTTTCCCCCACATCTGTTCTTTTGCTTTTATGCCCCTCCTTTCAACTCTTTGCTTTGTTCAAACACAAAGTCCAAAGGGTCCACTTTGGTAATTATACCACATCTTCCCATCTCCTTTGACACCATCACTAGCTTATAGCCCATCACTCTATTTATACACTCCTGAAATCCTAACCCTCAAATCATATCTTCAAGCCTCCCTTCAGTTCTCTAGTTTATGATCATCATGGATTTTGATCTTCCAAGTTTCTAATCATTATATATTGGTATGTTTTTTTATGACGTCATTTAATTGTTTTTGGTATGTGTTTACATGCATGCCTTAATATATTCTATTTAATTAATACGCAAATAGCTAGTCTCCTTTAAATAACTATACATATATATATACTATTTGCTCATTTGATTAATGTTGCTTTAAACATCAAGTAATTGCCGAACTTGTGGTTTTGATTTCTATCATATGTGAATCCATATTTAATTCCTTTATAAAAAAGAACCCATATTTTATTTACTGAGATAGAAAGGTTAATTCTAATTGTACGTACTTCATCTTATCCTTCTGTAACATTGTATAGGTTGTCTTTACAAGATAAACTTCCTACTTCCTAGCTAGCTAGATAAATTTATTTGGCCTCTATATATATAGGAATAATCACAGGAATAGTATTGGGCAATTATTTAGGTCCACAGTTTGTACGTCCAATGTTCTTTTGTGGAATAATTTTTAATTTACTACTAACACAATTTAAGGTCCACCTAAAATTTGAAGTGATTCTTGTTATTCAAGTACTACTGCATCTAGAAAGTTGAAAACTACTTTGGAAGCATATACATACATACATATACACACATGTATGTATGTATGTATTTATGTGAAATTAAATATCTAAAGCATTATTTCCGAGCCACTTGTTACAAATTATATAGTTATTCTTATCGAAAGTTTCCAAATTCTAAAGTTTGAGTTACGTTTCCAGTTTAAGCTCAAGCACTTATTGCAGTTCAAATTTCCTTTTTTCTGTAGTAAACTTAATGCATGGCTCACAATCATTGTGGTTTGTATGCCTTTGATCACCTTTTACTTTAACATTATCGAATTTTAAATACATGACGCACTGGATCCAATGACTAGTTTAACATGGTTTTTCATTATGATGACAGAAAGTGATTGATCAGACTGTTGATTCCGGTGGTGGACTCCATCTTTCTTTTTCACCGATTAAAGGCTTACGATTCCGATCTCTCGATTCCATTCCAATGGAGAAGACAAGTAGAGAAACAAAAGCACAGAAAATATGCTTCATGTTCTTGTTTTTATTCTTCTTCTCATGGAGTTCTACTTGTGATGGAATTAGAGATTCCGATGAGCATAAACTACTTTTATCTATCAAAGCTTCCATCAATGATCCTTCCAACTTTCTCTCCAACTGGAACAACTCTTCTTCTTCTTTCTGCAAGTGGAATGGTGTTTCATGCAACTCCGATTCCACCCATGTCACTGGAATCGATCTTTCCGGAAAGAATTTATCCGGGAGAATCACGGAATCGTTATTCCGGTTCTTGCATGTCGAAACAATAGATCTCTCCAACAACCAGCTCTCCGGTGGGATTCCGAAAAATGTCTTTTCTTGTTCTTCACTTGTTCATCTCAGCCTAAGCAATAACAACTTAACAGGTTGGATACCTGGAGGTTCCATTCCAAACCTTGAGAAGTTGGATTTGTCAAATAACTTTCTTTCTGGCGAAATACCGGTGGGAATCGGATACTTCTCGGGGCTGCAATATCTCGATCTCGGTGGAAATGCTTTCGTTGGGGAGATTCCGAAATCCATCTCAAATTTAACAAAGTTAAAAGATTTAACTTTGGCATCAAATCAACTTGTAGGTGGATTACCCTCAGAACTAGGGTTTTTGAAAAGCTTGAAATTTGTCTACTTGGGTTATAACAATTTGTCCGGTAGAATTCCGAACGAAATCGGTGAGTTAACCTTCTTGAATCACCTCAATCTTGCTTTTAATAACCTCAGTGGTGAAATCCCATCTTCAATTGGTAATCTCACCAATCTCAACTATCTTTTCTTGTATTTCAACAAGCTCACTGGTCCAATTCCTAACACAATCTTTAGCCTCAAGAAATTAGTATCACTAGACGTAAGTGATAATCTCCTATCAGGTGAAATTCCAGAACTTGTTTCTGAGTTGCAAGTTTTAGAAGTCCTCCACTTGTTTTCCAATAACTTTTCTGGAAAAATACCGAAATCGCTATCTTCTTTGCCTCATCTTCAAGTTCTTCAATTATGGTCGAACAAGTTTTCCGGTGAGATACCGGAAGATCTTGGAAAGAACAACAACCTCACTGTTCTAGACCTTTCTACCAACAATCTAACCGGAAAAATCCCAAACAGCCTTTGTGATTCCAATCATCTCCAAAAACTCATCCTCTTTTCCAATTCCCTTGAAGGGGATATCCCCACAAGTTTGAGCCATTGCAGGAGCTTAGAAAGGGTCCGTCTTCAAAACAATAGATTATCCGGTAGGTTGTCCCCCGAGTTCACTGAACTATCGCGTATTTACTTTCTAGATTTATCGGCGAACAACCTCTCTGGGAAAATCAACAATTGCAAATGGAAAATGCAAAATCTCCAAATGCTAAGTTTGGCAAGAAATAGATTCTCGGGAGAGTTACCCGAATCCTTCGGTAGTAACAAGCTCGAGAATTTGGACTTGTCGGAAAATGATTTTTCCGGTTCCATTCCTTCGAGCTTTGGGAAGTTTCCGGAGTTAATGGAATTGAAAATAAGCCGGAATAAGCTCTCAGGGAAAATCCCAAAGGAATTATCTTTATGCAAAAAGCTTGTGAGCATGAATTTTAGTTACAATCATCTCACCGGTGGAATTCCAGAAACCCTTTCTAGATTACCAGTTTTAGGAAATCTTGATTTGTCAATGAACCAACTTTCCGGTGAAATCCCAGAAACCCTAGGGAATGTGGAATCACTTGTTCAAGTAAACATATCTCACAACCACTTCCATGGTAGATTACCGTCCACAGGAGTTTTTTTCGCGATAAACTCCACAGAAGTCACCGGAAACAACCTATGTGGCGGTGCCTCCGTCACCCATTTACCACCATGCAAAGAAATTAAATACTCCAATTGGTGGTTTTGTGGAACAGCTTTGGCTGCTATCACGTTTGCTGCTATGTCTATTTTGGTTTTCTTGTATATTAATCGTCGAAACGAAGCTGTTCATGAGGTGATTAAGAAAGTGGAAAGCAAATTAGATGGAGGTGGGGAATGGGAGTTGCAATTCTTCGACTACAAAGCTTCGAAATTTATCGATATCGATCAGATTCTAGAGTCTTTGAAAGAACACAGGAGTGTGGTAGCAATAAGCAAGATGCAATATTTCGTTAAGGAATTTAAGGAGATCCATCTCATTAATGATTCCATCATAGGACTCAATGAGATTGGCAAGCTTCGGCATCGAAACATAGTGAAACTCGTTGCGGTTTGCAAGTCGGAAAAAGGACGATTGATTTTGGTTCATGAATATGTCGAAGGGCAGAAGCTGAGTGAAGTTGTTGGAGTGTTAAGTTGGGAAAGCCGTGGGAAAATTGCGGTGGGAATTGCTAAAGCTCTACGTTATTTGCATGGGTGTTGCTCACCGGCGGCTATTCTTGTGGGTAATGTTTCGTTGGAAAATGTTATGGTGGTTGACGGAAAAGATGAGGTCCGTCTAAATTTGAGTCCTCCGGCGATGGTTTTTGCCGGCAGCACCAAGTGTTTGGTTTCTTCTGCCTATGTTGCACCAGGTAAAAGTCTATTTTACCCTCATGAGTACTAACAAAGAAGTTGCATAAATTAATTAGTGTAAGAAAATTCAAATAAATATATTAAGAACTAGAACATTATTTTACATAAATCACTAGTGAAAGTAAATTAATTAGTTTATATATACACACATTTAAACTAATTATTGTGTCCATTATCTAAACCAAAATATAATAATCGATGATGTTCATGCATAAGAGTATTATAATATTTATATATGATCAATAATTTAAGAGTCCTTACCTGCAAAAATGATAATGATATTTTTTCTATGTTGAGTTGTCTTAGATAATTTTTAAAATAATAGTTTTAATTTGCAATAATATATATCCATGAGATAAATTAACATTAATTATTATAAGATATTCTTGTTTGATGAAATAATTGTAGTCCATACAAGTTTTTCTCACTTGTTTAATTATTAAAGAGTATTTCAAGCATTTGATGATATTATTCAAAAAAGAAAGAAGGGTTAATTACCGTTTTCCAAATAGTTTGTTTGAAATGAGAAGGTGTTCACATTTTGTTTTAAAAAAACATTAACATTTAACTTGATAAATATTGTAATTTAAAAAGTTTATTCAATTAATGGTTAAATAACTAAACTGTCTGTATTAAGATAAGGTTGAAAAAACTTGTATGCTAAAATTAATTTATTAAATATTTGTAGTAATTGCAAACAGAGAAAGAAATTAATAAAACATGTCAATGAATTTTTACATAGAAACCTTATATTATTGGACAATTTGGAAAAAGAATGTTTACTTAACGATGTATAATTATCAATTAAGAAATTTTCTGTAGTAATATTTTTAAACGAGTTTTAAAAGAAATTATTAGGTCATGATCTGAATATGATATGTTGCATCAAAAACTACTTTCGAGTAGTTCAATAAAATCATTATCTTATTACAACTTTAGCAATAACCCATGCATAAATGAGTCGAACAGGGTAGACAAACCCCCAACAAAACATCATGAATTTCTTCACTTTTTGCTTTTACAACTGTACACAATCATCGTTAGAAAGAGATTTAGTTTTTTACTCCCTCCTCTCCCTTTCAAAAAGAAGAAAAGAGAAATGGATTTAAAATATAAAAATATATATATCTTTTAGTCCTTAAAATCTTCTAAACCATGAGAAATATTATTAATATGCCGAATTTTTTTCTAACAACATGAATAACTAAAAAGTAAATCCTTTAGAATATCTTACATATATTGATTGTTCACATGAATTATAATTAAAAACAAAACATATGTTTTCTATGTAATTTTCTAGTTATCTTAGGTCATGTTAGTGTTCCGTCGATAAGATTTGAATAATTTAAATTTTATGTATATTAAAACCTCTCTCCACTTGGGAAGAACTTGTATCACTATCTCAATTTCAATTCAAACATGGGTTTGATTCACACTGAGAAATATTTACCATCCGAAAAGAGGAAAAAACGGAGTCTTTGTCTAAAGAAATGCGTTGAAAAAGGGCAGATGTATAGAACTTTTCAACGAGATAGTGCTTATTCAACTCTCTCAAAATGGAATCTATTCCAAACATATATGCCATGGTTCTTTACTTTGACAGGGTACAGATATCTAAAGTTTTTATTTTTAGATACTTTTTCAGACCTATTGCCGATACTAAGTAGCAGTCAAAAATTTGTATCCATTTTTCAGTTAGAGATTATCTGGAGGAGGCTAATGGCGCCCCTAAAAAATGAATTCCTTATCCTACCTGTCTACATCAAACCGCTACTATAGTACATAAAATTCAATGCACACCCCTATAAAGGTGGTGCCATTAGCACTCCCCATTATCTGATGGACTTTCACCTACTAATTTTGTAGAGTTAAGTTGTGATTAATTTGTTAGTTTCTCTAATTATATGCAATTGCTACAAATATGCAGAGACAAAAGAGAACAAAGAGATAACCAAGAGCAGTGACATTCATTGGTTCGGTCTCATCCTCATTGAGCTACTTACTGGAAAAACTCCGGTCGATGTTGAGATTGGTTTGCATGTAAACTTAATAGAGTGGGCACGATACTGTTACTCGGATTGCCACCTCGAGGCATGGGTCGATCCGTTACTTAAAGAACAAACGCAGAAGAACCCTAGTCAAATCGTAGAAATCATGAATCTTGCGCTACATTGCACGGCTCGTGACCCGGCTGCAAGACCATGCGCACAGGATGTAGTTAAAACTCTAGAGTCTATTACAAAATCGAGTTCTTTATGTTTCTAGTTAGGTTTATATCAAGCCTTTGGGTTTTCCTATAACCTTGGTTTCTTTTTTCTTTTTTTATAACCTTTTGCTTCTTTTAGTATGAAGTTTTCGTTTGAGTTGTAGTGGATCAAGTGAATGTTTTTGGTTGAATGTTTGTGTTCATCATACTCCAGTGATGAGTGTAATTATGAATGTAGATATGAAGAAGAAGTGTCAAATATTTGGATGAATAATACCAGAAAATTAATGCTATATTATATCTTCCATAAAGATTTGATTTTGAAATACTGCTGGAAAAATCCAAAATTTAATGATGAAAATGATGCACACATGCATACAGGGTTTTGAGCAGTCTGCATTTATGTAAGAGAAGCCCGTCATAAAATATGATTGCAGTTGCAAAATACTGATTCAAGTAAGAACTCAAATTTGGTTGTGAACGTGAGAACAAATGAGAGCATGACATGTGTCATATTCGGACTGCATAATCAAAAAAATATTCAGTCTGAATAATCTATATTTGAGTTTGCATTCAAATTTGAGTTCGATCGCATGAATAATTTTCCTCAGTTGCACATATTTTTATATATATGTATACATATACAATCAGTTACTGCATTCATTCAGTGGTTAATGATTAAAATGCAAGTCAAGATACATTCAAATATAAAAAGCCTAGATTGTTAGAAAACTGGTTAGCCCCGCCTAATCAGTGTTGTAGTTCAATTATTCATTCAGCAGATAGGGAAAGTTTCAGGCAAAGGCAGAGGATCCAATCATCAATTAACTTCCAAAACTACTTAAAATAGAATAATATACTAAAAACTGGGCAGCAGCGACGGATCAAACAGTCGCTAATCGTCCCTAATTAGCGACGGGTCAAACCCTCACTAATCGTTCTTAATTAGCGACGGATCTACAAGGGATTCCGTAGCTAATATGTCGGAAATTAGTAATGGATTGAACACGTTGCTAATACCGCTAGGTACTTTTGACTTTTGGATTTGTATTCCTTCTTGTATTTAAATCTAGGACCTCTAGGTACTTTTAACTTTTGGAGCTCAATATCAAATTAACCGGAAACTGTTACAATAAGTTATAGAATGTTTTTAAAACGTCTTAACATATATGTTACTAAGACACTTTAAAAAAAAGTGTCGTAATAACTATTTAATAGGACATTATTTGAAAATTTTGTCTTAGAAAAACAATTGTTCAATAAAAATGTGTATTATACTTCCTAAAAATGTCATATAAAATAATTAATATGACACTTGTTTTTAAAATGACATAATGTTTTTTGTTAAAAAGTTTAAAAGTGTCGTATAAACTTATTAATGTAATACTTTTAGATAGCAACTATCCAATTCTTAGCTTTTGAGTGGATCAGGTGTAGATATAAATTGGACAGGCGGTTAGTTTGGGAGAATTGGGTCTGTAATCCGCCGAATGCGGTCTCTCTATGTACTTCTCTAGCTCCTCGCTAGTTTCGTAATAAAATTATCTTCTTGCCGTCCAAAAAAAAGGTAAAATGTTACAATTTTGGCTGCATAAACAACAGAGAAGAAAAACTGTGATAAATTAGAGAAGGATTTTGATTATGATTTGATGTGGCACATTCTTTGATTGAACCAGAATTTTCGAGGCAGATGTGAAAATTTAAATAAATAAAATTATTAAAATACACATAGTCATGCATGTATTAAAAATGCAAATGTTTTTTCTTTAAAGAAGACATTTACTGTCAATCTATACCTTTTTAAAAATATGCACAAGAAATCATAAGTATGTTGGCACCTTTCATTTCAAATTAATATTCGTTGAACATTGGGTACGTAGTTTGTGTTTTAAGTGGGTTGGTATATAATCTACTTTCTGACCATTATTTCAATTCATCATCACGTCTCAAAAGCAACCAAACTATTTTATTTTGAGAAATAATTAAAAAGCCTTTTCTTAGGAACAAAAAGAAGAAGAAAGTTATGTCTTGACAACTCACTATTTAAAAACCTAGCAAATTATAGTCAAACGATTTTGTTACCAAGCAATTTGTTTTTATCAGGGTCATTATTCTAGCGATATCAAGTAATTAACTTCACATTTTAAAAACTCAGGGATCGACTCGAGTTTCATCAACGATAAAATAATTCTATTTAAATGATCTTATCTAGAGCCAAGACTACCTGCATGCCAACATTTTATTTGTGATTTTATGAAGATCTGGCTGATAGAAAATTGTACGCATATTCTGTAATGTATGTATTAGGAGCAAGAAAACTATTACATATATATATATATATATAACGAGTTGAGCCTGTGGTAATTAAAACTCGATTAAATTTTTTGAGTATACACTTTTTCGAGCAAAAACGATTATATGTTCACAAATCATGGAATAAAAACATAAAAATTATCAACTTTAAACCAATAAACGAGTTAATCGATTGCGAGTTTGAATCCGTAAACGAGCATCAAACTTGAAATCGATAAGTCAAAAAAAATCCGAGCTCAAGCCTTACACTGAAAAAACAATTCAATCTTGAGTCGCGCTCAAGCCTAAATCGTGTTATTTTGAATTGAGCTCGAATAACCTATTAGTCGATTTGATTCCACTCGTTTATACCGAGTTTTTTGCAAAAATAGGGTTGTTTTAGAAAGGTTTTGTAAAAATAAGGTTGTTTTCATTTATTTTGTAGAAACAACGGTGTTTCCGAATTAAACATCCTTACAAATTCAACCCCTTAATTTTTTAAACAAATTTCAATCCAAAAGGTTAAACACCTTTACAACTTCAACCCCTTAATTTTTTAAACAAATTTCAATTACACCATTTTTTTTTCTTTATTTTTATATTTCATATTTATTGTATTTTTTTATATAATTAAATTTTTATTATTTTTCTTTTTAATTAATCGGTTTTATACATCTTTTTATTTTCAATTACATTATTTATATTATTTTTCAATTAAAATCTTTATAATACAATTGATTGTTTTAATCTAAAATTACTATTGATGCAGAATAAGTACTATATTTATAGCATTCAAAATAATTGATTATATATACAATATTTTTTTATTTTTTTATATTTATTATTCTATTTTATAATTTATACATTTATATATGTTTTAAAAAATATAATATAGAACTAAGAAAAATAAATATAATGCGACAAATTTTTTATACATAACTATTTATAAGTTATATATTTTTTTGTATTTTTTTATTCATTTAATTTTACACAATTTTTAACTTTTTATGTTGGTTTGATCTTAAGTTTTTAATTTTTTATGTTATTTGATTTTACACACCTTTAAATGTTTTAACTTAGTTGATTTTACACATTTTTAACAACTAAATCATATTGATTTGATTACACACAATTTTTTTGTTGATTTGATTTTACATGATTTTGAACTTTTTAAGTTGATTTTATTTTACACAATTTTAAACATTTTTAAATGAATTGATTTGAGATATTTTAGACATTTTAGCTTATTTGATTTTATGCATCAATAAAAATAAAAATAATACAAATGCAAATAATATTGAATATTGATATCAGCTATATATTTATAATAATTAAACCTATACATAAAATATAACAAAAATATAATAAAATAAAGGGGTATCATCAAAAGTATTGATGAGATGTTTTTTATAAAAATATAATAAATTAGTTTTAGTTATCTATTTACAATAACTAAATTTATACAAATATATAATGAGGGTATAATATAAGAACTAAAAAGAAAGTAAGAGTGTAATTAAAATTTATTATCATATTAAAAGAGATTGAATTTAAAATAGTTATGAGACTTACTACCCTATTTTTATAAAAGAAATTAAAAACTACCATATTTCTACAAAATATATTAAAACAACCCTATTTTTACAAATCTTTTTCTAAAATAACCCTATTTTTATCAAAAAAAAAAAAAACTCGTTTATACCCCTAAATTCAAACATGTCAAAAAAAGTTAAAAATTGTTTTTTTTATAAATTTAACGTAACGGTAAACTTATTTATGTATTAAAGAGATAAAATTTTATTTTATTTAAATTCTTTTTAACTTTTCAACCATAAAAAGCGACTTTTATTGGTTGAAAATGAAGAGGTCAAAGAGTTCTATAACTTTTTTTCGAACAAATGGAATGCCAACTTCCTACCTATATTCCAATTGAAGTTTGCTTGGTTTCTCATGGAAGAATGTAATAATTAAAGTGTTCTGATAATTTTTAACGTAACAAGGATAAAGTGTTTTTTTTTCTTTTTTCAAAAGGTCTTTTACTAACAAGAATAAGAGTTTTATTTGAATTTTTTTTTACCATTCTCAATTGAAAAAAGGAGAGTAAACCGTCTTTTATTAAAGTTTTACTGTCCTTCTGTTTGCCTAAAACTAAAAGACAAAAACTAGAACTCTAAAAAATTAAACTAGAGGTTTACGACGTGTATGACAATGGGGCATTTAAGAATTAAGAACATCCAAGATGTATAAATTTCAATAATACAAAACTTGGCATCATCAAAAAATATTAACACTTTTTATTTTGATTTAGAAATAAATACTATTTATGATAAGTTTTTATTAGCATTTTTTTATTTGTTTGTAATAGTTTCTTATTATTATTAACCATAATTCTGTTTCATCATTCAATTACAAAAGTAAACACTTTTATTGATTCTACGTACTTGACTTGAGCATCATCTTTTGTCATTAAAAATGAAAATGAGATTTCAAACTTCAGTACCAATTAAAAAATAGCATCTAAAATTCTATACATTTTGCTATATAGTAAACGCGTTTGATATTTAGATACTTTGATAAACAAAATATATTTTGTTTTATTGAATGTAACATATTTTTTTTTAATTTCAAGTTGTCTTGATAAGATGTAATAGATTTTAGTAAATTTTCAATAATATCCTATCTTAATCTACCGGCCAACATTGTACTTTTCTAAGATGAAATATAAATAAAATCTTAGTTTTTTAAAATTTATAAAGATAAAAATGAAAAAATAAAATAAAAACACACAAAAGGAATATTACTGTTTGATTCATGAGTTGTTAAATCACAGAATCATAAAGTAAAGTTTAGGGCATGAGTGTTGTTCATCATTTTACTTTGTTACATATATATGAGTATAAGATGTTAAAATGGTAGTCGAAAGTAGGTTTTTGAAGGCGATTGAAGAACCAAAAGAGCTTTTTGCATGGTCTCCAACAAGAACCAATAATTGAAATCTTTGAATCTTTTAAGATAAAAAAGACTCAAAGACTTCAAATCAAGATTCATGATTGTTTTTTCCACTAAATTTTGTATGTCAGCAGCTGGGTTTATTGTTATGTGTTTATCCTCATCTTTAGGAATGGAATCTTCTAAACAATGTCAGCCCATATCAGGTCTCATCCTGTAAAAGTGTAAGAGATGTTGTCATAATTCTCTTTCTATATATAAGAATATATATGGTGGTCACAAATTAATGTCTTTTTTCTTGTATTCTTATTTCTTCTTAGGGATTAATTGCTTAAAATTCACCAATAATTCTCTCTAAACAGTAACTAAGGGGCTGTCAAACATACGTTTATCCAATAAATACTAATCAGATATCACTTATCTTATCGGATAATCATTATAAAGACCAAAAATCTTCTCATGTATAGTAAAATGTATAGCAAATACTAAAAACCTTACTCGGTAAATAAGAGAAAACACTCTTACTCTGCAACCAACAGTTCATATTGATGGCAACAGTTATAGCATAGTGGTTGAGACTCTGTGGCTGATATGGTGGAATATCCCGTCTGTCATGGTTCAATCCCAGACATACACAAAATTGCAGCCATATTAGTCTGGACATCGTTTGTGACACTCTTCCAATAAAAAAAAATGATATGCGATAAGATAAGTGAGGATGGTGTTTTTTGCAGAAAAACATTTACCCGATAACATTTTGTTTTGCAAGGTGACTTTTATATGTTCTGAGCTTTTTAATAAAAGTTATCTTTTGTTGTGCAAAAAAAAAACCATTTACCCGATAATTGTTTGGTAAATCGCTCTTAATTTTTTTTTTATGACAACTAATCTTATATAGATGAACAATATGATTTGTGCGCTCATAATTATAGTAGGATGAGGATATGCTCGAATATTACCTATAATAACGTTTGTATGGTTAACTGGGCGCTTACCTAGCCAACGCTTAGATCCGGCTCTACCCAAACTTTTCTGGTTCACCCCAACATTCCCCCATATGACCCAATATATCTGACAAGTCGCACTATATGTCAACCCAAGATGATCTTCCTCTCCAGCATTTCATGCACGTATTTAATTTATTCGGAGCTATTAGAGTGGACTCACCCTCCGTGGACGAACCTTGCGGAGGAACCCTTAGGTTGAGTTTTTCGTGTAGAAATTTGTACATATAACGAAAAAACCCTAGTTTTAAGAAGGTTAAATTGAAGCTCGTTACTGAACAATTTTTAACAATTTTGATGTAAAAATATCTGAAATCATTTCGCCTATAGCATTACATAAAAAGCCCTATCAATGGAGCTAGAAAATCGACCTAATTTGACCCTAAAATCGAACCCTAAAGCTGTTCGTCGTGTTCTGGGTAAAACAAGAAAGATGGCGAATCGGTTCTGGGTCAGAAGCGGAGCGAATACATTTGACCCGGATCCGATTCAGGGTGGATAAAACCCGCATTCCCTTTCGTTTCTAGGCTGGGTTGCTTCGCTGGACTCAAGTTCTGGACTGGGCTGTAAATAGTTTTAGGGCTGATCGAAAATATATATTTCGTTTTGGGCTGTAATATATATGAACATGTGCGATTTTTTAATTAATAATATTTACATAAAATATTAATTTAATGTGCAACATATTTTTTGGATATAAAACTATACCAATCAATTTACGGTGGATTTATTTTATAGAGTATTTGGTGTTAAATAAATGGTGGTATAAAATACATATTAATCAGTGTGATTGAATTATCAAAATGCGTATAATGTTCACTGTTTCCTCTCTTCCGAAATATTCACATTTATTTTATCATTATTTCAAAATATATGTCCATTTTCACAAATAGATAACTAAATTTAAAGATCTACCATTAATTAATGAATAAATATAAAGAGGTGTACAAATTATTTATGTTTAAAATTGTATTATTTTGAAATAGATAAAGTACTAAATTTACATATAAATCTATCGGGTTTAATTAATTAATAAACATTAACATGCACATAACGACGCATTGAACGTATAATACCTGGATTAGAAATTAAATATTTTTTCTAGTTCGTGTTAAGAAAAAGAGCAAAGAAAACATGTGGATTACCTGTTAAACATATGAGGGTTAATCAATTGAAAACTTTCAGAACTTTTATCTTAAAATATTATGTGTAACTTTTGTTTCATTAATAGATTAAAAAGATTTATATTGAGAAACAAATTACAAATTTAGTCAATATTTTATACCCTACTCTAAAAAAGTCATATAAAATAACAAATGACGTACTAATTCTTACGTTTATTAAAATTTCATGAGTTCTTAAAGGAATTTATCTTTTAACAATATATCCATCAACCTACACCCAACTAATCCATGCAAAAAAAGTCTTCTTCATTCACAAATGTGTATTGGGCTTTGATTAGACCCAACCCATTTTAACATCTGAAATGGCTTATTACCTTTATGAAAGGTTAGGGAATATTTGAACTTTTTTAATATGGGAGTGTTTGTACCGGCTTCTATGTATATTGACTAATTTTATGGGTCCTATAAAACAGATAGAAAAATCCACAATACCCTTTGTAGGATTCGAACAAAAAATATGATAACTTCTGGTGCACATATATTGTATATGACCCCCCCCCCCCCCCCCCCCCCCCCCAACACACATACACACACGTACACATATTTGGATGATGTGTGACAAGGTTTTCATTAGACCCATGAGATCAGTATGAAGCATAGATGATGTATTTTTAATCTTGTCGGACCTTAACAGGAAAAAATAAACCTTCACTTAAACCTAACATTCACATGAAAAAAAAAACAGAACCTTCAAATAAAAAAAACGCACAACCTTCATAGGAAAAACACACCGAATCTTCACATGAAGAAAAACCCGAACATTTATGATATGTTTCAAGGTCTCATGAAAAATGGATGGTCTCATGTGACCCCGTTTATAGGATTATCGTATCATAAAACAATTTTTAAAAATAATAAAATAGTCTAAGACTATTTTTCCAATTAGTATGGGTATAAACATGTTTATGTGAATAGGCGTCCTTATACGTATGCATGATTCAAGACTCGTAATCATGTGCAGAAATCTACATTTCTCGGTACTACATATATGGAGCACCATAAATGTCTTCAAGTATTCGCTATATAGGCTCGACCACACTCGCTACGCACTTGGTATATCTACATTTGTATAGTGTCCATGACTTTTGTATCAAACAATATTAGAAATGTTTCGTGTTAAGTTAGAATTTGTTTGGTTAGAATTTGTATCTTATACCATATTTTGGACAAAAAGGTTGATACCGGCAATCCCAACAGACCCACAATCGGCTGTCAAATCCATAATGTGAGAGGCATACCTGACTCACTCGGCAGTTGTGGCTAAGAGGGCGCCCGGGCTCGAACCCGGGACAATTCGATTTAGAATAAACTTAATCCCCACCCATTACCAACTGAGTTACACACCATTGGCATCTTATACCATATTTGCACATAATTCATGACATTTGTCTGGTTCTAATCGTACCAAGCATACGTTTGTTCTGTCCAGTCATGTTCAATTCTGTCATATCCAATCATGTTTGTATACCAAACTCTACTTCAATGACGTGAGATGTGGTATGATCAAAATTCAAAAGTGTACATACTTATTCAAATTCATATATACTGTGTTCATGTGTGATATGATTTGTAACAAAAAGAAGTAGATAAAAGGGTTATAAAGAGCCTTTAATTCGCTCTTTTCCTAAGCATAAAGATGAGTATTCCATTTCATACCCCCCTCAACCTTCAAATCCCCTCTTCACCAACTTCCACGTGATCAATGCACGTGCACCCCACCACAAATCACGTGACCGTAGCATGACACGTGCTCTCACGTTCAAGAAAAGAAAAACTAAATAAAATTTGCCATTCAAAGTTAATAAATTTGCTTAAAGATAAAAAAAAGAGCACGTCCTGTAGCCAATAAAAGGATCACACGTGGCATTGACCACCGCCTTTTTGGCTTTTTAACATGAGTGAAGGTCTCACATGCTCGGCTGACACTCCCCTCAACCCACTATCACATGTTCTTTGGACTACTTATTTGTTGTTTAAATTTCTATTGCAGTTTAAGTTTTTATTAAATCAATTATTCGAATAATAAAATTAGTATATTTAAATTAAATCTTATCAAAATATATACCCATAAAAAATATTCTTATATTTTTTTCTACGAATACTTCATTATTCTTAAAAAATACAATATTTGTTACCGATTTTTTTGGTTTTTAATGTGACTTTAAGTAAAAACTGCTTCTGTAGTTAGAACGAGATTAAGATACAAATGTCAAACATTACGAAAAAGTAAAAAATAATTATTTAAATATATATATATAAATTCATATTAATAATTCGTGATGACTATTTTTATAACCTTAATCTAATTATTAGAATTGGTACCTACATTTATATTTATAATAGTTTTTATTATAGATATTGATAACATCGAAAAAATGATTTTAGATATATAATTATAAATGTTGATGATATCAAAAGTTAATTAAAATGTTAATTACTATCATTGAACAGTTTTTTTATAAAATGAAATATTATTTTTTTACTTTAGTTATTAAAAGCAGTAAATGCAAAGGACAGTTACCAATGAGGACGTGAGTACTACAAGAATTATTCGGCATCATTCCTAGGGATCGTTTTCATCAACCATTGGCCCCACTTTTGTCTGATGTAAGCACCTAATCCTTATCCTACGTGGATTAATCCATATTATTTAAGATTTATTTCTTTATAAATATAATTAATAAGAGGAAATTGAGCTAACATATCGATCATACTACCATTTTCCTATAACGATTGTTGGTATTTAAATATGTAAATTAGCATTAATTAAATAGTAATTAAAATACTTACCTTGTTGTCAATAAATTAAATTTGAACGTAATACTTTTTTTTATATCGAAATAAGTAGGTTTAAAAAAAATCAGATTAAAATAATTTAATTTAACACATGGTAGTTGGTATGCTTCGAAGACAATAACCTGTTTGTTTAAGGCTTTAAGCAATCATACCAAATAAATGTAACTGGTATATAGAAGTTTAGAACACTATAGTTGAAATGCTTATTAAAACTAATCAAGCAGAACACAATATAAATTGAAAGTCCTTTATATGTGTAACATGTGAAAGGTTAAAACAATAAGTTGGTCCAATAATTTTGAATCCAACTTAAATTAATGGTCTAATTATTGGTAACTCACAACTTAAGGTTTGTAATGAGTTCATAAATCTCATTTTTTTTATCCATGTAAGGCGAGTTGTTAAAAACTCTCCGCTTAACTCCTTAAGTCCTCGTCACGCCTATGTATCACATAAAAACCGTATCATATATTTTTGTTTTGGACTTTTGTCCAAAACTCGAATCAATAAACTGACCAAATAACTTTGAATTCAATTTAAGAGTTAAGGTGAGAAAACATAAGAAGTGTCTGAAGCATTGATCACTTTTAATCTAATCTGCATCCAATGAATTATGTTTCTTTCGGAAATTGATTTGGCTCATATCACTAATGTTAATTTTCAATTAGGAGTGCTTCATGGCTGACGATCCTTTCTCACTTTTCTCACCGTCATTTTCATCATCACCAAACTCAACCATAATATATTAATTTTAAAAATAGATAATTATATATATATTTAGGAAAAAATAACGATTGATAAGTCCATGATCGAGGATTGAAAACACACTACATTCTTTTATTTATATATATATATATAGGGTTAGGTTCAAATGTGAACTCAATTTTCGCTGTGAACGTGAGGACGAATCTCAGCTACACATCTTCGGTTATGGTGGACGCGATCACGGAGGATTGACGCGATTCATGGGAGGGTGGAGATTATTAAAGGAGGGGAACCAGGTCAAAGCCGTCTTTATTGACCGGATAAGTGGCTGAGATTCGTCCTCACATTCACAACCAAAAATGAGTTCACATTTGAACTTTCCTCTATATATATATATATGTTTGAAAATGAAAATGAAAACGAAAACCACTTACAAATTACTGATTACCTTCAAACGAGACCCATTAAAAACCTGAAACATCTAAAAAAATAGAACAAAACTACTTTATAAATTTTAATTATTTAATTAAATTGTTCGGGTTGCATAAAGAATAGCCAAATTATCTTTCACGGTAAATGCATTTACCAAAACCTTTAAATTCTAAAAAAAATTCCTTATTTACATGAAAACTTCAAAATGACGCTTAGATCCTGTACACGTTTTGTGATCATGTATACAAGCATTAAGCGTGTATACATTACACATTTTTATAGTAATTTATATTACAACATTAAATAATATTAATTTATTTTAAATAAATAATTAATAATAAAAGAAAATAAAAAATGTTTCGTCAAAAAAAGGTCCATATTTTTAGGTGTCCAGCAGCCCCCTTCAAACGCAAATAAACTCTCTGGTTTCCCCAACCTCAGTCCTCAACTCTCTTCTCCTCCACACACTTTCTCTCTCTAATACACCTACCCTTTTTCTACGTTACTATTCTATTCTATTCCCAAATTCTAATTCCAATTCCAATTCCAATTCCAACTCCATTTCCATTTCCATTTCCAATCCCACAAATTCATATGGAAACTCCTTCTTCTCAATTCTTCACCCTCGATAAACGACACTCCGACGTCAAAACTGACCATTTCATCATCGACGATCTTCTTAATTTTCCGACCGATGAAATCCTCCCTGCAGATGATGATCATGACCTCCCTGCTAATTATAATAACACCACCACCACCACCACCGACTCTTCCAATCTTACCACCACCGCAGCCGCAGCCGCTGTCGACAGCTGTAACTCCTCCGTCTGTGGTGGTGCCACCGACCTTAACTTCACCGGAGAGGTTGTTCGCCGGACCTTCACCGACACTCAATTCTCTCACGACCTTGGTGTTCCGGTACTTATATAATTCATTCATTCCAATGTTAATTAAATGCATTACTCAGTTGTACCGTACAATTAAGTAATGCATACTACTGCCATGCAGTTTCTAACCCTAATTAATAAGTTTTTTTTTATATATATTATTTCTATAATTTGCATAGAACAATTTATTGTTCGTAACTAAATAATTTCTCACTATTTATACCGATAATACATAATACTTTATTATAGTTTTTAGTTTTAATCACAACATCATACTTGTAAAAATTAATTAAATACGATAATTAATTTAATATATATAGATAAATAAAGTTAAATGTTTTCAAAATTAAAGCTCACGCTATTAGTTGCTTTTTTGGGTGGTGACTGGTGAGATCTTCTCGAAAAAGAAAGTTTCGCTTTACTTCTTTTGGTAGCGACTAGTGAGCACAATGGTTGATAAAAGAATTTCAAAAATAATAATATATGGGTATTTCTGGTATTTCACTCCAATATAATATATATAACAAAAAATAATACAAAATATAAGTTTTAAATGTATGTTTTTATAAAGGGAGGTCGTTGTAATTTTATGAATTATGGGAACTTAAAGAGTTCAATTTGTGATTTTTACAGTATGATGATATGGCTGAGTTAGAATGGTTATCAAATTTTGTGGAGGAATCGTTTTCGAGTGAAGACATGGAGAAGCTTCAACTGATATCCGGAGTCAAACCGCGACCCGACGACCCATCCGAGCCGCACCAATTCCAACATGAGACCGATAACCGAACCACCAACCCAATATTCAACACGGACATGACCGTCCCAGGCAAGGCACGAACCAAGCGGTCTCGTGCCGCACCGTGCAATTGGACCTCCCGACTCCTTGTTCTCTCGCCAACGTCCACCGGACCTATTGCGAGTATGTCGTCAGAGTCTGAGTCTGATATCGTGTCAACCTCAATTGGGAAGAAAACTGTGAAAGCTCCACCGAAGAAGAAAGAAGTTTTTGAGAACGCGTCCCATAATGGAGAAGGCCGAAAGTGTCTCCATTGTGCCACTGATAAAACCCCTCAGTGGCGTACTGGACCATTAGGTCCAAAAACGCTTTGTAATGCTTGTGGGGTTCGCTACAAATCTGGTCGACTAGTCCCTGAGTATCGACCAGCTGCGAGCCCCACATTTGTTCTAACAAAACACTCAAATTCGCATCGTAAGGTCCTTGAGCTAAGGAGGCAAAAGGAGATGCACAGAGGACACCCGCAACAATTCTTCCATCATCCAAATATGATGTTCGACGTACCCAAAGGACCAGATGACTACTTAATTCATCAACATATCGGTCCAGATTATCGGCAACTTATCTAATAAGTCCGATGTAGGGTGAACAATATTGCGTTAACTTTCGGTGGTGTTTTTTAGTTCTTGAAAATTATTTTAGTCGATTTTTGCAATATTTCAAACCAAAATTTCATAGGGTTAAATCTTAGCTTATGAAGTTTTGTATTTTTTATTTTTCGAAAGAAAAAAAATTAGTGAAATTTAGGAGGGGTAAATTTAGATGCTTGTAATGTCAATTGAGTTTATTTTGCCAAATTTTGGCAAATCATTGAGTCAATTTTTCCATATCAGATTTTCTATTTTACTTTTTTTTTTGACCAATTTTTACTTTTTAGTTTTTAGAATTTATAACTTCTAATAATTTAAATAAAAAAATATTCATAAATGGTTTAATGTGACTGATACCGATTATGCCAACAAGTTCAAAATCATATTTAGCTAAATAAATGTGGATATTTTTAACCATTAATTCGGGTATGGTGTATTAATTCATAATTGAAACTTATATTCGTAAGATTTAATTCAGATAAAAGATAGATTATCGTGAAGAAATTTTAATTATTAGAAACATTTGTTCAAACCACAATCAAGTTAGTTCTATTTCATTCTCTATTAGCCATTTTTCCTATCTCAACATAGATTTACTAAAATTAGAGTTACTATTAGTCATTATTTATATTTACGAAATAGTTTAATGCAATTATGGGGTTTGGTTCAAATATTAAGGTTAATCAAATTTTAATGTAAAGATTATTAATTTGTTTCGTAAGTGGAATCAAAATGTTGTGATTAATAAAGTATTTAAACAAATTAAATATATATTCTGTGTCAGTAAAATAGTATTATTTACGTTTAGGATCAATCTTGCAATTAGATAATTAATTTTTTTTAGATTTTTGTAATAAAATCTCAAGTTTTAATCAATAAACGAATTTTATAATTATTTTTTAATTATTATTGTAAAGTTACTCACGCGAGCCAAGGTTACCATGTGCATTACTTTAATTTAATTATGAAAAATCTTAAATTAAAGTAAATTATAAAAGGCAAAATTTTCATGTGATCATGTGCCGTTCATCATCAACCTCAAGATGAATATAAGGTTATGAATTAAGCCAATAAGACGGCAATTGACCTAAATTCAAAATATTCAAGTGTATTATTCAAGTGTCATAGATTTTTTATAGGTCATGTGTTTATTTCAAATATATGAGAAACGTTTGCTTTATAGGAATGCTTTTGTATAAATTAATTAAAATAAAAGAATATCGTAATTCATCAACTGTGATTTTAAGTATTGATTTGTAATTCATATATATGATAAGTGAGGTTCTTGAATATTCATCAGTGTGGATGCTCTTAATACTTTGAAAGATATATATTTCCTCCATCAATAAAAGTGGCAATATTATCCTTTTAAAATATCAATCCGACAATCGTACGAAAGTTACATGCTTCATATTTTTGGAAATTTATTACGCATATATAACAAATAGATAACAATGACCTTTCAATTCGGCCCATAATTCATATCTAATTATTATTTTGTTAATTCTTATTGAGAAAATGTAATTTATTTCCCAAAAAAGTATATATTCTAACAAGTTGTTTCAATCGTATTTAGAATTAAACAAATTAATTAGATTAACTTTCTACTGACTAGTTCATAGTTTATCGTTATACATGTTTAAAATAAATAAAATCATTTTTAATAAAAATAATTTACTTAATTAGATGAGTAAAGAACACAAAGTTTAGCTAGTAGTTGTAATTGATCAAGTTAAATCAATACAAATGAAAGAATGCTAATTTTCTTAACAAACTCACGAAAGCATTTTTCCAAGTCATCCCTATTTCTCGTTTTATTTTCCTACCAATTAATTTTGTTTAAAATTTTGAATAACGTTTTGTTTTTAAACTGTTACATTCAAAATTTCCATTTGTAATGCTAACGTATATATTAATTTCCTAGTGGAGTAGCTTTCTCTTCCACCATGAGTTATAATAATTAATTCTGAAAATTAATAAAAAATATTAAACTTAATAAATTTTATAAAGAGACATTTCAATTATCTTAGAGATGTTGGGAAACTTTGTTAGACTTGTATTACGACTAGTAGATCAACTAAATGAGCGTCCTCGTTATTAAGAACCACGATATCGAGCCTCATCATCGGTCTATACTTTCGTAATAAACAAAATAAAATATATAAAAAGTTCGTATCATATATTATATTATTAAATTTAGACATTAAGATAACAAATTATTTTAAAATGATAAAATAAAACACTAAGTTTACTTGTATAGGATAACTTTTAAAAAAATATATAATTTGATAAAAAGTAAAACATGTATAATTATTCCCGAATTTTTTTAAAGGCTGTGTAATGCCCAGTTTTAAAGGCCTCGATTTTTACAGATATAGTAATAATCGTTGATATATGTAGAAATGAATTTAAAATAAAATATTGTATTTATTAAGATAATTTAAAATAAAAATATTAATATTTTTATCGAACAATACAATACTAAAGCTGTGTTGATTTCCGTGAAGAAGATTCACAAGAAAATAATTATGAGAGAGAGAACGGTGAAATGAAGAAAAAATTACAGAGAATGTTGATGGAATAAAAGTGACGTCATTAATGTGGTAAATATATAAAATTTTTGCAAAATATTTTATTAAATAATATAGTATATCAATTACGAGACTTTGTGGGATATCTGAGATCAATAATAAGTTACTAATTTACGATAATTGATTTTATTTGTTGATAAAATATCAATCAATTTATAAAAAATTAAATTCCATATGTGTTTTATCATCTCTCCTTTTCTCTATCCTCATCATATACTAATAAGACATGTAAAACTAAATATGAACATATAGTGAACACAGTATAAAGTATAATTTTTTTTAGTGAGGTGCTCACGATTTGTTAATAAGGTTCAACACAAATGATAGGTTTAGATTTTATTTTGTTACTCTAGCTAGTTGTTGTACACAATAAGTTCATAAACTATATCAAATCTTTGTAAATTCAAAGGGAATTTACAAACTTTAATATAACATTTTTAAAAAATTATTTACATAACATGTTCACCGGATTACATATTTAATTGTATGTATATATATGTATATATATGTATGTATGTGTGTTATAAAAATATATGAGATGAGAGAGGAGATAACGAGTTGTTTAAATTGTTTTAGATTTCATTTTTAAACTAACTTTTAGTGATCTATTTTTTTTAATAGCAACATTTAGTGATTTAAATATTGTATCACACATATTTCACGAATTAAAAAGTTCTTAAAATTAAGAAAAGCACCTATCATTTACTTATTTCTGTTGTTAATTATTTGATGCTAAAATCAACAAGATAGTAACTGTAGTTTTATTTTTTTGGAACTATTTATTACTCAAATGTTTATTTATTACATGAACTTTTATGCTTAAACTAATTTTATTATTTTTCTAGTTTATGAAACTTAATAAGTTAATTAAAATATTTGAAATGGTTAATGTGATGGCAGGAGTATAAAACACGCCATACATAAGTTTTTTAAATTAAGTACTTGCTTATAAAATTACAAAAAATAAAGGATAGTTTTATTTTTTGGTTATAACTTTTTTATATTCATTGATATCTATATTTTTAGGGTTTTTCTAAATACACCTTAATTTATAATAACATCCTAATCTATGATACATATTAAAAAAAAATCAAAGTAGACATGTATACCTTAATCTAATTAAAGGACATGATATAGATTAAGATCATGTATATGATAACATCCATATTTTTAATAGAAAATATTTATTTCAGGATAATGTAGAAGTTTTGTTTAGCTGGTTGGTCTCATAGGGTACACAAAGTAGATGTACCACACTTAAAGCCACATGGTACAATTTCTAAAAGGATATAACTACATTACATTATTCGTACATACATATTTTAACATCTTTCAGTATATGATGCAACATATGATGAATAGAGTTTTAGTCATGATCCATGTATAATATTTGTAGACATAAAAAGTCTGTATGGATGGATATTTTTCTCTGTACTTTTTTGCTCGTTACTATATTGTTGGCCTTTCGAAACAAAAAAATGCCGCACGACTTATAATACACATGTGGATTCATCTCAACTCTTACCTAGCTATCATCCCACATGCATAATATGTAACACTTATTTAGTGTAGAACACGAAAATTACATTAACTTATGGTACTTATTTAATTTCATTTAACGAATTTAGAAATTGTCTTGATATACGTTCTATATGCATTTCAACAAATGGATATAGATGTGAATTTTGTCGTACAAAAATCATCTTCGCTTCAAGAACTAATAGAAAAATATTTAAAGATTATGAAAATGAAAATATGTTGATTTTTTCTTAAATTTGAGTATGGAGTAAATTATGTTTTTCGTCCATGGGGTTTTTTAAAAATTGTAGATTTCGTCCTTAGGGTTTTAAAATTTCAGTTTTCATCCTTTTGATTTGCAATTAATTTCTATTTTTGTGCCTGAGATAAAAAACACTATTTTTAAGTATGAAGAACTAAACGAAAAACGAACTGTAAACCATAGAGACAAAGAAAAAAATTAAATCATAAGAATGAAAAAGATAATGAATTGTAAATCATAAAGAAGAAAATTGTAATTTAAAAACCATAAAAACAATATATAGACTTTTTAAACAAATTACAAGGACTAAAAATGTAGTTTACTCTTGAATATTCTAATATAAGATTTAAAAAAATAACAAATGAAATCCATTTTTTAATCAGAAACGAAGTAATCCGTAAACAGTTGAAGATGCTCGTAGTACTGTATGCTCGATCCTAGACATCGCTGATCCATAGGCTGGTAAATATTAATTAAATTCTATTAAATTAATATAATAAGTACGAATATTATGAAAAATATATATATTTATACACTGGTGTAATGATAATTAATAAATAACTAGTACTACTGCTGCGTATTTCTGCAAGCACCAGCAAGCATCAATGCATGTTCATGCAATATCCATCATGAGAATCACTAATTTAACCATTGCAATTATAGCTATAATATTATCATATAATGAATAAAATATAAAAAATCATATATTTTAAAATAGAATTAAGTTTCATTGCAAAATATATAAAAACAAAACTTTCGTGTGATTTTAGTCGCACGCACAATTAATTTAAATTGGAAAATGAATTTATATAAGTACGTGAAAGAAAATTGTAGAAACATTTTTTATAAATAAAACTTAAACTATATGAAAAATATATGTATTTTAAATTATCTTCAAGATAATAACAATAAAAATAAAAATAAAGAGTCGTCACTTTAGCATTGTTGACGAGTCAACATATTTACGAAGATATGGTTTTCCAATTTAGTAAAAAAAAAAATCCTTCTTCGTATACATACATACGTGTGTGTATATATATATATATTATATAGAGGAAAGTTCAAATGTGAACTCATTTTTGGTTGTGAATGTGAGGACGAATCTCAGTCACTTATCCGGTCAATAAAGACGACCTGGTTCCCCTTCTTTAATAATCTCCACCCTCCCATGAATCGCGTCAATCCTCTGTGATCGCGTCCACCATAACCGAAGATGTGTGACTGAGATTCGTCTTCACGTTCACAGCCAAAATTGAGTTCACATTTGAACCTAACCATATATATATATATATATATTGGTTAATTTACAAACAAGACGGATCCTACAAACTCGTACAAACCAAGTTAAAAATAATTTTTTCATGATTTTTTTTCATCAAATGTTATGATTTAAGATGTTATTATATATGTTTGTTTTATAATGTAAAAGATGACATGTATTTGTTTTCATAAGTTAAAAGTTTCACATGCATTTGTTTCATAATGTATTTTTTTCACATGTAATTTTTTTTCACAAGATGAAACAAACATATATGTAATAACATATTAAATTATAGCATTTGAGAAAAAAAAACATGAAAAAATTATTTTTAACTTGGTTTGTACGAGAACCAACAATTTTTAAAGGAACAAAGGGACACATTATGGACCACATATGATGTGGGTCCCACGTAATATTAAAATCAGAAATGATTTAATATTATGTGGGACTCACATCATATGTGGTCCACAATGTGTCCCTTTGTTCCCTTAAAAATCAAAAGTTCTCATTTGAACCTTCCTCTATATATATATATATATATATTGCATTACATTGTAAATGTATAATTTAAAAATAAATAATATTTTTTTGTATAGTTTTTGATTGTATTAATAATAATTCTTCAATGTTTTGTTACAATTTTTACTGATAATTTAATTATAACGATACCAGTTGTTCTACGACTCGGTATATTTGTGTGTAACAAAAATATACAGAGGAAAATATATGGGCATCCATGCATGGTGGACCGTGGACACTCCCATGTTGAATGAAAGGATATGTCCCCTTCCACAACCATCCATCATCCATGCTCCCAATTACTTGCCTTCAACATTTTTATTTATTTCACTTTGTTTGTATTCAAATTAATAACTTATATATTACTCTTTAAATGTACAATATTCATATTCGAAGTTGTTAAAAAACATTTTTAGTATAAATTATCGATTTTAGTTTATTTTTTGTTCATAACAATACTTATTTAAATATAACGTACGATTCTGATTATTAAAAATTGATTCGTAACTTATATCTATGGTATTTATTAAAATATCTTTTAGATATTTAATTGATTGTTAAATATTCATATGAAATTATATGTCAAGGTCAATTTTTTTTTAAGTATTTCCAACGTAAAAGAAAAAAAAGTTATTATGAACAAATCATTGTAAAATTGCATATGATAATAAATTTATGATATAATTTTAGGGTATCGAGTTTGAAATTTTACTTGAATATTGTGCTTATATCATTCATATGGCTGTGCCGGAAGGTATTTAATGGGGATACTGAATAGGGTCCTCGAAATGTTGGGGGTCCAAATATCATGTTTTAGCATAATCCTTTGCCTTTTCCTCTTAATTTAGCACATATTTTAGCATAAGGCGATTTGACCTTCGCCTTGTTATTTTAGCATCGATAGCTATAAAATATGTTTTTTCGAAGAGAAAGTTGGTCATCAAAGCCTCTTTGGAGGTTTTGTTACGAAAAATAGTAAAAAAAAAATGATTATATTTAAGTGAATTTCATATTTTACTGTCATTTTAAGATATTTTTTTGTTGTAATATATAGGACCTTTAATATAATATATTGTATGAACCTTTGTATATTTTTATTCTTTACTCGTTTAGTTGATTTATAGTATTTTTGGTACAAGTTTAACCGTGACTCAAAAAAATTTGGAACGACTTTGATTATTCATTTGCTAAATGAAATTGCAACATTTAGCTTGAGATATAATTTAATAATATAACTTGACTAAAAATAACTTAAAATACTCATTAACAATTAACATGATAGAAATTAAAACATCTTATAAGTTATAAATAATTATTAGAATATCTTGTTGTAGACTTCAAGACTTGCAGTGGTAGTCTGGTTGAGTTAGGTGACGTTTGTTTTTTAAAAGGTGCTAAGTCTGAAGTCTGATTTCAGTTCTGAATGGTTATGAAACGCCTAAATGAATCAGATATAAGTGATGATTAAGAGCTTAAAATGGAAAAACAAACAAGAGCTTACTGTTTAGGCCGATTGGCCCATTTTTCAGACGGGCCTTAGTAGAAACCTGAAAAGTTGATCCATTAATAAGCCCAAACAAATACTATGGAACTAATGGAAGTATGGATATATAGAGGTAAAAGAAGTTAACTATCCCACAATTAAAATCCTCTCTCTTTGGTTCTTTTTCTTTCTTTCTTTCTTGCTTTCACTTTTGAGACTTGGATTGCATCAATTTAAACAGGGGTTCTTTGTTGACTGTTTCAAATCAAGAAAACCGGTATACCGGAAGAAACTTAAATGAAATGAAACAAAGGACACAAGATTTGGTATTCGAGTCTTATATATATATAGAAGTTTATGCGAGAACGGTAACAATTTACGAGAACGCGAGGACAATCCTCAGCCAATCATTTTGGACATGAAACTTTTCATGTACAAAATCATATATGATTCATGTACAAAATCATATATGATTCACGTACAAAATCATATATGATTAGCCGCGACTTTTCCCGCGACATGCCCACGAAAAAAGTCGCGCGTGTCCTTTTTGATGCTTACAAAATCACATATGATTTTGTACATGAAATCATATATGATTTTGTACATGAAATATTGGCTGAGGATTATCCTCGTATTCTCGTAAATTGGTACCGTTCTCGTATGAACCCGCCTCTCTCTCTCTCTATATATATATATATATAGAGAGAGAGAGAGAGAGAGAGAGAGAGGAAAGTTCAAATGCGAACTCAAATTTGGTTGTGAACATGAAGACAAATGAGAGCGTGACACGTGTCTGAATATAGAATATTCAGAATGAATATACAAAGAAATATTCGGATTGAATAGACATTATTCAGACCGAATAAATACTATATTCAGTCTGAATATTTTTTTGTATATTCAGACTGAATACATACTATATTTAGTTTGAATATTTATTTGAATGAGACATGTGTCACACTCCCATTTGTCCTCACGTTCACAACCAAATTTGAGTTCTCATTTGAAACCACCCCTATATATACATATATGGATATATATATATATATATATATATATAGGGATATATATATATATATAGAGTTGGGTTCACGTGAGACAAGTCTGTTTCCGTGAGACCACCCTTTTACACTTGAAACTTAACAGCAAAAACACTTTAAAGATAAAAAAAAAATACATTACTAGAAAAATTGAGTATTTTCAACGGAAAATGTCGTTGAAAATTTTCTACGAATTTTAGAGGGATTATTGGCAAAACATAAATTTTCTACGAATTTCCGTTGAAAATCTCTCACAAAATGCATTTTCAACCAAAAATTTTTTGACGAGACATTCCGTTGAAATTTTTTGGTTGAAAATGCATATAGTGTTTTTGCTGTGAAGGTAACATTCACAGTGTTTTTGCTGTGAATGTTCAATTTTTCTTTATGTTCACAGTGTTTTTGCTGTGAAGTTTTCAAGAGTAAAAAAGTGGTTTCATGGGTCTCCGATAGACGGGTCTCACGGAAACAGACTGGTCTCATGTGAACCCATCATATTTGTTTTACCTTCACAATGTTTTTGCTGTGAAGTTTCAAGTGTAAAAGGGTGGTCTCACGGAAACAGGATGGTCTCACGTGATCCCAGCCCCGATGTATGTACATATATATATATATATATAGAGGAAAGTTAAAATGAAAACTTTGTAAATTTAAAGGAATAAAGGAACAACTTGTGGACCATATATGATGTGGGTCCCACATAATATCAAATCATTTATGATTTAGTATCATATTAAATTATTTATGATTTAGTATCATATTAAATCAGAAATGATTTAATATTATGTGGGACTCACATCATATGTGGTCCACAAAATGTTCATTTATTCCTTTAAAAATGAATGGTTCTCGTATGATTCATTTTATATATATATATATAAACATACAATGATATTTTTTTATAATGGTTCATATTCAAATACACTAGAATATGATAAAGTTTTTACTTTATTTTTCACAAAGCAAGTGAAACTGTTGAATATTATGTCTTCAAATAAGCCATTAAGTCAAACCCAACTTCCTATACGGTTTTAGCCAGTTGATTTCAGAAGTTCCTAGAACAAGAGAAATTTTTTGGTATGCTACAAACAGGGTGGAGCCAGCCTTGGCCCAGAGTTGTCACTGGCCCACCCTCAAGTGTAATTTTTTCTAAATTTTTATATGAAGTCCAATTCATATCTGATTTGAGTTACGTTTATGGCCCACTCTCCATTCAGAGACTAAACTTCAAGTCCTAAAATATTTAGGTCTTTGAGGAGTTGATCCTGCCCAAATCAGTAGAGAGTGAGTCCAAATAGTTCGAAATCTGCAATCTCCCAAATCAATCCTCCCCTCCAATCTAAATACTTGATCAATATTTATTTTCTTCTTTGACTTTGATTCTTCATTTTTTCAAATCTATTATCAGTTTGTGTTTATCGAATAAAGATTGTTTTTTACTTATTATTATTTTTTGTTGATTACATTGAATCGTTTTTTTCAATTTCATTTGGTTGTGGTATTTTTTTGTGGGTTATTTATGTTTTTTATATTATAGCTAATTTTTAGGACCATGGATTAGAAAACATTTTTTTCGGTTTGAATCTTATCTTTTTCATTTTACGTTTCCTAACATTGTAGTGAAATTAGTGGGATATGTTACAACTTAAGGATAAATTTTTGACAGAGAAAAATAATCGTTGATTCATCGGAGCCAACTAACAATAAATTTGATAAACTTTTGTTTTATTAAAGAGGATCACCCTTCATAAAATTCCTAGCTCCGCCCCTGCCTACAAACGTATTTGACATATGAAGTTGCTCAATAGATGTCCCTTTTGGAACTACAAAGGTGGTGCCTCAATGGTTTGAGTTTGTGCTCCAAGCATTAAAAGTATCAGGAGGTCACAAGTTCGAATTCAGGAAGAAATAAAGATCCCTCGTGGCAACAGATGTTCAAATGCGATTACTCCAGACTACTCGCGAAACGGGTGGTTATCTTGGAATTAGTCGGCTCGCAAAGTGGGTTGGATATCTAAATTCATCAAAAATATTATAATTGTTTTTTGGTACATTTTACATGTGATTTAATCTGATTGTCTTCTCCTCTTCTAGAGAATTTATTGCTCATTGAATGTTGGTTGTACCAAGCACAATTATTAGTGAATTTTTTCAGCTCATGTGGTTTATCTAGATTTGGGTTTTCCATTCCTTATCTGTAGGTTTGTCTTGGTTGTAATTAGCAAGTTTTTAGTAAAATTTTGAAATAAAACACTAATAGTGTTTTTATACTACATTATTTTAAAAAAATGATCTTAAAAACAAGTATACAATAAAAATGAGTTTGTAGAACTTTCTTAAAACCGTTCCACAAAAAGAACCAGTACGATTTCTTAACATTAAAACATTCTCTAATATCTTATTGTAACACCTTTATACATGACACACAATTTATTGATAATATAATTAAACTTATGGACAATAAAATACTCTATTAAAACAATAAGATATTTTAACATTCAACATATTTAATTATGTTATACAGTTCATTTCATTTATCACCCACTTGGAAATTTCCACAGATGCGTGTATGTTGGGTTGGGTCCAAGCTCAGCTCAATTATTATGCATGCATTATTGCATTTATGCTTTCAAGGACCTCCACATATCGATCATCGTTCGTCAACATGCTGGCCCTTGAGAAGGAAATAATTAAGGAACTCACGAAGAAACATTACATAAACTGCTTTAAATGAAAAGAATATATATTCTTCATCACTTATTCCATTTCCTGCATCTTATTAACAAATTTCTCTCCATCTTGTTTGAAATTCCTCCTTTCTAAGACTGATATATATATATATATATAGAGAGAGAGAGAGAGAGCATCCGTAAGCATTTATTCTACTAATTTAAGATGACTTGGCACTCTCCAAAGGACGCTATGCCATGGGTGGGGTTGTATGTTGCCATAGCATCTCTCATTTGCACTCTTGCAATGACTGCCGATGTCTTCCATGGTTTTCGACAACGCAAACTCTGGTTTCCATGCAGATTTTTCACCATCAATGCTGCTTCCATCACATTAATAGCAATAGCAATGAAGCTAACAATGGATCTAACAACAGATATGCGTACCATTAGTGATCGGTTCGTAAAAGGTAACAGCATTCGTTTCTTGTTCATCATGTTAGCTAACTTTCTCCCTTCTTTAGGGGGTATGGACAACAAGGAACTTCTCACCAACATGATAGCCTTGGGTATTCTCATCATCACCATTATTGTAAATATATTCATTCAATCTGCTACTGAGGAGTATCTTTCAGTAGCCATGTTAAGTAAGATGCCTATCCTTATATTTCTTTTTCTATGGCCATTTTTGGTAGCATTGACGGTTCCGATATCTAGAAGAATTTTAGAACACCAGTACCAAGAGTTGCACAAATCGGCTTTAGATTGTCAACAGATAAAGTTCTCATTCATGGAACTCATACATCATGTTAAAAAGTATTGGATGATGGCGGAAACCGGTAACCCCCAATTTCTGCTTGCTTGTTCACCCTTTTGTTCTGCTTCTGGGTTGGTATGCACATACTTTGCTGTACGTTCAGTTGGTCAGTTGGTATACGTATTAGACATTTCAATATACTTTTGGCATGGAAAATCAGATTATAAGTGGTCAATTGGGGTTATCATTATCGTGCAATCAATTGGGATTATAGTAGGTAGCATTGCACCAATTTTTAGATGTGTCACTACTAATAGTTATTTCAATCTCTCCAAAGAATGGAGCATCAACCATTTAAACATGTTTAGAGTAGAGAAACATTGGACCAAAAGGATTCAGCAGTGGAAACGCAGCCATGTCCGTTCACATATCCCAGGCCGTCATTGCAAAAAAGTGTTCCATAATATCAAAAACATTACTTTGAACGTCTGTATGGTGCTTCAAATAACGGCTGTGGTTATATGTAAAACGATATGTCTTATTCCCAAAGCTCTTATGATCTTATTCTCTTGTGGTTGCTATTTTTGCAACTCATTGCTGAAAAGGTTTAAAGAGGAACCAAATGTATCTAACAGCAATGTGAGATCACAGATTGAAGAATATACTAGTTATGTTCTACACACCGGAGACGGGGCACAACTTTCAAACAAATTGCTGAAAAATATGCTGAGATCTATAACTAAACTTCTTCACGAGTCAGAAGAGAAACAACCGAGAAATCTTATCAGTTTTCTAGAGAAAACTACAGGATTCAATAGAGTAATAGAGTTCGATGATGACCAAGTCCCACCTTTACATCAAGAAGAAACCCACAATTGTTGGAGCCTAGTAACAGTAACATTAACAGCCATTGCTCTTGCACTTCCTAACATTGACAATGGCTATGTCAAGGGGTTACTTGCTAGCATTACCGAAGGGCTCCAATTTGTTAAACATATTGAAGAAACCCTCAATGCAAATGGTGAGTTGGTAAAGACAAGAAAAACAGCTAGACGTATATGGACTGAAGTCGAACTATATCGCCATTGGCTACAAATTGATCTTCAAAAGAAGGCCCGTAAAGGGAAAATGTCAGAGGAGATTCTTCGATGGTTGGGTGATGAAGCAGTAAAGATTGTGATACAGTTCACGGGAAGAAAAAAAAGAAGTGTAGATGACTCGCTTCATAACTTCATTGCTGCGAGTTCCATGTACAGAATCAGCCAAACCATACTGCTCCATTGCAATGAACAAGAAAATTGGCCAACAGATGAACAACTTTTTGAGTGGATATCAAGTATGATTGCAGATATATTATGTGCTTGTTTTACCAACCTACCGCGTGTCATAACTCTAAAGTGTCATCATGATGCAATAGAGAAAAGGGAAGAGAGCATCCGGACTGCAGCTAGGCTTCTTGGTAAATCCAAATGTATACTTAACATCCTTGATGGGCGTCAACTTCCGAACTTAGATCTAGACTCGATGGCATCCATTGATAAGTGGCATGCATTACCGAAGAGTCAAATACCCAATGGTTGTGCTTCTTCAACATCTTCTTTCCGTTCTAATGAATCAGTCATAGTAACTATTATGTAACAAGTGTGTATCTAGTGATTATATATTACATAAAACTATCAAGGCTTCTGAAAATCTAGCAAACTTATCATGAATAACCCCTACTCAAGCACTTTCAAGCATGTTTCAACAATATCAAATAAGCCACATAACACTTACAAGTAACCTAGGTGATCGAGGTTCAGGATACAGTAAAGATGCTCAACATTTTTGAGAAATGGAGTAGAAATCCCTTTTGGAGATTATAGCTTCACTAACTCCTTAATTTCAGTCTTTTTGAAGAAAAATAAGCTAGTTAAATTTTTAATAACAAGCACTATACAATATACTTGTATACACTTGCTCCTTAATTTCGTTTATGCTAATTATTATTTTCTTAATGCAAATTTAAATAAGTTAAAGTAATTTGTACTTTAAAAACACAAAATACATATACTACTAAACTTAAATACAAAGTATTAATTAATATATCAAATATGAATTAATACCAAGGTTCTAAATGGCGTGAGGCGTGGCGTGGTGGCGAGCCAAGCCTCAAGTCTTAGGTGCCATGGTGAAGCCATGACGTTTTCAAGGCGTGACTTATGGTATCAAATTTCTAATTCATTTACAATATTATATATAAAAACATATGCTTTGTATTTTTACTCAATGAGTCAGTTGAAGATCGATGCTTAGAGACAAAGAAAATGGAGGTCTCCATATAGGAAGCATTATTGTTGCTTCTAACCTTTCTCTCGTTGTAAAATGGGCTTGGAAATTTAAGGGCGATTACAACTCAATTTGGGTGAAAGTAATAAAGTCTATTTACGGTAAAGATGGAGGTTTAAATTCGGAACAGGGGAACCTAAACAATTCAGGTCCATGGGGAAATGTTATTGATGCTGTCCAATCGTTGAGAAAGTGGAACATTAACTTTGATGAGTTGTGTTTGAAAAAGGTCAGGAATGGTCTAAAGACGGCTTTCTGAACTGATTGTTGGAAAGATCCCTCTCCATTTGCATCTCAATTTCCTAGACTTTTTGCTCTAGAAAACGAGAAACAAGCGATTCTAGCAGACAAGATCAAGATCGGAAATACCTGGGACTGTCGAAGACCCATTCGTGATGGCACTGAAGCGGAGGAGTTCAAACAACTAAAGGAAGCTATTGAAGATTGCTCTACACAAGATATGTTAGAGCGTATTAAAAAGATGCTACAAAATGGAGAAAATAAATTAAATATTTTAAGGATTTTTCGCTTTAGGCTAAAAGAGATCTTTCAAAACCTTTTTTAAACTAGAGAAAGTATAATAGAGAGAGACTAATTTTTTTCAATTTTATAGGAAACTCTTTAAAAATGGTTGTTAACGAAAAAAAATAGTTTTTTACTATTTCAACCAATAAGAGTCATTAGAATTTAATGTTTAGGAGAGATATTATATATAATACCCGGACTATTATAATGAACTTTAAGTGAAAAGTTAGCGTTTGGAGTTAGTCATTGCTTTGAATGCTTGTACATAAAGCATAAAGACTTGAATCCAAACTAACTTTGTCAAACATAACCATGTGAGGGATTAAACATGGACAATTGAAACTATAATTAAACCTAAATGTAAAAGAATTCACCAATTATGGTAATGTTGCAATTCTGGAAACTTGAGGGACTAAAAGTGAAAAATTGAAAAATATAAAAACAAAATTGAAATTAACAAAATCATTTTCAGATTTTCTTCTCCTTCTCCTTTTCTTTTTCACGATCAAAACCCTAGGACAAAAACTTCATCACTCAAATTAACCCTCAAATTAACCCTCAAATCTTGATGAAAAGATGAGATTTTGAAGTTTTTGAAGCCAAATCTTGAAGGTAAACCATTGGGTAAACTTATAATCCTTAAAATCTATGTTATTTGATGTAAACACATACTTAGTATGTGTGTATTTGTTGATTAGGGGCTGAAGTTGGGAAGAGATTGAAGAATTCAACACTTTGAAGAGGTTGTATTCATCCTTAAGGTAAGAATTTTGCAAATCTTTGAGTTAGATGTTGGTAACCTAAGATTCAATTGGGTTTTGATTTATATTGTGTTAGGGATTTCTCAATCAAATCTAAATGTTCTAAATTGGTCAATAGTTGGTTTAGAATGGTTACCAATTCAAGTGGTAGTGATTTGGTAGTGATGGTACCTTCAAATAACTAAAATGGTGCTGTTGGTAGCAAACAGTAGGTGCTGTTAGTTTTAAAAATTTGTATAAAATCAACCATTGATCCAATGAAGATGTATAATATGTCTTTGGAAAGCTTAGAACGTCTACTACAACTGTCATGAAGAGTCCGAGAGCTAATTCGGAGTTTAAGTGGGTCAAAACAGTGAATTACAGTAGCTGGTCACAGTGTACTCGGGATTTGCACACTGTTGGCAAAAATTTCATAATTAATTGGTCATACCTTCAAATGACATGAATCTTGTTGGTATGAACTCCTAACACATATGTCTACAACTTTTATTTGTTAAGCATCATTTAATTCAGCTTTTAAGTATAAGATATTTGTCCACAAAATTGATGGACAGAAGCTGAATTGTGCAGAGGATGAAATATCTCCTTTTGCAAGTTAATTTTTGTTTTACCCATTTCATTTCTTTATTGACACTAGGATGGTAACATAAGCTTATTGGTATGAAATTAAGGGTTAAGTAAGCTTAAAGGAAAGGTACACATAGGATTAGGATGGTTATACAAACGTAGGTACTTGGTACAATTCTAAGTATACATTAATTATGATAGGATATCCGACTAGCAAAAATTGGAACGATTGGCATAAAAGCATCTTGCCTTGATTCTCGACTATATAAGGTACGGATCTCTATTTTACCTTGATACGGGAGTGACCTATTGTTAAGGGTCATTCCACTCGAAGTTGATTTATCCATGTTAATCTTGAGGTACGAAATGACCTCAATGATGTTGTTTCTTGAGATTTCATTATGTCATTCTTTTGTTGAACTCCATTTGGTGTTCCATTAGTTGAGCATGACTTAGGAGTGTTCCAAGGTTGATTGCTCCTAATAGGGACCATTGGCCCGATTCTTGAGTTTTACTCCGAACGCTGAGGCGCGAATGGATTGTTGCTATAAATGATTATTGATCAATTCTTGTGATTTCGTTACATCGCATTTGTTGTTGTTATTACCCAGACACTTGGTCGGGGGCACCGGCCATGTGATGTTTCCATGGTGGCTATAATCACTGTGGCGTCCTCGTATATGTGTGGTGAGTGCGGCGCCTTGATCCGGCCATGGGGGCGGATGGATATCCTAGGAACCGAACATGATTATGACTACTTTAATAGTAGTCGAGGGCTAGTAGGTGTTGTGCCCACACTGCTAGTTCTCACCTATGCCCATAGGACCGTACATCCTTTTGGGAACAACGTGTTAGTGTATTCGGGTGATTATGTGAACTTGATAACACGAAACACGGAATTGGGTGATTATGTGAACCCACTTGTTATATCTTTGATTTCAATTGATTTCTATCATTTCATCATTTATCCATCGTTGATTATTATTCGTATTGAACATTGCTTATTATTCATATTGTTGATACGTTCACCGAGTTATTACTCACCACGTTTGTTATTCCGTGGCGAGGTTCTAAAAGGCCGACTAGGGGTGTATCCGGGTTGAGAGACCGGGGAGTGGATTTTGGAGACTAACTTGATATACGACCCCCACTTTTGCATAGTTACTTTTTGGTTGTAAATATTATGTAACTTAACTTTTGGTGGTCTATAACCATGAATAGTTTGTTAAGCAAATTACCTTGGTTGCTCTATGTACTTTTAACCCGGTTTAGTATATATATGGGATGTTACATTTATGGTATCGAGCATAGGTTACGACTGTAGAATATATCTAAGTTTGATCGTGAGAAATGGGTAGACTTAAGATGGGAGTAGAAATAGTCTTTATGTTATATTATATTATGTAATATTTAACAAATTTTCTTTTAGAAAATTTACTAATCGTGATGATTTTTGTGGTGTATTCAGAATGCCACCAAGAAGGAATGCTCGTAGGAGGCAAATAGCGGAGGTTTATACTGATGATAATCCCACTCCTAATACGCCGAATCCGGAAATTTCTGAGGCAGTTCAACAAGCCTTGAACTCAATGATGCCTGGTCTAATATCGCAAGTCGTTGAAGGCGTGCGTCAAGCGAGTGAGGCTGCAACTCCTAATACCGGGGAGTTGCGGTCTTACGGTGTTGCTACTTGCTACGGTTGGGACTCGAACTAACTCTACACCAATGGTTAGAAAAGTTCCATAAACGAAGCCACAATCTTTCTCATCGTGAATCCTATTGAGGCCGAGCATTGGATTAAACACCTTGAGAAGATATTTGATGTACTAGAATGTCACGACAACATTCAAGTCGGATTGGCCGCATACAAACTAGAGGGTGATGCCAATCGGTGGTGGCAATCTTGGAAACAAGCACGAGGATGTAATACGGTTGTGGAAAATCTTACGTGGATTCGGTTCGAGAGATGCATTTCTACAACAATATTTTCTGGGCGATCGAGAATCATTTATTCGGGACTTTGCTACGATAAAACAACACGAGAACGAGTCGGTTACGATTTTGTGGCCCGATTTCTTCGGTTAGTCACTTTGCCGACCACTTGCCGGTGCGAGGCTAATCAAATTCAAAAGTTTAAATGGGCCTTACAAAACAAATACCGTTCGAGGTTGATGGGGCAAAGATTTACGAGCTATCTCATATTATTAACACGGCCGGAGACATCGAGCTTGACAGATTGACTTTCTAGCTACTAAGGGTGATTCTAAGAAAAAGAGCCGATATTCATCATCCAGGAAGTCAAAGTGGACAGGTAGCTAACCGCCAAAAGAATACATTTGCAGGTCAACGCAAACAAGGAAGTCCACGACCTTCCTTATCTTTTGGAGCGACAACAAATACAGGAAATTTCACTTTCCCTACCTTGTGTAAAGACTGTGGTAAAGTTCACAGGCCAGGACCGTGTCTTAAAATGACGGGTGCATGTTTTACTTGTGGCCAACAAGGTCACGGAGTCTAAAGACCGTAAACAAAATCAAGGTGGTGGATCGGGATCGAAAGATAAAGGCAAGCAAACCACTGCAGGCGGGCGAGTCTTCGCGCTATCAGCGGATCAAACTACCGATGGTATGGTTTCTGCTACTGTTCATATTAATGATAAACATTTGTATGCATTATTCGACACTGGAGCTACTCACTCTATAGTGTCAGAAAAGTTTGTGAAATATCTCAAGTCGTATGAACGGCCATTAGATGAATTCTTTACTATCACAACCCCAACGGGATACAAAGAATATGTGAATGATGAATATGTTGATTGTCCATTAATGATTGGGGATAAAGTTTGGATAGCCACTCCACTTCCAATGAGAATGAGAGATTTTGATCTCATACTCGGTATGAACTGGTTGGCCAAACATCGTGTCACAATTGATTGTGAAGCCAAAAAGGTTATATTTGGTGATGTCACCAAGCCTGAACATGTTGTTCAAGGCATTCCTCCTCGCAAATCTATCTGTGTCATATCTGCTTTAAAAGCTCATAAATTAATGGATCGTGGGTGTGAAGTGTTTCTAGCTGCGGTCCGGGATGTTTCTAAAGCAAGTCCTAAATTGGAAGATATTCCAATTGTGAAAGAATTTCCTGATGTCTTTCCAGATGAACTGGGACTACCACCGAACGGGAAGTTGAATTTTCAATCGATCTTATTCCGGAGCCGGCTTTTCAAAAGCTCCATATCATATGGCCCCATCCGAGCCGAAAGAAGCGAAGGAACAACCGCAAGATCTATCAAACAAAGGTTACATCCGACCCGGCGTGTCACCGTGGGCGCGCACTGTCTCTTTGTTAAGAAGAAGGATGGTTCCATGAGACTATGTATCGATTACGAGAATTGAATCGTCTCACTATTCGGAACAAGTACCCTTTACCCGGGATCGATGATTTGTTTGATCGATTACGGGGTGCCGGTTATTTCTCAAAGATTGATTTAAGATCGGGTTATTATCGGCTCGGAATCAAGGATTCGGATATATCGAAAATCGCATTTCGGACTCGATACGGTCACTATGAGTTTATAGTTATGCCATTCGGGTTGACAAATGCTCCGGCAATCTTCATGGATATGATGAATAGAGTATTCAAGAATTATACCGGACGACTTTGTTATTGTCTTTATTGATGATATTCTTGTTTATTCTAAGTCAAAGTCTGAACATGAAGCCCATCTTCGATTAATTTTGGATACACTTCGAAAGAAAAAGTTATATGCCAAACTATCGAAGTGTGATTTCTGGCTAGATCAGGTGGCTTTCTTAGGCCATGTTATCTCAGCAAATGGCATTCAAGTTGATCCAGCTAAGGTTGAAGTGTTACCAATTGGCCGAAACCAATGAATGTTTCGAGGTACGTGCATTTCTTGGCTTAGCGGTTATTATCGACGTTTTGTTGAAAACTTTTCCAGGATCGCACTTCCGTTGACTAAACTCCTCCGAAAAGGAGTAAAGTTCGTATGGGGTGACGATCAAGACGAGAGTTTTGAAGAATTAAAGCGACGACTCGTAACTGCACCGGTACTTGCCTTGCCATCTGGGTCAGGAGGGTATCAAGTTTACAGTGATGCTTCCAAATCTGGATTGGGTTGTGTTTTAATGCAGAATGGACGTGTTATAGCTTATGCTTCGCGTCAACTCAAGCCGTATGAAGTTAACTACCCGACACCTGATTTGGAGCTAGCTGCAGTTATCTTCGCTTTAAAGATTTGGCGGCATTACTTATACGGTGAAACACTGTGACATGTTCACCGATCACAAAAGCCTGAAATATATTTTCACACAAAAAGAACTAAATATGAGACAACGTCGATGGCTTGAATTGTTGAAGGATTATGATGTTCGAATACAATATCACCCTGGAAGAGCGAATATTGTGGCTGATGCTCTTAGTCGGAAAGGTGTCGGATCTGTATCATGCTTTTACGTTCAACCTCAAATAGCGGAAGATTTGGAAAGAATGGGAGTTGAACTATGTTGTCGAGTCAGAAACGGGATGCTGGCTAATCTTATTGTTGAACCGACACTCATTTCAAAAATCAAAGAAGCTCAACAATCTGATGGTGAGCTTTGGGCAATACAACAACAGATCCAAGGTGATTCTAAAACCGATTTTAGTATCGATGATAATGGCGTCTTGTGGTTTCGGGGCAGATTGTGTGTTCGAAGGTACAAGAGTTAAAGGAAGCACTCTTAGCTGAGGCTCATAATTCTTCATTTTCTATTCACCCAGGTTCCACAAAGATGTATCGTGATTTAAAACAACATTTTTGGTGGAACGGGATGAAAAGAAACGTGGCCGAGTTTGTTGCTAAATGCCTAACTTGTCAGAAAGTAAAAATAGAACATCAACGAGCCGGTGGATTATTACATCCGTTGGATATACCCATCTGGAAATGGGAGAATATCACTATGGATTTCTTAACCGGTTTACCGAGGACTTCTCGGAAGAATAATGCTATATGGGTTGTTGTCGACCGACTTACGAAATCGGCACATTTCCTTCCGATTAAAGAGACAGATTCTATCAGTAAACTTGCCGATCTCTTCAATCGTGAAATTGTTAGATTGCATGGTACTCCTGTATCCATTGTTTCTGATAGAGATCCAAGATTCACTTCACGATTTTGGACCGGACTTCAAAATGCTTGGGGAACCCGATTGAATATAAGCACCGCATATCATCCCCAAACTGACGGTCAGTCTGAAAGGACTGTTCAAACCTTGGAAGATATGTTACGTGCTTGTACTTTGGAGTGGTCTGGAAATTGGGACGAGTATTTGTTTCTAGTTGAATTTTCATATAATAACAGTTATCAATCTTCAATCGGAATGGCCCCATTTGAAGCTCTATATGGCCGAAAGTGTAGAGCTCCAGTATGTTGGAATGAAGTGGGTGAAAAGAAGATTGAGGGTCCTGAATTGGTCCAGATCACAACAGAAAAGGTCGAGTTGGCAAAACAGAAAATGCGGGAAGCTCAGTCTAGACAAAAATGCTATGCCGACAAACACCGACGACCTTTAGAGTTTCATCCAGGCGATCATGTCTTTGTTAAAGTCTCTCCGATCCGTGGGACTCGTAGGTTTGGTATTAAAGGCAAGTTGAGCCCTCGATATGTTGGTCCATTTGAAATTCTAGAAAGAGTGGGCGAAGTTGCTTATCGTATTGCCTTACCTCCACAGATGTCTCACATTCACAACGTTTTTCATGTTTCTTTGTTACGTGGGTATAATTATCATCCTCTACATGTAATCAACTACCCGCTTGAGCAAATTGAGCCCGATCTTTCTTACAAAGAAGAACCTGAACGGATAACCGGACGAATGTCAAAGAAACTGCGAACCCGATCGATTCCATACATCAAAGTCCTTTGGAAGAATCAGGACTACCGAGAAGCGACATGGGAACAGGAGGAATCGTTCAAAAATGAGTATCCGGATTTCTACAAAAAATGTAAGTCCTCTTACCTTACTTAGATTTCGAGGACGAAATCTTATTTTAAGAGGGGAGGAATATAATACCCGGACTATTATAATGAACTTTAAGTGAAAAGTTAGCGTTTGGAGTTAGTCATTGCTTTGAATGCTTGTACATAAAGCATAAAGACTTGAATCCAAACTAACTTTGTCAAACATAACCATGTGAGGGATTAAACATGGACAATTGAAACTATAATTAAACCTAAATGTAAAAGAATTCACCAATTATGGTAATGTTGCAATTCTGGAAACTTGAGGGACTAAAAGTGAAAAATTGAAAAATATAAAAACAAAATTGAAATTAACAAAATCATTTTCAGATTTTCTTCTCCTTCTCCTTTTCTTTTTCACGATCAAAACCCTAGGACAAAAACTTCATCACTCAAATTAACCCTCAAATTAACCCTCAAATCTTGATGAAAAGATGAGATTTTGAAGTTTTTGAAGCCAAATCTTGAAGGTAAACCATTGGGTAAACTTATAATCCTTAAAATCTATGTTATTTGATGTAAACACATACTTAGTATGTGTGTATTTGTTGATTAGGGGCTGAAGTTGGGAAGAGATTGAAGAATTCAACACTTTGAAGAGGTTGTATTCATCCTTAAGGTAAGAATTTTGCAAATCTTTGAGTTAGATGTTGGTAACCTAAGATTCAATTGGGTTTTGATTTATATTGTGTTAGGGATTTCTCAATCAAATCTAAATGTTCTAAATTGGTCAATAGTTGGTTTAGAATGGTTACCAATTCAAGTGGTAGTGATTTGGTAGTGATGGTACCTTCAAATAACTAAAATGGTGCTGTTGGTAGCAAACAGTAGGTGCTGTTAGTTTTAAAAATTTGTATAAAATCAACCATTGATCCAATGAAGATGTATAATATGTCTTTGGAAAGCTTAGAACGTCTACTACAACTGTCATGAAGAGTCCGAGAGCTAATTCGGAGTTTAAGTGGGTCAAAACAGTGAATTACAGTAGCTGGTCACAGTGTACTCGGGATTTGCACACTGTTGGCAAAAATTTCATAATTAATTGGTCATACCTTCAAATGACATGAATCTTGTTGGTATGAACTCCTAACACATATGTCTACAACTTTTATTTGTTAAGCATCATTTAATTCAGCTTTTAAGTATAAGATATTTGTCCACAAAATTGATGGACAGAAGCTGAATTGTGCAGAGGATGAAATATCTCCTTTTGCAAGTTAATTTTTGTTTTACCCATTTCATTTCTTTATTGACACTAGGATGGTAACATAAGCTTATTGGTATGAAATTAAGGGTTAAGTAAGCTTAAAGGAAAGGTACACATAGGATTAGGATGGTTATACAAACGTAGGTACTTGGTACAATTCTAAGTATACATTAATTATGATAGGATATCCGACTAGCAAAAATTGGAACGATTGGCATAAAAGCATCTTGCCTTGATTCTCGACTATATAAGGTACGGATCTCTATTTTACCTTGATACGGGAGTGACCTATTGTTAAGGGTCATTCCACTCGAAGTTGATTTATCCATGTTAATCTTGAGGTACGAAATGACCTCAATGATGTTGTTTCTTGAGATTTCGTTATGTCATTCTTTTGTTGAACTCCATTTGGTGTTCCATTAGTTGAGCATGACTTAGGAGTGTTCCAAGGTTGATTGCTCCTAATAGGGACCATTGGCCCGGTTCTTGAGTTTTACTCCGAACGCTGAGGCGCGAATGGATTGTTGCTATAAATGATTATTGATCAATTCTTGTGATTTCGTTACATCGCATTTGTTGTTGTTATTACCCAGACACTTGGTCGGGGGCACCGGCCATGTGATGTTTCCATGGTGGCTATAATCACTGTGGCGTCCTCGTATATGTGTGGTGAGTGCGCTGGCCTTGATCCGGCCATGGGGGCGGATGGATATCCTAGGAACCGAACATGATTATGACTACTTTAATAGTAGTCGAGGGCTAGTAGGTGTTGTGCCCACACTGCTAGTTCTCACCTATGCCCATAGGACCGTACATCCTTTTGGGAACAACGTGTTAGTGTATTCGGGTGATTATGTGAACTTGATAACACGAAACACGGAATTGGGTGATTATGTGAACCCACTTGTTATATCTTTCAGATTTCAATTGATTTCTATCATTTCATCATTTATCCATCGTTGATTATTATTCGTATTGAACATTGCTTATTATTCATATTGTTGATCTGTTCACTGAGTTATTACTCAGCCACGTTTGTTATTCCGTGGCAGGTTCTAAAGACTGACTAGGGGTGTATCCGGGTTGAGAGACCAGGAGTGGATTTTGGAGACTAACTTGATATACGACCCCCACTTTTGCATAGTTACTTTTTGGTTGTAAATATTATGTAACTTAACTTTTGGTGGTCTATAACCATGAATAGTTTGTTAAGCAAATTACCTTGGTTGCTCTATGTACTTTTAACCCGGTTTAGTATATATATGGGATGTTACATTATACTTCATTAAAAGTATTAACAATTTTAATAATAAAATTTATGAGAAATTTCTAAAATAGAAAAGTTATTGAAATTTGATGTAATTTGCCTTTTGATTCTCCGTTTAAGAAAAATTATAGAAAATATATACCTGAGATATTTTTTTATTATATATATATATATATGATTCCACTCATAAAAAATAAAAATAAAAATAAAAATAAAAATAAAAATAAAAATAAAAATAAAACCATTTTTCTTTCCAAGATCGAATTTTCCACGGGGGTCGTGTCTAGTGTTTGCTCGATTATGCGTTTAAGCTTTTCAACAACCCCACCCATCAAGTACTACTGGCCACTGAGAAGAAAATTAAAGGAAAATAAAATCTTTCATCACTCATCTCTAGAACTTGTAAACAAATAACTCTCTAATATATATGTACCAACAATCATCTATCTATCTATCTATCTATCTATCTATATCAAGCATCCATTAGCAACTGTTCTACTAAATTAAGCTAAAACTTCATTTTCACTTGCCAAGCAAGATGATTTGGCAATCTCCAAAGGAAGCGATGCCGTGGGTGGGATTGTATGTTGCCGTAGCCTCTCTCATTTGCACTCTTGCAATGGCTGCCGATGTGTTCCAAGGTTTTCGACAACGCAAACTCTGGTTTCCATGCAGATTTTTCACCCTCAACGCTACTTCCATCACATTGATAGCAATAGCAATGAAGCTACCGGTGGATCTATCAGACGATCCTAGCAGTAATGATTGGATTGTAAAGTCTATCAGCATAATTTTCTTGTTCACCATGTTAGCGAACTTTCTCCCTTCTTTAGCGGGTATGGATGACAATGAACTTTTGATGAACATTATAGCCTTGGGTATTCTCATCATCACCATTATTGTAAATATGTGCATTCAATTAGTTGCTTTGGATTATTTTGTTTCCGTGGTAGACGCAGAAATGTCCATCATGACATATTTCCCTATATGGCTATTTTGGGTAGCTTTAACAGTTCCAACATCTAGAAAAGTTTTAGAACACCAGTACCAGGAGTTGCACAAATCGGCTTTAGATTGTCGACAAATAAAGTTCTCGTCCAAGGAACTCATACATCATGTTAAAAAGTATTGGATGATGGTGGAAACGGGTAACCCCCAATTTGTGCTTGCTTCTTCACCCTTCTCTTCTGCCTTTGGGTTGATAAGCTCATTATTTGCTACTAGATCAGTTGCTAGGTTGATAAACCTGTGGACTACTGAATCATATTATTGGTATAGATATTCAGATTATAACTGGTCAATCAATGTAATTCTTACCACACAGATAATTGGGATTGTAGTAGGTAGCATTGCACCATTTTTTAGATGTATTACTACTGCCACTTATTTCAACCTCTCCATTCTATGGAGCCTCAACCATATAAACATGTTTAGAGTCGATAAACATTGGACCCAAAGGCTTCATCAGTGGAAACGCATTCATGTCACTTCACATATCCCAGGCCGCCATTGCAAAAAAGTTTTCAATCATTTCAAAAACATGATTTTGAACTTCTGTATAGCACTTCAAACAATGCTTGTGGTTATATGTAAAACGATATGTCTCGTGCCCGCATGCATTATGCTCTTATTCTATTCTTTTTGCCATTTATGCAACTCATTGTGGAAAAGGTTTAAAAAGGACTCAAATGCATCGAACAACACTGTGAGATCAGAGATTGAAGAATATATTGGTTATGTTCTACAAATTGAAGAGGAGGCGAAACTTTCAAAGAGAATGTTGAGAAACATGCTGAGATCTATAACTAATCTTCTTCACAAGTCCGAAAAGAAACAACCAACAAATCTTGTGAAGTTTCTAGAGAAGTCTACTGGATTCAATGGAGTAGCAGAGTTCGACAATGACCAAGTCCCACCTTCACATCTAGAAGAATCCAACAATTGTTGGAGCCTAGTAGCAGTTACATTAATAGTCGTTGCCCTTGCACTTCCTAACATTGCAAATGGCCATGTTAAAGAGTTACTTGCTAGCTTGACCGAAGGGCTCCAATTCGTTAGACATATTGAAGAAACCCTCAATACAAGTGGTGACCTGGTAAAGGCAAAAAAAGCAGCTAGACGCATATGGACTGAAGTAGATGTATATCGCACTTGGCTACAAATTGATCTTCAAAAGAAGGCTCGTAAAGGGAAAGCGTCAAAGGAGATTCTTCGATGGTTGGGTGATGAAGCAGTAAAGATTGTGATAAAGTTCAAGAGCAGCAAAAAGAGAAGTCTAGATGACTCCTTTTACAAGTTCATTGTTGCGAGTTCCATGTACAGAATCAGCCAAACCATACTGCTCCATTGCAATGAACAAGAAAATTGGCCAACAGATGTGGAACTTTTTGAGTGGATTTCAACTATAATTGCAGATCTATTATGCGCTTGCTTTACCAACTTACCACGAGTCATAACTCTGAAGTGTCATCATGATGCCATAGAGAAAAGGGAAGAGAGCATCCGGACTGCAGCTCAACTTCTTGGTAAATCCAAAACTATTCTGAACATCCTTGAACAGCGCCAACTTCCAGACTTAGATCAGGATGCAATGGCATACCTTGATAAGTGGAAGGCCCTACCAAAGAGTCAAATACCCAACGGCTGTTCCTCTTCAGCCGGGATTCAACCAGCTCCTTCAAGTTCTAATAAATCGGTCATAGTATCTATTATGTAATTAGTGTGTATCTATTGTATATATATTATAGAAATCTACAAAGGCTTCTCATAAAGAGAATTAGAGATTGGTTGTGTGGTGTGTTTGATACACGTTGATTGGCCTTTATGATGGGTTTCCAACACTTCATTCAATACTTATTGTTCTACCCAATTATTTGCTAGCTAGTCAAGTAGCTAACTACACTCGTGTTATTTCAGCCCATTCTACTGTTGGTAAATGAAAGAATGATGTCATACATGTCGAGATTGGTGCGTATTGTGAAAAGATGTGGGAACGAACATCAATGAATGGAAGGGAAAAGAGATGGAAAAACACTAAAAGAAAAGAATGACCCAAAAAAGAAGAGATGGAAAACATGAAAGTTGAAAAGCATTAGAGAATTAAGTTTGTCAAGCTTATGGTACGTACCTAAATATGCAATATTGCTTTTGAGTTATGTGTTTCCTTGAGGAACTAACTTTAAATGGAGTATTTAAGGATTAATTATGTTGCTATATTTGTGTTTAAATGGAGTATTTAAGGATTACTTATGTTGTGAATATGGGCTGAAGAGGATTTAATTAGTATGATCGTACCAATAGCAGCAGATAGATGATTCATTGGCTGCAGCAGATCAATCCACAGCATCGAAGTTCATGAGCAGCAAAACAAAGATTAATTACATTAAGGTGTCGTTTGTTTTTTAAGAAGTGTTGAAGTCTGAAGTCTGATTTTCACTTCTGATTTATAAGAGGTGGTGCTGAAGTCTGAAATCTGAACCAGTAAGACTGTTTGTTTTTACGTTTAAAGTCTGAAATCTGAATCAATATAACTGTTTCTTTTCATCTTGGGATCAAAACTGTAGTGTTAATGTCGTTGGCTAGGATAGGAGTATATTAACTACTCAACATTTGTGAGAAGATGGTTTGAAAATAAGCAAAGTGAAAAAACTGGAGGCATGGGAAGATAACAAGAGGGATTTAAGAGGGTAGGTTACCACTTATTTATTCAAACCATATTAAGTGATAAGAGACTATTAAAAAAAAGTCTGAATTATGAAACGTCTGAACGAATCATACATAAGTGGTGATTAAGAGTTTAAAATGAAAAAAAAACAAGCCCTAAGATTCCACATTGGTTTAAACCACAAGATTTCGCTGAGATTTAATTTTTATATATTAACCTCGTTTTTTTATTCACTCGGATTTAAAAATATACCAACTTGAAATCTAAGGTTAATTACACTTATGATGTAAGATCCTACATTGGTTGGGAGGGAACAAATGTTGGCTTATAAGTAGATGACTAGGTACTTATTCTATCATACGTTTAAAACTATAAGTCTAGGGGTAGACAAAACAAACATGTAGTACAATTAGCTTTGAGATGTTACATGGAAAAAAGAGACTATAGATTATATCTTTTTAAAAACAAGTTCCAAAAGTGCATGTTGATGTTTATTAGTGTTATAAATTCTTTGGGTCATAAATTTAATAAAACTTTTTTCTTGTGAGCGGATAATTTTCCAATGTGTTGATTAACAATTTAGGGATGAGCGGAACGGACCGAAATCCCGAACCGAACCGGTCCCGTATCGAACCGGTACCGAATTTCACTAATCGGTTCGGGATTCGTTATTGGGATTTATGACTTTCGGTTTTCGGTACCGGCTAGGTAAGGGACCGGTTTGGTTAAGTGATTTTGGTTTTTGTCATTGCGTTTAATGGTAAACGGTGAAAAACCTTAGTCGTTCAAAAAAATGGTACCAAACGGTTCTAGTCCCGAAAATCCCGGTACCGAATTTCACTAATCGGTTTCGTATTCGGTATTGGATTTTGACACTTCCGGTTTCGGTACCGGTTCGGTCCCGAGCTCACCCCTAGTTCAGTATGCTTTATATCCCACTAATAATTTTCCATGAGAAGGAAAGAAGAAGAATCATTACAAGTGGAAACTAAAACCCCAATTACAAGTGGATCAGGCGATGATGTTGGTAGGGTGGTATGTTGCTGTAGCATCCACTATAACATTCAATTAATTAATTACTATTAAACTTAATATAAAGTATATATATATATATATTCCTTCTTGTGTTAACCCAATAATTTGTGTTAACCATGTTAACCCAAATATATATATATATATATATATAGGCCCCTTCAAGTGTTAACCCAATAATTTGTGTTAACCGTGTTAACCCATCGTTCACTGATGAACACCATGCTCGTTCACTGGTGAACACCATTCATCAGTGAACGAGAATCGTGTTCGTCAGTATACGAGCATCGTGTTCACCAGTGAACGAGCATGGTGTTCACCAGTTAACGATGGATTAACACGGTTAACACAAATAATTGAGTTAACACTTAAAGGAGCCCCTCTCTCTCTCTCTCTCTCTCTATATATATATATATATTTGGGTTAACATGGTTAACACAAATTATTGGGTTAACACAAGAAGGACCTAGGGAGGTTCAGGAGAAAACGCTAAAAAAAAAAAAAACTAAAGAACATCCTGGGAGACCGCCATCTGGTAACATGCATTTGTGCATATGCACTAATGTATATTTATGCATTGATGCATAGAAAAAAGGAGCTCCAATCGCTTATATGCATTTGTACATATGCACTAATGCATATTTATGCATTGATGCATAGAAAAAAATACCGTCCAGATGGCGGACTCTCAGGGTGTTCTTCAGTTTTCTCTTTTTTTAGCATTTTTTCCTGAACCTCCCTCTATATATATATATATATATATAAATTTATAAAAAAACAATTTGATAAAAATATCTAATTAATTTGAAAGGCCAAAAATTTGACCTCCAGGGCTCTTTGCACTTGGATATGGTTCTCAAAAAGAATTGAATTCTTAGGGTAAACACTTGATATGCCATGAGACTTTTTCTTGATGGGAGATTCTTTTTGGGTTCTTAATGTAAACACTTGTTCTATCATGTGAGACTTTTTGTTTATCGGATAAATTTTCAATGTATATATAGGTCAATCTTTTAGCTAAATTATGCACTTACATTTTCACATCAACTATTGTGCAGAAGCAGACCAAAAAAAATATATATGAAAACAGACTATATATAAAAATGAAAATTGAAATCTTGATCGACATCTCTTTGTCTAATGCATAGTCGACTATGGGTTTAGGCGTCTAGCTTTAGCAACATTATGATTGACTATGCTTTCAACTTTCAACTACCTCTATACATAACCACAAGGGTTGTGGCGTATTGGTTGAGACCCTAGGGATATGGTGGAATATCCCATCTGTCCAGGTTCGAATCCAGGCATATACAACAATTGTGGCCACTGATCAAGTTTATCAGGGCTGATGTCTTGCAGTCATAATTTGTCGGGATTAGACTTAGTCCACAAAAACCCACCACCACACACATTATTTATTGGCATTAATTTGGCAAGCAGGATGGCCCTTGACAAAAGAAGGGAAAGACACATTCCATAAACCGGTTAACATGGAAAACAGAATCTTGATCACTCATTTCTTTCTTACTTGTTTTCATATTTCTTAGAGCATGTGTGTATCTGTATATATATATATATACATATAAACATCAAGCATTGGATAGCATATGTTGTACTAAAACTAAGAAAAAACCTCATTTCCCGTTGTCTAGCAAAATGACATGACACTCTCCTAAAGACGCCATGCCGTGGGTCGGGTTGTATGTTGGTGCATCTTCTCTCATTTGCACTCTTGCAATGGCAGTCGATGTCTTGCAAGGTTTTCAGCAATGCAAACTAGATCTGGTTTCCATGCGGATTTTTCACCATCAATGTTGCTTCCATCACACTGATAGCAGTATCAATGAAGCTACTAGTGGATCTAACAACCGACAAGCCTCGTGATAATGAACAGGGTGCAAAGTATCTAGGAATTGCTTTCTTGTTCAACATGTTAGCTAACTTTCTTCCTTCTTTAGGAGGCATGGATGACAAGGAACTTTTTATGAACATCATAGCAACCATGTACATTCATTCGCATATCCTAGGGCGCCATTGCAAAATCTTTTTCCATAATGTCAAAAGCTTGATTTTGAACTTTAGTATAGCACTTCAGGTAACAGTTGTGGTTATTTGTAAAACGATATGTCTTGTTCCCACATGCATTATGCTCTTATTCTATTCTTGTTGCCATTTCTGCAACTCATTGTTGAAAAGGTTTAAAAAGAACTCAAATGCATCCAATAACAATATGAGATCAGATATTGAAGAATATATTGGTTTTGTTATACAAATTGAAGACGAGGCGAAGCTTTCAAACAGACTGTTGAGAAATATGTTGAGATCTATAACGAAACTTCTTCACGAGTCTGAAGAGAAACAACCAAGAAATCTTATAAAGTTTTTAGAATAATCTACAGGGTTCAATGGAGTAGCAGAGTTTGACAATGACCAAGTCCTGCCTTTTTATCAAGAAGAAATACACAATTGCTGGAGCCTAGTAGCAGTAATATTAACAGCCATTGCCGTTGCACTTCCTAACATTGCAAATGGCCAAGTCAAGGGGTTACTTGCTAGCATCAGCGAAGGCCTCCAATTTGTTACACATATTGACGAAACCCTCAATGCAAATGATGACTTGGTAAAGGCAAGAAATATAACTCAACATCTTCAAAAGAAGGCTCGTAAAGGAAACATGCTAGAGGAGATTCTTCAATGGTTGGGTGATGAAGCAGTACAAATTGTGATAAAGTTCAAGAGATGCAAAAATCGAAGTGTAGATGACTCGCTTCATAAGTTCATTGCTGCGAGTTCCATGTGCCAAACAATACTGCTCCATTGCAATGAACAAGAAAATCAGCCAACAGATGAGGAAGTTTTTGAATGGATATCAAATACGATTGCAGATCTATTATTTGCTTGTTTTACCAACTTGCCACATGTCATAACTCTGAAATGTCATCACGATGCAATAGAGAAAAGGGAAGAGAGCACACGCACTGCAGCTTGGCTTCTTGGTAGATCCAAAACGATAAGTGGCATACATTGATAAGTGGCTTTCATTACCAAAGACTCAGATACCCAATGGTTATTCTTCAATTCAACCAGCATATTCAAGTTCTGATGAATCACTCATAGTAACTATTATCTAATGATCACATAGCAGGTGGCATAATGTGCAATAAGTTGAACAGAACAGAATCTTAAATGTATAATGAGATTCAAGATTTTGTGATTCCCAAACCATATTAAAAGAATTGAGATTGATCATATAATATTTCATAACAGCATCATTTTGTCAAGTTCTAGTTGGATACATGACCTATTTACTATTTTTTATCATTACAAATTGCTGATCATCTTGATTTTGATCTAAATGATTTTTGTATTTTGTCATATCTCCATTAATACTTGAGATATTTGGCTAATAAGCAATCACATTCCTCAATCCAAATAAATACTGTAAATCTTAAGGAAAGGCAGAGTCACAGTAGAAACAATTATGTGTCTACTTATCTAGAAACACCAAATAGAATCTAAAACAAAATTTGATTTCTCACACAATAGCATCACAAAAATACCCCTAAATCTCACATAAAGTTTTCAACGTAATGGTCATAAACAATAATGTTCTCAGCACAAATTGGTCCTAAATTTCGCACACAAAATTTCCTATGAACTTTGATAAAATTCTCAAAAGCAAGAGTATTTAAGAGTTTTACCTAAAGCCAAGAATCAAAGCCGAGAATGAGAACCAAGATACACAAAATTTAATTCAGAATTGATTTCTGTCGTGAGACGTGAGCAGGACAGCAGATGTGATTGATGTGCACTGGTCGTTCTCGTTCATTCGTTCTGTTCGTTTGAAGACTAAGGGGGGTGTTTGGGGATTGCTTATTTAAAACAACTTTATGATTTTTTTTTGTAAAAGTTCTTATCAACGTATGTGGTGTGAAATAAAGTTTTTTACAAAGTGTTTGGTTTAGCTTATAGCATTACCACACTGGAATAAGTTAATAAGTTGTTTTTTAGGGTGTCTGGGAAAAGAGTTAAAAGTCATAAGAAGATTATGATAAGTCAAGATAGTTTAACTTATTAAAAACTCCTTAATTATCACCGATGTGGAACCGGTATAAACTTCTGCTTTGTTTCCCTATCCAAACACTCAAAACACCTTATTACCGGTACCACAGTACCGGAATAAGTCAATAAGTTGTTTTTTTAAGCAATCCCAAACACCCCCTAAAATGGAGTCCGGAGGTTCTGTTCGTTTGAAACTGAAATGTCGTTTGTTATTGTTACCGGATTAAATTCTTAGTGGACCACTAAACTCTAAGAGCGTTTGGTTCGCAGAATGGACTGAAATTTTAAAGGAATTTGACTTTGAAGAAATTGAAATGAAATTTAACCATGTATATGATTGGATGGAATTAAATACTTTGAGATATCCAATGAAACGTTAAAATCTTTAACTCAAGGAATTCAAAGGATTCCATCATTTTCATTATGTGAACCAAACATATAAAGATTTGAAATTTGGTCAAAGGAATCATCCATACTAATTCCTTCTAATTCCATCAAAATCCATAACCAAACACCCCCAAAGGTTAGGTTCCTAGCATCATTAGGTTGGCGGCCTAATAAGAAACACACAGAAAATTTGGGGGTTTTGGTGTGACTTAGTTGGGGACTTGGAGTTAGGGGGTAGTGATGGGAGTTAGGTGTTATCATTGATGCATGAATGAAGTGACTGTGTGCTATTGGTTCAAATTTGAATGAAGTGACTTTTGTGCTTAATTTTCTATAATGTATGTGTTTGTATATGATTATCACGTGGTTATGGAGTGATATGTTTAAATAACTTTTTTTTAGTCAAAAGGGATAGAGAATATAAGGAAGCAGAAAACACGATCGAGGGCTAAATTAATTCTTCATAATTGTGATTCACCTGCGTTGCATCGCACGGATACACAACTAGTTAATCTATATACATATAGCCTATATATATGTGGGCTTAATCAAATGAGAACTAAATAAAATATGATTATAACTTTTTAGAGCCCTACTACTTTATTGGCGCCTCCAAATATAGAGGACCTCTCTAAAAATTTTAGTGGTTTTAGTGTTGAGTTGAAGATGGTATTAGGAATGAACACCTCTATTTTTATGTTTTTAGTGTTGGATTAAAAATGGTCTCACCTATTTCTCAAATTCAGAAATAGAGTGATACTCGTCTTTTGCAAGGAAACATGAAAACAGATCAGTAAGTTAATAAATAAGTTAGTTTTTTTTCTTTTTGTTCTGAATAGGAGAATTTTCAATTGATGCCCTGTATTTGGGTGCAGGGTTAATTTAGTTCAATTATGCATTTAAAAATTTTAAACTTTAACGACATCCACTTATCAAGTCTTGGCCAACAGGGTCGGGCACTTGAGAAAGAAAGGAAAAGAAACATTACAATAAAAAGCATAATATAAAAAGTTGATAAAGCATATGTTTTAAGACATTTTTGTGTTTTTTTCTTGCTAATTATTACTTTTTCTGTTTGGTCCATAGTCTTTTTCAGGCTATTTCGTTTTCGTCTTGGCCAACAGGGTCATTGCTTGAATACAGAAATTTTCAATTTTCCCCCAAAATTTGAGTTTGCTGTGAATTCAATTCGAGTCCCAAACTTCCGTATTCATCAAATCAACGAACATTCGAAAAGATTATTTTTGGGGATTCACATAATCAACGGAATTAGTGTTTGGTTTGATATTATCCGCTGCATCAACGCATGCTGAAGCCAAAGTATGCTGTAGTTGGACTTCTTGTTAAATCCAAAAAGGATTTTGAACATCTGCGTCAACTTCCAAACTTAGACCACGACTCGATGGCATCCGTTGATAAGTGGCATGCATTATCGAGGAATCAAATACCCAATGATGGTTTTGCTTCTTCGATAGGATTCAATCAATTCCTTCAAGTTTTAATAAATCGGTCACTGTATCTATTATGTAATATACAAGTGTATATCTATTGTATATTCTAGAAATCTACGAACTATGTTCATGTTAATCTTTTTTTTTTGTTATTATATGTACGTAAAGTATAATAACCTATCTTCTTGGAAGGAGAAAATTCCAAGAAGTTTCATTCATGCATGTAGCTTTAGCTCGTTAAAATATGATTCCAACAACCGAATATTGTATCACTATCATCAATTATTGACCCCTGAACAACCAAATATTATATCATTGAGAAGGAAGGGGAATATTCAAATAAATAATACATGAAAACAAACAAAATGCAATTCGATTAATAAATAATTAATACATAAAAACAAACAAAATGCAATTCGATTAATGAATAATTAATACATAAAAACAAACAAAATGCAATTCGATTAATAAATAATACATAAAAACAAAACATTGTTAGCTAGGAGTAATCAATCATAAGTAAAAATATGTATTTATTAATGTAAACAATTTTGCAGAAAATGGAAATTCTTATACAAATATTTGAAATGAACATAAAAACAACAATAACAATTGATAGAATTCAAGAACCATACTTGTAATTTGAAAATTCTTGGTAAAACGAACACAAATAGAGGCATGCACCAAGCAGTGTCCTAAGACAAAAATTCACCGGCAGTATTGACGTTTGTCTAGATGATACAACAATCAAATTCAAGTTTCAAATTGAATCCAGCGGATTAAGATATGTTTTGTGATAGAATTTGGAGAGAAAAATGAGAGAAACGATCACGAAGGCCCATCTTTTGACCTTAGAACCCACCATGAATGCCCGCACACCAACACTCACACTCAAGCTCTTAAATGATTCATTTAATGCTCAAGTATTAGTGCAAATTTCCATAATCTTATGCTAAATTCATTTGTTAGCGGAACTTGAGTTAATTACACTTGTGTTATTTCAACTCCTTCATCTACTGATGGTAAATGAAAGAATGACGTGATACACTGAAGTTGAATGTAATTTTTCTTTTAGAAATTTTGTGTTTTGATTCTTTATTTTAGAGAAATTATAGAGAACATACCCGAGATACTTTTATTATATTTTTGTTATTATATATACGATCCCGCTCATAAAAATACCATTTTCTAGAATTTTCCACTGGGGTCGTGTCTGATCTTAGCTTGATTATGCGTTTAAGCTTTTTCAACAACCCCACAAAACAATTATTGGCCATTGAGAAGGAAATTAAGGGAAAATAAAATCTTTCATCACTCATCTCTAGAACTTGTAAACAAATAACTCTCTAATATATATATATATATATGTTCCAACAATCATCTATCTATCTATATATCAAGCATAGATTAATTAGCACCTGTTCTACTAAATTAAGCGAAAACTTGATTTTCCTTTGTCTAGCAAGATGGACTCTACAAAAGAAGCCATGCCGTGGGTGGGGTTGTACGTTGCTGTAGCATCTCTCATTTGCACTCTTGCAATGGCTGCCGATGTCTTCCAAGGTTTTCGCCAACGCAAACTCTGGTTTCCATGCAGATTTTTCACCCTCAATGCTGCTTCCATCACATTGATAGCAATAGCAATGAAGCTACCGGGGGATCTATCAGACGATCCTGACAGTGATGATTGGATTGTAAAGTCTATCAGCATCATTTTCTTATTCACCATGTTAGCTAACTTTCTTCCTTCTTTAGCGGGTATGGATGACAATGAACTTTTCACCAACATCATAGCCTTGGGTATTCTCATCATCAGCATTATTGTAAATATGTGCATTCAATTAGTTGCAATAGATTATCTTCTTGAATCCCTGGCAGAAGTATCTGTCATGATATTTTTCCCTATATGGATATTTTGGGTAGCTTTAACAGTTCCAACATCTAGAAGAGTTTTAGAACACCAGTACCAGGAGTTGCACAAATCGGCTTTAGGTTGTCAACAAATAAAGTTCTCATCCAAGGAACTCGTACATCATGTTAAAAGGTATTGGATGATGGCGGAAACCGGTAACCCCCAATTTGTGCTTGCTTGTTCACCTTTCTCTTCTGCTTCTGGGTTGATAAGCTCAGCACTTGCTGCTGTATCAATTTCATTTTTGATGGAATCGTGGGCTGATAAATCATATTTTTATTATGGAAACTCAGATTATAGGTGGTCAATCAGTGTGATTGTTACCATGCAATTAATTGGGGTTGTAGTAGGTAGCATTGCACCAATATTTAGATGTATTACAACTGCCAGTTATTTCAACCTCTCCATTCTATGGAGCATCAACCATATAAACATGTTTAGAGTTGAGAAACATTGGACTCAAAGGCTTCGTCACTGGAAACACATCCATGTCACTTCATATATCCCAGGCCGCCAATGCAAAAGAGTTTTCAATCATGTCAAAAACATGATTTTGAACATTTGTATGGCACTTCAAATCATGCTTGTGTTTATATGTAAAACAATATGCCTCGTTCCCACATGCATTATGCTCTCATTCTTTTCTTGTTGTCATTTCTGCAACTCATTGTTGAAAATGTTTAAAAAAGACTCCGGTGCATCCAACAACACCATGAGGTCAGAGATTGAAGAATATATTGGTTATGTTCTACAAATTGAAGACGAGGCGAAGCTTACAAATAGAACATTGAGAAATATGCTTAGATCTATAGCTAAGCTTCTTCACAAGTCTGAAAAGAAACAACCAAGAAAGCTTATCAAGTTCCTAGAGAAGTCTACAGGATTCAGTGGAGTAGTAGAGTTCGACAACGATCAAGTCCCACCTTTATATCCAGAAGAAATCCACAGTTGTTGGAGCCTAGTAGCCATAACATTAACAACCATTGCCCTTGCACTTCCTGACATTGAAAATGGCTATGTCAAGGGGTTGATTTCTAGCCTAAATGAAGGACTCCAATTTGTTAGACATATTGAAGAAACTCTCAATGTAAATGGTGAGTTGATAAAGGCAAGAAAAACAGCTAGACGTATATGGACTGAAGTCGAAGTATACTGCAGTTGGCTGGAAATTGATCTTCAAAGTAAGGCTCGTAAAGGAAAATCGCCAGAGGATATTCTTAGATGGTTAGGTGATGAAGCAGTAAAAATTGTGATAGAGTACAAGAGATGCAAAAAGAGAAGTCTAGATGATTCATTTCATAAGTTCATTGCTGCCAGTTCCATGTACAGAATCAGCCAAACCATACTGCTCTATGAACAAGAAAAGTTGCCAACAAATGTGGAACTTTTTGAGTGGATTTCAACTATAATTGCAGATCTTTTATGGGCTTGCTTTACCAACTTACCACGAGTTATAACTCTCAAGTGTCATCACGATGCAATAGAGAAAAGAGGAGAGAGCATCCAGACTGCAGCTCAACTTCTTGGTAAATCCAAAAGTATTCTGAACATCCTTGAACAGCGCCAACTTCCAGACTTAGATCAGGATTCAATGGCATACCTTGATAAGTGGAAGGCACTACCAAAGAGTCAAATACCCAACGGTCGTTCTTCTTCAGCCGGGATTCATTCAGCTCCTTCAAGTTCTAATAAATCGGTCACAGTATCTATTATGTAATTAGCATGTATGTATCTATTGTATATTATAGAAATCTACAAAGGCTTCTCATAAAGAGAATTAGAGATTGGTTGTGTTGTGTGTTTGATGCACGTTGATTGCCCTTTATTCAATATTATTCTACCCAATTATTTGCCAGTCAAGGATTAATTTTTGCATCTAGTTTTGAAAATTCCAACCAACTTGAATATTTGTGATCCCATCATTGAGATCTTACAATTAAACGAATAGAATAGTGCATGTGGGTACGATATTCGGGAAATGGGATCATGTGAGAAGTGAAGTTAAGGTGAGAAGCATGAGAAAAGGATCTTGACCCACTCTTGATAACTTTTAATCTCAAACCCACCCATGAATCGTGCTTGATACGGGATTGATCCGGTACATCGTGCTTGACCCTTGATCACTTCAAAACTCTGGTTTCTGTGCAGATTTTTCACCATCAATGCTGCTTCCATCACACTGATAGCAGTAGCAATGAAGCTACCGGTGGATCTTACAACATACATGCCTAGAGACAATAAACGGGGTGCAAAGTATCTCGGCATTGAGTTCTTGTTCACCATGTTAGCTAACTTTCTCCCTTCTTTAGGGGGTATGGATGACAAAGGAACATTTTATGAACATTATAGCATTATTACCGTTGTTGTAAATATATATAGTCATTGATCAAGAACTCAAAAACGATTTTGAATATCCTTGAAGGGCGTCAACTTCCAAACATAGATCTGGACTCGATGGCATACATTGATACGTGGCATTCATTACCAAAGACTCGGATACCCAATGGTTATTCTTCAATTCAACCAGCTTCTTCAAGTTCTAATGAATCGCTCATAGTAACTATCATCTAATGATCTCATAGCAGGTGGAATAATGTGCAATAAGTTGAACATAATTTTGAATGCATAGTGAGATTCAATATTTTGTGATTTCCAAATCATATTAAAAGAATTGAGCATTGATCATATAATATTTCATAACAGCATCATCTTGTCAAATTCTAGTTGGATACATGACCTATTTACTAGTTTTTATCATTACAAATTGCCAATCATCTTGATTTTGATCTAAAAGATTTTTGTATTTTGTCATATCCATTGATACTTGAGATATTTGGCTAATAAGCTATCACATTCCTCAATCCAAATGCCCATTCAAATATTGCTAATCTTAAGGGAAGGCACAAGGCAGAGTACAAATAATTACGTGTCTACTTATCTAGAAACACCAACTAGAATCTCACATATAAAGTTTTCAACGTATTGGTCATAAACAATAATGTTCTCAGCACAAATTGGTCCTAAATTTCTCATACAAAATTTCCTATGAACTTTGATAAAATTCTCAAAAGCAAGAGTATTTAAGGGTTTTACCTAAAGCCAAGAATCAAAATGGAGAAAGAGAACCAAGATACACAAAATCGAATTCAGAATCGATTTCAGTCGTGATCAGTCATGAGCAGGACAGCAGGTGCGATTGGTGTGAACTGGTCGGTCGTTTGAAGACTGAAATGGAGTCTGGAGGTTCTGTTCGTTTGAAATTGATATGTCGTTTGTTATTGTTACTGGATAAAATCCTTGGGGGCCCGTAGCATCATTAAGTTGGGGGCCTAATAAGAAACTTACTAAAAAACAAAGAAAATTTGGGGCTTTTTGGTGTAACTTAGTTCGAGTTGGTGGGAGTGATGGGCAAAAATCGGTCTTGGGTCGGTCGGGTCCAAATCGGTCCCAGTCAAAAATTGGTCCCGACCAAAAAATCCAAGGTCCGGTTAACCTACTTTGTACTGGTTATGAGAATCGGTACCGGGTCCAGTACATACTGGTTCTATGTATTTTTTTAAAATTCGATCTTTTACATGAATTTTTTCCAAAGTTTTTTTTTAAATTTCAATTTATTAAATATAGGTATATTTATAATAATTACATCTTTTCCTTTTCCTTTCCCTTTCTCCTTCTAAAGGACATGAAAATTTATTTTATTTTCTTTCACTTCCCTTTTAAAACAAAAATTTACCAAATTTCTTTCTTTTCCCTTTGTTACTTCTATCCTCAAATTCAAAAAACACAGTGTAAGTATGTGAATATATCATTTCAGAAATAGAGTGATACTCATATTTTGCAAGGAAACATGAAAATAGATCGCTAAAAAAAAGTTTTCTCCTTAAAAGAAAGTAAATATTGTGATTCAAGAAAAAATAATATCGTTTAGAAAATTACTTCTCAGAGACCTCCACATGTACTTAATCATTTTTATTATCACCCAGTTCTAAATAATAATAAAAAATAAACTTTTTTCTGGATAGGGAAGTTTGGGTGCAGGCTTTTAACTCAATAATGCATTTAAGCTTTCAACGACATCCACATATCAATTACTGGCCAACAGGTCGGACCCTTGAGAAAGGAACAAAAGAGACGTTACGTTAAAAAAAGCAAAATAAAATATTTCATCACTCATTCCTGCAATTTGTAAACAAATAACCCTTTAATTTGTTCCAATCCTTTTGTTGATCTGTCTTATAGGTTCCTATATATATATATATATATATATATATATATATCAAACATCGGTTACTATTTGTTGTACTGAATTAAGCTAAAACTTCATTTGCCCTTGTCAAGAAAGATGACTTGGCACTCTCCGAAGGACGCGATGCCGTGGGTGGGGTTGTATGTTGCTGTAGCATCTCTCATTTGCACTCTTGCAATGGCAGCCGATGTCTTCCAAGGTTTTCGACAACGCAAACTCTGGTTTCCATGCAGATTTTTCACCATCAATGCTGCATCTACCACACTAATAGCAATAGCGATGAAGCTGCCGGTGGATCTAACAACCGACATGTCTAATGAAAATGATGAGTATGCATTCTCTTGTAGCATCTATTTCTTGTTCACCATGTTAGCCAACTTTCTCCCTTCTTTAGGAGGTATGGATGACAAGGAACTTTTCACCAACGTCATAGCCTTGGGTATTCTCATAATTACCGTTATTGCAAATATATGCATACAAATTGCTACTCAGGATGGTCTTGTAGCTACAATGGTAGAATTGTCCATTGCTGTATTTTTTCCTTTTATGGCCATTTTGGGTGGCTTTGACGGTTCCAACATCTAGAAGAGTTTTAGAACACCAATACAAGGAGTTGTATGTATCGCCTATAAATCGTCAACAGATAAAGTTCTCCTCCAAGGAACTCATGCATCATGTTAAAATGTATTGGATGATCGCAGAAACCGGCAACCCCCAATTTGTGCTTTCTTCTTCACCCTTTTGTTCTGCTTCTGGGTTGGTATGCTCAGTATTTGCTAGTGCATCAATTATTGAGTTGATAGACCTGTTTTTTTATACATCAAATTTTTGGGATGGAGAATCAGAATATAAGTGGTCAATCAATGTAATTCAGACCATGCAATCAATTGGGATTGTAGTTGGTAGCATTGCACCAATTTCTAGATGCATCATTACTATAAGTTATTTCAACCTCTCCAAAGAATGGATCATCAACCATATAAATATGTTTAGAGTCGAGAAACATTGGACCCAAAGACTTCGGCACTGGAAACGCATCCATGTCACTTCATATATCCCAAGCCGCCATTGCAAAAAAGTTTTCAATCATGTCAAAAACATGATTTTGAACTTTTGTATCGGACTTCAGATAACGGTTGTGGTTATTTGTAAAACAATATGTCTCGTTCCCACATGCATTATGCTCTTATTCTATTCCTTTTCCCATATCTGCAACTCATTGTTGAAAAGGTTTAAAAAGGACTCAAATGCATCCAACAACAATGTGAGATTAGAGGCTGAAGAATATATTGGTTATGTTCTACAAATTGAAGAGGAGGCAAAGCTTTCAAAGAGAATGTTAAGAAATATGTTGAGATCTATAACGAAACTTCTTCACGAGTCTGAAAAGAAACAACCAACAAATCTTGTGAAGTTTGTAGAGAATTCTACAGGATTCAATGGAATAGTAGAGTTGCACAACGACCAAGTCCTGCCTTTTTATCAGGAAGAAACACACAACTGCTGGAGCCTAGTAGTAGTAACTTTAACAGCCATAGCCATTGCTCTTCCTAACATTGCAAATGGCCTTGTCAAGGAGTTACTTTGTAGCTTGAGAGAAGGACTCCAATTTGTTAAACATATTGAAGAAGCCCTCAATCAAAATGGCGAGTTGGTAAAGACAAGAAAAACAGCTAGACAGGTATGGAATGAAGTGGAAGTATACTGCAGTTGGCTACAAATTGATCTTCAAAACAAGGCTCGTGAAGGAAAAATGTCAAAAGAGATTCTTCAATGGTTGGGTGATGAAGCAGTACAGATTGTGATACAGTTCAAGAGAAAGAAAAGGAGAAGCGTAGATGATTCACTTCATCACTTCATTGCTGCGAGTTCCATGTATAGAATCAGCCAAACCATACTACTCCATTGCAATGAACAAGAAGATTGGCCAACAGATGGTAAACTTTTTGAGTGGATATCAAGTACAATTGCAGATATATTATGTGCTTGCTTTACCAACTTACAACGAGTCGTAACTCTAAAGTGTCATCACGATGCAATAGAGAAAAGGGAAGAGAGCATTCTGACTGCAGCTCTGCTTCTTGGTAAATCCAAAAGGATTCTGAACCTCCTTGAAGAACGCAAACTTCCAGAGTTAGATATTGATTCGATGGCATATATTGATAAGTGGCATGCAGTATCTAATGATCTCATAGCAGGTGGAATAATGTGCAGTAAGTTGAACATAATCTTAAACGTTGCATAGAGAGATTCGAGATTTTGTGATTCCCACGTCAAGAGTTTTTAAACTTTTAGTTACAGGATAAGAGATGCATTAAGATATTTTGTACAGGGGTTGGAAGAGTGGTTATGATGCAATGTATTTAATTTATAATTGGTATCTTTATCACATTGTTCAAACTTTGCAAAGATTTTTAGTTAATGAACACCAACAAGTGAGGTTCAACAATTACAATTAGATTCAACAACTAGAGTCTGTTTAGATTGAGAGTTTTATAATTTACAGATAAGTTCATTCACCTAGAGAAGTTGTGTAGTTCAAATTTGTTTACGTTGAGAGTTCTGTACCTCATTGAGAAGTTGAGAATTAAGATGCATAGCAGATTAGGAACATAGGTTTTGACTCAAGCAATATATAACCAAATCTCAAATGAAGAAAGCAAATCTCAACCGGTTCAAACAAATAAAAATCAAAAGTTGTCCAGAGATGGAGACATGGAGTTGTGGGAGGCGGATGACGCAACCATTAGACGTGATTGTGATTCGTAAGAGGACAACCGGTGGGAGCCGGGGTCTGCAGTAGATATCGATAAAAATGGGTCCTGTCCCAGGCTGGGCTGGGCCCAAATCGGCCCGGTCCCGATCCCGGATTTTCTATTTTGCAACTGGTCCTGATTAACAAGTCGTGGTCCGATCTATATGTTTTGTAACTTCTACCTAGATACGGTCCTGGTCCTGGTCCTGGTCCCATCCAAATCGGTCCAATATTAAAAAACAAGTGTACAAGGAAAGAAAGAAAAATGTTGCATTACATTGGAACGAAAATAAACCTCCTTGTATTTTGATTAGAACTTATCATAGTTACTGGTTTAGATTGAACCTAACCTGTTTTTTGCACTACGTAATTAATATAACAAACTTAAACTTTTTTTTATGGATTTGGAGACTCGTCCTTATCCACCCTTTTGCAATTTGGTTAATTTAAAAAGTCAACATGTGTTAAATTAAGTTTGACTTGTTTTTATCTAATCCCAACAATTCACACCTGACAATGTGACTTGGTCGCTCAATCAAGTTTGCATTAATTCTAAACAAAAATAATATCAAGTTGGATTTCAAACGTTTCATTTCTTTGACTTCTAAAAAACTTCAACTTGTGCTTCAACTTGAGAGTGGACTTGATTACAAATAATCTTTGTATACCAAGATGAGAACAACCGAGTATACTAAAATAAATTTATTTATTTTGTATAGTTAATATTGATATGAATTTGTAGGTTTGAAAGGGAAGAAAACATAAAACAATTATATTATATACTTCAAAGAAATATGAAGACTTAGGCCTTGTTTGTTTTTTCATTTTAAGCTCTTAGACTATGGTAGCTGATAAGCTACCTGATGAAAAAATCATGTTTGACAAAACTAGCGTGTATATAAATGTAAAATGACCGAAAAGGGTATAGTAAAAAATAATAATTAATATTAATGAATGTTATTATTGGAAAATATGGCAATAAGCTCTCGAAAAGCTACTCCAAATAGCGTTTCAATAAGTTAGCTTTAACTTATAAGCTAGCTTATAAGTTAACTTATAAGCTAGCTTATAGTTTGCCAAACGTGTACACCGAAAATAAGCTGATTTATTTTTACCAAACATAGCCTTAATCACCACTTATATCTGATTCGTTTAGACGTTTCATAACCATTTCAGAACTGAAATCAGACTTCAGCACCTCTTAAAAAACAAACGCCACCTTAGTCACTTAGATACCGTTTGATTGGCACGATTTGATAGGATTTGGAAGGACTTGACAGATTCAATTCCAACAGTTCCACTAGCTTAACCAGCCCTCTTCATGGGCTCAAGCGAATGGACAAGGTAACATAATTAAGGTTACACCAACTGTAGGGGCTATAAATATAACAAATATAAGAATTGCTCTAAGCCACCGATATGGGATTAGATTATACATACAAGAGTATAGACCCTCGCTTGGAAAGCCCATCAATGTGGGATGAAAACATAACAAGAGGAAACACTTAAAAAGGACGTTTGGTTGGCAGAATGTTTTTGGTTGAAATAAAATTTGTTAAAAAATTTGACTTTGAACGAATTGGAATGAAATGTTATCAGGTTTGACCACCTTTTTTTACGGACTATGGAATGGAATCTGTTTAGTTCACATAACGTAGCTTTTGAATTGGAATGAAATATTGGTAAATGAACAAAACCCCTTTTGGTTATTTTGAATTCGAAATCCAACTATTGTGGTTCAGATTGGTGGTGGTCGGCGGTGGTTCTGATCAATGGTGGCTGGTGGTGGTTAAGACCGGTGGTGGTTGGCGATGGTTCAGAGTGGTGGTCGGCGATGGTTCAGATCGGTGGTTGACGGTGGTTTAGATTGGTGGTGGTCGACAATGGTTCAGATCGGTGGTTGACGGTGGTTTAGATTGGCGGTGGTTTAGATGGGTGGTGGTTCATGTCAAGTAGGGAAGATGGGGATAATTTTGTCATTTTGAGAATATGGGATGGGATGGAACTGAATCCCTTCTTAATTGTGATGGAATGACCAAATCCATGGATGATGGAATGTGTGGAATTCAATTTGTTTCCATAGGTAAACCAAATGTCTGAATAAAATCTGGTCAATGGAATTGATCATTCCAATTCCGTCGGAATCCAGTGAACCAAAAGCCCCCTTACTTGAGGAGGCTTCCCGTATCAAATTTTATTATTCTATTTTGGAAAAATATCCTCTTTATTATCAATTAGTATTCAAATCTTAATTTATTTACTAGTATTTAATTGTTAAACTTATCATATTTAGTAAAGTGAACGTATAGTACGAGCCCTCTATTATGTTTGGGTATATAGTATACTTGGAATTGGTGGCATTTAAATAAACGAGCATTTTGATTGGTCTACCTTCACCTAATTACCTCCATTATGCTTCTGTTATGCTTTCAACATCCCCAATAATATATATGGCCTGTAGTTGAGACTTGAAAAGGAAAGGGAAAGAAACATTATATAAAATCTTTCATTATAACTCATTCCTGGAACATGTAAGCAAATTTCTTTCTAAATCGTTACATTATCAATATATGTATATATATCAAGTATCATTTAGCATTTGATTAACTAAAATTAAGCTATATATCACTTGATTTTCCCTTGTCTTGCAAGAGCCAAGATGACTTGGGACTCTCCTAAGGAAGCCATGCCATGGGTAGGGTTGTATGTTGCTGTAGCATCTTTCATTTGCACTCTTGCAATGGCAGCTGATGTCTTCCAAGGTTTTCGACAACGAAAACTCTGGTTTCCATGCAGATTTTTCACCCTCAATGCTGCTTCCATCACATTGATAGCAATAACGATGAAGCTACCTGTGGATCTATCAGACTTTCGTGAAAATGATGATTGGATTGTAAAGTCTATCAGCATTGTTTTCTTGTTCACCATGTTAGCTAACTTTCTCCCTTCTTTAGGGGGTATGGATGACAAAGAACTTCTCAACAACATCATAGCCTTGGGTATTCTCATTATCACCATTATTGTAAATATGTGCATTCAATTAGTTTTTATTAGGGATTTTCTTGCATATGTCGTGCTAGAAATGTGTATCATGGCATTTTTTGTTTTATGGCTATTTTGGGTTGCTTTAACAGTTCCAACATCTAGAAGAGTTTTAGAACACCAGTACGAGAAGTTGCACGGGTCGGCTTTAGATCGTCAAGAGATAAAGTTCTCGTCTAAGGAACTCATACATAATGTTAAAAAGTATTGGATGATGGCAGAAACCGGTAACCCCCAATTTGTGCTTGCTTCTTCACCCTTCTGTTCTGCTTCTGGGTTGATAAGCTCATTATTTGCTGCTATATCAATTACTAGGTTGATAGAACTGTGGAATAGGAAATCATATTTTTGGTACCAAGACTCAGATTATGGGTGGTCAAGCAATGTAATTCTTACAATGCAATTAATTGGGATCGTAGTAGGTAGCATTGCACCAATTTTTAGATGTATTACAACAACCGGCTATTTCGACCTCTCCATTCTATGGAGCCTCAACCATATAAACATGTTTAGAGTCGAGAAGCATTGGACCCAAAGGCTTCGACACTGGAAACACATCCATGTCACTTCATATATCCCAGGCCGCCAATGCAAAAAGGTTTTCAATCATGTCAAAAACATGATTTTGAACATTTGTATGGTACTTCAGATAACGCTTGTGGTTATATGTAAAACGATATGTTTCATTCCCACATGCATTATGCTCTCATTCTTTTCTTGTTGCCATTTCTGCAACTCATTGTTGAAAAGGTTTAAAAAGGAATCTGGTGCATCCAACAACATAGTGAGATCAGAAATCGAAGAATATATTGGTTATGTTCTACAAATTGAAGACGAGGGGAAGCTAACAAACAGAACATTGAGAAATATGCTCCGATCTATTACTAAACTTCTTCACAAGTCTGAAAAGAAACAACCAAGAAATCTTATGAAGTTCCTAGAGAAGTCTACAGGATTCAGTGGAGTAGTAGAGTTTGACAACGACCAAGTCCCACCTTTATATCCGGAAGAAACCCACAGTTGTTGGAGCCTGGTAGCCGTAACATTAACGTCCATTGCCCTTGCACTTCCTAACATTGAAAATGGAAAAGTCAAGGGGTTACTTGCTAGCATGAGTGAAGGTCTTCAATTTGTTAGACATATTGAGGAAACTCTCAATGTAAACAATGAGTTGGTAAAGGCAAGAAAAACAGCTAGACGTATATGGACTGAAGCCGAAGTATATTGTAGTTGGCTGGAAAATGATCTTCAAAACAAGGCTCGTAATGGAAAATCATCAGAAGAGATTCTTCGATGGTTAGGTGATGAAGCAGTAAAGATTGTGATTCAAAAGAGAAGCAAAAAGAAAAGTGTTGATGATTCACATCATAAGCTGATTGCAGCAAGTTCCATGTACAGAATCAGCCAAACCATACTTCTGTATGAACAAGAAAACCGGCCAACAGATATGGAACTTTTCGAGTGGATTTCAACAATAATCGCAGATCTATTATGGGCTTGCTTTACCAAATTACCACGAGTCATAACTCTAAAATGTCATCACGATGCAATAGAGAAAAGGGGAGAGAGCATTCGTACTGCAGCTCAACTTCTTGGTAAATCCAAAAGGATTCTGAAAATCCTTGAAGAGCGCCAACTTCCAGACTTAGATCCGGAATCAATGGCATACATTGATAAGTGGCATGCATTACCGAAGAGTTAGATATCCAATGGTTGTGCTTCTTCAGCCATTGTTCAATCAACTCCTTCAAGTTCTAATAAATCGGTCACGGTATCTATTATGTAATTTGTGTGTATATATTCTAGAAATCGACAAAGGCTTCTTATAAAGAGAATTTGTAAGTTTGAAGGGAAAAATTAGATGTTTTTAAACATTACACCATGAAGAATTATTGTTGTGAAGTTCAAATAAAATCCATGAAAATATATAATTTCAAAATATGAAATGTGACGTTAGATATATAATTAAAATAACCTTTCTTCTTGGAACAAGAAAATTCCAAAAGTTTGCTTCAAGCATCTAGTGAACTGTTCTAGGTGCTTGGAATTAGTGCTTGGAATCAAAGGCTTGTATTGATAGGGATCTATCCTAGAACTTTCCTTCTCTACCCTTCCATTCCCTTCCCTTTCATTCCACACTTTGAAGAATTTTTTGGGAGAAAGATTATCATTATTTTCCTTCCGTTTAGTTTGCGTTCTCTCCTAAAAGGGTTTTGAGAACATGAAGAAATTGAATTTCTGCATGTTTGTCCTTTGTCGGTATTGAATTTCCACAGGACAAGAGCATCTGCATGTTTGTCCTTTGTCGGTATTGAATTTCCACACTTGACGCCTGAAATCCCAGAATATTGATGGCTGGTTTAGGTGAGGAAATTGATGGCTATGTTGTTACTTGCAATAAATAAACTACTAAACGGAAGATTTTTACCTATGGATGTTCATTGGAAAATCTGTCGCTAAAGGGTGATTCGTTACAAAACTATCAAAAAGTAAATTGTTGGCAAGGAATTCAAATCAGTCACAGATTACCCAGTATTTTCTGGGTAATCCGTTAGTATTTTCTTGAAAAACATCGGATTCTACCGAAGCATTAGTAAGTTCTGGGTCGGTAATCACAGACAAAAAAATTTCAATATGATTTTTACCCATAAAAATCATTTGGTTTGTAGTGATACCTCTGTTTTGCAGTCAATATTTCTTGCTACCACCATTGCATATATGGAGAGGTCTCCCAAAAAATTTGAAATTTATGAAATAAGGTTTGAACTTTGAACGGATCAATGTTTCTTGAGGGAATAGATTAGGGTTCTATGGTGAGATTGAACAAGTTGAATAAGGAAAAAGATTTAGTGTGTTGGTTTTCAAGAAGATGAATGTGACAAATATTGTAAATTAGGTTTCAAATGCTTTTACAGATATTGTATACAACATGTAACATAAAATTAAATAATTTATAAACTAATTAAATCATAAAATTTCTAATAAAAAAACATTCAGGTGTGTATATGCTCTGTTTCCACTACCAGTTAGTTAAACTGGTTCTCAGGTACCTAAAATCAATTATTTAAGCTTTTGAACGACCCGACACATCTATTATTAGCCCTTCCAGAAGGAAATTAAGGGAAAATAAAATCATGATCACTCATCACTACAGCTTGTGAACAAATAACTCTAATATATATGTGTAACAACTTTATTCTTTCTATATACTATATATATATATAGATAGATAAATAGCACTTGTTCTACAAAGTTACGCTAAAACTTGATTTCCGTTTATCTAGCGAGATGAAATCTCCACCTGAAACCATCCCGTTGGTGGGATTGTATGTTGCTGTAGCATCTCTCATTTGCACTCTTGCAATGGCTGCAGATGTCATCCAAGGTTTTCGACAATGCAAACTGTGGTTTCCATGCAGATTTTTCACCATCAATGCAACATCAACCACAATCATAGCAATCGCAATGAAGATACCGGTGGATCAAACAACTGAATTGTCTGGCGAGAACGATAAAGACGCAAAGATTATCAACTCCATTTTCTTGTTCACCATGATAGCTAACTTTCTCCCTTCTTTAGGGGTATGGATGACAAGGAACTTCTCAACAACATCATAGCCCTAGATATTCTCATCATCACCATTATTGCCAAGTCATTCGCTCAGGTAACTAGTGACGGAATATCTATCATTATATTTGTTAGAAATCATGAATAGTATGATGATTGATGAAGAAGGCTTCTGTATATTAACTTGAGAAGAAAACTTACAATACGATACTGAGAGAGAACATGTGTGAAAATTAACCTAGTCTATTAGGGTAGAAGATATATTATATACGTTTTACATATGGAAATATACAATGTAGCCCCATGGGCCTTTGGGTTTATACATATGCTAACAATATTTTTCCTTCTATGGCCATTTTGCGTAGCTTTAACAGTTCCAACATCTAAAAGAGTTTTAGAACACCAGTATCAGGAGTTGCACAGATCGGTTTTAGATCATCGAAGGATAAAGTTCTCATCCACGGAACTCACACATCATGTTAAAAAGTACTGGATGATGGCGGAAACAGGTGACCCCCAATTTGTGCTTGCTTGTTCACCCTTCTGTTCTGCTTCTGGGTTGCTATGCTTATATTTTGCAACTCTATCAATTATTTTCTTCCTATATATGTTGGTTGTCACATCACCATTTCGGGGTGGAAAGGCAGGATATAAGTGGTCAATCGATGTAATTCTTATCGTACAATATTTTGGGGTTGTAGTGGGTTACATCGCACCAATTTTTAGATGTATTACAACAACGGTTATTTCAACCTCTCCATTCTATGGAGCATCAACCATATAAACATCTTTAGAGTCGAGAAATATTGGACCCAAAGGCTTCGCACTGGAAACACATCCATGTCACTTCACATATCCCAGGCCGCCAAAGCAAAAAAGTTTTCAATCATGTCAAAAACATGATTTTGAACTTTTGTATGGCACTTCAGATTGCGCTTGTGGTTTTATGTAAAACGATATGGCTCATTCCTAGATCTTTAATGATCTTACTCTCTTCTTGTTGCTATTTCTGCTACTCATTGTTGAAAAAGTCGAAAGCATCTAATATCAATATGAGATCAGAGATGGAAGAATATACTAGTTATGTTCTGGGGATTGAAGGGGAGGCGAAGCTTTCAAACAGAATGTTGAGAATTATCCTCAGATCTATAACTAAACTTGTTCACGAGTCTGAAAAAAAAACAGCCACAAAATCTTATAACATTTCTAGAGAAGTCTACAGGATTCAATGGAGTAGGAGAGTTCGACAACGACCAAGTCCCACCTTTATATCCAGAAGAAATCCACAACTGTTGGAGCCTAGTAGTAGTAACATTAACGGCCACTGCCCTTGCACTTCCTAACATTGAAAATGGCCAAGTCAAGGTGTTACTTGCTAGCATGAGCGAAGGGCTCCAATTCGTTCGACATATTGAAGAAACCCTCGATGCAAATAATGACTTGGTAAAGGCAAGAAAAACAGTTAGACGCATATGGACTGAAGCAGATATATACCGTACTTGGCTACAAATTGATCTTCAAATGAAGGCTCGTAAAGGAAAAACATCAAAGGAGATTCTTCAATGGTTGGGTGATGAAGCAGTAAAGACTGTGATACAGTTCAAGAAAAAGAAAAATAGAAATGGAGATGACTCACTTCATAAGTTCCTTGCTGTGAGTTCTATGTACAGAATCAGCCAAACCATACAACCCCATTGCAATGAACAAGAAGATTGGCCAAACAAATGAGGAACTTGTTGAGTGGATATCAAGTATGATTGCAGATATATTATGCGCTTGCTTTACCAACCTACTGCGTGTCATAACTCTAAAGTGTCATCAAGATGCAATGGAGAAAAGAGGAGAGAGCATCCGGACTGCAGCTCGACTTCTTGGTAAATCCAAAAGGATTCTGAACATCCTTGAAGGACGCCAACTTCCAGACTTAGATCTGGAGTCAATGGCATACATCGATAAGTGGCATGCACTACCAAAGAGTCAGATACCCAATGGTCCTGCTTCTTCAACAGCTTCTTCAAGTTCTAATGAACCGTTAATAGTAACTATTATGTAACAATTAAGTGTGTATATGTTGATCATATCATATACTCTAGCATACATATCATGAATAAGTGTGTATCTATTGATTATAGATTTTATAGTTACTCAGGCACTTTTCAAACACGCTCAACGATATTGATTAAGCCACATAACTCTTATAGGTAAAACTAATCAGACGACTGCATTCCTTTTTCAAGCCATTTAGTAACTTATAGATGTATTTTAGCATTCACTACTATTCATAATCAATCCTAAAAGTGTTGACTCCATTAGTTTCATTCTATCATTCATAAGCTAAGTATACCTTTATGTACATCCAATATCCATATGAAGTAGATTAATGTACTCTGCTGATCAGGTATATTGTTAACCTTCAAAACATGCTTACATCACCTGTGCTTTCATAAACTTGTGAAAGGATATAGCCACTAAGAGCATCTCCAACAGCTATTGTACGATCCTGTGTAAATTCCTATATATTTTGAACGTCATGTAACATATGAACCAAAATTGCAATCCCAATGGCATACAAGTTTGGTCTCTCTTTTTGTTGAGGATAACTAATATATACTTGAATCACTTGCAATCAAACTAAACAGTGAGATCAAGAATTCATTTTCAAACACAAGTCAACTTAAAATAGGATACCATAAACAACGAAAATGAATAAAAAAAAACCCATAAGTAAGAGATGTAATAGCCATATAAATCAGAAAATAAGTAAAGAATGTGAGCTAACCTGAGAGATTGAGATTTAGAAAATAAGTAAAAAATGCTCTGGTTCTCGAAAGGCAACATGACGGCGTCATTCCATCTCATTACCTTCACAAAAGTTGATAAGATACAGGCTGTGCAGCGTCCTTCGTTACTGTATTTACACTTCGACTTGTGTTTTATCCTTGGTGCATATCATTAAAGTGTTCTCGAGTTGAAGAAAGGAATAGATTTGTAAATATATGGAAACAATTTTTTTGTAAAAATGTGCTCCTTCAGATTTTTTAAAGGAATTGATTTTTTTTTATTTCAAAAGACTTTTTTTAAAGTCGGCAATAATCGGCTAAGATTGTGTGGGTGATAGAAACCCGATTCGAGATGGGTGATCTCCAAAGAAATAACGAGAGAAGAAAGAAGACTTTGGGACAATTTTCTCATATATTTTTTCCAATGAAAACAAGCTACAATATATAGTACTCAAAACTAAACGTGCAACTACTATTAGTCCTAAAATAATGCTACCACTAATCATAAATTAAGGGAAACATGCATGCAATTGAGGGTACTAAAAATGAGGAACATCCCCATGACTACTTCCTAGACTAAGTCTTCAGGTAACCCACGTCCCGAACCCACTGGTTCGTATCAATGCCAGCCTCTCAAAAATAGGCCTTGCACTCAAGGCCGTTAACCGAAAGACCGGGGTCCGGTGCGAAGGGAATGGAAGTTGGAATCTCCTCCGTGGACTCAAGAAGTAAGAACTGAGGCGGATTACAACGGTGTCCCGGATGATATTTTTCAGAGCAACGAAAGCAGAGGCCTTGGGAACGACGTGCACGAACTTCTTCCGGTGTCAATCGACGAAGAGGAAGAGCGGTAGGTGGTTGCGGTGGTGTGGGGAGGATCGCTGGGGTGGTCGATGGGGACAGTGGTGGAGACGGGGATGGCAATAACGGGGTGAGATGAGAGTCACTCGAGTTGTGTGGGGAATTGGCGGCTAATTTATCTTCGATTAATTTGGATAATCCGTAGGCCTGGTGAATGGAGGAGGGGTTGTGGAGGGATAACTCTTGTTGGATGTCGATACGAAGGACGGAAACAAAGCAATTGAGAAGTGCTTCCGGAGAAAGACCAATGACACAATTGCTAACACGTTCGAATTCAGTCTGATAGCGGGAAACCGAACCAGTTTGGCGAAGCTTGAATAAGGTGGCTTGATTATTTTCGAAGGATGACGGACCAAATCGGAGCTCCAAAGCTCGAGTAAAGGCTGGCCAATCAGTGAGTAAATGGTTATTGTGAAGGTATTTGTACCAACTGAGGGCGTCACCTTTGAGATGAAACGCAACAATTGAAATGCGTTGGTCGGGGGGAATTTTGTAAAATTGAAAGTACTGGTCGGCTTGGAATAACCAATCCAAAGGTGCAGAACCCTCAAAGATGGGTAGTAGAATCTTGGGTGACTTAGGCGAGGCGGTATTTTCTTTTGGTGGAGGAGGAGGAGGAGGAGGGTTTTCGAACCCGTCGGTGGGGCGTTTTTCGAGTTTGGTCACGACAGCAGATAAGGAAGTGGTGAGGTGGTCGAGTTTGGTAATGGAAGCAGGTTGGTTAGCGATGAGTTTGGTCAATTCATTTTGGCCGGAAAGTAGCTTGGAGAGGCTGTCCGCGATGGCAGCCATGGATTCCTTGAGAGAGGGTGGATCACGTTTGGGAGGCATGGTAATCAATGAAAGCACCAATGATAGAAACCCGATTCGAGATGGGTGATCTCCAAAGAAATAACGAGAGAAGAAAGAAGACTTTGGGACAATTTTCTCATATATTTTTTCCAATGAAAACAAGCTACAATATATAGTACTCAAAACTAAACGTGCAACTACTATTAGTCCTAAAATAATGCTACCACTAATCATAAATTAAGGGAAACATGCATGCAATTGAGGGTACTAAAAATGAGGAACATCCCCATGACTACTTCCTAGACTAAGTCTTCAGGTAAACCACGTCCCGAACCCACTGGTTCGTATCAGTGGGTCCCATGCAAAAATCTATAGGGAGCAACTAAGTGAGAAGGTAAAAAGCTAAAAGTTTAACCCTTGTAATTTTAAGGGAGTCCCTTCCCTCATTGTTTCTAACCTAAGTCCGCCATTAATTGTAATTATGGGATCATGTGGCATGCATGGGATCGTGTGAGAAGAACAGTTAAGATGATAAACATAAAAAGAGACCTGGACCCTTGATCAATTTTAATCTCATATCCACTCATGCATTGTGCTTTAGAAAGGAGTTGATCATCTCATACTAATGTGCGATGTCTAAGGGTGAAAATCTCTTCTTACGATTCTCACCTTGACTCTCATTTTCATCGGAACCCAACCCTTATGTGATAACTGATAAGTGTAAGAAGGATCCCCATCCTTGATAACTTTTAATCTCATGGCATTAATTGTGCTTTAGAAGAAAATTGATACAACATATTTCGGTATATCTTATTAGTATTAAGCTTCAATTAAAGATTGATATAAGAATGGAGATCTCATTTTAACCTTCTCGCCATAAATTATTTAAGCTTGACTTCTGTTTGATACTTTGTTTTCCGATATTTGGACTTTGTTGCCATCAATTCAAGTTGAATCGGCTCCATGTTTGATACTTGTAAGAAGGTACGAAAATGTATTGTTTTTTTCTAATTTCTATGACTGGTCATGCTATTATGTGTCGGACTTGGATTTGTTAGGAATATAGACTTTCATTTTCTTCTATATTCTTCTCTTGACTTTTGAGTCGGAGAAATTGAAATTAATAAGAGTATCTCCAACAGCTTCTTTAAAATAGAGAAAACCTCATTTTTCTTCTATATTCTTCTCTTTAAGTTTACTTTAGATTAGGATACATATGCCTATTCTAAAAATACTTGGATGTTACATGTTCACCATAGACTAGCTGGTGTTACCATATACTAAAGATTTTGGACTAAGTTTATGCTCCAACAATGTCTCTAAAAGTTTCTTCAAAATGGAGAAAACATGAGAGATAATGCTTTTTTCTTTAAATTTGGAGATTACCCAAAAAATGATTATCAAATGAAAGAAATAATATTTTATTCATACTCTCATTTTTTCACCAATAATATAAAAGTTGGCTTAAAAGTTTTTAAACATATTGAATATTTTAACAATATAATTAATGTTGAACTCTTCAAAATGGAGATGCTGAGATTAATGCAATTCTTTTTAGAAATTTTGACTTTTACGTTAAACTTTTCAATGATTACAACATTAAAAATGATTGTTATTATCAAATTAGAATAAAGCCTAATCAATATTGTATTTTAGAAATTATTAGATTTATATTTTTATGAAGATGTTGTGAAATTAAAGTGAAACTTCCTCTTTAAAAAAGCTTGTGGAAATCAAGTAACGAGATGTCAATCATCTTGATATCACTATAAATACTCCATCTATTATAAAATAAACGAGTCAAGAATTTTTTTTTTCAAGGATTCAATGAATCCACGAATTTATTTTTGGTAGATCTTTAGCTAAATTACATGAATATGTTGGTCCACGAGAAGGAAAACATAAGAAAGTTGAAAAATAATTAATAGAAAAAATGGAAATAAAATCTTGATGGCTCTTTCTTTGAACTTGTTACGAAATTTCTTAATTTCTAACTCAATTATTCAAAAAAAAAATTGTTTATATTTTGATATATATTTAATTATTAATCAACAGCAATTATATAGAAATCTTCTATAAAAGTTAAAAACCAGTCAAAACAATTACAATTTTAAAGTTACAATAAGATACCATGTTTAATTTTAAATTCGGAAAAAAAGACCATCACTTTTATTTCTAGTATTGATGATAAACTTATTTACATTCATGAACCTAGTTGTGTGTCCGTTCTCATCAGAAAAGATAATTTAAATTTTATATTTAAATAAAATATAAATTACAGATGTCCTTGACACCTGTAAATAAATACTTAAATATGCTAAATTATTTTGACCTTTTTAAGCCAACATTTTCAATGATTTAATAGAGTTAGTGGGAAGATTGTATCTTTTTTCTTCCAAATTTAATTAGATAACTCTTTTAAGATGGTTGCTAAAAGAAAGAGTTTTTTTATTATTTTGTTCAATAAAAGTCATTGAAATTAAACATTTATGATAAATATATAATATTTTATTAAATAGAATTAATGAGTGTTTTAATAATATAATTACTATTGTCATCTCTAAATAAACTATTAAATTGAATATAATTTTTTTAAATTGTTTTGACTTATAGTTCTTCGTTTTTTTGTTTAAGAATTCCTGATCTTAATATTTTTGTTATTCTTCAACTCCCTCATAAAATTCGGAAAAAGACCCTTTTTGTTGATAGGAGAAATTTCAAAGAATTTTCAAGGGGTTGTGTCTAGACTTGTTAGCTCAGTTATGTGTTTAAGCTTTCAACCACCCCCACACATCAATTATATAATGGATAAAAATCTGCTGTACCACTATTACCTATCCCAAGCCTGCCCACCAATAGAGAATTTATACCTCATTTATATTTTTAATAATTAATCATATAAATATAAGTTCAGCTAAATTTTCGTTCAGGTAGAAAGAGAAACTAACTTCAATAAAAAGTAAACTACAAATTTAGTCCCTTATTGTTTGTCAAAGATTTCATATTGATCCCTGTGGTTTCTTTTACTTTTCTAACTACTTTTTATTTTTTAGTTTTAAAACTAATACGTTTTTTGTTTATAAAATACAAGTTCTATTTAATTAGTACTAAAAATTGTGATAGTTCTAGTATCAAAAAATTTAACACGTTTTTTTTGCCTTTCGATATTTAAAACATCAAATCAGTAATTTTAATTTGTTAAATACTATTTAACGATCTTTAAGAGGTATTTTTAATAAATAAATAAAGTAGATTTGATTTTTTATTTTTTTTAAAAACAAAGAAACACGGATAAACATTAATAAAAATATTTGATTGTTACTTAATTATTTACTTTTCAATACAATAATTTTTATTTAAAATATCAATACCATAAACATCAATAAAGACATATAATTAAATAAAACATCTGAAACTTATAATTTTAAAAAAAATTATGTTAAATTTTCTGATACTAGAACTATCACAATTTTTAGTACTAATTAAATAGAACTTGTATTTTATAAACAAAAAACGTACTAGTTTTAAAAATAAAAAGTAGTTAGAAAAGTAAAAGAAATTACAGTCGATATGAAAATTTTGACAAACAATAAGGGACTAAATTTGTAGTTTACTTTTCATTGAAGTTAGTTTCTTTTTCTATAAGCGAAAATTTAGCTGACCTTATATATATATGATTAATTATTAAAAATATAAATGAGGTGTAAATTCCCTATTGAGGGCAGGCTTGGGATAGGTAATAGTGGTACAGTAGATTTTTATCCTTATATAATGGCCCTTGACAAGGAAATTAAAGGAAAATAAAATCTTAACTCTAATCTTTCATAGATTCCACCTCTCTCTCTCTCTCTCTCTCTCTCTCTCTCTCTCTCTCTCTCTCTCTCTCTCTCTCTCTCTCTCTCTCTCTCTCTCTATATATATATATATATATATATATATATATACACACACACATAGGTACATGATCATGCAAGAAGTTAAACACTTTACAATATTGCGAGAAGTTTCAATATTATATATGATCACACTTATTTGAGTATGTTTTTAATCATATATGATTAAGATTGTATATGCGTGTAGTATATAATATATATGATATTATATATAACATATATCGGTTAGCACTTGTTCTACAAAGTTAAGCTAAAACTTGCTTTTCACTTGTCTAGCAAGATGAAGTCACCAGTTGAAGCCATGCCGTGGGTGGGGTTGTATGTTGCCGTAGCATCTCTCATTTGCACTCTTGCTATGGCAGCCGATGTCATCCAAGGTTTTCGACAACAAAAACTCTGGTTTCCCTGCAGATTTTTCACCATCAATGCTGCTTCCATCACACTGATTGCAATAGCAATGAAGCTACCAGCAGATCTAACAACCGACATGTACGGTTTGAAAATAAGAACTTACGGCATCGTTTTCTTGTTCACCATGTTAGCTACCTTTCTCCCCTCTTTAGGGGGTATGGATGACAGGGAGCTTTTCACAAATATCACAGCCTTGGTTATTCTCATAATTACCATTTACGTAAATATGTGCATTCAAATACTTATTGTTTATAATGATCAAATTGACGTGGTAGAAATGTGTATCGTCGTATTTCTCCTACTATGGCCTTTTTGGGTAGTTTTAATGGTTCCAGCATCTAGAAGAGTTTTAGAACACCAGTACCAAGAGTTGCACAGATCGGCTTTAGATAATCAAAAGATAAACTTCTCCTATGCTGAACTCATACATCATGTTAAAAAGTATTGGATGATGGCGGAAACCGGTAACCCTCAATTTGTGCTTGCCTCTTCAGCCTTCTGTTCTGCTTCTGGGTTGATATGCTCATCATTATCAACTAGACTAATTTCTTCTTTAATAACAGTGGGTGCTGTAAATTGGGATGTAGAAACAGATTATAAGTGGTCGATCCATTTAATTATGACTGTGCAATCAATAGGGATTATAGTAGGTAGCATTGCACCATTTTTTAGATGTATTACCACCATAAGTTATTTCAACCTCTCCAAAGAGTGGAGCATCAACCATATAAACATGTTTAGAATCGAGAAACATTGGACCCAAAGGCTTCGGCGCTGGAAACACAGCCATGTCACTTCACATATCCCAGGCCGCCACTGCAAAAAAGTTTTCAATCATGTCAAAAACATGATGTTGAACTTTTGTATAGCACTGCAGATAACTGTTACAGTTATTTGTAAAACGATATGTGTCATTCCCACAACTATTATGATCTTATTATCTTATTGTTACCAATTCAGCAAGTCATTGTTGAAAAGGTTTAGAGAGGAAGCAAATGCATCCAACAACAGTGTAAATTCAGAGATTGAAGAATATACTAGTTATGTGTTGCAAATTGACGAGGATGAAAAGCTTTCAAAGAGAATGTTGAGGAATATGCTGAGATCTATAACTAAACTTGTTCATGAGTCTGAAAAGAAACAGCCCACAAATCTTGTGAAATTTCTAGACAAGTCTACAGGATTCAATGGAGTAGCAGAGTTCGACAATGACCAAGTCCCTCCTTTACATCCAGAAGAAACGCATAATTGCTGGAGCCTGGTAGCAGTAACATTGACAGCCATTGCCCTTGCACTTCCTAACATTGAAAATGGGCATCATGTCAAGGATTTACTTGCTAGCTTGACTGATGGGCTCCAATTCGTTCGACATATTGAAGAAACCCTCTATGCAAATAGTGACTTGGTAAAGGCAAGAAAAACAGCCAGACACATATGGACTGAAGCAGATTTATACCGCACTTGGCTACAAATTGATCTTCAAAACAAGGCTCGTAAAGGAAAAACGTCAAAGGAGATTCTTCGATGGTTGGGTGATGAAGCAGTAAGAATTGTGATACATTTCAAAAGAAAGAAAAAGAGAGGTGTAGATGACTTCCCTTACAAGTTCATTGCTGCGAGTTCCATGTACAGAATCAGCCAAACCATACTGCTCCATTGCAAAGAACAAGAAAATTGGCCAACAGATGTGGAACTTTTTGAGTGGATTTCAACTATAATCGCAGATCTATTTTGGGCCTGCTTTACCAACTTGCCACGAGTCATAACTCTGAAGTGTCATCATGATGCAATAGAGAGAAGGGGAGAGAGCATCCAGACTGCAGCTCGACTTCTTGGTAATTCCAAAAGGATTCTGCACATCCTTGAACACCGCCAACTTCCAGATTTAGATATGGAGTCAATGGCATACATTGATAAGTGGCATGCACTACCAAAGAGTGAGATACCTAATGGTCCTGCTTCTTCAGCCGGAATTCAATCACCTTCTTCTTCAAGTTCTAATGAATCAGTCACAGTAACTATTATGTAATGATTGTATATCTATTGTATACTTTAGAAATCTATAAAGGCTTTATCATAATTAATTCGCATATATTATATACATATATCATAAATAACACTACTTTCCGCTTAATGCTAACACGGTTACATTCCATTCTGTACATGACCACATTAATCATTGTGGAATTATTGAAATTGATTTATCTAGAAGTTCTTTTTTCAGAAAGGTTAACCACCGTGATCTTACCAAACAAGGAATTCCAAACTCCTATCAAACATACTAAAGTTTCTTAGCATATAGCAAACAAAAACGCTTCATTATCCGGGTGAATTTTATGGAGAAATCATCATAGGTTCTTGGGTACTTGAGAAATTTATATATACAGAAAATGGGTTACATCTGATCAGGAACAAACTCTAGAACGAATTTATACATGGAGAGAGTAAGTACCAACATCAAGATTGTGGAAGAACTAACCAACCTGATCATTCAACAAAAATAAGTTGAATTCAAATGAATCGGGAATCATAATGCAAAGCATCAATTTAAATCGAATCAATTGAAGCCCTTGATTATTGATTCCTAAAACAGAAGATTAATTAAATCAACTACGTAGATGAAATGGAACCCTAATCTTGGCTTGTTGTGCATTATCAGAATATCAAATCAACTACGTACTTCAAATTGGTTTTAGATTCTTTTTCCTGGGGTTTTTGTAAAACAACTATTTCTATGATTGTTGAGATTGGAATCATTGTTTGAGTATTGAGTTGTTGATATGTCTTTTGATTTCCTTAATTTGGGAATTTCGATATTATGTTGATTTTGTTTTTTCTAGATTTTGGATTTTGTGTTTGATTTGTCTATTTAGGGATTCATATTCTTTTATCCTACACTACCTGTACGTGGAATTCAAGTTTCCGTTAATCTTTCTAATGAAACCGAAAACAAAAATCATTGGCTCTGTACCTTGGACTCCGCTAGCCCTTATCGTAAGGGGAGTAGCCATCTTGGTCCTTACATCGATCTACATTGATAAAGGCAACAATTGTGAATATTCATTTTCAACTACCTAATTTACTTATGTTTGTCTAGTGACTATTGTTCTCACATAAATCACAATCACACAGTAAAATGATTCATGACGATAAAATCACCAACACTATCATGTTAAAACAAATTAAAGTTATATTAACTAGAAACAGAGTCATGCATGTGATATATATAAGACTCTTTAAAATGTACTCTACAAAGACGATCGCAATTTAGTAAGTACATGATTGTATTCTTATTGGTATGATGGAAATTTATGGTTATAGTTAATATTGATATGAATTTCAGGTTTAATGACGAAGAAAACCAAGTAAGTTAACTTTTCAAAAATTACAAGAATAAATTGGAATATAAAGTCTATACATCAATATTGCATTTAAAATAATTATATTTGATAATTGATATTAAATAAATAGACCACAGAACTCTCTTTTCGAACTTTGAAGAACATGTGGACATGGAGCACCGACATGTCAATAGTCTTGATGTATATCGTTTAAATAAATATCTCAATTGATTGTATTGCATTGGTTGTACAAATGTAACGGATTTCATTTGAAACATCCCCATGTTTCGTTTGGGTCAATCTTTGCTAAATTACTAGGCAGGTCTGACACGTGAGATATTGATCACTCTTTCTTGGAACCGGTGATGAAATTTTCTTTCTAACTCAAACTATTCCAAGACTATTCGTTTGTCGGTTTCAAAGAACTTTTCCAGTTTTTTTTTATTTCAAGAGAATTTTTTTGGTTGATTTCAAGCACTACCAAACAAATGACCTTCACCTAAAAAAATCGCCTAGGAAAATTTCTGTGGGTGATTAGCAGGGGCGGAGCTAGTATAGAGCCAGAGGGGGCCTGTGCACCCCCTGAAATTTTAAAAAAATATTGATATAGATATAATTTAATAAATATCCTACAATATCATTTAATTTAATACACAAACAGTCATTTGGATCAATTGGCTAGCATGCTTTATATGTAGGGAGGTGGTTTTGGGTTCTAATCCCCTCTAATGCATTTTAATATAAAATATTTTTTAATTTAATTATAATTGGATCTTCTTACTTTGGACCCATCAAATCTTATTTTTTAATTGGGCATCCTAAAAATCTAAAATCCACCAAGGCACTAACCAATTAATTGTAATATCATATTTATCTCCGAAAATCTGATTTTTATCCTAGTCACACGTCGTCAAAATCAGAATCCAATCATATTACCTCCCAAGGTTGATAATGAAATGGACGTTTTTACCAAGGTTGATAACGAAGATATCATAGATAGGTTTCAGAAAATGATAACTAGACGAGGTCATTGTTGATTTTGTAAATGTCTGAATATTATGAATATAATATCATTATTTTGCTATTTATATTTTACCTTGGCTCTGCCCCAGGTGATTAGCCATGGGTCACCCAAAAAATATCAGTGGCTCAGATCCGATGTTTTTCCAGAAAATACCAATGGATCACCCAGAGAATCCCTGCGTAATTTGTCACTAATTTGAATTACACACCAACAATTTAACCCCCAACTTTTTTGACGGTTTTATAACGAATCACCTTTTAGCAACAGATTTCTCAAGGAAAAGTTCGTAGGCGAAAGTCTATCATTTAGTAATGAAGAGACTTTTTTTGGAATTGTTTAAGGTTGTGGGGTCCCTTGCAGAAATTTATTGGGGGATTAAGTAGGGAACCAAGTGAGAAGTTAACAAATTACTCTTACCAATGTAAATTTTATGGAAAAAATAGAAAAAATGTAATTTTTTCCAAGTTTGGAGAATTCTCAATGATTGCAAACCGGAAAAAGATTAAAAAAATATTATTCCAACTAATAAAAGTGATTGAAATTAAATGTATAAGAGAGATATAATATTTTATTGAATATATTATATATTTTATTAAATATATTGAATATTTTAATAATATAATTAATGTTGTAACTTTTAAAAGTAAGAAGCTTTTGGAGTTGAATGCAACGACGGAGTCAAGATTTTTTCGAGCGGGAGCACGTTTAGTCATGGTTTGGTTATGTGGAAAAATCAAGGCGGTTTAATATAGATAAAAGTCAATTGTGTCAATTTGTATCAATTGTGTCATAGGAAATATGATCTATTCAAACAGAATCGGCCTCTTAAGCAAGATGCAAGACTATATCGTAAGTGTAAGCCTATTGTATTTCTAGCCCAATTCCACTACTTCGATAAAATTTTAAACTTTTTTGTTGATTTTGAGAGACTTCTAGTTTTTGGTTAGCCTCGAGAGACTTTTTCGGTTTTTTGGTTAATTCAAGTATTTTTTTTTTGGTTTTTTTTGTTGATTTCAAAAAACTTTTGATTTTCCGGTTGATATCCTTTGTATTTTTTAATATCTTAAAACACCCCCTTGAAATTAATGAACAAAAATCAGTTGAGCATATGCACCTGTCCCTTGGGTCCTCCATGGGTCCACCCTTGTTGAATGTAATTTTTTTTTTGACAAATTAACTTTTTATTCTATCTTAAAGAAATTATGAAAAATATGTTGTTGATGCGTAAATATTTTTGTTATTATCGGATTCCACCCATAAAAATAAGAAGAAAAAAAAGTCTCTTTCTATTGATAGGAGAAATTTCCAAGAACTTCGACGAGCTAGGGTCCACTGTCCACAAATCAATGATTGGCCCTTAACATGGAAATTAAAGGAAAATAAAATCTTCATCAGTCATCCCTGCAAGGCTACAACATGTAAATAAATAACTCTAATAATACATGTTTCCAACTTTCATCTTTCTTAGATTCCTCCTTTATATGTAATATATATATATATATATATATCATACATCTTTTAGCACTTGCTCTACAAAATTAAGCTAAATAAACTTCACTTTTCCCTTGTCTAGCAAGATGGAATCTGCGAAAGAAGCCATGCCTTGGGTAGGATTGTATGTAGCTTCAGCATCTCTCATTTGCACTCTTGCAATGGTTGCCGATGCTTTCCAAGGTTTTCGACAACGCAAACTTTGGTTTCCATGCAAGTTTTTCACCGTCAATGCTGCTTCCATCACATTGATAGCAATATCAATGAAGTTACCAGTTGATCTAACAACCGACTTGCCTGAAGATAAAGAACGTTGTGCAAAGTTTATCGACATCTACTTCTTGTTCACCATGTTAGCTAACTTTCTCCCTTCTTTAGGGGGTATGGATGACAAGGAACTTTTCACCAACATCATAGCCTTGGGTATTCTCATAGTAACCATTATTGTAAATATATGCATTCAATTAGCTAGTACCAATGCTTATCTTGGATATGAAGTGGTTGTATTAACATGTGTCATGACATTTTTCCTTTTATGGCCATTTTGGGTAGCTTTAACAGTTCCAGCATCTAGAAGAGTTATACAACATCAGTACGAGGACTTGCACAGATCGGCTTTAGATCATCAAAAGATAAACTTCTCGTCCAAGGAACTCGTACATCATGTTAAAAAGTATTGGATGATGGCGGAAACTGGTAACCCCCAATTTGTGCTTGCTTATTCCCCCTTCTGTTCTGCTTCAGGGTTGGTATGTGCATACCAAGTTGCATCATCAATTTCTTTCTTGATAGACGTGTTAGGTGATGCATCATTTTTTTGGGATGGAAAATCAGATTATAAGTGGTCAATCAGTGTAATTCTTACCGTGCAAAAGTTTGGGATAATAGTAGGTAGCATTGCACCAATTTTAGATGTATTAGTACTGCTAGTTATTTCATCCTCTCCAAAGAATGGAGCATCAACCATATAAACATGTTTAGAGTAGAGAAATATTGGACCCAAAGACTTCGACACTGGAAACGCATCCATGTCACTTCATATATCCCAAGTAGCCATTGCAAAAAAGTTTTCAATTATGTCAAAAACATGATTTTGAACTTTTATATAGCACTTCAGATAATGCTTGTGGTCATATGTAAAACGATATGTCTCGTTCCCACATGCATTATGCTCTTGTTCTATTATTTTTCCCATTTCTGCAACTCATTACTGAAAAGGTTTAAAAAGGACTCAAATGCATCCAACAACATTGTGAGATCAGAGATTGAAGAATATATTGGTTATGTTCTTAAATTTGAAGAGGAGGCAAAGCTTTCAAACATAATGTTGAGAAATACGTTGAGATCTATAAGTAAACTTCTTCACAAGTCTGAAAATAAACAACCAACAAATCTTGTTAAGTTTCTAGAGAAGTCTATAGGATTCAATGGAGTAGCAGAGTTCGACAATAACCAAGTCCCTCCTTTACATCCAGAAGAAACGCACAATTGTTGGAGCCTGGTAACAGTTACATTAACAGCCATTGCCCTTGCACTTCCTAACATTGAAAATGGCCATGTTAAAGAGTTACTTGCTAGCTTGACCGAAGGGCTCCAGTTCATTAGACATATTGAAGAAACCCTCAATGAAAGTGGTGACCTGATAAAGGTAAGAAAAGCAGCTAGACGCATATGGACTGAAGCAGATGTGTACCGCACTTGGTTACAAATTGATCTTCAAAAGATGGCTCGTAAAGGAAAAACGTCAAAGGAGATTCTTCAATGGTTGGGTGATGAAGCAGTAAAGATTGTGATAAATTTCAAAAGAAACAAACAGAGAAGTCTAGTAGATGACTCCCTATACAAGTTCATTGCAGCGAGTTCCATGTACAGAATCAGCCAAACTATACTGCTCCATTGCAATGAAGAAGAAAATTGGCCGACAGATGAGAAACTTTTTGATTGGATTTCAACTGTAATCGCAGATATATTATGGGCTTGCTTTACCAACTTACCACGAGTCATAACTCTCAAGTGTCATCACGATGCAATAGAAAAAAGGAGAGAGAGCATTCTGACTGCAGCTCGAATTCTAGGTAAATCCAAAAGGATTCTGAACATCCTTGAAGGACGCCAACTTCCAGACTTAGATATGGAGTCAATGGCATACATTGATAAGTGGCATGCACTACTACCAAAGGGTCAGATACCCAATGGTCCTGCTTCTTCAGCTGGGATTCAATCTCAGTCTTCTTCAAGTTCCAATGAATCAGTCACAGTAACTATTATGTAATGAGTGTGTATCTATTCTATACTTTCAGCACATATATCATAAATAACAATACCTGTACTGTTACATATTGCTAATATCTTACATTCCATTCTGTAAGACCATGTTAATCATTGTGGAATTGAAATCGAATTATCTGGAAATTTGTCACAATTTGGGTAACCACAATGATCTTAACAAACAGGAAATCCAAACTCCTATTAAAGATACTAGAAACTCTTAGCATATAGCAAACAAAAAAGTTACGTTAAGAAGTATAATACCATACATGATCATAAATAAATACCTAACCTTGATTTGGCAAAAGAGAAGCAAATATTTCCATCAAAATGAAACAATCAATTAAGCAATGCAACCTAAAAGCAAGTAAAATAAGGGTCCCAAGAACTTATATAGTCACTAATGACCTATGACAACAATAATGAATCTTCACATGTTCCCTTGTCTCTTTGACTTTGAGGCTTCTTTCATTCTTGCAAGCTGAATCTAGAAAGTGGGACTGATTCAACAACGAAGATAAACTGTACAGAAATGTAACCTTTCTTCAGGCACGTCTGCTTATTTTGTAGCCAACGTAGATGGACGGCCGAAGAGCAGTCTTGAAAAATAGTGAACATAAGCAGAGCTATGGCAGGTTTGTTATGCTGGTGATTTGTTGAAAAAAAAAGGTAATCCGGGTGAATTTTATGAAGGAATCATCATAGGTTCTTGGGTACTTGAGAAATTTATACATATAGAAAAACCCTTTACATCTGATCTGGAACAAACCCTAGAACGAATTTATATAGTGAGAGAGTTATTACCAACATCAACATCAAGATTGTAGAATAACTACCAACCTGATACAACAAAAATAAGTTGAATTCAAATGAATCGGTAATAATAATGTTCTTCACGCAAGATTATTGATCTCAAATAAGGGCAAAGCATGGATTCAAATCGAATCAATTGAAGCCCTTGATGATTGATTCCTAAAACAGAAGATTAATTACGTAGATGAAATGGAACCCTAATCTTGGGTTATTGTGCATGAGCAGAACATCAAATCAAGTACGTACATCGAATTGGTTTAGATTCTTTATCTTTGTTATTTGAGATTGGAATCGTTGTCTGTTTGTTTTGAGTATTGAGTTGCTGGATATATATCTTCTCTTTTGATTCGCTCATGCTCTTGTTGATTTTTTGTTGCCTTTTGGGGATTTCATATTCTGTTTTGATTTCCCTATTTGGGGATTTTGATATTCTGTTGTTCCTTTTTTTGAAGTGTCACGATGCAACAGAGAAAGGGGACAGAGCATCCAGACCGCCAACTTCCAAAGTTAGGGGTGTTTGGGATTTGCTTATTTAAAACAACATATGTTTTTTTTTTCAAAATCTTTATTAACTTATACAGTCTTAAATCAAAATTTTATAAAAAATGTTTTAATTTTAGCTTATAGCGATACCATACAAGAGTAAGTTAATAAATTGTTTTTTAGGGATGTTTAGGATTGCTTATATATGTAAAAAAGTCATAAAGATATTCTGTCAGGAATGTTTAACTTATAAAAACTCCTTATTATCGGTATCACATCGAAATAAATCAATAACTTGTTTTTATAAGCAATCCCAAACACCCCCTTAGATCCCAATTCCCAAGTTGAAGGCATACATTGATAAGTGGCATGAATTTCCAAAGAGTCATAGATACCCAATTGTTGTGCTTTTCCAATAGCTTCTTCAAGTTCTAATGTAGTAACTATTATGTAATAAGTTCTAATGTAGTAACTATTATGTAATAAAGATAGATTGATTATAATTGTAGACTCTGGAAAATCCACCAAGAATCCTCATTATTTTAATTAGGGAGCAAAGCATCAATCCAACTCGAATCAATTCACCAAGGATTATTGCTTCCTAAAACATAATATTAAATATGTTGCCTTGTGAATTATAATTATTTACTATTTTGGTCCTTTATTTTTAAAAGGTACAAATTAATTTAGGGACAAAAATAACAATGAATTAAAAACCATAAGGATGAAAATTGCAACTTAAAACTACAGGGACGAAATTATTAACAACCCACAGTGATGAAAATTGTAATTTACTTGCAATTTAAATGCTCCGTCTATAGTTTAGAATAAATTACGTTTTTAGTCCTTGTGGTTTGTTACAAATTTTGGTTTTCATCCTTGTGGACTGTGGTTTAGGAATTGCGTTTCGTATTTATGTTTGCAGTTCATTGTTATTTTTGTCTTTATGATTTACAATTTGTTGTTGCTTCGATCTTTGTGATTTAAGTGATTTACTATTTTAGTCTTTTGTACTTTATTGGTAGGAATTAGTCTAGTGACGAAAATAGAAATATTGTAATCCATAAGGATAAAAAATCACAATTTCTAAACCATAGGGATAAAAATCAAAGTTATTAACAAATGACAGGGATGAAAATCATAATTTACTCTACAATTTATGTTGGTTTTCTAGAATATAAAATTGGTGTTATTTTAATACTAATTCTCTTGCAAGTTAAGTTTTGTCACAAAAGGCATGAACTAAGTAGTTTGATGGAATACATGATATGGAAGTTTTGATAAATGGCAAAGTGCATGTACATTTATACCCGGGGAGTGCTAATGACACCCCTTAATAAGGGTGTGCATGGAATTTGTTGTGCTGATGTAGCCTTAGGAATATAAAAAGTTGATTTTGATGCTGATATGTGTGATAATGAATTCATTTGGTTGGGGTACCATTAGCCGTCCCCCTTATTTCCAGCTTTAGTTCAAACGGGTTTCATATATACATCAATATAAACATAACCGAATCTTAATATTTTATTTTGCATAGCAACAATTCTAAATTATATAAAGGTGAATCAGATACGAAAATTAAAGAGAATCGTAGGAATTATCATTAAGCTGGTTTAGATTTAAATGAGATCAAAATGTCAAGTTTCTTTGTAACTAACACGAACGTTAACGAGTCATCCGGCACTTTGGCAAATTTCGTACTTTTAACTTTTAAGGCCTGTTTGGTTTGAACTTTTTGAGGGATTTTTTAAGATTTCGTTAAAGAATTTGGAATCTTTTTGTGTTTGGTTTTGAAAGATTTGTAATAAAATTGAATTTCATTTTTTAAACAACCTCCACACATTATTTATCAGAAAGCTGCTGGCCCATGAGAAGGAAAGTGAAAGAAACATTACAAAATATCTTCATTACTCATCCCCTGGAACTTGAAAACAACTATCTTTCTAACAAAACAATTCATTTTTCTTAGATTCATAATAATACATATACAACATCACTTAATTAGCATTTCTTCTACTAAATTAAACTAGAAATCCATTTGTTTCCCTTGTCTACCAACATGACTTGGCAGTCTCCTCAAGAGGCCATGCCATGGGTGGGGTTGTATGTTGCAGTAGCATCTCTCATTTGCACTCTTGCAATGGCTGCCGATGTCTTTCAAGGTTTTCGACAACGTAAACTCTGGTTTCCATGTAAAATTTTCACCATCAATGCTGCATCCATCACACTTATAGGAATAGCAATGAAGCTACCAGTGGATCTAACATCTGACATGCCCGACTATAATGATCGGAACGTAAAGTATATCGGCATCTTTTTCTTGTTCACCATGTTAGCTAACTTTCTTCCTTCTTTAGGGGGTATGGATGACAAGGAACTTCTCACAAACATCATAGCCTTGGGTATCCAAATAATCACTATTATTGTAAACATATGCATTCAAGCTGCTACTCAGGATTTTCATGCTATTATTGTGGTATTGTCTATCATTATATTTTATCTTCTTTGGCCATTTTGGGTGGCTTTGACAGTTCCAGATTCTAGAAGAGTTTTAGAACATCAGTACAAGGAGTTACACGAATCAACTTTAAATCGTCAAGAGATAAAGTTCTCCTTCACGGAACTCATACATCATGTTAAAAAGTATTGGATGATGGCGGAAACTAGTAACCCCCAATTTGTGCTTGCTTCTTCACCCTTCTGTTTTGCTTCTGGTATGATATGCTTAAAATTTGCTGCTGAATCAATAGTACTATTGATAGACCTGCTTGGTTATTCATCAAACTTTTGGGACGGAGAATCAGAATATAAGTGGTCAATCAATGTAATTCTTACCATGCAATCAATTGGGATTGTAGTTGGTAGCATTGCACCAATTTCTAGATGCATCATTACTATAAGTTATTTCAGCCTCTCCAAAGAATGGAGCATCAACCATATAAACATGTTTAGAGTCGAGAAACATTGGACCCAAAGGCTTCAGTGGTGGAAACGCAGCCATGTCAGTTCATGTATCCCAGGTCGCCATTGCAAAAAAGTTTTTCATAATGTAAAAAACATGATTTTGAACTTTTGTATAGCACTACAAATAATAGTTGTGGTTTTATGCAAAGCAATATGTCTCGTTCCCAGATCTTGTATGATCTTATTCTCTATGGGTTGCAACTCATTGTTGAAAAGGTTTAAAGAAGAAACAAATGCATCCAACAACAATGAGAGATCAGGGATAGAAGAATATACTAGTTATGTTCTACAAATTGAAGAAGAGGCAAAGCTTTCAAAGAGAATATTGAAAAATATGCTCAGCTCTATAACTAAATTTATTTTCGAATCTGAAGCCAAACAACCAAAAAATCTTGTGAAATTTCTAGAGAAATCTACAGGATTCAATGGAGTAGTAGAGTTCGACAACGACCAAGTCCCACCTTTACATCCGGAAGAAACCCACAATTGTTGGAGCCTAGTTATAGTAACATTAACAGCCATTGCCCTTGCACTTCCTAACATTGCAGATGGCCGTGTCAAGAGGTTACTTGCTAGCATGAGCGAAGGCCTTCAATTTGTTACACATATTGAAGGAAGTCTCAATGAAAATTGTGAGTTGGTAAAGGCAAGAAAAACAGCTAGACGTGTATGGAGTGAAGTAGAAGTATACTGCACTTGGGTACAAATTGATCTTCAAAAGAACGCTCGTAATGGAAAAACGTCAAAGAAGATTCTTCGACGGTTGGGTGATGAAGCAGTAAAGATTGTGATAAATTTCAAGAGAAGCAAAAATAGAAGTCTAGATGACTTCCTTTACAAGTTCATTGCTGCGAGTTCCATGTACAGAATCAGCCAAACCATACTGCTCCATTGCAATGAACAAGAAAACTCGCCAACAGATGTGGAACTTTTTGAGTGGATTTCAATTATAATCGCAGATCTATTATGTGCTTGCTTTACCAACTTACCACGAGTCATAACTCTAAAGTGTCATCACGATGCCTTAGAGAAAAGAGAAGAGAGCATCCGGACTGCTGCTCGGCTTCTTGGTAAATCAAAAAGGATTCTGAACATCCTTGAAGGACGCCAACTTCCAGACTTAGATCTGGAGTCAATGGCATACATTGATAAGTGGCATGCACTACCAAAGAGTCAGATACCCAATGGTCCTGCTTCTTCAGCCTGGATTCAATCACCTTCTTCTTCAAGTTCTAATGAATCGGTCACAGTAACTATTATGTAATTAGTGTGTATATATCTACTGCATACTTTAGAAATCCATAATTAGCATATATATATATATCATAAATAACATTACCTGTATAATATTTTCTCTTAATGCTAATACCGTTAAATTCCATCCTGTACATCAGAAGATAGCACAGGTCTAGTAGTATGCACTTTGCCCACTTTAACTATATAAAGATAAATCAAAATTAGAGAGAATCATAGGATTTAATGATTTATGATTAGCTCTTTTAGATCTAAGAGGAAAAGTCAAGTTTCTTTGTAACTAAGAAGATAATCAACGAGTCGTCAAACACTTTGGCAAATTTAATTGTAGGTTTCTAAACGCTTACTTACTGATATCACTTGCCTTACTGGTTAAGTATGGCCAAGAACTGATACTCTTATCCGGTGAGAAACATAAAAAGGACCGAACACTAAGGGGCCGTTTACCAAATCTTGCCCGGGTAAGTGCTTACTGGCGAAATTCAACACTATCACTTACTTACCGGGTAGGATTTTAGTCCACAAAAACAGCATCGTATGCAACAATTTACCCGGTAAGCGCTTACCATGGTAAGATTCGTCGCAATCACTTACCCGGGTAAGACTCTTGGTCATTGTTTTCCTTGTCTTCGCTCTTACCGGCTAAGATTTTTGGTACTTGTTATATTACTCCAATAAGGTAATATGACTTGGTAAGCACTTACCGGGTAAGCGTTTGGTAAACGCCCCCTAAGAGTCTTATCCAATAAATAAGCAAGCGACTCTTACTCAATAAGTGTTTTACTGGGCTCTTTTAGAATGTTTACTGATAATTCATTAAAATGACCAATAATATTACAAATATTACGCCATAAGATATGTAAGAGTGATATATCTTTTAAAAAGTATGTCCATGTTAACTTTTATTTTTATTTTTATTATACGCCCATAAAATAAAATATCGTTTCTTCTTATTGGAGAAAATTTCTAAGAAGTTTCACACGTTACGCTTTTAATATGATTTCAACATCCAATTATTACATCATCAGTTATTGACCCTTGACCTTGACAAGGAAAGGGAAATAAATATTATATAAAATCCTCATCACTCCTTCCTCAAACTTGTAAATCAATTTCTTTGTAAATAAAATTCGGGAGTTTATAGATTTATTAAAAAAATTTAAATGTTATAATAGACTTTTTGACTTAAATTTATATGACAACTTTTGTGTATCCTATGAAAAAGTTTTAAAATAAATATACATAATAGTTTGTGCGTCATAACAACTTTTTTAGAATACTTTATAAAACACAACTTCATATAATCTTTTTAGTAGACACTTGTTTTTGTAAACATTGTTTTCAAACAATGTCATAAAAATGTTGATATAAGGTTTTGCTTCAAAATTATCTAAAATATTTGTTAAGGCATCCAAAATTATCATATAAACTTATCGTAATAAGATATAAAAATTTGGTAAAGTCAAGCTTCTTTGGTACATATTCAATGGTATAGTTAAATTGGAGTAAAGTCAACGGAATATATAGTATTTAAAAAAATAATGTGAGACGTGACATTATAAAAACTCTTTTTAAGGATACAAGGAAATGGGTGTGTTTTAAAATAAAAGAGCATTTTGCTTGGGTAGGAGAAATACCTCCACTATGATTTTATTATTACATGTTTTGGCCGGCAGTCGCGAAGGAAAAGGAAATAAACATTATATAAAATCTTCATCACTCGTTCCTGGAATTTGTATACAAAAGTCTTTCAAGATCGTTACATCATTAGTCTATATATAATACGTATACATGTATATATATATATATATATCAAGCTTCGCTTAAGATTATTAAGCCATCACTTTAATTTCCATTATTTAGCAAGATGAAATCTCCCGTAGAAGCCATGCCGTGGGTGGGGTTGTATGTTGCAGTAGCTTCTTTTATTTGTACTCTTGCAATGGCAGCTGATGTCTTCCAAGGTTTTTGGCAGCGCAAACTCTGGTTCCCCTGCAAATATTTCACCATCAATGCTGCCTCTGTCACGTTGATAGCAATAGCAATGAAGTTACCAGTAGATATAACAACCGACTTGCTTGGTGATAATGATCGGATCGTAAAGTATATGGGAATCGTTTTCTTGTTCACCATGTTAGCTAACTTTCTCCCTTCTTTAGCGGGTATGGATGACAAGGAACTTCTTGTCAATATCATGGCCCTGGGTATTCTAGTAATCACCATTATTGTAAATATATGCATTCAGTTATCAACTACTATGGATGTTTCTTTTGGATATTTCGTTATGTCTATCATGACATTTCTTCTTCTATGGCCATTTTGGGTAGCTTTAACGGTTCCAGCATCTAGAAGAGTTTTAGAACACTAGTACCAAGAGTTGCACAGATCGGCTTTAGATCGTCAAAATATAATGTTCTCATCCAAGGATCTTATACATCATGTTAAAAAGTATTGGATGATGGCAGAAACTGGCAACCCCCAATTTGTGCTTGCTTCTTCACCCTTCTGTTCTACTTCTGGGTTGATATGCTCGTACAATGTTTTTATAGCAATCTTTTTGTTGATAGGTTTGTTGGGTGATACATCAGATTTTTGGGATGGAGAATCAGATTATAAGTGGTCAATCAATGTAATTCTTACCATGCAACTAATTGGGATTGTAGTAGGTAGCATTGCACCAATTTTTAGATGTATTACTACCGCCAGTTATTTCAACCTCTCCAAAGAATGGAGCATCAACCATATAAACATGTTTAGAGTCGAGAAACATTGGACCCAAAGGCTTCGACACTGGAAACGCATTCATGCCACTTCACATATCCCAGGCCGCCATTGCAAAAAAGTTTTCAATCATATCAAAAACACGATTTTGAACTTTTGTATGGCACTTCAAACAACGCTTGTGGTTATATGTAAAACGGTATGTCTCGTTCCCACATGCATTATGCTCTTATTCTATTCTTTTTGCCATTTATGCAACTCATTGTGGAAAAGGATTAAAAAGGGCTCAAATGCATCCAACAACAATGTCAGATCAGAGATCGAAGAATATACTGATTACGTTCTACAAATTGAAGAGGAGACAAAGCTTTCAAAGAGAATGTTGAGAAATATGTTGAGATCTATAAATAAATATCTTCACGAGTCTGAAAAGAACCAACCAACATATCTTGTGAAGTTCCTGGAAAAGTCTATAGGGTTCAAGGAAGTAGCAGAGTTCAATAATGACCAAGTCCCCCCTTTACATCCAGAAGAAATCCCCAATTGTTGGAGCCTAGTAGCAGCAACATTGACAGCCGTTGCACTTGCACTTCCTAACATTGAAAATGGCCATCATGTTAAGGAGTTACTTGCTAGTTTAACCGAAGGCCTCCAATTTGTTCGACATATTGAAGAAACCCTCAATGCAAATGGTGACTTGGTAAAGGCAAGAAAAACAGCCAGACGCGTGTGGACTGAAGCAGATGTATGCCGCACTTGGTTACAAATTGATCTTCAAAAGATGGCTCATAAAGGGAAAGCGTCAAAGGAGATTCTTCAATGGTTGGGTGATGAAGCAGTAAGAATAGTGATACATTTCAAGAGAAAGAAAAAGAGGTGTGTAGATGACTCCCTTTACAAGTTTATCGCTGCGAGTTCCATGTACAGAATCAGCCGAACCATACTGCTCCATTGCAATGAACAAGAAGATTGGCCAACAGATGAGGAACTTTTTGAGTGGATATCATGTATGATTGCACATATATTATGGGCTTGCTTTACCAACCTACCACGTGTCATAACTCTAAAGTGTCATCACGATGCAATAGAAAAAAGGGGAGAGAGCATCCGGACTGCAGCTCGGCTTCTTGGTAAATCCAAAACGATTCTTAACATCCTTGAACAGCGCCAACTTCCAGACATAGATCAAGAATCAATGGCATACATTGATAAGTGGCATGCACTACCAAAGAGTCAGATACCCAATGGTCATGCTTCTTCAGTCGGGATCCAGACAGCTTCTTCAAGTTCTAATGAATCAGTCACAGTAACTATCATGTAATGAGTGTGTATCTATTGTATACTTTAGATTCGAAATCCATAAAGGCTTCTCATAATTAGCATATATATCATAAATAACACTACTTGTATGGTATTTTTGCTCAATGCTAATACCGTTGCATTCCATTCTGTACATGACCACATTAAACATTGTGGAATTGAAATCGATTTATCTGGAAATTTGTCACAATAAGGGTTGAGAAACAGGAAATCCAAACTCCTATTAAACATACTAGAAATTCTTATAATATAGCACACAAAACCATTGCGTTAAGAAGTATAAATACTATGCATGATGATAAATAAAAACCTAATACTGATTTGGCACCAACTACATCTATTGAGAATAGGGTCACAAAAGAAAAGCAAATATTTCCATCAAAATGAAACAATCAACAAATGCTGCCTAAAAAACAAGTAAAATAAGGGTCCCAAGAACTTATATAGACACTACTGACCTAATGACAACAATAATGTTACCTTGTCTTTGACTTTGAGGCTTCGTTCATGTTTGCAAGCTGAATCTAAAATGTAAGATTGATTCAACAAAGAAGATGCTCTAAGATAACTATACAGAAATATAACCATGATGAAAGTCTGCTTATTTTGTAGTCAACTTAGAGGGACGGCTGAAGAGCAGAATCTTGAAAAATAGTGAACATAAGCAGAGCTATGACAGGTTTGCTATGCTGATGAATTCTGGAAACACCCAGTAATTGTGGCGAATTTTATGAAAGAATCATCATTGTTTGTTGGACAAGTTGTAGGTTTAAACTTCGCATAGCCCCCTTTTTTTTTTGAACAGCAAGAAACACACACGTTCCAAGGTATATGCGATCCAAACGGGCACCCGACTAATCCCCGTCAACCAGGCCCACCACTATGTGGCATGCCAAGGTCTGGATATCGCCATATGCTCTCCCCGGGGTTCCATCCACTGACCCTCCCAAGATGTTACATTGCCATTGGGCTAGACATGTGCGAGATTGTAATTGTTCAAAACTTTTAACTTTTCCCCCTTCAAACTTACGAAATAGTATTGATGCATCATATAATATAGAAAACAAAGATTAAACCAATGAATACTTGGGATAATCTCTTCTAAGGTTAGTAGGTTCAAGGAATACTGAATCTTTGGCTTCAAATCCGAATTCATTTTGAACTCAAAATTTGAAAAGAAAATGAAACTTTATGAAATTCAAGTATGACCATCCAAATTGCTAAATTACACGAGAAGCACGTAAATAAGAAGACCAAAATTGCCTGAAAAAGACTATGGGCCTAACCGCCTAACATAAAACTTAAACGAAAATGCAAAAATGAGTAGAAAAACACAAAAGTGTAGAAAAAACATGCTTAAAAGTGTTTTTAGGCCTCAAAAACCCCTTCGGTTTTACCGAGGACATGCTCCTAATTTCAATCTTCAGGTCAACTTTCATAGGTCTGAATTACGCACGAGACTCTTTTTTAGCCTGATCATGGGCCTCCATGAACAATAGGGCCTGGTCTTCCACGCCAGCTCACATCAAATATCAATTTTAACAATAAGAATATATTTTGCCAAAGTGCCTGATGACTCGGTGAATGTTAGATCTCTTCTTAGTTAAAAAGAAAGTTTTTTGCTCTCAAATCTAAACCAACTGATTTTCTCTTAATTTTCTTTCTAATTATTTCATCTATCTTTATATAGTTTAAAAATGGGCAAAATACATCTTTCTGGATCCGGCCGGCCCACTAGAAAGCCTGGCCGACAACCATTCTCGATTTACACCATGAAGAATTATTGTTGTAATATTGGAATAAAGTCCATGAAGATAAAGCATTTTAAAAAATATTAGATGCGACATTAGATTAAAATAACATTATCATTATACTTTTCTATTTATTGTTTAGCTCAGTGGTAAGGTAACATCTTGGAGGCCAGTAAACGGTATTCATGACTATCCAAGTTCGAACCCCGCAGTGCGCATGTGAAAATATCCAGATCTTAGGTCTTGCCATTTTGTGGTACCCTTAATTGGGCTGGGAAGAGATCGACGAAGATTAGTCGGATGACACCCTTAAGTGGGAGGCCGGATATCCCGAAAAAGTGTGTTAGTATGCCTTTCAAAAAAAAATATATATTTCTATTCTTTTGTAAGTGTGTTAGTCTACCTTTCAAAAGTGTGTTAGTCTCCCTTTCAAAAAAATATTTATACATTTCTATTCTTTTGTAAGGACACGTGGAAATTGTATTCTTAAAAATAAATGAGCAATTCTTTTTGAAAACATTCTTCAAATAAATATAGCATTTTAAAAATAATTGTTGTCAAATTGAAATAAAATCTATATTAACATTGCATTTTTTAAATATTAGATTTCAATATCATGTTTCGAAAACCCTCTTTTTGAAATCAAGCAACAAAATGTTAATCGTCTTGAAATAAGTACTTCGGTTATTGTTAAATAAATGAGTTGGTTTCTTGGTGGGAGAATTTTCCAAGGATTCCATGAATGCATGCACCACCAGTGATGGACCTAGGATTTTTCCTGAACGGGTGTACCTTTAAATTGTATCAAATGTCCGTAAAGCTGTTTGATGTATTTTTCGGTTGATTTCGAGGGATTTTTTAGCCGAATTCCCCGTTCGGAGACTTTTTTAAGTTTTCCGGTTGATTTCCTACGATTTTTTAAGGTTTTTGGTTGATTTCGAGTGATTTTTTATGGTTTTTGGTTGATTTCATGTGATTCTTTAAGGTTTTTTTTTGTTGATTTCGAGGGATTTTTTAAAGTTGTATTCCCTTAACACAGAGCACCCATCAAAGTTTAGCGGGTGCACCTCACGTAAAACTTACGAATCGCGACATTTTTTACTCTTACAACACACAGTTAAACGGTAGCATGAGACCCACCTCCTTATAGGGTGGGTCCGCCACTGTGCACGACAATGTGATCCATGAGAAGGAAAGGAAAAGAAATAATTGATACAAAATGGCAAAAAAAATCTTCATTGCTCTTATTTTATTCTTTTTAAAAGGACTTTTTACATTTAACTATGTAAGTCCATTTATCAAATGAGAATGACAATGATCGAGAATCAAACTTAATAAAAGTTAAAGAAAGTTTTCCAACAATTTTACTATGCATTTTTATGACCGAAAATCTAACTGACTGATAGATAGTAAGTAAGGATGGTGACTCCTAGCCACAAGGTTTGTGGCGTACTGGTTAAGGCCTTAGAGATATGATGGAACTGGTTAAGGCCTTAGAGATATGATGGAATATCTTATCTTCCAAAGTTCTATTTCAGGCGTACACAACAATTGTTGTCATTGAGTTTATCAGACTTGATGTCTTGCGGTCATAGTTTACATCTGATCAAGAACAAACCCTAGAACAATTTATACATACAGAGAGTTATTACCCACATCAAGATTGTAGAAAAGCTACCTACTAGATTCAACAAAAAGAAATTGAATTCGGGAATCATAATCTTCTTCATGCCAGATTATTGATTTCAATTTCAATCGAATCAATTGAATCCCTAGATTATTGATCCCTAAAACAGAGCATTAATTAAATCAACTACGTAGATGAATGAAACACTAATCTTGCCTTATTGTGCATCACAAGGATGAGCAGAACGTCAAATCAACTACGTACCTCGAATTGGTTTATATTCTTTTTCATGGAGTTTCTGTAAAACAACTACTTTTAGGATTGGTGGTGCCATTGGAGATTGGAATCGTTGTTTGAGTATTGAGTTGTTGATAGATCTTCTCTTGTTGATTTTGTTGCCTTTTGTGGATTTCTGATTATGTTTTTGATTTCCTTTTAGTTTGGGGATTTCAATATTATATTGATTTTTTTTTTAAGATTTGAGACTTCGTTTTTTGGGGTGCTAATGGCACCCCTAACATAGGGTCTGCACGGAATTTCATGTATTTTATAAGCGTTTGTACAGAATTTTTGGTACTATAATAGGTGTTGATGTTAACTTGTGTGAGGATAACATTAACTTTAAGGGGTGCCATAAGCATACCTTAGGGTGTCATTAGCATCTCCTTTATTTTGGAGAGTGCCAATTAATGGCACCCCTAATATAAGGATGTGCACGAATTTCATGCATTTTATAGAGGTTTGCACAGAATTTTGGTACTATAATAGGTGTTTTCATTTGCCTATCGGGATTCAGATTCTTTTATTCAATACTAGTTGTCTCATAGGCAAGTTTCTATTGTAAAATAAGAATGAGAAATAATTTTTCCTTTTAAGAAACTAAAAACTAAAATTTAATTATTTTGAATAAATAAAAGTAAAAACGGTGTTTCAAATGACCATGGCTAGGGGATCAGTCCCTTGTAGAGAGAAATTTTATTAGTAAGGGCGTCGTGTATCCGGGGGTACCCGAGACCCTAATGAGGCAAGGATTTTTTGATTTGATGGATAACGGAATGGAAATATGGATTTCTTTCCATACGCAGTGTGGTCTAGCGGAATCGGGGATGACATTTGCCCCCCTAATCCAGTGTTGATTATTTTTTTTAATATATGCATATAGTGGAGTTAAATTCAAATTTGGTCCTTGTGGTTTACAAATTATAATGGATAAGTTCCCTCAATGATTTTTATAACGAATAACGTCCCTGTGGTTTCTATTTTATAACACGTAAGGTCCCTCCATCAAATTTTTCCGTTAAATATAACTTTTTTAACATAATTTCTTTATTTTTCCATTTTTCAAACCATATGGACCAAATCTGTAATTTACTCTAAATTATGTACATATATTTATACTTTTGGGTATTGTATAGTTATATTTGCATTTCATTAATTATATAAATTACATATTTTGTTAATTGTATAATTTTCTTATTTTATAAATTATACTACATATTTATAGGCACCTTATAATTTTATTTAAAAAATATTTATACTTTATATATTTATGATATATTATATTTATTTTTATAAAATTTATTTTGTATTTATATTTATATATAAAATATAAATAATTTTATAAAATGTATCGAATGTTCAGTTTATATTAAAAACACTAAATCAGTTCATTATACAAATTATATATATATATATATATATATATATGGAAGATTCAAATAAATAAAATAAATACAAATATAAAATATAAATACAAGTACAAAGCAAATTCTATAAAATATAAATATAATATAAGATGTTGGTTCATTTACAAACTGGATGAAGAGTACAAACTCGTACAAGGCGATGTAAAAATATTTTTTTTTATCATATGCTATGATTTAAGATGTTATTACACATGTTTGTTTCATAATGTAAAGTTTCACATGTATTTATTTTCATAAGTTAAAAGTTTATCATATATTTGTTTTATAATGTAAAAGTTTTGCATGCATTTTTCACATGTAACTTTTTCATAAGGTGAAACAAACATATGTATAATAACATCTTAAATCATAGCATTTGATGGAAAAAAATAATAAAAAAATATTAATTTTATATTGGTTTGTGAGTTTGTATCATTTATCCAGTTTGTAAATGAACTGAGATCTATAATATAATATAATCTTAAATATACAAAAAATTATTAATCTATAGATATAAATATATACAGTAAATATAATATAAAAATTAAATTCAAACACGTACAACATCGATGTCGTCAAGATGATTATCCTCAAAATCTACCGTCTAACCTTCGTTACCACCTCTATTCATTTTATATATGTATATCTATGAATTATTAATTATTTGTATATTTAAAATTATATTACATCTATATTTTATAAAAAAATTATATTTATATTATATATTTTTATATATTTTATGTATTTAAATATTCCATGCATGCAATTTGTATATTGACATGATTTAATGTTTATAGCCTAAATTGGACCTTTCATATATTTTATTAAATTATTAACATTTTATAAAATATAAATGTAATATATTATATGAATATACAAAATAAAGATAAGAGTTAAATACAAATTTGGTCACTGTGGTTTTCAAATATTAACATATAAGGTCCCTCAAAAAAAAAATTAACATTCAACGTCCTTGTGGTTTTCATTTTATAACAGCTAGGGTCCCCCATCCAACTTTTCCGTTAAATATTAACATTTTAGCATGTTTTCTTTATTTTTCAAACCACATGGACCAAATCTGTAATTTACTCTAAACTATATAATTATATTTGTATTTTATTACTTATATAATTTTTATATTTTATAAAGTATAAATTATATAACATATTTATATACACTTAATATTTTTATTTATAAATTTATCTTTTATAAAATGTATTTTGTATTTATATTTATATATAAAATATAAATAATTTTATAAAATATATGAAAGGTTTAATTTATATTAAAAACAGTTTATTATACAAATTGCATATATAAAAGCTTCAAAGTTCAAATACATAAAATATATAAAAATATAAAATCTAAACACAAAATAAATTTTGTAAAATATAAATATTATATTTTTTTCTACCGTTAACCATATATAATATTATACACATATATAACTTTTTTTTCTAGTGACAAAATATTATAGACATATATAATATTATACACATATATAACTTTTTTTTCTACTGTTAACCAATGAGTTAATGATATTAAACATTTTAAATTAGGTTATAAATTAAAAACGAAAAATAAGACACTAAAAGTGTACGAAAACTCAAATATGGTGTTACAAAAATCACGCACTGAACCATGACGTGCCACAAACATAACATGGCGGCAAACACAAGCCTTATGCCATGGCGGCTGTCGCGACGAGTTTTTTTTAGAACAATAATCTACATATTATTAATTTTTTGTATATTTATGATTATATTATATTTATATGCTATTAAATTTATTTTGTATTTGTATTTGTATTTATATTTTGTATTTTTATATATTTTATGTACTTGAACCTTCCATCTATACATATTTTGTATATATTTATATCACAAATTATTAATTATTATATATTTAATATTATATTATATTTATATTTTTTGAAATTTATTTTGTAATTATATTTATATTTATATATTTTATGTATCTGAATTTTGAACCTTATATTTATGTAATTTGTATGGTGGTCTGATTTATTGTTTATGTATTTGAATTTTATAGCTTCCATATATGCAATTTGTATAATCAACTGTTTGTAATATAAATTGAACATTCCATATATTTTATAAAATTATTTATATTTTATATATAAATATAAATATATAAATAATTTTATAAAAGATAAATATATAAATAATTTTTAAATAAAAATATTAGGTGCATATAAATATATAATGTAACTTATAAAATATAAAAATTATATAATTAATAAAATACAAATATAATTATATAGTTAAGAGTAAATTACAGATTTGGTCCATGTGGTTTGCAAAATAAAGAAAACATGCTAAAATGTTAATATTTAACGGAAAAGTTGGATGGAGGACCCTAGCTGTTATAAAATGAAAACCACAGGGACGTTGAATGTTAAAAAAATCTTTGAGGGACCTTATATGTTAATATTTGTAAACCACGGTGACCAAATTTGTATTTAACTCTAAAGATAATTTATAAAATATGAAAATTATATAATTAATAAAATAGGCAATTTACATAATTAATGAAATAAAAATATAATTATACAATACATAAAATATAAATATATGTATATAGTTTAGAGTAAATTACAGATTTGGTCCATGTGGTTTGAAAAATGAAAAATAAAGAAAATATGTTAAAGATGTTATATTTAACAGAAAAGTTAGATGGAGGGACCTTATGTGTTATAAAATGGAAACCACAGGGACGTTATTCGTTAAAAAAATCATTGAGGGACCTTATCCGTTATAATGTGTGTGTGTGTATATATATATATATATGTGTGTGTGTGTGTGTGTGCATTTATTATTAAACGACAAATATATTTGATTTTCAATAATGGTTAGAATTTTAATTTTAAAATAAATTGTTTTTACTAAACAGGTGTTCAACAAACCCATCAGGGATTCCTTTCCCCTAACCTGTTTGAGATTAGTCGGGATGGAGTCGAGACAAGTGACTGACAATGGTTTGGAATATTTCCATCGTTAGTCCCTTGGACTCCACTAGAAATTTTAGATTTTATATTAAATAGATGCTAGAAAACTCTCTTTTTGAAGAATATGTGGACATGAAGCAATGATATGTCAATGTTTCTATATATATTGGTTTAAATACCTCATCTCTCATGGAAACAAATAAAAAAAATCTTGATAGGAGAATTTTGCAAAGATTCCATACGTTTTCTTCAAGTCAATCTTTACTAAATTACGAGGCAAGACTGGCCCATAAAAAGGAAAGGAGAAAGGAACAATACAAAATGGAAAACGAAATCTTGATCACTCTTTCCTGGAAGCGGTGAGGAAACTTCTTTCTGACTCGAACTATTCCAAGATTATTCGTTTCTCTTTTAATAAGCTAGAAGTGTTCTTGTACAATGTAGTGTGATGCATCTCAATTTTGAAGTGGAGAACTCGAAGTCTTATTCTTGATTCATACTTTGTTCTATTATATGTCACTTGTGATTTTAGTTTATTGTTTTATGTGGTTTTGAAAAACACAAAGAAATTTCAATTTATTATTAGTTTTATGAGTATTTTGTTGTAATAATAAGGTCAATGTTTATCATGTACTTGATTGCGGGAGATGCGGATTTTTTATACACTTCGAGGGACTTTTTCAGTTTCTTTTGTTTAATATAAAGGCCCGTTTAAGTTTTTTGGTTAATGTCTCTTGTATTTTCTAATATCTTGAAACACCCCATAAAATTAATTAATGTGTACATCATAGTATCCTAAAAAAGTTTTACTTGCAAAAATCGATAGAACATGTGTACAGGCCCTTCTAGAGTCCTCTGTAGATCCACCTCTGGTTGAATGTAATTTAATATTTTGAATATTGTAACTTTTTATTCTCATTTTAAAGAAATTTGTGGAAATCATTTTTGTCATTATTCAATTCCACTCATAAAATAGAAAAAGGAAAAGAAAAAACATTTTGTTGATAGGAGAAAATTTCCTAAGAATTTCGACACAGGACGTAAATTATTGGCCTTCGAGAAGGAAATTTTAAGTGAAAATAAAAACATGTTCACTCATCCCTGCGAATTGTATGCAAATAAATATCTAATATATGTGTTCCAAATGTCATCTGTCTATCTATCTATCTATTTATCTGTCTATCCATCTATGTATCTATATATATATTCCAAGCATCCATGAGCACTTATTCTACTAAATTAAGCTAAAACTTCATTTTTGCTAGCTGGGCAAGATGGTTTGGCACTCTCAAAAGGACGTGATACCATGGGTGGGCTTGTATGTTGCTGTAGCCTCTCTCTCGTTTGCACTCTTGCTATGGCTGCCGATGTCTTCCAAGGTTTTCGCAAATGGAAACTTTGGTTTCCATGCAGATTTTTCACCATCAATGCTTCTACCATCACATTGATAGCAATAGCAATGAAGCTACCGGTGGATCTAACAACCGATGAATATGATTATGAGGTAAAGTTTAGAGGCATCATATTCTTGTTCATTATGATAGCTAACTTTCTCCCTTCTTTAGGGGGTATGGATGACAAGGAACTTTTCACCAAAATCATAGCCTTGGGTATTCTCTTAATCACCATCATTGTAAATTTATGCATTGAAGAAGGTTTTGGTGCTTCTATTGCAACTGCCGTGGTATACATGTCTATTACAATTCTCCTGTTATTGTCACCATTTTTGGTAGCTTTAACAGTTCCAATATCTAAAAGAGTTTTAGAACACCAGTACCAGGAGTTGCACAAATCGGCATTAGATCATCAAGAGATAAAGTTCCCTACCAAAGAACTCATACATCATGTTAAAAAGTATTGGATGATGGCAGAAACTAGTAACCTCCAATTTGTGCTTGCTTCTTCACCCTTCTCTTCTGCTTCTGGGTTGGTAGGCACATTGTTTGCCATTGTTCCAATTTTTTTCTTGATACTACCGTTGAATAAAGGAAAAAAATCTTAATATTTGAGCAAAACTCGGATTACCAGTGGTCAGTTTTCATAATTTCTATCGTGCAAAATTTTGGGATTCTAGTAGGAAGCATTGCACCAATTTTTAGATGTATCACTACTACCACTTATTTCAACCTCTCCAAAGCATGGAGCATCAATCACATCAACATTTTTAAAGTCGAGAAACGTTGGACCCAAATACTCCGTGATTGGAAACGCAACCATGTCACTTCACATATCCCAGGCCGCCATTGCAAAAAGGTTTTCAATCATGTCAAAAACATGATTTTGAACTTTTGTATAGCATTTCAGATAACGCTTGTGGTTATATGTAAAAACATATATTTCTTTCCCGCATGCATTATTGCATGCTCTTATTCTATTCTTGTTGCCATCTTTGTAACTCATTGTTGAAAAGGTTTAAAAAGGGCTCGGATGCATCCAACAACATTGTGAGATCGGAGATTGAAGAATATATTGGTTATGTTGAGAAACATGTTGGGATATATATATAACTAAACTTCTTCATAAATCCGAAAAGAAACAACCAACAAATCTTGTTAAGTTTCTAGAGAAGTCTACAGGATTCAATGGAGTAGCAGAGTTCGACAATGATCAAGTCCCACCTTTACATTTGGAAGAAACCCACAATTGTTGGAGCCTAGTAGTAGTAACATTAACAACCATTACCCTTGCACTTCCTAACATTGAAAATGGTCATGTCAAGGATTTACTTGCTAGCTTGACCGAAGGGCTCCAATTCGTTTAACATATTGAAGAAACCCTCAATGCAAATAGTGACTTGGTAAAGGCAAGAAAAACAGTCGGACACATATGGACTGAAGCAGATGTATACCGCACTTGGCTACAAATTGATCTTCAAAAGAAAGCTCGTAAAGGAAAAACGTCAAAGGAGATTCTTCAATGGTTGGGTGATGAAGCAGTAAAGATTGTAATAAAGTTCAAGAGAAGAAAAAAGAGAAGTCTAGATGACTCCCTTTACAAGTTCTTTGCTGCAAGTTCCATGTACAGAATCAGCCAAACCATACTGCTCCATTGCAATGAACAAGAAAATTGGCCAACAGATGTGGAACTTTTTGAGTGGATTTCAACTATAATCGCAGATCTACTATGCGCTTGCTTTACCAACTTACCACGAGTCATAACACTGAAGTGTCATCACGATGCCATAGAGAAAAGGGAAGAGAGCATCCAGACTGCAGCTCGTCTTCTTGGTAAATCCAAAAAGATTCTTAACATCCTTGAAGCACACCAACTTCCAAACTTAGATCTGGAGTCGCTGGCATACATTGATAAGTGGCATGCATTACCAAGGAGTCAGATACCCAATGATCCTGCTTCTTCAGCCAGGATTTGGTCAGCTTCTTCAAGTTCTAATGAATCGGTCAGAGTAACTGTTATGTAATGAGTGTGTATCTATTGTATACTTTAGAAATCCATGACCAGCATATATATATCATAAATAACACTACCTGTATAATATATCCGCTTAATGCTAATACCGTTAAATTCCATCGTGTACATCACCACGTTGACCTGAAGTTGCAGGTAATGGGAGTCTGGATTTTGATTATACAAACATTAATAATTATAAAAATATTAGCGGGTCTGTCCAACTTTTTTTTTTGCTATCAGTCCATGCTTTCTATTTTTTTAGTAGTATGCACTTTGCCCATTTTTAAGCCATATAAAGATAAATCAAAATTATAGAGAATCATAGGATTTAATTATTTATGATTAGTTGGTCTAGATCTGGGAGGAAAAGTCAAGTTTCTTTGTAACTAAGAAGATCATCAACGAGTCATCAAACACTTTGGCAAATCTAATCGTAGTTTGCTAAACGCTTACTGAAAAAGTGTTTATGAATATCACTTGCCTTACTGGTTAAGTATGGACAAGAACTGAAACATGAAAAGAACCGAGCACAAAGAGTCTAGCGTTTGTTTTTTAAGAGGTGTTGAAGTCTGAAGTCTGATTTCAGTTCTGAAATGGTTATGAAATGTCTAAACAAATTAGAAATAAGTGGTGATTAAGAGCTTAAAATGAAAAAACAAGTAAGGCCTTACACTCTTACTAGATAAACGAGGAAACAATTCTTACCCAGTTTTAAGACGCTTACCAACAATCAATTAAAATGACCAATAATATTACATAGCAGTCGTACTAAACAAAATAAAATATAAAAATTCATATCATATTAAAAATCATATAAATAAAACAAGAAATATGTTTAATATGACAAAGTGTGAAAAATATCAAAAAGTAATTTTTGTTTTTGATTGGTATTCTGAAATTAAGTAGTTGTTCTTTATTATGAAATGAATTATACGGTCATTGGGCTATATATATATATATATATAGAGAGAGAGAGAGAGAGGCATAATCAAATGAGAACTTGATAGTTTGTGATAACTGTGAGATCCAATGGTGAGCCAATCAATTTATTATATCAATTCCATTTATTTAATTAATTAATAAGGGTCTATTAGTAATTTGATTAATTACAATTTAAATATTAATATTTTATGAGTTATCAATCAAGCATCTTTTTTTCCTTATTTATCTCAACAAATTGATTCCCATTCCTAATTCATCACCCTGGACATCCCCTATTCAAATATCAAGTACATCCACAAACCTATGAACATGATATAATTTATTTTCAACACAAGGATTGAACATATGGGTCTTGTGATTATGATGAGATGGCTGATGCATGGCACCGTGGTATCACCATGGGTATTACTGTGGTATCACGGTAGGTATCATCGTAGTATCACAATGGGTATCACACAGGTATCATCGTGGTATCACGGTCAGTTTAGGAGTTCTTAATTAGATATATCATAGGGTACCACAATGGTATAAGCCGGAATAAGTTTGACGAGAATAAAATTCACCGGCCGGAGATAGGAGAGAGAAGAAAGGATATACCAAAATTAATATTTTTTTTATAATTATCAAAAGACTAATTTACCCCTAAATATTATCCATAATTGAACTTTTTTGAAAATTAATGAATAGTTACCAAAATTGATGTTAATAATAATAGCCATTGATTATTAAAAATGTGTGGTTAAAATTGGATCTCACAGCTATCACAAACAACCTAGTTCTTCCTTGAATAACCCCATATATATATAATACTCGGGCCCAGTCGCAAGTAAATTTGAGTCCCAAAATTTTAGGACTTGTTCAAAAACCGATATTTAATATGTTAATCGAGAATCTTAATATTACAGGAAAAGAGTGATATATATCTTCTACAAAGTATGTCCATGTTAAATCTTTTTTTTTTGTTATTATATGCCCATAAAATAAAATGACGTTTCTTCTTGTTGGACAAATATTTCTAAGAAGTTTCATATTACGCTTTTGATATAATTTCAACATCCATTATTATATTATCAATTATTGACCCTTGACGTTGAGAAGGAAAGGGAAATAAATATTATATAAAATCCTCATCACTCATTTCTCAAACTGGTAAACCAATTTCTTTGTATATAAAATTCGGGAGTTTATAGAATTATTATTTTTCTGAATAAGGAGTTTATAGAATTATTATTTTTATTTGTTCAAAAAAAAGGAATTATTATTTTTATAAATGTTATTAATATATTTCCTGATTTAAATTTATATGACTACACTTTTGTCCGTTTGTGTATCCTATGAAAAGAAAATTATAATAAATTTATACAGTATGATATTTTAAGCTTCATAACAACTTTTTTAGCATAATTTTTAAAATAAAATTTTATAAAATCTATTTTTAATAGAACACTTGTTTTTATAAAACATTATTTTCAAACAATGTCATAAAAATGTTGATATAATGCTTTGTTTCAAAATTATCTAAAATATTTGTTAAGACATCCAAAATTATTATATAAATTCATTGTAACAATTCGATATAGGATATACAAGTTTGGTAAGGAAAAAGTCAAACTTCTTTGTTCCATATTCAATGGTATAGTTAAATTGGAGTAAAGTCAAAGGAAATATTATAAAGTATTTTTTTAAAAATATAATGTTAGACGTGACATTATGCTTTTATTATTACATGTTTTGGCCAGCAGTCGTAAAGGAAAAGGAAATAAACATTATACAAAATCTTTATCACTCGTTCCACGAATTTGTAAACAAAAGTCTTTCTAAATCGTCATATCATTAGCATATATATATATATATATAATATGTATAATGTGTGTGTGTGTGTATATATATATATATCAAGCGTGGGTAAAGATTTGTTAAGCTATCACTTTAGTTTCCATTGTTTAGCAAGATGAAATCTCCTGTAGAAGCCATGCCGTGGGTGGGGTTGTATGTTGCAGTAGCTTCTCTTATTTGTACTCTTGCAATGGCAGCCGATGTCTTCCAAGGTTTTCGGCATCGCAAACTCTGGTTCCCCTGCAAATTTTTCACCATCAACGCTGCCTCCGTAACATTGATAGCAATAGCAATGAAGTTACCAGTAGATCTAACAACCGACTTGTCTAGCAACAATGATGGGCTCGTAAAGTATATAGGCATCATTTTCTTGTTCACCATGTTAGCTAACTTTCTCCCTTCTTTAGGGGGTATGGATGACAAGGAACTTCTTGTCAATATCATAGCCTTGGGTATTCTCGTAATAACCATTATTGTAAATGTGTGCATTCAGTTATCTACAACTATGGATGCTTCTTTTGGACATATCATTATATTTATCATGACATTTCTCCTTCTATGGCCATTTTGGGTAGCTTTAACAGTTCCAGCATCTAGAAGAGTTTTAGAACACCAATATCAGGAGTTGCACGGATCAACTTTAGATCGTCAAGAGATAAACTTCTCATCCAATGAACTTATACATCATGTTAAAAAGTATTGGATGATGGCAGAAACTGGTAACCCCCAATTTATGCTTGCTTCTTCACCCATCTGTTCTACTTCTGGGTTGATATGCTCATACTATATTTTTTTATCAATTTGTTTGTTGATATACATGTTGGGTGATACATCACATTTTTGGGATGGAGAATCAGATTATAAGTGGTCAATCAATGTAACTCTTACCATACAATTAATTGGGATTGTAGTTGGTAGCATTGCACCAATTTTCAGATGTATTACAACTGCCACTTATTTCGACCTCTCCATTCTATGGAGCATCAACCATATAAACATGTTTAGAGTCGATAAACGTTGGACCCAAAGGCTTCAGCAATGGAAACGCATCCATGTCACTTCACATATCTCCGGCCGCCATTGCAAAAAAGTTTTCAATCATTTCAAAAACATGACTTTGAACTTTTTTATAGCATTTCAGGTCACACTTGTGGTTATATGTAAAACGGTATGTCTCGTTCCCACATGCATTATGCTCTTATTCTATTCTTTTTGCCATTTATGCAACTCATTCTGGAAAAGGTTTAAAAAAGACTCAAACACATCGAACAACAATGTGAGATCAGAGATTGAAGAATATATTGGTTATGTTCTACAAGTTGAAGACGAGGCAAAGCTTTCAAAGAGCATGTTAAGAAATATACTGAGATCTATAACTAAACTTCTTCACAAGTCCGAAAAGAAACAACCAAGAAATCTTATAAAGTTTTTAGAGAAGTCTACAGGATTCAGTGGAGTAGTAGAGTTCGACAACGACCAAGTCCCACCTTTACATCCAGAAGAAATCCCCAATTGCTGGAGTCTAGTAGCAGCAACTTTGACAGCCATTGCCCTTGCACTTCCGAACATTGAAAATGGACATCATGTCAAGGAGTTACTTGCTAGTTTGACAGAAGGCCTCCAATTTGTTACACATATTGAAGAAACCCTCAATGAAAATGGTGACTTGGTAAAGGCAAGAAAAACAGCCAGACGCATATGGACTGAAGCAGATGTATACCGCACTTGGCTACAAATTGATCTTCAAAACAAGGCTCGTAAAGGAAAAACGTCAAAGGAGATTCTTCAATGGTTGGGTGATGAAGCAGTAAAGATTGTAATAAATTTCAAAAGAAGCAAAAAGACAAGTCTAGTAGATGACTCCCTATACAAGTTCATTGGTGCGAGTTCCATGTACAGAATCAGCCAAACCATACTTCTCCGTTGCAATAAACAAGAATATTGGCCGACAGATGTAGAGCTTTTTGAGTGGATTTCAACTATAATAGCAGATATATTATGCGCTTGCTTTACCAACTTACCACAAGTCATAACCCTGAAGTGTCATCATGATGCAATAGAGAAAAGGGAAGAGAGCATACGGACTGCAGCTAAGCTTCTTGGTAAATCAAAAACGATTCTGAACATCCTTGAAGGACGCAAACTTCTAGACTTAGATCTGGAGTCAATGGCATACATTGATAAGTGGCATGCACTACTAAAGAGTCAAATATCCAATGATCATGCTTCTTCAGCCGGGATTCAATCAACTTCTTCAAGTTCTAATGAATCGATCACAGTAACTATTATGTAATGAGTGTGTATCTATTGTATACTTTAGAAATCCATAAAGGCTTCTCACAATTATCATATATATATATCATAAATAACACTACCTGCATAATATTTTCGCTTAATGCTTATACAGTTGCATTCCATTACGTATATGACCGCGTTAACAATGTGGAATTGAAATTGATTTATCTGGAAACTTTTGTCATATAAGTAACCACAGTAATCTTAACAAACAGGAACCTCCTATTAAACATACCAGAAATTCTTAGCATATAGCAAACAAAACCGTTGCGTTAAGAAGTATAATACTATACAAAATCATAAATAAATACCTAATATCGAATTGGCATCAACTTACATCTATTGAGAATAGGGTCGCAAAAAGAGAAGCAAATATTTCCATCAAAATGAAACAATCAACAAATGCAGCCTAAAAAGCAAGTAAAATAAGGGTCCCAAGAACTTATATAGACACTACTGACCTACTAATGACAACAATAATGAATCTTCACATGTTACCTTGTCTTTGACTTCGAGTCTTCGTTCATTCTTGCAAGCTGAATCTAAAAAAGTGGTACTGATTCAACAAAGAAGACGCTCGAAGATTAACTGTACAGAAATATAACTTTTCTTGATAAAAATCTGCTTATTTTTGTAGCCAACTTAGATGGACGAATTTTATGAAGGAATCATCATAGTTTCTTTGGCAAGTTGTACGTTTTCTTGAGGAATTTCGAAGCTGAATCATCGTTTCGATAACACAAAACACGAAGAAGTGTGTTTGGATCAGAGGGACTCCACTGACCCGAAGTTGCGGGTAACGGAAGTCTGGATTTAGCAGACGAACCATACGTCTCTAGAGTCAGACGTCTGAATCGCTCAATAACAGTCTCTGTATCTGTTCGCATAAGTGGTAAAACATCTCTAGCCGTAGCTGAAAACTTATTAATTACATCCATTGGCAACCCATCGCCATTTGCCCAAAAGAGATCTTTAAGTGACTTAAAATCATCTTCGATTATCTGCGAATCTTGTCGAGTAAAAGAACGCGATGGCCCACCAGCAAGTAATACCAACAAAAACCCTTCAAAAGACGCTTTCATTATTTCAGCAACTAATCGCGTTCGAACTCTTTCGTTCACAGTTTCGGCTATAACCATTAAGTTCTGTTCTAGCTCCTGAATGAACGCTTCGATATTGGAAGACGATAGCTCACCGACATAAAGACCGTCCCAAAGAGAATGGCTAAGATCATGGAACACAATCTTGTAAGCCATAGCTTCACATAGTTGTTGAATCCCTTCTAAACAAGCAGCCGGTGTGAGCTCGAATTTCTTTCCTAAACCGTTGGAAAAGTCTTCAACTTGAGCCGATTCCGAGTTCCGCAAAAGGGTTATGATTCTTTTCTCTAAAACCTCGAGTTCTGTACGGATCCGTTGCAACGTATTTATACGTACGCATATTTGCGGTACTCCAAAAGCGTTATTATTCCCGTTAGTTGTTGCAACTTGAGAGTTCCGTTTTTGTAAATTGGCGGGTTTTTCTTTCTTTTTAAAAACACCGTGAAATTTTGTCTCTGTTGCGCATCTGGTTAATGCGGGCATCGTGGGAATGAATGTAGTTCTTGAACCTAAAAATAAGTAAAAAACAATAAACATTTTTTCAAGATTTTTTAAGAATAAATAAACACGAAATGTGGATTAAATTAAACCACACTTTGTTTGAGAATGAAATATTTATATTTACCGCAGCCTGATTTAGCTTTGCTTGTGTAATACTGAAGGCATCTATCCAGACCAACGATTAAGTCAGGTAATAAAGCTGGATGCATCGGAATCGGCAGCTGAAAGAAAGCATCCAAAGTTTCATCTATAATCCGTAAAACTTCAACAGCCGAAGGAGCATATCCTTCTTGATTAGCTCGTGGATTCCATACCTATAAAATACCATAAAATAAATAACAAAGCATACGGTTATGAATTAAAAGAACATATATATATAGAGGGAGATTCAGGGGAAAACGCTAAAAACACTCCAGCCCGCAATCTGGACGGTATTTTTTTCTATGCATCAATGCATATATATGCACAAATGCATACAAGCGATTGGAGCACTTTTTTTCTATGCATTAGTGCATATGCACAAATGCATGTTAGGGCATACCGTCCAGATGGAGGCCTCTCAGGCTGTTATTCAATTTTCTCTTTTTTTGGCGTTTTCCCCTAAACCTGACCCTATATATATATTACTTATAAACAATAAAAGGGCGTAAAAGAAATCCAATATGTGGGACCTACCTCTTGTTGGAGATTTCTATCTACCCACTCCTTCAGCCTATCGAGTCTCATTTTAGTCCAACTTTTAACTAAGTTAGCTATAGCAGCTTCAGCTTCAAATGGTGGCATTTCACGAATAATTGCCTTCCCACCATCATCACTATCAACAGAATCTTCAACTGCTATCTGAACAAGATCTTTTTCTAACTTATCTGCAGCTCTTAAAACTTGCACTGCATCTGGCGTTAACTCATTTATACCCGAAATAAATTGCTTTAATTCATTCCCATAACAAACATGAAGAGTAGCAACAGCCACACCAGCCGCAAGAGGATGCCATCTTTTTAATATAGGACTGAACATTTTCTTTTCTTTATTAGCTAATTCACCAACATCTTTTGCAAGAATAGCAAGAACAGGAAGCGGGTTTGGCTGGTTTCGTGATGCCCTCCTGCTTGAATCCGCCTTCTCCATTATCTGCATTTCGGCAATGCCAAATTCCAAAATATTTTTAAAAAATTGTATTTTGTTTGACTACAAGTATGACATCTAAAAAATCCGTATTTAAACAATACTAGAAGGATACTTGTGCAATGCAGCAAGAGACATCTTTAATGTTTCGTTTTATTCTTTGTATTTTTTGATGTTATAACACGGTTTTATGTGGTTTTGAGAAAATGATAATATATTTTTTTTAATAAAATATAAACTTGAATATATAATAAAAAAAATTTAAATATATCGATTTTAGTATCAAATTAACTATTTAAAAGTTCTTTTTTATGTAATTTCTTTTAATTCGATTTTATAACGAATTAATTTGTTTTTGTTTAATAATATAACTTTTTATAAAGATAATAATTAAGTATTGGGTTAGAACTCAATGATTATCCTAATTATATTTTAGATTTTTATATTTAAAATGAGATGTTTATCACTTTATCCCGTATTTGATTATGTTTATCTGTTGTTAGTTACACGAATTCAAACATGGGGCTTTAATAAATTGTACTTATGTACAATTTACTTGTAATCTTGAATTTTAAGTAATATGCATCAACAAACAGTACTTATACTTAACGCATAAAAAGTGATTTTTAAGAATTTTTGCCAAATGCTTTATAATATAGTATATAGATATAGATATCTGCAAAAATAAATAAAAAATAAAAAACTTGCCTGAGCAAAAGCAGTGCGAAGTGACGACCTGATGTATGTATCGGTCCTACTTCGAGCCACATCAACTTCGCTTTTCCTTCTGCGACGATACTCGTTAGATATATCTTCAACCAATATTTTAGCGGCAGATACCCCTAAAGAAACGATACTTTGCATAGAATTAACATTTTCTTTATCAAATGTATCGTGATAAGCAAGAAGTCTTTTTTCAGCCCAACCCAGTATCGAAGTGAGTGTAGAATTCAAGATTTTAGCGTACGCTGGATCTTTAGTTGTTTTTGCATCTTTTGCAACTTCGACTAGTTGACAATCAGCAGCGTAAAGTAGATCGTTATCTACTTGTCCAGTTCCAACAAAACGATTAAATAAGACCCAAGAAAAGCATATGTTATGAAGCATTTGGTTTATTCCCAAAATCCCCCATGTTTTCTTTATAAGTTCCATGAGTTCATCAACTTCTTCTATTATAGATGATTCATCGTTAGCATCAAAGGAAGCTTCTAGAAGGATCTCATAGAGTCGGAGATTCAGAGGAAACCCATCTGCCCAATGGCATGATTCAGATAATCCATCAGAGGATCTGTTTGCAAGAGACATAACAGCACTACGTAAGACTTGCATGGGCTCGTTGTTCCTTCCAGTTTCGATTGGCTTATCCAATGCACCATGAATAAGTTGTCGTAACCTCTGAGAAGCAGTATTCGAGTTTCCAAGTGGTACATGAGGGTGTAGAAGAAGTCCAGCCTCCAACATTTTCAAGTTTCTCTTCTGCCACGTGTCATACTCTTGTTGGTCGGTAAAATCTGAAGATTTGAACTGCTGTAACAGCTCTAATGGAAGAACCATCAACTCAACTCGCCTCCCAACCTGTTACCAGAAAATATAGAGACGCTCGATATAAATATATATATATATATATATATATATATATACGGAAGAAATAATATGCGTTCCAGGGAATTCTAGACAAAAACAATGCACTCATGAGACACCATTACTAAATATAAATATATAATAGTTTCGACATTGACATTTAACATACATGATAATATAAGTTCGAATATCTAGCTAAGAGAGATTGTCACTATTATGAGGATATGAGAAAAGTCAACAAAAACCAAGAGGACAAAAAGGATCAAATCAACAAAGACCATTTTGGAGAGACGGTAGAAAAAAGGGCTCTTCTGGCTTTAGCTGTTTAAGGTTCAATAAATAAGTATAACTAGCCCCAAAGTGTCATTATCTGAATAAGAGATTCTGGACAGCTTAGAGTCCGTTTGTTAGGAGCTTAATGGAACTCACAGCTTATTCGTTCATCTATACATGACTGTTTGGTAGTGGCTCCATGATACAGAAAGTGGCTTATTCAGTAAGCTTCTAGGGAGGAGCTTTATGCAGAAAACCAAGTTTTTTTCAAACACACCCCTCCCAATTAAGACAATGTATTGCTAAAGAATTAGTCAGATTGCCAGGAGACTGTTTACTCCCGCGGCCTGATCAACAAAACTAAGAAAGTAAGAGGGAAAGCTGAAGCAGACTTTCATAGATATTTTGTTCACATGAATTTGACTTTTGAGATCAAAAGGAATAATTTGCAATTATAAACTTGACATTAATTCTTCTTCTTTTTTTATGATACCCATGTAGAACTTCCAAATAAGGGCTTGTTAGTATCAAATTTGTAACAAAATCAAAAATCAATTCTAAAATTTGAAAACATTTAAGGTTTGAAGACAGAGATCAGAGTGTATCTCTTCTTCTGAAAGAAATAGTAATTACTGGATAAAATAGTCCCCATACTTTCATACCTTTTCTAATTACATACTCATATCTTCATGAGCGCTTCAATTACCATCACTTCGGTCTAATTTTAATCAAATTGACTGAAATTATTAGCATTCTCTCCATCCATCTTTCCTCTAGTCCTCTTTACCCAAATTGATCATTTATGTTAGTTAATTAGACCAAGGTTGGATAAGAGTGGTCTAGTTGATATGATCACGAAAAATGAAAATAAAACAATGTTGTTGTTTGAAAATATATTGACATTTTATCTGATTGGTAGACTTTATTTTATCTACGAAACCGCAATCTTATTAGATGTCTGAATGTGTATCATATTCAACCCAGACGACAGTGTCAATGGAAGACGTAATCAAACATGGGTTGTAAACAAAATTGTCGTTTTTCTAAATTTTACAACAAAAATCTCATTTTTCAACACCAATAAAGGCACCAGAGCATTAAAAACCCCTTACATACCCAAAAAAGAACAGCTAAATTTTGGATTTATTGTCAAACATGGTAAATTCCATAAACTGATGAGAATTTTGTTGCTAATTTAGCAGCTAAATTATGCAATCCTGTAACATAGTTATGGTTTTTCTTTCAAAATTATCAGAATCCATAGCTTTGAACTTGAATTAAACCATTCAATCTTGCAAAGTGAAAATCGTTCTTTTTTTCTTTGTGAAACAGAAGAATATTAGGAAATCATTTAAATCACATCACGAAATCTAAGCATCTAAAATTGAAACCCTGATTTTTTTTTATGAAATGCACAAATCACACACAATCATACCTGACCAGCAGAAATTCTCAACAATGCTCTTCGAATTCTCGAATCTGCAGCCTCTGAAATCTTCATCTGAATCCTCATTAACTCCCCTATCGTCATCACAGTCTTCTTAACCTTCCCACCGGAGCCGGTACCGGAACCAGCCGAGCCTGGACTACCGGCACTCGAACTAGATCGGAGTCCCAACGCCTTCTTCATCTTCGACGCAGCAGCAGAAGTGATCGATCTCTGCGACGGCGAGCCCGACAGTGATGGCGACTGAGAAGATCGATCAGGAGTATACGCTGATGCGTTGCTGGAAGTGTAACTGAGGGCTTTTCCAGTGGATGTACGACAAACTGCAACGAAGATCTCGTAGGCCGTTTCACGGAGGTCGGTAGAAGATAGAGTTGGTGTGAGGTCACCAAATGGAGATGGTAGTCGATCTAAAGTGGTAGGTGCGGCGGCGGCGGCGGTGGCAGAGGTGAAGCGGAAGCTGTTGGTGGTTCCGTTCATGGCGGAGCCGGCGGAGTCTCTCCTGGATTGGCCGAGAATCCTTTCTCTACTGAAGAGAGACGCCATTGAAGAGAGAGAGAGGAAGCAGGAGTGGAATCGAAAGAGTAAAGGTAAAGGGGGAGGTGAGATGATGATGATGATGATGATGATGATGGTTTCTTGAATATTTTGATTTTTTTCTTTTTTTTTTGGTAGTATTTTAATTATTTTTTTAAATAAATATATTTATATCTTTTTCATAATCCAAATTCCACTTTTTTATACATTTCAGTTTTGACCATGTAAATTTATTTTTAAATTAATCTACATACTAATTTTTAGGAATCACGAAAAATGAGTTTATAAATTAATCTTGTTTTGATGGGGTTTTAAAAATATGCAACAAAATGACGGTAGTTAACCCCAAGGGCCACTGAAAGATTTATAAATATGTTTGTAAACAGTCGTCACTTATCATAAGATTAGTTTAAACGAAGTTTAAAATTATCTATTTATAAAAAGTGGGTAGTTCAGTGTTTTTATACGTTCTTTTTTGTATTATTTTGTTGCTTAAATGAATTTCTTTGTTAAATTAGTCAAAAAAAATATGTTATACATCATATACCTATGATAACCAACCATTATCATGTTATGCTTTTAAACCATCGTATCGTTATGTTCTTTTATGTTAGAAATGTCAAAACCACATTGTTTTGTGTATTGTTTGGCACTACCTTGTGTTTTTTTTGTTAATTTATCAGCTTTTTTGGGAATTAATTACCGAAAAAGCACTAATTGTATGATGTTTAATTTATCAACTATTAAATAGCGGTTCAAAATATTAATTGTGGATGGTTTTGACGTAATTGTCATGTGTTAACATGTGTGTGTTGGTCTTTATTACATAAATTTGATAAAATGATTGTTTATACTCATTTGTATTAGTTAATATTTTGTTTTATTTAAACAAAAAGTTGATTACCGATAATTTCAACCGATCCTACACAGAACCTACTTCCGAAGACATTAATTTGATGGGACGTTTTTTGGCTCACTCAATTGTTCAGGCTAGAACTAGGATCGAACCCATGATCTATCTTATATTTGAACAAAGTCACTTCACCCTTTAACCGACTACGTTATTCGAAAAATACAAAGTATACAACAAAAACAAATAACCACTTCCATTGTAATATATTGTTCAAGGATTGGAGGGATGTAGTAAAAATCTCATTTTTCTGGATTCAAATTCAACACGACTATGAAGGTTCACCTATAATGACTCCAGATAATGTGTGGTTACCTAGAAGATTAGTCACTAGTCAGTATACGTAAGCTTATCCGAATACCACGGTTACCCAAAAAACCGTATAAAACAAATAAAATTATGAACATATAGGGGTCATTTACCAAATCTTACTCGGGTAAGTGCTTACCGGCAAAATTCAACACTATCACTTGCTTACCGGGTAAGATTTTAGTCCACGAAAACGGCATCGTATATAACAATTTATCCGGTAAGCTCTTACCGTGGTAAGAGTCGTTGCCATCACTTACCCGGGTAAGACTCTTGGTCATTGTTTTCCTTGTTTTCATTTTTACCAGATAAGATTTTGGTACTTGTTATATTCCTTCGATATGGTATTATGACTTGATAAGCACTTACTCGGATAAACGTTTGTTAAACGACCCCTTAGTCGCAAAAGAGACCAATAATCAAGTTATGGACATTTAATGAGTATTTTATATATAAGAAATGTAATTTTAATGATTGATTTAAATATAAAAAAATTGCAAGGTTTATATGAATGTGAAAAAAGACAAAAAGAGACATTGGGGGTATTATAAATCTTCATGTAGACGCCAACGCGAAGGAAAGCAAGCTGGAATACAGAAGAGATACGTTGGATGATTGGCATGGGGTGACCACCACCACAACCCATGTTAATATTTATTTTTTAATAACTTCATATTTTAGATATTTTTTAGAAGAATATTTATTTTAAGTTTTACTAAAATTTAGGTTTATTAATAGTTAAATATAAAATTATTAATTTTTATAAGTCTTCCAACTTATTTTAGCAATTAATATAAAATATTGATTTTAATTTATAAGAAAACATCTCTAACAACTTTGTTATAATAGAAAAAATTGGGTTTTTCTTCTCTAAAAACTCGAAAGAAAAACAATATTTTAATATATATATATATATATATAAGAGCATCTCCAACGGCTTATCTATAATTTCTCTATAATAGAGAACTTAAAGTAAAAATCTCTAAAATGAATTGCAATCAACTCCAACGGGTTCATTACTTTAGAGATTTTATCATTGATTATATTATTTAAATATTATATAATTTTAGGATCTCAATACACTTTAGAGAAAAATATAAATAAAATTATATTTATTTAATTCTAATCGGTGGAAAGAATAAAAAAACTCATTTCTCTCTCCTCTATTTGGAGATTTAAAGAAATCTCTATATTTAAAGATTTTCCCATTAATCTCTATTTTAGAGAATGAGATAGAGAAGCTGTTGGAGATGTTTAGAGAACAAAAATGTGATTTTCTCTATTTTAGAGATGCTGTTGGAGATGCTCTAACCAATCAAAATTATTGAAATTTAGGGGGTGTTTGGGATTACTTATAAAAACAACTGACTTATTACCGGTATCACACCGGAACAAACACCACACCGAAATAAACACTTCTGAGTGTTTGGATAAACAACTTAGAACATCTCCAACAGCTATTGTAAATTTTTTCTAAAATAGCATATAAAAGTCAAAATCTCTATAATAATTTGCATCTAACTCCAACAGCTACTCTAATTTAGCAACTTTATCGTTAACAATATTAATAAAATATTCCATCATTTAATAAAATATTATTTCTCTCTTCTACATACTTAACTTCAATTATTTTGATTGGTTGAATATAATTAAAATATTGTTTCTCTCTCTTCTATATATTTTTAGAGATTCTCTAAATTTAGAGATTTTTTTTCTTTTTTTTTCCCATTTTTCTATTTTAGCAATTGATATAGCATAGCTGTTGGAGCACTTAAAATACTAAAATCCTCCATTTTTCTATTTTACAATAGCTGTTGAAAATGCTCTTATACTGGTGTCAAACCAGTAATAAATAGTTTTTGAAGAAGTTAAACGATTCCAGCTTATGATAGATTGATAAGGACTTTGTTAGAAAAACATAACCTATTTCAAATAAGCAATTTCAAACACCCCTTAAATATGTAGAAGAAATAAATAATATATATTAAATGTATTGAAATTTTATCTTTTTATTTTTTATTTTAGAGAAATTATAACAAAGTTGTTAAAAATGCTCTAAGTTTTTGGATTTTATTTTATGAAAAAGTATTTGATGTGTCTCATAATACGTTATTCTTTTAAAGGATTTAAGTCAACAATTATTTAAATTCAAACACTGATTTTTATATATTATTTTAATAAATATATTAAAAATATATCGACTGTCGACATACCAATTGCTTGCACATGACACCATCATTTGAATTAATATTTAATATTTATAAGCATAAGATATTATTTAGATTAAAGTTGTTATCTACGTGTGTGCACATGGACTAATTCTCGTTTGGCAATTTATATACATCTAATAATTTAATTTAATTATATTGTTTATATATGTTGGGATGATAAAATAAAAACATAGTCAAATAAGAAAAAAAGATAACAAACAAATTATATCATGATTACGATACATAATTAATGTAAGAATGAACAGACGATCTAATCTGTAATTTCAGAGTTTGATTAAAGTTAAATGAATTATATGTGATTTTACGTGAGTAATATTAGTATAAATTCACATGTGATTCGGTCTTTTTCGTATTATTTTATTTGATTATTGTTTTTGGATGAACAAGACTCTCTCATATTTCTCTCTTTCTCTCTCTATATATATATGTATATATATGTATATATATATATATATGAGAGAGAGAGATCAAATACCAACCAAACCATTATATATATTAACCAATTAAGTTTTGTTTATATATTCATAATACGCTTTTTCTATTTACGATATTATAATATGTTTTTTTAATTACATCAAATATATAGTATATTTACTTTTTTTTAACAATCAACAAGTTTAATCACTTTTAATAATTTTGCTACTTAGATTTAGGAGTTGTTTACTTGTTTACCAACAATTGTTGGTGAGTGCCATCTACAATAGTAGTAATGTCTCGAGTAAATAATTTTGTCTAAAGTAAGTGTTCTAGAAAACGTTTGTTTACCAAGTATATTTGGTTAAGTAAAAGAAGATTCCTATTATAACCCTATCTATGAACAAGTGTTGACTAAAATATAACGTTTTGGTCTTTTTTTCAAGTTTATCCTAGTTTTCATGAATATGAAGATTTACCAACATTTTCATACCTAGATAAATCAGATTATGAACACCCGATCGGATCTGTCAAAAACGAGCTGACGACTACAGGGGAAGCGGCTGACTGCAGTCCCTGAACCCAGCTTGTAGCAAGCCAAGTAGATATCATACACATTTACACATAATAGGAAACTCCAGATCGTAACCATTAACAAAAGAACATACACGACTATTTTCATGCCTTCACTTCATTCTTTAATTTATAATTTCAAAATCACTCAACATGTCGTATTTACATGAGATATATTATATTGTATCACATTCTAAAACATTTACAACACTATGAATGTCAAAATGAATTGGAGTTGCTACTCACTTAAAAGGTGTGAAACACCTTCACACCATTTCATTTCATTTCATATTAAATAAAACAAACATATATATTTAAATATTTTTATTGTTAGTTTGTCACTAATCATTAAAATTAAAGAAAAACAAAACTTTAAAATGTTGACATCACCTTTAATATACATAAGCAATATATATTGTTTTAGAAGTCAAGATGATGTTTTATCCCTTAATACTTACAAATATTAAAATTCAAGATTGGAGATATAGCTTATAAAAACATCAAAAACACCATCTTCCCATTTATTTGATAGTATGTCATGAGTAATTGAGTACTATTTGGGACAATATTGTTCATTCTACACGCGTTGCAATTTCTTTCAAGACCGAAGTAAATCCAGGACAGCATCATGCATCCAATCATTAAGCAAAGCTAATCACTTTCATCTGGTTTGGTTATCGTCCATAAAAATGGTCTTGTTCTTTGCGTTTAGAGCAATTCACATAGCTCTATTTCACGAAGAATAGTTGTCCCCTGTCAAGATTATGACTATGTCTGGATTATTATATCAGTCGTTAATGGCAGAAATGGATGATTCATTCTAGGTCATCATTTTCCAGAAGATGAAGATGAAAAAAAAACAGATGCACATCTTATTTTCCTAATACACAAAAATTCCCCAAATTACTCTCGCTCGATACCTTTTGTCGAACAACTTTTGTGAAATATTTAGAACCTTATTGTCTTTTATCTGATAAAAGTCGCTTATTCGGTTAAAGATGATGGTTTTACCAATAATCTTATTGTGTCACTTTCCTGCTAGAGAAATTTTACTGAGTTAACGTTTACCCATTATGAGACGTTTATACAATTTACTATTCACTTTGTCCCAAAATAAATGTTCACAATGTAAAATGAACACAATTTTAGAAACGTGTAATTATTATATTTTTCATTTAGTAAAAGATAATTTACCCATAATTATTATAGAAGTAAATTTTCTCCACCTCTTCATTGGTAAAATGGTAAAGTAGACATTTTACTTTTAAAAGTATACACTTATTTTTGGACAAACTAAAATAGTAATGTAGACATTTATTTTAGGTATGTTATTTTGATAACCAAGAATGTTACTCAGTAAAGTAAGTGAGGATGATATACTTAATTTTATCTGATATACGCTTAGCTGTTTTAGGTTGTTAATCAACCCTCAGTCTTTTACTCGATCAACCTGCACGGTTGGTCCTGTACAATATTTTGATAAACAATTCAACTCTTATCGGATAAAATTCTCCGGGAGGCATGGTTAAAATATGTAAACATCATGTTTATTGAGTAAACTTCAAACATTTTTACTAAGAAACGTGATTTTTAAAAGTTTAGTAATTAAGATTCAAATATTAATTTTGTTAATTGATTAATAATGAATTATGAAATCGACTTCCGATAATAATTTGAGGTGGTTACGGAAAACGACAGTTGAATGAAAAGGACAACTCACCAGCTTCATTGGCAACTGAAATGACAAAAATGCCATCCTCCTCCTGTCATCATGTTATGCAACATTCTACTAACTAAACATAAAAATATATTTATGTGTAAAATATATGTGAATGTTTTCTATTGGTTTTAAATTAATTACTAATTAAACATAAAAATATATTTAATTACGATGTAATTCAAAGATAATATTATTCATATATGATATATGAGTATAGTAGTTTTTGTTGTCCATAAAAGATCGACGTAGTCTCCGGTAAAGATGGTATTTGGGCCCGACGTGGCCCGTGACCGATAAGGTTTGGTTATAGAACTGAAATTTGGGATCGGTTGGAGTTTTGGAAGGAAGATCCGTTCCGGCCCGATTTTTACGAAAAATGTATTTTTATATGTATTTTTAATTTTCTAAGCGTATTTGATTGAACACCAGTTACAAATTAATAAAAAAACATATTTTTAAATGTATCTGATTACAAATAAATTATAAAACTATATAACGTATTTGATTGAAAACCAATTATAAAACTACAATAAAACGTATTTTTAAGGTGTATTTGAGAGACTCAATTATATATATATATATAGGGACGGGTACAAATGAGAACTCAAATTTAGTTGTGAACGTGAGAACAAATGAGAGTGCGACACGTGTCCCATTCAAAAAAATATTATAGTATATATTCAGTCTGAATATACAAAGGAATATTCAGTCTGAATATTCCTTTGTATATTGAATATATTAGACTGGATATTCCTTTGTATATTAAGACTGAATATATACTATATTCAGTCTGAATATTTCTTTGTATATTCAGTCTAAATATTGCTTATTTTGACACGTGTCACGCTCTCATTTGTTCTCACGTTCACAACCAAATTTGAGTTCGCATTTGAATTTTCCTCTCTCTCTCTCTCTCTCTATATATATATATATATAGGGTTGGGTTCACGTGAGACAAGCCTATTTCCGTGAGACCGTGAGACCACCCTTTTACACTTGAAACTTCACAGCAAAAACACTGTGAAGGTAAAAAAAATATGATGGGTTCACGTGAGACCAGCCTGTTTCCATGAGACTCGTCGGAGACCCGTGAAACCACTTTTTTACTCTTGAAAACTTCACAGCAAAAACACTGTGAAGGTAAAAAAAATCTGAACCTTCATAGCAAAAACACTGTGAAGGTTACCTTTACAATAAAAACACTATGTAGGTTACTTTCATAGCAAAAATGCTTTAAAGATTCATATTTTTTTACCTTCATAGTGTTTTTGCTGTGAAGTTTCAAATGTAAAAGGGTTGTCTCACGTGTCTCACGGAAACAGGCTGGTCTCACGTGATCTCAAGTATATATATATATATATATAAATGTTAAAATTTTATCAAATAAATATTTTTTTAGTATAAAATCGGTTTGGCCTCAGGCCAGGCCTAGAACCGGTTCTCATAACCGGTTTTTGGCCATCTCTAATCTCTAATCTCCACTGTCCACATAAACCTAACAATTTAATTTAATCTGAATTAGCTTGCAATTGAATCAAATTTTTTAAAATCTACAAATCAAAATAGTTAGGGGTAGACAAAATCTACCTCATCATGTAACACAAGAGACTAAATCCAAAATTCAAATAATACATGCCTCATGTCTAGATCTTTTTACATTATCTTGATATTTTTCAGACTTATATTAGCATGATAGTAATACTTCGAGTCGTTAAACAATTAAGTACCAACTATTGATATATTTTTGTTTTAAGATTTTATATTTTAATTTAGTCATCTTCTTAAACCTATGTTAAGTCAGACCAATTCAACTCAATCCAACTGGAACGAATTGGATTCTGTTATACAATAAATAATGTGAACAAATATAAATCGTTTAAGCTAAAGTAACTAGATTGAGTAACATGACCAACTCAACTCGTGTTACATTGCTAACCATTATTATATTTAGAAATACTAGATATGTAATATATATACAATTTCATAATATTGTATACAATATAATTGAAATTCATTATGATACAATAAAACTAATCTATACAAACATGTTACATATTCCCTTCATAGCATATATGGTTATTATGTACACAAACTATTGCCACTTTGAACAAGGTATACCTAAGATTTAGGCGAATGGGATGTACAAAAACGTCTATTTTGATACGTATTTTATTAATTCCGACATTGCCCTATTAACACTTGGGAACCCAACATCCGTGAAGTCCATATGGAAGCCCGTAAGGGAACTTTGCTCTCGCGATTTCTTCAAATGTTGATGCATCTAATATTAGCGCGTACCCTTCACCATTCTTGTCACTTATCATTGAAATCACAACTCCTGTTCATATGAACATCAAGAGTATAAAAAATATCAGTTTAATGATTTTTTTTATCATAGTTTTAAGTTGATTGAATTCTAATTTGGTGACTTACCATCATCTTCTTTCGTTGCACCAGGGCGTGCGACAAAGAAAGGTTCAGATGGCACCGCTCCTTGATCATGCCAGTTCTTCGCCTTTTTCTCTTCTAAGTCTATCTGTAAATTTAACAAGCCAAAAAAATGTTAATACCATTGAATTTGTTCTCACTTTTAAGAACATATAAGAAGCAAAATTCGACTAGAAATTGTACCTTAGTGAGGGTGTTGGGGAAGTTACAAGGGCGTTGAGCACCACAAGCGTAAGTGTATCTATATTTCTTGCCTAAATAAGCCGGATTGATGCTACACATATCCATCCCCCTTCCATGTTCATCAGGGTTTAGAGCGTCTACTAGTTCTCCCTTTGCACTCCCATCGAATGGTATTCTAAATCTCCCAACCCTGCAATTTTGCGTGTGATTTAAAACTCTCTATATATAATACTAAAAAACAAATCTTTATAAAAGGGTCATTCGCCAAGTAGTATCTGTATTACTGTTAAAGATCAAGGGTTTAAGCAACATCAAAGAAGTGTATATCATGAGTTTTGACCGTATATAAATATTAATTATATACTAAAAATATTCGATCGAAAGTAGTTGCTAAAGGATAAATCTGTTAATATGTACCTAGCATCGGGAAGAACGTCCTTGCCAGACCATGATCGGAGATTTTGAAGTCGGAGCTTGTCAAGGATGGTAGTATCGGCATTATGTTCACAACAATCGGCTATAACTCCGATCACCCTCCCATCTTCATCTTTCTCTTCGTACGCGTTAATGAAGTGAAACGTCACAAATAAAGGAACTTCAACACTTGCCACCTTCAAATTTTACGACAAATAAGTTATTTTAGACAACTATTGCCTTAACGAAAGCCGAAAACTTCACTTCAAACATTGTATTTTTTTAAAAGAAAATAAATGGATATAGAAAAAATGCTTACCAATTTGCCACTAGCTTTGCACATAACATGCATATATCCTTTGGACTCAGGATGCCACTCAAACTTGTATAATGGTGTGGGTTCAGCCCTTAAAAGATTTTGTGCACAATACCTTAATGGCATTTCAGGCACAATCACATAATGTTCGGTCACGGGGAACGAATGGACCCACCCTGGTGACGGACCACCACGACAATCAACCCGACCAATCACCTTCCTTTCATTCGTACCGGGTTCCATCCTTGCCACCAAATAACCCGGGTTCAACAAATCCGGCAACAACGTCAAGAATTCCGATTCAGTCACTATAGGATGCGCTGAGTGGACCAGTCCACCCAACGAGTCAATATACTCAAACTTCCCTAATGTATCTAAGTTACTTGGGTCGATCACAATCGACCCTTTAATTGTCTCAGTGAGACAAACCACTCGGCCGTCCCCTAACTGAACAACACCAGTATTGGCATTATCAGTTAGGGAAGCACCCGAGAATAAGTTGGCCAAGTCTCCTATGTATGCTAGGAAGTTGTCATACTTAGGGACTTCAGAAAATTCTCGGTAACAAAGTTTATTGCTTTTTCTTGCGGCTTTATATGCGTCTGATTCGATTTGCCGATGACCCATCTTGAGGTGGCCGTTCTCAAAACAGAGGCGGACGATGGTGGCGTAGCCGTCGAAGAGGTGGCGGAAGTCGTAGTCTCCGATGTGCCACAGTCCTGGTCCATTTCTCAAATAGGTCCCGTTCTGCATTGGTGAAAAAAAATTCAAAATATTAAATTTAAATGAAATCTGGTAAATAGAAATTAAATAATGAAAGTAGCATACACAAAGAAAGACAAATGAATTGGTGGCAACAATTATAAAAATGTCATCTCAGAGAAAAAGGAATCTCTTGGAAGATATTTGGCAAATTAAGATTATTATAAACTCGTTAAGATATGATAGGTTAGGTTCAAATGTGAACTCATTTTTGGTTGTGAACGTGAGGACGAATCTCAGCCACACATCTTCGGTTATGGTGGACGCGATCACGGAGGATTGACGCGATTCATGGGAGGGTGGAGATTATTAAAGGAGGGGAACCAGGTCAAAGCCGCCTTTATTAACCGGATAAGTGACTGAGATTCGACCTCACGTTCACAACCAAAAATGAGTTCACATTTGAACTTTCCTCAAGATATGATTGTATTATTAAATAACATAAATTTAAGATTCAAACCAACAAACTTTATAATATTTTATAAATAACACTTCCAAAATACTACAATACAAAGATTTGATATATGGTGTTCATAAGTAATCATCAAAAATCCCAATATTTAAATTAAGAAAATGAATTAGTAATGTTGTATCTTTTTAGTAATCCTTTTAAAAAGTGTATTTAATATAATTTGATTTAGATTTATATCAAATAACGTTTAAAAAGATCGACAGAAAAAATATATATTATCATTGAAACAACATTATGGGTATGAAAGTGGTGCACTAGGAATGTTTCAAAAGATTTGCACTAACAAAATGCACATGTAAATCAATCGATACATCATGATTCAAATTTTGACATATAAACGTAAAAACATACCAGCCATTGTGGTATCTCTCCTTTCACCACAAGCTCGCCTTCCCATCGCTCTTGTTGGACACTAGTCCATGCCACCAGTTTTCGCTCCTTTGCGACCTGATCCTTCCGTGATACTGATGGTGGTAGAACAATCGTCGGCAAATCAGTAGCCACACTCACAATACTTAACTCCCTACTCTTACTTTTCTTAGGGAAACTAGCTTGCCCAAAGGTACAACCGTTACTACCATGGCCATAAACCGGCATGCATGACGGAGAACCATGGTTTCCGGTAGCTGAAAATGAAAGAGAAGAAGCCATAGTAGTTTGTTAAAATATGTTGGTAATCATGTGGTGGTATGAGAGAGGGTATATATAGGACACTTGGTAACTATGTCTACAAGCTCTTGGTATCTAAAATGATTAAATTCTTTTTCACTAGTGGACAACATTATAAAAAAGGTTGAAGTGAGTAAGCACAAATATAAAAATTAAAAATGCAAATAAGAACAAAATTGCTTCGATAAACAAGAGAAAATCTCAATATAAAAAATTAAAAGTTTTTATCCTCATCCTTGGTTTGTATATGATTATTGGTTTATTGTTTGTAATTGGGACAAGTTTTTAATAATTTAATCATGATATTCGTTATTTTCTTTTCGACTCGTCGATATACTTGTCTATTCACGTATTGTTGTATCGAAAAATGGGGTTGATGAATAGTTAAGTACGCCATATTAGAAAAAAATTATTAAATGTATATATGTACGTGTATATATGTATTTTAAGCTTTAGTTTTGAAATAAGGTTTATCTAGAAAATGGGTTTGATGGATAGTTAAGCACAATTTAATTAAATTTTAATCAAAACGTTATTAATTTATTACTTATTTTACTCATTTTTGTAAGTGTAATAATTCAATATTTGTTAAAAACAAGTATTTACTATTTATTAATTTTAATAAGTTACGCAATTGATTGTTATGATTCAAAAATTCTCAAATACTATCTTCTTATATGAACATGAAAATTCAAAATTAATTTGGAAAAACAAAATACATTTAAGGCCATGATTGGTAAAAGTAAACTAATTTATTTTTAGAGTATTTGTTTGGATGCGCATAAGACCAATTTATAAGTCAGCATATTGAAACGTTAATTGGAGTAGTGTTTTGAGAGTTTATTGTCATTTTTTTTCAATTATAACCTTTATTAATATAAAATTTTATTTATTATTATTAATTATAAATAATATTAATAAATATTAAATATTACTACTATTAACTAAAATTAATTAATAATAATTATAATTATAAATTGTACATTAATATTAGTTATTTACAAAAATTGTTAATCATATCAATTTTTTTCATATGATTATTTTCTAATAATTATATTTAGTAATAAAAAAACAAATAGAACAATTATAAAAATGTTTATGTATCATAAAGATTAAATTTACAAATTTTTTTCATAAATAATAGAATTGTGTTAACTAAGTATAATAAAATATTTAGTTTAATTATTTATATTAATTAATTTATTATATTATTAAAGATTTGTTTTTAATTATATTTTAAAATATTATAATTGATTAATTATCAATAATGCTTTTTTGGTTATTTTACATTCTTATAAGTTAGTTTTTGTCAAACATGGCTTTTTAATCAACTAGCTTATCCGCCACCAGCTAGTTTATCAGTCATCCGCTAGCTTATCAACCATCCGCTAGTTTACCAAACACAGCCTAAGTATTTAACTTTGAATGAAAATGCTAGATTTTTATATAAAAATTACTTAAGCATAATTAAAAACAATGTATAAATATTATTTTTAATTTTATTATTATAGTTTGACGAACATACTTGGATTTGATTAAGCCGCACACTTCAAGTCATTGCCTTTGATCAGCATATGCTCCTGCCGATTGTTAGGATGTTTAGCTCATTCTTAAGATCGTAGTCACCTATCAAAGTATGAACGAAAAATTGTGACCTGATTGGCCAAGCCAAACTATCAATGAATAGAAAATCGAAAATGTACACAAGAGATTCACATGAATGTCTTATATTTTATAAAAATCGTTAAAGTTGAGAAGAATATAAAAATCTTTTAGAGTAAAAAGACAAGTAATATTGTTGGATTTTAGCATTTTAATTTCTTATAGTTAACTCAATTGGCAAATTATATTATATAAATAATTCGACCTAATTACAAAAAAGAAATTTGTTCATTTGAATTATGTCTCAAACAAGGTTGAAAATGACGTGAGGCGTGACAGAGAGGTCAAGTCTGATGCCTTAGGAGCCACGACTAGGCTGTAACGTTTTTCAAGGTGTAGCTTATGACAACAAATCTTTATATCATATAAATTATTATATATGTAAGCATATATATTTTACTATTACCCAATGAGTCAATGATATTAAATGAATAAAATTAAGTTATACATTAGAAACTAACAAATGATACAAGAAAAAAGTAAGAAAAATAAAATATTGAATTACAAAAACCACACATTAGGTTATGACGTGTCGCAGACATATATAATGTGACGTGAGACATAAGTCTTGAGTCACAGCGCACCACGACGACTGTTGCGGCGGACTTTTTTGAACACTGATTTCAAATGAAAAACCGTTGAGAATATTACAAAACTAATAAAAATCATAAAATATTTGACATCCTTTTATCATCAATTTAACTCAATCTGTGAAGAGAATAGTGAATCCATGGATAATCTGTTCTTTGAATGTCAGTTGTCTCAAGATATCTGGAGGAATGTAGGTCGCTAGTGGCACATTGACTTACTAGGTCTTTGCAATGTTGCAGATTGGAATAATTGGATGGAGTCTTTAAGATTGAATAAAAGGGAAAGTTGAACGCCTAGAAGCAGTCTTGTACACGGCTCTATGGTCGATATGGAACTTTCGGAATGGGAAGCTTTTTGGAGTAACGAAACCTAAAAATGCGTTGTTATGGGATAACATAGTTACACGTTCGTTCCTTTGGATGCAACATAAAAGTAGGAAGGGGAATATTAATTGAGTAGAATGGTTAAAGAAAACCCTATAAACTATTTCTAATGTAACTTTTTATAGCACCTTGCTAGTTTTAAATAAGTCTTTTGCCGTTTAAAAAAATGATTAGTGAGACATGTTAATTATTGGATTAATTGAACAATATTTTGAGTTGTTTCTCACATATATGTGTACATTAAGACCATGTAGTGGCAACATGATAATAATCCATCAATATTTAATTTAATCAATTGTGCTGGAGAATATGTTTTTTAAACTTATGATCATTGTTTTTTTCAATCACTTATTATTGGTTAATAAATTTCTTCATAGTTTCATTCGTGAAGGGACACAGGCTTTTTTACAGTTTCACCTTCTACAACGGTTATATTTTTAAAACAATATTGTTGCACATTTCATAAATATATATTTTTTAGTTTTTACGATGCAAGAACAACACGGTAACACATACACCCTAGCCACTTAATTGGATCCATCCCTGGTTTCATCTCTAATGCTTTTATAAGAGTTTCTCTTATTTTTTTAAGTTATATAGTGTTGATTTTTTCACGTTTTGCGTCATTAAAAGGATGTTCACAATTAAATGTTACCCTACTTAATTACTTATACGTTCCCTTTTTCTTTTCTCTTTACGCTTTTTTAGGAGAGGTGGCAGTGAGCACACCATCCAAAGTGGGCTGCAAATTGTATTAAACAACATTCAATTGCAATTAGTTAATGATGACGATCTTCATATAAAAATATTAATTAATAGTGACCAGCTTTTCTCTTTTATTATTCATCGTCCATACCTAAAGTGGAAAGTTGAATGTCTTTGATTATACTATCATGGAAGCCACTCCCATGTTGAGGGTGTAGGCGAAACTATTTGACTGGCCTGGCAAAAATAGCACAAAATAAGTATTTTAAAATGATTATATAGATTATGTTAAATTAATTTTTGTTTATACATCACTCACATACGTATAGAAATCTAGGCATAAATATATTTGCTTTATGTATTTCGAAATAACAAAATTAATCATGCATGGTTGAGGCTTTTTTATGACTTGCATGTTATCATGTAAAGGATGCACGGTAGCTACTATAACCACTGTCATTATAGATATTTATTTTGGGATGAAAATAGTATATATAGTAATAAATATGAACTAATTTGCCTCATGGTGAAAAAAAATAAAAAAAAAATTAAAAACGTTTCTATAGAGCAAAGGGAAAACAAGAATATCACAAGTGTGAGATTCAGTGGGTCAAAAACAGCACCGGCCACAATATATATTCTTAACTAATCACGGTCACTTTGGACCCTCCACTTGTTATTTTCTACTAATTACTTTCGTTGCTTCTTCTTCTTGATCAGTATATATCTAAGTGGAGAATCCTCATTTTGTCTGCCACCGCCTTTGAATTTCCCATTTGCTTGCATCATTTTGTGGGAAAATCAAACATGAAATGATTGAAGCTAACAAAAGTGTTTAATACTTCTTCTTTAATGGAATTAAACGTCATTAAAATTTAGTTTTAATGCATGTTTTATGAGGAATAATTAAGAATTCAAGTTGAAAGATTGATTGTTGCAAGTTGTTTATTAGGTGGCCAACTAATTTTATAATACATGGATCTTTGGTATATATGTATATATACATACATAGTATGTCAAAGTCTATTACCTTTTTATCATTTATATTGATACGTAAGAAATTACATATGTGAAACATTTTCAAGGTGGAAGAGAAAAGATGTTTGTGCTTGATGAGATCAAGACGATCGGTTTTTAGAAGTGCAGATGCATGTAGTGATGACGGGTTAGAAGGCGAGCACATTCTAGTGCTAGTGGAGGGGTGGACTCGAATCGTCTTGTTGATATAACTATTTTGATGGATCAGAAATAATTTATCTCCTCCTAAAACTATAAAGAAAATAAACATGTATATATATATATATAATATGTACGTACATAGAGATGATTTAATTATTATACAACCTATTTCATTTGTACAACCAGTGTAACTCAATCTCAACCGTCTATTTAATCTAATTATCTTTCATAAATATCCAAATCATAATAAATAAACTTTCATCCCATATGTATCTCAATTGATTGGTTCGACTTGGTTATACAATTTGAACCATAATGCATGTCTTGTATGTATATATATATATATATATATATTACATATATATCTTGTACACACTAGAAGCATACAAGTGAATAGTGATGATGATGATGATCTCCATGAATAAGGGAGACCTTTATTTCTATAATTCTTCATAGTCCATATACGGCCATACCATACTGGTTATCCTATTTGTGACGCAAGTCTCATATCGCCCTATTTTGCTAGCCAGCTTGGGCCACAGTGTCTGCCATTCAATTCCCTTAACATTTTCTTCATTTTTTAACACCAACTTGTGTATGTGCACTTAGGGTTTCATTAAGTGTCACAGAGCTAGAGTTTCATGTATATTTTTATCTTATCAATGAAACCTAAAATTAAGTTATAAATCAATAACTTAATTATGTCAAACTGAGGACAAACAATGCAGTCAGGGGCGGAACACAATAGGGGCCTAGGGGGGCCATGGCCCCTGCGTTTTATCCCTTAAATACTAGATATTAGAAATATTATCAATAAATTGCCCTTAAATCAGGTGGTTGTGTATATACGGCCCTGTATATGTGGTCATATGTTCTATTCTCCTGTCACAAAGTTTTTTTTATAATGAATTGAGCTTATCAATGAAGATGTTTTGTTGAGTTCGGCCCCCTTAATTAGAAGGCTTGTGTTCCACCCCTGAATGCAGTTAATATCCCGAAAAATAATCACATTCAAATTAAACCAAAGGTTGGTTTATTTCTCGTGAACTACTTCTCCGGGAATGTGGTAGATATTTGTGTTGCTCTTTTTTGTATCGTGCGGAACGTTCCCGATCAGAAGTGTACTGTACGTTATTAGATGGTTTAATAAAAGTCTTAATTTGTTGTTCAAAAAATAAGGTTGGTTTATATAACTTTCATTAAAACAAAGGTTGGTTTTAATACATCACAAGAATCAGAGTAGTAAAATGAAAGTAATTAATGAACTAGCAATTGAGTAATCATAAACAAACCGTACTTGTAAATCATCTACAAAGATATATACGATATACACAAATAAATACGCCAGTATATATAAGTATCTTATTAAGTTTAATGATCCGCATTGAAAATAAAATAAAATCATAACAGTCTAGGTGAACACTTTTATTATTGGTAATCATTCTTTACTTGATTCCTAGACAATTGATGCAAGCAAATGGGGAATTCAAATGTTATTATGGCAGACAAAATGAGGATTTCCCAATTTGAAGAGAGGAAGCAGCTAGCAACAGTATATAATTAACCAAAGTAATTAATAAAAAATAATTGATAAAACCAAGTGGAGGGTGGAAATTAACTGTGATTGAAAGAAATTAATTAGTGTAATAAACTATTAAAAGAATTGTACATGTCAAATCTCTCTTTAATTATATATATATATATATATATATATATCATGCACTGAAGTTTGTGTTTGGTGTTATATTCAACAAAATCAAACTTGTCAAAACGTGGGGTCGATGATTTGGGGATTCTATGTGCTGCGGATCTTGTTTTGAACACATTTTGGAATCCTATGATGAACTTTGGTCATGAGAAATAGATGTCTAGTTAATTTTGGGAATAATTATGTCATATTTGATTAATTATAGTTTCCAACAAAATGGAAAATAGTATAATTATATGTAGATTGATGGAAATAGTCAATTAAAGTTTCTTTTTTAATATATATATATATATATATATATATATATATATATATATAGAGGTGGAAGTTTAAACGAGAACACTTCCATTTTACGAGAACGCTCTTATATCACATGTGATAATACACGTGAGAAGACTTGGTGGTGTGCAGACGACGTGTCTTGCGACTTAGTTCGTGCCAAAGGTCGTTGGTGTCTATGATTTACTATCACATGTGATGGTCTTGATGGATTATAGTAATACATCAAGAACACCCTTATCACATGTGATAATACATGTCACGGATTATAGTAATACATCAAGAACACCCTTCTCTACATGTATATAACATTTATGCTTATTTTTTGTATTTTGTTTAGTACATATACATATTTTAATTTGTACCCCAAAAAATGCTCCGAGATTTGTTAGGCAACATAGTTAGAAGTTAGAACACTTATGAGTTATGACATGATAATATATTTTATAAGCATAAAATTTAATTCACACCCATCTTGTATTTTATTGTATATTGAAGTCTCAAACTAGCAAAATGAGTAATCAACATGAAACACTGTTCTAATTCTTTAGCAACGATTCAAGTTGAAGGTCGTACAAGTCCCATCTAAGCATCGGATATCAAGAAAGGTATAGTGCTATCAAGACGTATGCTTGATGTAATTACATTCCACTTGAAGTATAGTTTAATGATTGAAGTTGTAAAGCTTGATGTTTTGTATAAGAATATATGCATTATGACGACATATCATGTATGAGTATTATAATGGACCCATTTGATTTGATTTAGAATAACATCTATATATAAATAGGATTACGTTTGCGGATAACTTTTTTTTGTTATTGCGAAAATCGCGAGAACACCTCTGGAGTCATCAATCTCTTTTGAGCTAACAAAGATGATTGCATGCTTTTATGTTTTTTTTTAGGTGGGGGTGGGGGAGAGGGGTTGCGCTTTCGTCTTTTTTCACATCTAGGAACGATCTAGTCTTTTTTGCGAAAATATATAATATAAAGTTTTCATATTAGCCTTTTAAGGTATGTGCATGTATGATAAGATTATATTAACGTCATGTATATATGTAAAGATCACTATAAAACAAATGACTTTTACCCACAAAATTTATCCAGGGAAATTTCCGTCGATGATTACCACGATCACCCAGAGAATACCAGTGGTTCGGTAAAATCCGATATTTTGCCACTACAACAAAAGTGATTTTATAGGATGCCTAAAATGAAAAAGCTTCCTAAAAGATTACTTCATAGGACACTAATTTATAGGACCAAACAAAAAAGTGTCATATCTAAAAGCGTTACATTAATAAGTTTATATGACGGTTTTAGGCGTCTTAACAAGTTTACGACGCTTTTAAAATAAAGTGTCTTATTAACTATTTTTTAGAACCCTCTTGAAAAGTGTCCTATAAACCCATATTTTATAGGACACTTTTGAAAGCGTCCTATTAACCCATATTTTATAGGACACTTTTCAAAAGTGTCCTATAAAATAGCTAATATGACACTTTATTTTAAAGTGTCGTAAAAAAACTTGTTAAGACGCCTAAAACCGTCATATAAACTTTGTAACGCTTTTAGATATGACACTTTTTTGTTTGGTCCTATAAATTAGTGTCCTATAAAGTATTCTTTTATGACGCTTTTTTATTTTAGGCGTCCTATAAAATCAATATTGTTGTAGTGTGCGATAAATACCAACGGATCATCCAGAGAATGTCTGGGTAATCTGTAACTAATTTGAATTACCCAACAACAATTTACCCATCAATTTTTATGACGGTTTTATGAGGAATCACTCTTTAGTTACAGATTTCTCTGAGAAAAATGCGTAGGAAAAAATTCTTTCCTTTAGTAATGGATATATACATGTACGTTAAAGTTTTCATGTGAAAGTATTTGAAATATTGTTAAGGTTTGTAAATGTATGTTAATATATATTGCTTTTTATGTTAAAGTATTTTAAAATATGTTAATTAAGGGGAATTTAATTATTTTGAACATTTTAGAAAAATCATTTACCAAAATGATCATTTTCTTTTTTATTTTACCAAAATGATCATTTTGTTTTTTATTTTACCAAAATGACTAAAATACAATTGAAATACAGATCAGATCGAGTGGGTTTGCAATACCATCAAAACGACGTCGTTTTGGGTTGAAATCCTCCGCCAAAGGTACAAATCCTCCGCCAAATTTGGGAGGAGGTTATAATTTGCCAATTTTTCATTTACATTTTAAATTTTCTACCCTTAGAGTTAGTTAATAAATTACTTTAGGTAATTTACTTTTTAATTTTTCGTTTTACATCGTTATCACTTTAACACACATACTCGTATAACAATTAAAATACGTCTAAAAAATACGTTTTTTATTTTAACAAGTTACACCATCATAATCGTCTCGACAATACCTTCAAAATGAGCCCAATATTGAATATTTTTCGATTTAATTATATACTTTTAAAGCCAATTATCCTTTTGATCGGTGAATATGAATATTTTTCACAAAATTCGAAATATTAATTAAAATATAATGCTATTATTTTTTAACGACAAAGTATAATATTATGAATATATAAAAAAATAAGATATAAATTATAGTGAATTTGTACTACTTTTGTGTTCTTGTCATTTCTATAATAAAAACCATATAAATTAATATTCATGTAAAATAACATATAATGCATCGGTTCTTAAGGTTATTACAATATATACTATAATTAACCCATTTTTGAATCAATGATATATACACAGTGCGGAGAGGACTACGGAAATAAAATATAGAAAATTTCAAGCATATTTTCATGCTTTCCTTCTCCAATACCTTTCATGAGTAAGTTTTTCAGGCTCAATATTATATTTTAATTAATATTCTTAATTTTGTGAAAAATATTCATATTCACCGATCAAGAGGATAATTGGTTTTAAAAGTATATAATTAAATCGAAAAATATTCAATATTGGGCTCATTTCGAATGTATTGTCGAGACGATTATAATGGTGTAACTTGTTAAAATAAAAACGTATTTTTAGACGTATTTTAATTGTTATACGAGTATGTGTGTTAATGTGATAAGGGTGTAAAACGAAAAATTAAAAAGTAAAGTACCTAAAGTAAATTATTAACTAACTTTAAGGGTAGAAAATGTAAAATGTAAATAATAAATTTAACAAATTATACCCTCAGCCAAATTTGGTGAGGAATTGAATGTTTGGCGGAGGATTAATGCATTCGGTATGTATACGGTGAGAAAAGAGGCAAAACGACGTTGTTTTAGTGGTTTAGCAAACCTAATCAATCTAAGCTATATTTCGTAGGGTATTTCGGTTGAATTTTGGTCATTTTGGTAATAATGGAAAGAAAATGGTCATTTTGATAACATTGTTTTCTAAAATGGTTAAAATAATTAATTTCCCTTAATTAAAGCTATGTTAAAGTTTGCCTTCCCTACATATTCATACCACTAAAGTTTCACATAATCACAATCATATATGTTACGAATTAAATATGTAGAGCCTTTCGATTATAAAAATTATCCAAGGGTTTATAAAGGGTTTCCATCAAAAAAATATTCTCATGTGATCTTAAGTCTTTTTCAATAAGATCTGAAGTTCTTTTTATTATGTGTTCTCTACGTCCATATACACACATAAGTAATTCCCAAAGTTATTTTTATATGTTTATATCTAATGAACATTGATTCATAAATTTGTTATTTTTAGTATATTTTTGTTATTCTATATACATAAAATAAAATCTACAATGTACCAATTAGAGAATATTAATCTATAATATATTATATATAAATTGAAATGATGATCATGTTGACTCATTAATATTTTTTTAGTTTTAATTTGCTTGGAATAAAATAAAATAGAGCTACAAATATTTTATATTTGCTTTATGTCCATTCATGTCGTACGTGGTTGAACCCCACATACCATACACCAACAAATTAAAGGAAATCATAATGAAAAATTAAGCCTAGTTAATTAAATATGGCAGACATTAATTAAATTTGGTGTTCCCCCAGCGGAGAAAACCAAATATTCATCATGTTTACATATTAAAGCCTGCTTTTACTAATATTTTTCTTTTTATTAATAATATTTTATTTGGTATGGTAATTAATATCAATACGGTTCAACCTGTAGTCCCATATAAAAAAACAGATGGTATAAATTTAGGAATTTTTTTCCTACAAATCTCTTGTGGTACCTCGACGTAGAATCAGTTTTTTTTTATAAGGGCTAAAATAACTTATTTTGGGTTTTTTTTATGAGAAAGTCATACCCTTCTAGCTACGTAGAACCATATTATTTCATTTGTTTATTGTAATTGGTATTAATTAGACTTACTAAGAAATTAGCCAGTTGAAATGACGAAAAAAGCTGTTAAAAAAAGAACATTTCTTATCTATTTGTTGATCAACTTGATTCTAGGCAAAGAGTAGAAAAAGAGAGAAGAATCCTCCATTCTCTATCGACTTTTATATCATTAGATCCTACCGGTAATTAATCGCTAACCCGGTGTAGGACCTTTAGTTCTTTATTGTCAGTTTTGTCCTTGAATAAATGTTGGACTATTTTGGAGTTGTTGGGCCATAAATTTTTGTAACAGCCCATTCATTTTTCTTCTTAATGGCCTGAAAATGTGATCATATGCACAAGAGTGTTTACCCATCTCTACTCCTAAACCTCGTTAACTAAATAGTCACTACTAATAAAAAAACATTTGTTTAGGGATCTTTTTTCCTGAAAAATCTATCAGTAAAAAATGATTTATTACAAAACCGTCATAAAAGTTGGTGGGTAAATTGTTGGTGGATAATTAGAATTAGTGACAGATTATCCATCGAATTTTACCGAATCATTTGTATTTTATGGGTGATCCGTCGGTAATCACAAACAAAAATTTCGCTGGATGGTTTTTTTGGGCAAAAGTAATTTGTTTTGTAGTGAATGAACATTTACTTATTTTAACTGGTTTTTATTTGGTTAAACTTTAAAGTTCAAGATATCTTGAAATCGACCACGAATTTTGAATTGGAGTAACTTTTTTTTTATTTTTAGAACGGCAATTTTTTATTAGAATTAGCGAGAAGCTAGAAAAACGAGGTTACATCTAGTTATCCAAAACAACATTATCCAAGCCTCGACATCTAATATGAAGCCAAGAGAACGAGAGTTGTATCACCTCCGAAGCCAGGATGGCGATGGTTTTGCCGTTTCCTTTGAATTGTATGTCGTTCCGATCAGACCAAAGCACCCACAAGTAAGCCAGAATTACTACTTCATATTTCCACGCCTCACCGTATGATTGCTGAAACTTACCGCCTCCAGAGATCAACTCCTCTAAGTCACTGAAGGATCAGGTAACTGTCAGCTTTTTCCACCAGCCTATGAGATACACCATTAGCTCCTTCGAAGTTGAGCATCCCAAAAAAACATGTTCCGGGGTTTCTTCGCTGCAATTGAATTGGAGTAACTTTTGCTTCGATTGTCCTATTTGTAAGAATATATTGAACCTCTAGGTTACTCTATAAAAGAGCTTTTAAGAAGAAAAATGAAGTTTCAACATATATAATTAAAGAAGATAATGTCCAAGGCTAAACGATGTGGGATTCTAACACGTCTTCTCCAAACGGGACTAGATAGAAGAAGGGGATTGGGGGGGGGGGGTACAAATTGACCCATTAGAATTTCGAGTCCTTGTAGGCTATAGTGCTAACTTTTGACTATGACACCATGTAAAAATATGTTGAACCCTATTCAATAAAGAGTTCTTTAGGAAGTAAAAAAAAAGATTCCAACCTATATAAAAAAGAATTGGTCCAACTATCAAAAATGTGGAAATCTAACACCATTATCCATCCAAAACTATTGGTATATATATTGTTCAAACCAACAAAAATAAAGTAAAGGAAAATCAGTAGATGGCCAGAAGTTTAAACTCAAGAACTGCGGAGAAAGGTTATGATTTTCTAATTCAATATTATTGACTTTTGAGACAAATAGAATTATTCGAAACTTCACATCTAATATGTGTTTTGTATATTATAAAAAAATGTGATTATATATAAATGGTTCATTTTCGATTAATTGTTTTTAAAATACATACACATTGAACCAAAATCCAAGCACATATTGTGGAACCAAAATTTCCACATTGCATATTTGCATCGGTTATCATTTTTTAATTCCTTTGGCTTTTACTGTTCAGTGTTCTTTCAATATAGTTTTTTTACATCAAATTTTATGTAGTTTAATTTACAAGAATTTGCATTAAATGAACCTGGGTATATTCTGTTTTTGATTGTCTTCTTCAATTAAGTTCGTATCTTAGTTCAAAATTCAAATTCTCACTTAAAACATATGCTATATATAGTAACCTTTCAAATTAAAATCATTGATCTTTAATTGTATTTACAATCTTAAAGATGGTTGGTGTAACTGTAAAAACTACGATGAACAATGAAACCGACGACAGCCAGCTGGACGTTTGTATGGAAACTGTATTTCATCATGATATATATTGGTCGGCTTTTAAGAGTGACAGCGAGTGTGGGGTAATAGCAAGACGATGGACAGATGTGATCCAAAGCTGGCAGGCAGGAATATATAATGGAAAACACTCAAATTATATGTTACCGACATGTAAAACATAATATGAGTCAACATCTAGAAAAAGACTACTATAACAACACCACTCTTTTAGTATCTTTTGTGTTTAATATGATATGAGGTCTATATTCTTTGAAATCCGTTTCGCATTTATATTTGATTAACAGTGAGTGAGTGAGTGAGTCACTTCTTTGATGAAAAACATATTTATAAATTTCATTTCAATCAACTATATATATATATATATATATATATATATATATTTGGTGATGGTACATAATCCCATGAATATTTAATAATTAATTATAAAGTCAAAGAAATGTGATGTCATGAATCATTTCAAGATCACTTGCTAAGTTACAGAAGTTTAAAACTTTATTGGATTAAAAGTGTAATGAATCTGTTACCTCTCGGTTCAAGGTGCAAGTATATATCTTACACTTTTTGAGCATTTAACTGGGATTAAAAGTTTACTTTTTTTTGGTTGATGACTCAAATTCAACTGGAAGTACATGAATTTTGGTGATGGTCCCATGCATATATTACATGCATGTTTGAAATTGTTGAAGAAAAAAGAAGACAAAAAACCCTAGTTATATCTACAGTTGTTTTGACATATGTCGGAAAATATATAGAAGATATTACACAATTAATTAAAATTGTCATCAGCTACAAACCTAATCAAACATTATCAAATCTTTTAGTCTTAATTTGTTGGAACATAGTTTATAAGTAAGAGATTGTCCCACATAGGAGCCTCATGGAAAGTTAAACCCCATAATAAAATCCAGTACTTGAGTAGTCAACGAATCATTTAAGAGCTTGAACTTTGGTGTATATTAATATATTTCATGATGGGATCTCCTTATATAAACCACGTAATTTTACAAAAAATAAGCAAATTACAAGTACAATTAATTCTTAGATTCTATCTTTTCTTATTGTTGATTTTATGTTATTTCATTGATTTGTATAAGAATATTTCTATTATTTTCTGCATATTTCTATACATAAATATATACATCTTTCTCTTTGTGATTGATTACTTCACAAATTTGACCATAAATCCCCCTCCCCTAATTTTTTTTTATGTATGTAACACATGTTCGACATCATTTTAAGGTTTTCGGCTATATCTACATATTCTAGCTTTTGGTAGACTAGTAGCATTGCTAGTGACTATTTTGGTTCTACGAATGCATTAGTGATACTCTAGGAAACTTCTTTGTCTTTCAACTCCTCTGAAGTTCGATCCTTCCATGGCACTTGGTTTCTTTAAGTTATTTTCTGACAATTTTTGTTGTTTCCAGTTTCTTTTCGGAGTGGTAAATTTCTTGATGTGGCAGCTTTGGGAGTTGCTAAAGCTATGTAGGATTTATGTACGACTTATAAGAGAAATTAATGCAATAAATCATTCACGATAGTACTGCCTTTAACATCTTTTGATGTACATGCATCATCATTAATTGAAACAAAAAAACAAACACCAATTAAAGACTTCTGTTTCTAATTTGATATAGCAATTCCTTATCCATTCCCGTGTATAACATGCACTATATATAACACCCTTTCAATCCTTCATGAAACACTCGATATACATACATAAAAGAATTTTTCTAGCTAGGGTTAGAATCATCTATCTTTTTGTGAGATAACATAAAGACACGTATACTTCCAAGTTCCAAAGGTAATTAATTTGGTGTTAGTTAAAAAGTTTTTATTATAGTCAATGTAATGGGAAAGACCAATATTATTTCTCTTTTTTTTATTAGACAAATTATGATTCAGTATATAGTACGAGTAATTTCGTATGGTACTATATATATGGGAAATGCATGAAGCAAAAGGACATATGTATATATAGTGATGCAGTGTCTGTGGGCTTCAAAAAGATTGTACTGTATGTATGATAATATAGAGCAATTAAGTTTCTTGCAAAGTTGTAAGAAAATCTTCAAGGGAGCTGAAGTTCCCCTTTATATATGATCATTTCTTGGAGAAAAAATTGGCCTTGTTTCATACATATATGCCAATTGCTTGGGGGGCTGGACCCAAAGGACACACACCCATGTCGATCACATCTTGGCTTTCTTAGGGCAGTTTCTTCAAAGAAGAAAGACATCATAAAAATGTCATTTGTCCTTAATTTGGATATATATATATATATATATATATATATATATAATATTTCAGTTTACTCCCTTAATTAACTTCAATATATAGGAAAAACGCTTGCTTAGGAATGTTTTTATTTTGAAGCAGAAACCAAAACTTTACTACGGCTAGCAAAAAACTAGTAAACGAGGAATAAATACATTACAAATTCTTGATATAATTAAAAGGATGATATATCCACCTTATAGGGTTTTTGTGACTCCTTTGATTCACTACAAAACAAATGACTTTTACCCATAAAAATTACTTAGAGAAATTTTCATAGGTGATTACTCACGAATCACCCTGAAAATACTAATGGTTCCGTAAAATTCGATATTTTTTAGAAAATACCAACGGATCATCTAGGGAAGCCTGGGTAATCTATCACTGATTTGAATTACCCATCATCAATTTACTCACCAACTTTTGTGACAATTTTATGAGGAATCACTTTTTAAAGACATATTTCTCAAAAAAAAGTTTGTAGCCAAAAGTCTTACGTTTAGAGTGATTATACCTATTCTATATCCTAATGAACGATTTCTGATCCACAATCTGATCAAACAAGGAGGATATCTTTAGTGATGTGATTTTAAGTTCTGGAATGGGAATCTATGCTTCTATAATTTTTTGCACATGGGCATTTTTTGTATGAGAAACTTGACTCACTCGACGACTACTTTTCCATGACAAAAATGACATACGTTTGATTAACATCATAGCAGTTATTTTATAGGACGATTAAAATTAAGAAACGTCCTAAAAAATATTTTATACGTAGTACTTGAGTTTATAGGACCAAACCCAAAAACGTCATATATTAAAGTGTTACAATAGGTTTATAAGACGCTTCTAGGCGTATTAATATGTTTTTTAGGACGCTTTTAAAATGAAACATCGTTTTAACTGTTTTATACAATACTATTTGAAAATGTGTTTTACAAACACAAATGTCTTATAAAAAGAAGGGTTTATAAAACATTTCATAAAAATGTTCTATAAAATAGCTAATATGTCACTTTGTTCTAAAAACATTCTAAAAATTTGTTAAAACCTTTAAAAACGTTCTATAAAATTACCGTAACGTTTTTGGATAGAACACTTTGTAGATTCCTCCTATAAACCTAAATTTTATGCATAAAATATTCTATTATGAGGCTTAGACAATATAGGCGTTCTATAAAGCCGACCAATTTTATTACACTGATTGAAAATTAAATTTGACATTATGATTTGCCTTAGAAGCTTTCATGTCTAGCCTAGAACGAAAATCCCTAAATCATATCTTGCCAAGTTCACACCCACTCTTATATTCATTATCTAAGTATTATTCAACCACTAATCACATTCATCTTCTTTCTCCAAGTTAAAGTTTGCAAAAACAAACACAATACATACAACAAGAAACACTACAAAAAAATGACTTTCACCCACACAAAAAAAACATACAGGCTGGGTGATTACCACGGATCACCAAGGAAATACTAATGCTTCCGACGAAATCTGATGTTTTCAAGAAAACACCAACTGATTGCCCAAAAATTTCCTGGGTAATCTGTCACCGATTTGATTTACCGACCAACAAATTAGACATCAACTTTGTGACGGTTTTGTGACGGATTGCCATTTAGCGACATATTTCCTAGGGAAATGTCCGTAGGTGAAAGCCTTCCATTTTAGTAGTGAAAAGTGAGTTTCAGTGATGCACCTTTAATGACGGAATGTTTCATCAACAAGTTATAGCGACTACGTGTCGTCTCTTTAAATCGTTTGTGAGGATATAAATTGACTTTTAGTGACGGTGAACTTCGTTGCTAAAACCCTTGTTTATCGTGGTGACATGTTCACAAGAAGGATGTGTATGTGTGTGTATGACCTTAATTGTTAGAATGGTTTGACCATTGTTGGTTCAAACGTTAATTGAAGTTTATAGCTACTTTTAATAAAAAATCTGCAAAGGAAAATAGAAAGATAACTAACACTACAATAAAATTGAATTTATATAATGCCAAAAAATTCTAAGCATCTTAATTGACCGGTTTCTAATACTTTAATTTACAGAAAAAAATAAAACGTCGGACGTCTTTTAAATTGTAACAAGTTTTTAGGATATTTTAATTTTTTTTTGAAGAAGGGATATTTCAATTAAAAACATAGGATTAATTAGCTATTTTATAGGATACTGTTTGAAAAATGTGTTTTATAAAAACAAATATCCTATAAAAATTTGGTTTTAAAGGACATTTTCTCAAAGTGTTATATAAAATAATTAGGGGTGGTAATCATGTCGTGTTCGGGTTGGCGGGTTGGGAAGGCTCACTGAACATGACTTGTTTGACTAAGTGTGTCGCATTGATCAACCCTAACCCGTATACGCTCGGGTAGGCGGGTCGTAAGCGGTTTGACGGGTCATAAACGGGTTGGCAGATCAAATAATAATTCAAACATCCAACTTCAAATACTAATACAACCAATAAACGGGTTGGCGGGTCAACCCGAACATGACCCATATAATAAATGGGTTGGCAGGTCAATCCGCGAACATATATTTAATAGACTGGTTGGCAGTTCAGAAACCCAACCCGTTTATTTTTGTGTCGCGTTGAGAATTGTCACCCCTAAAAATAGCTAATGTGATATATTAATAGGACCCTTTATTTTTGGGTTATATAAATTAACTCTTATAATGCAGTATATATTATGACGCTTATAAATTGATGGCACCATATAAACTCAATTTTGTTGTAGAAAAAAAAATTCTTTCATGCCCATAAAAGACCCAAGAGAGAGTGTCATCTCTTAGCTTTATTCCTTATTTGCAACAAAATTGGCCTATTAGCTTGTCCAATAAAATATATAATAAGACCTTTAAAAATATATAAAACAGAAACCGTACGTCATTATAAAATATTATGACGATGTTAGAAAATGTAATAAGTTACATTCTTTGTAAAAAAAAAAGTGTGAGGACGAAATTAAATGATCAAAGTAAAATGTATGTAATATTAGCATGTTTGTAGGATGCTTCTTGTAAAAGGGTATTAAGACAATTTTGATGTACATTTAAAAATAATTATAAAATGGCTAACCGAACATATTCCAATTTTGTCCGGTCTAACAACTTATTTTTCTTTAAGATTAAAACTTATCACTTATTAGATTACCTAATTTTATCTTACTAACATAACATATTGTAATGCATTATTCTCTCACGAAACAATTTCTGTCTTATAAACTTATATTCTTGTTATGTATTTCATTAATTATAGAACTGTTATGCGTCTTGATAGGGTCTAATTTAATTTGTTGTTAGCGTCTCCCCAAGCATGTGTGTGTATTTGCTTTTCAGTTTTTAAATTGGGTAAAATTTAATTTCATATTAGTAATACCTACGGTTGGTGTCCAAAATTAAGTAAACCCTAAATACATACTGATATATGTACATATATACACTACAATAAATATATCCTCTTGCGATGACAGATCGAGGTCATTGCTCTAGATCAAATTTTTGTCGCTATAGGCCAATGCGATGATTGTCGCCGCTAGAACTCATCATTATTGGCCCGTAGTTGTAGCTTTCTAGTCGTTAAAAACTAAAAATGAAGATTTTTGTTTTTTTTTCTCTATAGGTAAAAAAATTAAAATAAGTGTTTTTACTTACAGCGATGTTCATAGTCATCGCTAGCATTTGTTGTAGTGATATGACACTTGAAATTATGTATTGAATTGGGACTATGTTGTTCATATGTACCATTATCAACCGTGAATAATATCTACTTCTTACATAAATAAATGTAGGAATGTAAATTATATATATATATATATAAAATTCAATTCCTAATTTAATTATCTGCAATCATATCATTAATAGTGGAGAGATAAGTCGTCCATGCCGTATGCTTTTGCCTACATTACTGGATATGTCTTGCATGCCCACACCCTCTTCAGTTAGGTGAGACGTTGAAGTTAATACACACTCTTGCTTTTCTGATGAACCCATATATCAAATAGTGGAGAAGTTGTATTGTTGGGTATTGTCTAGGCATAAAGAAAGTAGGAAAAATTCAATAGACTGGAGATGCTATCCTCGTGATTGTATTAGCTAGGGTCTTGTAAGACTCTCTTTTTTGCTAGCTGCTTGCTAGCTCGTTTTAATAGTGATGGTTGTTGTTTCAAAAATAATTTTCTTTTGCAAAGCGAGATTCAAAAATAAATAAATTAATCAACTTCTTTTTTTTTTCCCTAAAATTTCATTTGAATATGGGTAAACTAAAAAGGTTAAAATGATCATATATATATATATATAGAAAGAGGTTCATGCGAAGACGGTAACAATTTACGAAAATGCGAGTACAATCTGCAGCCAATTATTTTGTACATTAAATTTTTCATGTACAAAATCACATATGATTCATGTACAAAATCACATATGATTCACGTACAAAAAAATCATATGCGATTAGCCACGACTTGCTCACGAAAAAAGTCGCGCGTGTCCTTTTTGATACTTACAAAATCACATATGATTTTGTACATGAAATCATATATGATTTTGTACATTAAATTTTTCATGTACAAAATGATTGGCCGATGATTTTCCTCGTATTCTCGTAAATTGATATCGTCCTCGTATGAACCCGCCTCTCTCTCTCTATATATATATATATATACATATATACAAAGTGGCTTGCTACATCCAACTTGTAGGATTGGAGATTGCTTCAACTCATGTCCATATGTTTCTTTCTTCCCTGCTTAATTAATAATTGAGACCCTACACCTCTAAGGGTTGGGTTCAGCTGAGAAGCGTAAGAAAGCATCTCCCTCATTAGATGCACAGAGATGAGATGTACCGAGATACACCGGATCAACTCCCTTCTAAGTCGTAATTCATGGCTGTGTATGAGATTAAAAGTGATCAAGGGGCTGATCCCTTCTTACGCTTCTCACCTTAGCTCTTCTTCTCACACGATCTTATACCACACCTCTAGATCCTATATATATAGAGAGAGAGGAATGTTCAAATGAGAATTTTATAAATTTAAATGAATAAAGGAACACCTTGTGGACCACATACGATGTGGGTCTCGCATAATATTAAATTATTTCTGATTTAATATGATTTAATATTAAAACAGAAATAATTTAATATTATGTGGGACCCACATCATATATGGTCCACACAGTGTTTCTTTATTTCTTTAAAAAATGATGGTTATCGTATGATACCTCCTCTATATATATATGTGTGTGTGTGTGAATCACAAGATTCTAGAGGGACCTGGCTTGACCACTTGTGACGCTCCAAAAAGAAAATTAAAGGCAGCCCTAGCTATATATCTAGCAGATCATGCAATAAGCACCATCCAACAGGTAGTTCAGTTAGGTTGTAGCTAGTTTCTCGCTTTTAGGGATGGCTATTGTTGACCCAAAGCCAACAAAGAACCAAAACCCATATAATGGCCACTTGTGTTCATTTTTCTCATCAATTTTCATTTGCGATAGATTTAATTTTTTGTTTGTTTTTGGAAACGGCAATATATTAAAAAAGACTAGCTAGGGACTAATGGAAGGAATTACAAAGACGATAGATTTAAATTTTGAATATAGAAATTAATGTGCGATCAATTAATGTCAAATTATTTAAAAGACTATAAACAAGTTAAAAAGTTGGGGTTTTGAAGAAATTTATTGAGTAATTTAAAAGTTTATGGTGGATTAAACTAAACAATACCTACAATCTTGAAACCAAAAGCCGATAAATGTTGGCTTAAACCTATTTGTTTGTCGTTCATTTATATACCTTCCGTTACAACGTACTTATTTCATCATAAAATCATATGTATTTATCGTCAAATACAATTAATGCATTTCAATATAAAATTGCAGAGTGTTGTATTTTTCAAAATTCGTCGTTACGATAAATACAATCAAGGACCGGAGCTAGCAAGATGGATGGAGGGGCGATGGATGTATAGTATAGTATAGTATAGTAAATCACGGGATAGTATTACGTAGCAATAATTTGATAGAGATAGATGCCTTGTTAGGTGGGGAAAGGTTACATATTTATGGGCTTGTCTCATGTCCACAAATACCATATATATATACATACATTTGGTTGTATTATGTTTCTGCCAGCCGTCGCCAGCCGTCGGATCTCTTTTCCAAAATCCAAAATTTAATTAAAAACAAATTTCAATAATAGTTTTAATCTGGGAAATTTTTAAAAAAAAATAAACAAAACTAATACATGGTTACATTTTTTAGTCATTTTTGGACTCAAATTCACTTTGTAGTCGATTCTTATGTAGAAGATGCACATGCATAGGTATTGGTTTTCGACAAAAGAAAATCCATACTCATATGCGTAATGTTTTAGGGAAATGGGTAAGGTTTTCGGCAATAAAAATGATACTTACGTAGAAACTTTATGCATATGTGTAAGGATCCTTTTTTTTTACTGAAAATTAATCCTCACACGTATTCTGTTTAAAATTTGACTATAAAATGAAATAATGTATGAAAATGACTCAAATGTAAAACTCCTTTAACATATTGTTAATTTGGAATGAAGGCCAACATCATAAAACTTTTGGATCATTCGTGGGAAAAATACAAAATAGTTTATTGTATTCTTCTTATATACGTTTTTAAATTAAATATATACTAAAATAAAAATATGTATTTATTGCCGTTGTATCCGTTTTATTATTCTGGTACAAGTCTAAAAAATCAACGGCTTTTGGAGACAAAAGACGACACAAAAAATCAAAAAAAAATATTGATGACATGTAACATTATTCATGATTTATGTTGAGTAATTTGAATAATATGTGAAGAAAATGTATAATTATTTTAATTACAGAGAGTATAAATCTTTTATTGACAATTTTTTTGCCTGGGTATATTTAAAAAAACTATACGTAAAATAATACGCAAAGGTTACTAAACATTTCAGTTGGTCATAACGAAACTAAACAAATGGACATGTATTTTCGTATTGTTTATAGTTATCTATTTTGATGAAATTATAAAAATATATTATATTATTAAATGTATGTAACTTATACATTATTTATACATTTTATTAGAAATATAAAAATAGATATTGTCATTTATTTTGGGTTATTTCTCTACAAGAAATGTACCCTTTTTTTGAAAGGCAACGTATTATTAACACACGCGACACGAAGGTTACAAGACTGCGAGAAGCAGTAACGGAAAGAAACAGAGACAAGTATCTTCAATATGCTCTTTATAATTTGTCTAAAATAAATAACTACAAGTTTAAATCTTTAAAAAAATTACATTCATTTTCAATAGATTTTTTATTGTTGAGATTTTAAAACAAATTATTTTAATATAATATTATCTACTTTATTATCTCAAATTTCATTAATACATTAAAAAACTTAATGTAAAATGATTAAAATTTAATCTAATTAATGAGAATGAATAAAAAAATAATTTCTCTTTTTCATCATAAACTTTTAAAGAATTTTTTGAACTTTGAGACTTTTTTAAGTTTTCTTTATAACAGAGAACAAATTAACAAAGCCATTAAAAAAAGTTTAAAGATAATAAAAACTTTTTTTTTTAATTTTAGAGAAACTATTGTTATACATATGTGTATTTGAAAACACAGCAAATAGTGGAAGTGAGGAAAACCATTGATGTTGTAGTAACGCTGTCCAAGAAAAGGACATTTTAATTTAATATGTATATTTATTAATTTGTTTTTATTATCTATTAAATATTTATAAAATATGTATTGTAAAGTATAAAAGTAAAAATTAATATAAAATAACATTGACCAAAATCATGATTGTGGCGATAGTCGATAGAGGAGTGAATTACGTGAAGTGTCTTTACCATTTTTCAACTTGCATTTTTAGTTATATCACTTGCATTGTTTTTACTGAAACGTAAAATTTTCTAAACTTTCTTAGAAAAGAAATCATATACAATTTCAGCAAAAAAGATTATTTGCAGATTTACTATTAATTACATAATTAAAATATTTTAAATTTTATTTATCAAATGTGTATATGAATAACTAATAATAATTCATCCTCATTAGTTGGAGAAAATGTAAAAAGAATTCTATTTACTTATATAGGTTTCAAAGATATTTTTTAATTTGGAGTTTCTTTTCCTTGTTAATTCTATTTTAAAAAACAATACAAAAACATTGTTCGAACATCTTAATTTTCTTTATTTAATTTTATAGAATTTGTTGAAAATACTACCTAATCTAGATTATAGAGTAGAACCCTAAACTAAAATCCAACCATAAGTAATGATACTCACAGTGTTGAGTGTCGTAGATGAATGAAGAAGACGATGACAATTGGTGCTTAAAAAGTACTGTAAGATGAAGGACAATAAGACATTGGGGAGTACTAATCAAAGATTGACTTAAGATCAAAATTCTTGATGGGGTATTTTTGTGGTCAACATTGAATATGTAAAATCGACTATTGGGGTGATAAATGGTTGAAAGTGATAGAGATGCGACAAAAATGTAGTGAGATGTTGAAAAAAATACAAATGGTTTGAAGTTATCTGTGTGTGTGTGTGTGGGGGGGGGGGGGGGGGGGGGGTCGTAATTAAGTTACATGTTTGTGATAATTGAATGCAAATATTATTAGAGACGGGTTTATGGGAGGACGGTAACAATTTACGAGAATGCGAGAACAGTCCTTAGTCAATCATTTTGTATATGAAATTTTTTTTCATGTACAAAATCATATGTGATTTGTACTAGCATCAAAAATGACACGCACGACTTTTACAGCAGGAAAAGTCTCGACTAATCACATATGATTTTGTATGTGATTTTGTACGGTACTCATTCTAGTTTATTAAAATTGGTATTAAACAATAAATAAAATAAAAATATAACAACCTACAGAATTGAAGGGTCATTTTGTAATTATCAAAAGTTTAGAAAAAATAGAGGGTAGTGAATAGTAATTCTCTATATTTAGAGAGTTACTATTCATTTATCTATTGTAGATAGTAAAATAGAGAATTAATTGAAGATGGTTTAGAGAGTAAAATAGAGATAGCGAGTAAAATAGAAAGTTCATTAAAGATAGTTTTATAATACAAATTACGGTTTATTGAAAATTTTGGCTATGTTTGGCAAACTAGCTAATAACTTATAAGCTAGCTGATGACTTATAAGCTAGCTGATAGCTGATAAGCTAGTTGATGAATAAATTATGTTTGGCAAAAACTAACTAATAACCATTTAAATGACTAAAAATGATATCTTGAAAAAATAATAATTAATATTAATGAGGGAATAATCGGAAAAGATGACAAAAAACTTCTCATAAGTTACTCAAAGTAGCTTATCAATAAGCTAGCTTATAAGTCAGCTTATGTATATCCAAACATGTATACTGAAAATAAGCTAGCTTATTTTTGCCAAACAATGCCTTTATATCATATATATATATATATATATATATAGAGGAAAGTTCAAATGTGAACTCATTTTTGGTTGTGAACGTGAGGACGAATCTCAGCCACTTATCCGGTCAATAAAGGCGAACTTTCGACGCAGTTCCTCCTTTAATAATCTCCACTCTCCCATGAATCGCGTCAATCCTCCGTGATCGCGTCCACCATAACCGAAGATGTGTGGCTGAGATTCGTCCTTACGTTCACAACCAAAATTGAGTTCACATTTGAACCTAACCCCATATATATATATATATTATATTACCTTTTAGTTGGAATTGATCAATGTCCATTAGAAAAAAATAATGATTGTTATAAAATAGTTAAAATTGGATTAGAAGTGTAAAATATTTTCTTAAAGTTTACAACCGGAAGTTGATAAATAGTCCAAACTTCGAAAACTGTTTTTGGTAATTTATAGATTTTGAATCACTTTAAATGAGTTTTCTCTCTTCTAAATGTGTTTATTAGTTCGCGATAGACACAACAAAGCATTTATATACAAAAGTGGTGAGAAATTTTTACTAACCAAGTTTTTAAACCATTATTAATTAATTAACTACAAGTTCTTTTAAAACTTGTATATTTTCTCATCATCTTAAAATAGATTTTTTTTATATAAGGTGGAAAATCTCATAAATTTATGAACCGCTAATTAGCCCCATTATGATCCATGTTTTCTTGTTGAACTTGTGTGAAACAATGGCATGTTCAAAGTGTTGTGGGTAGGTTTGTGTTTTTAATTAGTTGTATGAATGTAAGTAGTTTCTATTTGATTTTTCATTATTTTTGGTAACAAATGATTTTCTACGTGGTCCTTATAACAAAATCACGTTATTTCAAATATCATTCAAATATTCATTGATCAAATATTATACAATAATTGCTCATAATTTTCAAAGCATTTATGACAAACCAAATGAAACAAATTAACGTTATCGATATAAAACAATTCCAGAAAGTTAGGTTCCTTTTAAGTAAAAAATAAGTGTATTGCTATTTGCACCTCTTAGCAACGGTGTTGATTTTCTTCTAACTTAAACCTGATAAAAAATATCATTGATTAACTAAAAGTATCTTCAACAACTTCTTCAAAATGGAGAAAATAAAGATTTTGAACAAATTTTTGCTCTAATAGCATCTCCAAAATGGAGAAAATATGAGATTACAAAAATCTCCGAATCTGAAAAAAATCTCCAAAAATTATTACCATGAAAGAGAATTTTTTTTTAATCATGTTCAAAAATAAGTAAAATTGAAATTAAATGTTAAGATGAAATAAATAATATTTTATTCGAAATATATAATATTTTAATAATATAATTGATTTTGTAATTTCTAAAATGAAGAATCTATTGTAGTTAAATGTAATATTTTTTAGAAATTTTAAATTTTGATTCTTGATTTTAAAGAAATTGTGAAAAAGTTTTTAAAGATATTCCAAGTGTTAAGGGTAAATTCTGAAAATCATAAACGTGTAATCTTTCAAAAACAATTTTTTACACAAAAAACATCGAATCAGATGTCTTTTTTACGTTTAATTAACCATCAAATATTAACCAACTTAAAGTTAGAATTTATGTATGTGATGTTAAAATAAATATAATTAAAAAATGGAAACAAAAGGAAAGTGGATATTTACCACCACCCCGACAATCTCATACAAACTGTTTTGTCACCATCACCATAAGTAACATTTAAAATGGAGTATGAAATCCACCACGATTTATTCTAATTTCATAAATTTTAATGATTAAAATAACATTATACTTATAAAAAACAAACTTTTCTTCTTCTAAATTTATGATTTCTGTTCCTGTACGTTTAAAATTATCTTTTTTATTTCTGAATTTGGTACTGTATTAACATTTTCGTCCCTTAGATCAACTTTATCAATGCTCTATTGTTAAGTATGAAAGACTAAAACAAAAATAAATTGTAAACCACAAAAACTACAATAAATTATAAACCACATAAACAAAACAATATTGAATTATAATTCATAGGGATGGAAATAGGATTTTCAAACCCACAAGGACAATAATAACACAGTTCCACAAACCATAGCGGCAAAAAACTTAGTCTACGCCTGAATTATTTTGTTTTAAGTCGTTGGATTGACTCGGTTTGTTAAAATTTTGATTAAGAGCCTATCCAAGTTTGATAGCTTTTTTTGTAAATTTCTATATAAATTAAGTTATTTATCTATATTCACTACCAAAATGGAAGACTTTCACTTACGAACATTTCCCTGGTAAATTTGTCGCTAAACGGCAATCCGTCACAAACCGTCACAAAAGTTGGTGTCTAATTTGTTGGTGGGTAAATCAAGTCAATGACAGATTACCCAGGAAATTCCTGGGCAATCCGTTGGTATTTTCTTGAAAACATTAGATTTCATCGGAACTATTAGTATTTTCTATATGATCTGTGGTAATCACCCAGGGAAATCTCCCTGGGTGTTTTTTTGTGGGTGAGAGTCATTTTTTTTCTGGGTGTTTTTTTGTGAGTGAGAGTCATTTTTTTGGTAGCGATTAAATTTGACTACATCAATTAAGATAATCATTTGGTTTTACTAAGTTAGTTATAAGTTTGCTTTGCATAGTTAGATTGTACTTTATGCTATTCAAGATGTACCTTAATCAATTACCCGAATTCTACATCATCTCATTTCACCTTCTCCAACCTGACAACTGTCAACGTCCAAAAAAGCATAGGATTTAAGATGAATTTACTCGTCATTTTACATAATGGTAAAACATGATTTTACACATAAAATATACCATCAAATTTATCAATTAGTACATAATTTAAAAATAACAATCATACTATATCATCTTGTTGTAACATAACAAAATAAAGGGGCATGATATATACTAAAATCATCATTTTATTATTAACGAAAATAAAATATCATTAAATTATTTAAATAATAAAAAATCAAATCCATTATCACCTTACCATATTAACATCATACCGATAATATTTTAAACAGACCTTCTACATTTACTTAACAATTAAAACTGATCAAAAACAATAAAAGATCATTCCTTCTTGTTTTCACGGGAGTAAACTTTACCAACTTCCGTCGATTTAATTCGTTTGTTACATCATATAAACAAATTAAAAATGATATATGAAACGACGGTTGATATTCATATTTTTATGGGATGAGTTTTTCTAAAAGGAAAAGTGAAAGGGTTAATTAAAAGGGTAAACGAAAAACCACAAAAAACACACACAAAAAACACACTTAATTAATAATTCCACAATATAGGTTCAAAGTCATTGGAAACCACATTCTTCTGGCCGGAAACATGCCCACCGTCGTCGTCGTCGTCTACGCCATTATGCATCCATTGCGGTGGGTACAACCACCCATCTACCACCGAGTCGATGTACACGAACTCATTATTCAACTCGGCCGAGTCAACACTCGGTCCAAGAATCGGAAGCTCTGTTATCTCACTCAGCTCCTCCGACGACACCGTGGACGGCGGCGCCGGTGTTAAGTCAAACTTATCCATGGCAGCGGCTTTGGCTGCTGCAGCCTGTACATCTCTTGGGGACGACGAAACCGGTCTCGGCAACGATCCAACGAGATCGGGAAAATTGATGATAGCTGAGTTACCCTTGATGCTAAGTGCAGCCACGTCGTGTGCACGCGCCGCCATTTCTGGGTTCCGGTAAGTTCCGAGCCATATCCGTGATTTCTTCCGTGGCTCGCGGATTTCCGACACCCATTTGCCCCAGTTACGCATTCGGACCCCTCGGTAGACCGGGTGTTTGGTGCTGGTGTCTCGGGTTCTTTTGATGGTTGATGATGATCTGGTTTTATTAGGGTTTTGTGGTTGAGTTGTTGGTGAAGATGAAGAAGATGGTGAAGTAGTGAAGGAGTTTGAGCTGCAATCATCAGGTTCAGAAGTAGGGGGATTATTATTATTATTAATATCTGAACTGATCATTCTGACTGATGATTGGATCTTGATAAGTGCATATATATAGATAGATGTGTATATATATATGTATATATATTTAAGTGTAAGTAGTGTTGGATTGTTGTTAGAAAGCAAATAAAGTAGCGATCTTTTGGGAGTGTGTAGAAGATGAAGTAATGACTTTTTACCCTCATTCAGCCATCTTCCAACGAGTGATATACACTTATAACAACAACAACATCATGAGAGATGGATGGAGGAAGAGAGACAAGACAAGTTTTCGTACAAATGGGGTCCTTTTCTTTAAGTACCACGTAAACTAGAGAGGAAAAAAATTTCTTGTTTCTATGGTCTAATAGGAGTACCTCCACTTTCAATTTAACCTTTTTCTTTTTCAAGTCAGCTATGATTAACTTAGGACTGTTTGTTTACCTCTTAATGGAACCCTAACATTTCTATTAAGAGGCAGCCTCTGAATCGTTAAGAGGTGAATCTTGTTTGACAACAAAAAATAAGTCTGACTCTTAATTCTATATCCTGGAGATCCCTTGACCATTAAGAGCCCTAATTAATAATCAAACAATTATATTTCATTTTATACTATATCATAAGAGTCTCTTAATCATTCTACACCGAATAATTCAGCAACCGCCAAACAGCCCTTTAATGGTAACAATTGTTCTGTACATGTGGAATTGAACCTTCAACAGAAGGGATCACCTTTTCAACAAATTTTAGTTTGGAAACCAAATTCAAGTTCAATATATTTGATTTATATATATATATATGTGTATATATATATATATATATATATTAGTGGTATGATCAAACGCTTAACCATTGGGAAAACATCTTGTAAACACTATACAAGAAACAAAGGGTTACGTTATTGATCCCTATATGGATGTTGAAAATTTGGGAGCATGGTAAAATTTACATCGTCGCTATAAACGATTAAGAGTTCCAGACGAAAAATTAAGCTTATTATTGACGACATGTTGTCGCTATTAGTTTTTTTTTTAAATAAAAGTTCTAATGTTTTGTAATGTCAAGCTGTCGCTGAAGAGTACTCTCGGCGTCAAACTTCTTGTTGTCGCTATGTATCGTCACTAAAAACAACTTTTCTTTTGGTCTTTCTTATTTCACCTTCTCTAATTTATCACAGGTTTTTATATGGTTTTTAAGAGTTTGTTTTAATTAAATGCTTTATAATATAGTGTATATATATATATGTATAGATATAAAAGATTATAATACTACAAGAAAAATGACTTTCACCTAAATTAAATAAGTTACCTAGGGAAAATTCCGTGGGAAATATCCTATTTTTTCAAGAAAATACCAACAGATTACCCAAGAATTTCCTAGGTAATATCTTACTGGTTTGATTTACCCACCAATTTTTGTGACGGTTTTGTTACGAATCACTTTTTAGTGATAAAATTCGCAGGGAAATGTTTGTGAATGAAAACCTTCCATTTTAGAAGTGTTATTTATTCTTTTAGGAGATAAAAATCATTCTTTTTCCAGTTTACTTATAGTAACTGTTTTTGCAACGCCCTCTTTCCTTCTCTCCAAAAGATTTAGAAAACTACATATAAGATGATGAAGACATCAATACTTCATAAACACAAAAGAGTGTTGATCTCTTGCTAATTTATCATAATTAACAATGCCTTACCATTTAAACAAATCCTGCTAATCAATTATTATATATTTAGGATCTTAATTTACCTCCACAAACGACGATTACTAATTAAACATTTTATTTATTCATATATAATTGATTGATAATTAATTGTTTTTGTTAAAATAAATACTAACTGAAATTGTTTATGAGGAATACAAAGTACTTCTGATTTCTAAATTTAAATGATTTACAACGAGTGGATGCTACAGATTAAGTCCCTACTCGAAGCTACAAAACAACGTAAGGATTTCAGTATGAAGAGGGTCCATTCCATTGACAAAACTGACACTTCCTCCCAATTTGGAAATAAAGTGAAGGTTTGCATTAATTACTTCTTTTAGTATGATTATTTTTATTACTTTTATAAAATAACTATCTTACTTTTTCTATTTCCTAATTATATATTACTAATCATTGAAAAAAGCTTATTATATATTCCTCCTATTATATTATACCAATCCATTTAAAAGGCAATGAACAAAAACATCATATAGACTTTTTTTTAAAGAATTTAACGGTTCTTTTTTTAATAAATAAAATAGCTATAAGTACCTATTATAATTTAAATATAACATCCTCCTGAAAATAAAAAAATAAATGATTTTCTTTGTTAAAAAATGTGTATACCACATATTCTAAAAGTAGAAGTGGTCAAGTGGATGTCCTTTTTACACATAATGGTTGAAGATTATTATGTAGGATGGTTGTGTACCATAATTTTTATAGTTGTAAAAAATAATAAGTTTGGAACAAATTTTGTTGTTGTTGTTATATATGGTAAATTATAATATTGTTTTTTTCATCCAATCTTAAATTGTTTGAAGTTCAAGAACATCACATTTATTTTAGTATTCACACTTATGATGTATTTTAGCAAGAAAAATCATATATGTATATATATATATATATTATAACTTAGATATATTTATAATACGAATGACTTACAATTTAATAAATATGGATCTATTTGGCATTTTGAGCTTGAATTAAACATAATAATCCATAATTGAAGGTATATTAAGATGCACCACATCACAAAACTTTTAGCACATCAACTAGAAATTTCATTTTTAATTTTACTAAAAAACAAATAACTTTTATTTATAAAAATTACTTATATATATTTCCATCAGTGACTATTGAATAATCATCCAGAAGATACAAATGGTTCATGTTGAATCTGATTTTTTCAAGCAAAATACATAGGTAATCTGTCAATGATTTGAGTTTTCTTAAATATTGTAACGGTTTTTTGACGAATCATTCCTTTAGCGACGGATTTTCCACGGATAAATCTAAAGATAAAATTTTTTCATTGTAATAGTGTTTGTCGTCGGATGGAAATTATTTGTTTGCATATATCGTACATGGTTCATGTTATAAATTACCAGCATGCATTTGTGCATATATATCATCCAGATGAAGGACTCCTAGAGTATTCTTCAGTTTATTTCTTTTTTTTTTGGCGTTTTCCACGGAATCTGACTATATATATATATATAGGGTTGGGTTCAAGTGAGACCAACATGTTTTCATTAGATTAGACCCGTGAGACCACATTTTTACACTTGAAACTTCACAACAAATCACAGTGAAGGTAAAAAAAGTTTGATGTTTCGTGAGACCACTTTTTTACACTTGAAACTTCACAGCAAAACACGGTGAATGTAACATTCAAGTGTTTTTGTTGTGAATATTCTAATTTTTTTTACCTTCACACAATGATTTGCTGTGAAGTTTTAAGTATAAAAATGTGGTATCACGTGAACCTAACATATATATATATATATCATAAACTTTGTTATAAAATGGTTTAGCGGTTTTAATTTTTTTTAACAACAATTAAATGATATATGAATTACACGAATAATATTCTTGTCCTTGTAAGGTTTATGTTGTTTTTCTCGCATGAGGTTCCCTAAGATAAGAAGCTTACAACAAGACACCTCCAATTTTTGATGTAGCCTTCAAATTGAAACAATATTGACAACAAACGATGAATCTTTCTTTGCTCAGAAGAAAAAAATAACAAGTCATAGAAGACGACAATTTCTCTTAAAAAAGAAAAAAAGAAGACGACAATTTCTCTTAAAAAAGAAAAAAAGAAGACGACAATTTCTCTTCATAAAAAAAAAAGACGACGACAATTTGATATAATTTTGTGATAGAAAACTTGTCCACGTGGGGGTTTACATTGCTTTTAGATACAGAAGAACCTTTTTAAATTTATGAGATTTAATATATAGAGATATTAATTAACAAATAATGAATTCATTACATTCAATGAAGTTCAATTTTGATGGCATCAATGTATTAGTGAAAATTAATTGAACTAATATTAAAAAAAATCGTTATACGAAATGTTAGTGAAAATAAATGAAGTACAATGTATAATGTTTGTCTTTTTTCACTACAACAAAATTGATTTTATACGACGCCTAAAATAAAAAAACGCCATAAAAGAATACATTATAGGACACAAGTTTATAAGACGAAATCATAAAACGTCCTATCTAAAAGCGTTACAATAGGTTTATGACGCTTTTAGGCGTTTCAACAAGTTTTACGACGTTTTTAAAAGAAAGTGTCATATTAGCTATTTTATAGGACACTTTTGAAAAGTGTCCTATAAACCCATATTTTTATAGGACAATTTTTAAAAGTGTCATATAAAATAGCAAATAGGACACTTTATTTTAAAAACGTCGTAAAAACTTGTTAACACTTCTAAAAACGTTCTATAAACCTATTGTAACACTTTTAGATATGACACTTTTTGGTTTGGTTTTATAAACTTGAGCACTATAAAGTATGCTTTTAGGACGCTTTTTTATTTTAGCCATACTATAAAATTATTTTTGTTGTAGTGTTCCCTTAGACATATTCAAGCATTAAACCTTCCCTAAATCCTTCGTTTTTCATAGGGCACAAACTTTTAAGGCTATATTTGCTAACTATATGTTAGTTTATTTTAAACTTATTGAAAAGGACATGCTTAACAACTAAGGGGCCATTTACTCATATGCTTACCCGAAAACCGCTTCCTGGTAGAATTGTAGTCAACATTACAATTTATTTATTCAGGTTAGATTGTAATATGTCAAAACGGTATCATATGCACGATAATGCTTACCTAGTTAAGAGTAGTCAACCACTTATCGGGTAAGACATTCCATCCTTATCATCACTCTTACCGGATAAGATTATCGGCAATTGTCATGTTCATCTGGTGAGCACTTACTGGATAAACGTTTCACTACAAACCATGGACTCCTTTCGACGGCCAGATCCATCGGAAATCCGTCGGTAAAGGGCGTTTCCGTTAGAAATCCGTCGGTAAAGGACCGTCGAAAATCCGGTGGTAGGAAAAGGCTTTTCCGACGGGGAATTTCCATCCTTTTAGTAAACAGCCCCTTAGTGATTTCAATTAAGTTGATACGAGGAAATTTCCATCCTTTTTCAATTGTTCTTATATTTCATCTATCATACATGTTCTTTTAAACGATTTATAATTTCATTTAACTAATCAACTAGTTTTGTCAAAACATTGCTAATAACTAGCTTATCAGTTAATAGTTAATTTATCAGACAATAACTAGTTTTTTATAGGGGTGGACTTGGTACGGTACCAAGTTTTTCCCCAAATACCGTGTACCAACCAATTATAATTGGTACGTAAATTCTAATACCATGTACCAACCAACTACACTTGGTACCAACATAATTGGTACCAACTTTTTTCGGTTGGTACATGTTGGTACCGGTTTTGTACCTACTTCAAGTTACAAAGATAAAAACTTGAATTTTGTTCAAAATTTTGAGTGACATTTTAAGTTTTCAAGTAACACATTTGATGTATAAGGGGATTTAATTACAAAGAATAAGAATTTCAAACATTCAAATGTTCAAACATAAACTTACAATGTTTGATATTCAATGCATAACAAATACAAGAGCTATAAAATAATTATATAAGTCGGTATCATGGTACCACCGTGGTACGTGATTTCTAATACCGTGTACCAACCAAGTTTGCATACTTGGTACGGTACTACCAGCCGATTGTAATTGGTACCAATTAAGTCGGTACTAACTTAATTCGTACGGTTGTTACACATGTTGGTTGGTTTGATTTGGTACAAAATTACCATCCCTAGTTTTTTAGCTAATACCAATCAAACGTATTAGCAACAACTTATAAGGTGCTTTACGGAAAAAAAAATAGTATGAGTACATACAATCACATCAAGTTGTAATAAATGTGTATATATCCAAAAGATAAAATTAAGAATTTTTTTAAAGGTACATCATCATGTAATTAATGCAATATTTAAAATTACTTAGATCGCTAACTAAAGTAATAGCTTAATTTCATGCTAGTTAGACTATTAAACAAGAATTGAAATAGAGTCGTGTGTGTTCGATCATTCTTATGTGATACTTAACATTAACGAAGAACTAATTCGACCTATGGTGTAACCCGGTTGGATTGGCTCCCCACGTGTGACAACCTGATCAGAAGAGGGATCATTGTTAACTCGGAGATGTGTCCTTTGTGTTGTTCTAAGATAGAATCCGTTCAACACATCACTACTAGAAAATAAAGTATTTTCAACGGAAAATGTTGTTGAAAATTTTCTACGAATTTTAGAGGGATTATTGATAGAACATAAATTTTCTACGAATTTTCAACGAATTTCTGTTGAAAATCTCTCAAAAACATGCATTTTCAACCAAAAAAATTTCCACGGAATGTCTCGTCAAAAATTTTTTGATTGAAAATACATGTTTTTTGAGAGATTTTCAACGGAAATTCGTAGAAAATTTATGTTCTGCCAATAATCCCTCTAAAATTCGTAGAAAATTTTCAACGACATTTTCCGTTGAAAAAAATTCCGTTGAAGATACTCAATTTTCTAGTAGTGCATCTTTACAGATTATTCTACTGCTAGGGAGGCGGCCGAACATCTACATATTTGGTGGGCCGAATTCCTCGTTCAAGTCAGTAGCATAGGTGATCTACTCGGGGCTATCAACTCCTCGAGATTTCAGAAGCACTCAAGGAAGTGCCTAGAGGTTGTGGTGATTGCATTTCTTTGGATCTTGTGGAAGTGCAGGAACGAAAATTGTATTCAACAACAAGGTGCGGAAAGGGAGAAGATCACAAACTTAGTGTAGTACTTGGCGTTTAGTTGGATCAAGTATAGATCCAAACTGGCGAAGGATGTTTGTTGGGAATCGTGGGTTGTGAACCCTTTAAACTGTTCTGTGTTTTCGTTATAGCTCTAGCTCCTCGCTAGCCTCTTTGATTTCTAATAAAATTCGTTTTCTTGTTGAAAAGAAAAATCGACCTATGGTGTAAACCTTCGAAGAATTAATTAAGATCGAGAACAATAATGATTTTGCAACTCCAAATGAGGGCGTACTAAAATTAACGAATTTGAAAACGTGTCATTTTAATTATACATACTTTTAAAATGACACGTATTTCAGTTTTTGGTACACCATAAAATGAAACCTACTTTTTGCTTGTTATATCATTTTATAAATTAAGCGACACTTCATTTCATTTAAATAAAAAATAAAAAAATAAGCGACAATTAAATTTAGAAAAATGTCGTTATTCTTATAAAATTTGTAATATATGTCTTGATATATATAGACTATATAGTTTAACATATTGTTTCAAATCTAAACATGGAAATTAATATTACATAATTAACTCATTTAATATCATTAAATAACGCGTGGTGATTATTTTATTATTATAATGGATAAATACTTCATCCGTCTAAAAATAAATGTTCACAATGAAAATGATACATATTGTAATAACTCGTCACATATGGATAGAAAATGAGAGTTCACTACAAAAAAATGACTTTCACCCACAAAAAGACATTCAGGGAAATTTCCGTGGGTGATTACCACGGATCACTCAGAAAATACTAATGGTTCCGACGAAATCCGATGTTTCAAGAAAATACCAACTGATTACCCTGTAATTTCCTGGGTAATCTGTCACTGATTTGATTTACCCACCAACAATTTATCAACCAATTTTTTGACGGTTTTGTGATGGATCACCTTTTAGCGACGGATTTCCCAGGGAATTGTCCGTAAGGGAAAGCCTTACATTTTAGTAGTGCTTGTTAACTCCTTATAAGTCTCAATGGGCTACCAATAACTTCCACCATGTTTTTAAAGTTGGATTCGAAGTTATTGGGTCAGTCAATTGTTTTGGGATTGGGGATGTTACAAATAGTATCAGAGTCGATCCTTGTGCCACCGAGATGGTGGGGCGAAACTCATCGGGTATGATGAGAGAGGGGGTGTTTGTAACATCTTAGGCGAATCTCACATCGCCGATGTCAAGGAGAAACATTCTGGGCAAGTCTGACGAGAACCTCAGGAGTTTAAGTAGGGGAGTAATGTGAGACTTTTAGCTTCTTATACAAGTCTCTCAAGTAATGAGCTACCAATAACTTTCACCATACTTTTAAAGTTGGATTCGAATCATGTCAGTCCATTGTTTTGGGCTTGAGGGATGTTACACACAATTTTAAGAATATATAATTGTTACATCTTTTAAATAACCAAATGACACATATACGCGCTCCATCTCATATTTAATGGGTAAAATGAGAAATTGAAAACCTACTTTTGAAAGTAGACATTTATTTTGAGACATATAAAAATAGTAATGTAGACACTTAATTTGGAACGAATGAGGTATATAGTCTTAAACACGAGAACATCATAAAAACGATATTAATCCAAAAATACAAACAAGAAGGTGAAAGTGAATCGGATAATTATATACATTCACTGAATGATACATATATATGTACAAACTATCGCTTTACATTGATGTCCAGCTTTTGGGCATCCAACCGTATGGGTCTCAATCGTTATTACTTGTGTCCCATTCCAAAGGTCATGTATCACTACGTTACGTGTCATCGTTTTGAACCAAAACCATTGTTCAATTCCATGCATGGCTTGCAACTTAATTCTTCTTGAATATATAATTAAATTGGACGCAAACATTTCAAAATAATGATAGCTAGTTTACCCTACAAATTAGACACGGAATTGAAGTAGCAAAGTAGAAGCAGGGCCCTTGCATTCCAATAATTCCAACTGGTCGTGTCATAAATCACCAAGAAAGATTGTCAAATGTATCAACATCTAACTTTAACCATTTGGCCCCATTGCTTGTCTTAATCAACAACTTTTTTTGCATATTTTTGGATAAATTATACCGTAAACGGAATGGTCATATGTAGGTATATTGTATATGTACATGTGTATCGGTGTATTATATATGTCGGTTATGCAGAGTATATTTGTTTATAAAGGCGCTGTGGTTAATTATAGTAGTTAGAATTGTATGTTTATTTGACATGATTTGTACATTGTTTGTCTTGGCAAATGATCGTGGGAGAATAGTAATTAAGTTAAGAAACGTAAAATTGAACCGGATCTTTGATCACTTTTAATCTGATTGCCTCACCCATGAATTGTGTTTATCACTAGAACTTTAATTTGATATGAATTGCACCAGTGTTGATATTCAGTTAGGATTGATCCATGTGTGAATATTTATATACCGTTGCATTACTAGTTTCCTTCCTTTCTTAGATAATGTGGCCCTATATATTATCAACTAACCCTCTCTAATTTTTATCAAACAATTCACCATTAGAGCTCTCCATCAATTAGTCCTTTATCTTTTTCAATGCAGTTGGTTTCTCAACTTCTCATAAAAGCAAATTAAAGACAAGTTATTGCTAATCCTGTTTACAGAAGTTCGGTGTTATATGAATGTATAGTACTATATATAATGCTTTGAAATTTATGGTAAACCTTGTCAACGGTTGGTATGATTCTTGTTGATAATTACATTATTAATTTATTATACAAAAACTTATATAATGTGTGTGAAATTTTCAACCTTGCTGTTTAATTTTTAATGAATTTTATACAACAATTAAACCATGAATTTTATACAACAATTAAACCATGAATTAAGGTCTATCGTAATGTGGTGTAATTGTTTTATGTATACAGGTGACATCAAATGGTTTAGGGCCATTTAATTTGTTGTTTTTTTGGTATTCAAGGTGATAAATTTCAAGTGCCATTTATTTCGGGAGAGTGAGTGGTTAATGCATTTACTGTAAATAATAATAATAATAATAGGCAAAGGTCCATTAGTATCAATAGGAAAAGGTCCATGCATGAGATGAGAGCATCAATTTCCATGTGCATGCATGGTCCCTTATAATTTCAGAAAACAAGTTATCCTTACTGTCACATCTATGATTTCATAGGCAGCGAACCCTGATAACAACCGCATCAGGTTTTTCCTTTTTTTTGTGTAATTAAAACTAGATAAGGTTAATTTCTAGTGGCAAACAACAGTTTATCGAATTCATCAAGCTGGTCTTGTACGATGAGTCAAGGATCCTACTATATATATATATAGAGAGAGAGAGAGTAGTGTTATTTTGTCCCTATTGAGTCAGATATGATTTTTTTAATGTATGAGACTCATATCATATGTGGTACTGGTACACAAAGTGTTTCTTTGTTCCTTTACATTTACAAAGTTCTCATTTGAACCTCCCTGTGTATGTATATATATATATACCTAATGAACATCATAAAGCTAATCTTTTATATGCTTCTGGAAGGAACCATCAATTTTGATCACAGTAGCAGATCAACAACTTCTCATTCATTCTCGTATAGGAGGTGGGTAGTTGTAGACGAAAACGAAAGATAGTTTGCCGACCCATAATTAATTAATGATTTGTGGTGCTTCCAACTCGTACAGGCTGGGATCCGTATGCTCAAGGGCAGCTTTGACTCGATCGATTGACAAGCAGGACAACCATAACAATGACCAGTAATTAACGGATTATAGATTTTTTTTTATTTAGATTACATAAATCTAATATTGCATAATAAGTATTCTTTTAAGATTTCAAAATAAAAAGTATTTGATAGGATATATGGTAGCTGTATTAAGCATAACAATACTATAATTCTTTTATAATCGAGCATGAAAAGTCAAAATATATTACATTCAATTCCAACAACTACTTTATTTTAACAATTTTAACATAATTATATTACTAAAATATTTAATACATTTAATAAAATATTATTTCTCTCTCCTATACATTTTATTTCAATGGCTTTAATTGGATGGATACAAGTAAAATATTATTATATCTATTTTACATAGATTTCTCCAAATTTAGAAAATTTTACAATATTTCTACTATTTAAAGCATAAAGGATATAATTGTTGAAGCAAAAAAAAAAGTACTAAAATTCCTCTCTTTTTTCCCATTTTAAAACAGCCGTTGGAGATGCAATCTTGAATGCTTTAACGAAAAAGTCACAGAAATTTGGCTAATGATAACTTCGATGAAAAACTTTGGAAGTAAAGAAAAGCTTGTCGATCAATCATGTACAAAATTCGTACATAATTTGTTGTCCATTAACAGTCCTTTATTTTACAGCTTTATCTTCTTTTAATTTCCATAAAGTACTGCATGGTATAGTAGCTGATCATCATCATCCACATGCATATATATTACATGATTGAGATACATTATACATATACACATGCATCTTCCTTGAATAGAAAATAAAATGTGCAACATTCTCAGAACACCTAACTAAGAACGTGCCTTAATTTCCAACATAAAAAGATGGATACAAATCATTTATATATAATTGGCATGCTTTAACTATGGGTTTTGTTTCTTTTCATTTCCCATGTGTATAGCTCTCACAAATATAGAAACCCCTCCATACCTGGAGTAAAATGACGTGAAAATCTCACTTCTTCTTCAGTTCTTCAATCCCTTAAACTTTTTTTTTAAACGACATTTTTTATAACAGAAGAGCTAGCCAGCGGCTAGCAAAACAAGTTCAATCCCTTAACTTAATTATTAATCTGTAATAAGCATTAATAACCGCAGAAACTGTACAACTTTGATAGTATTTTCATTGAAAAATGTATATACAAATCATATATATCTATAAGTTTCTATATATATAATCTAGAATGTGCAATTTATACTATATAACTCTTATTTTACCATTGTAGGGGTAGGGGCACCCCAAAGAGACTATATATATATATATATATATATATATATATATATATATATATGTATGGGACCAATTGTCTTAACTAACCCTAATGACTTATCAACATCACTTGATAGATACAAAAATTGTAAGTAGTATAGTAAATGCTTATTTGTAGCATCTAGTTATACAGTACTATATAGGTTGCTTGTTGAGCCTTGATGATTAATTGATAGATGCTTTCTTTAGCTAGGTCGTCCTTATGATATAATATATTATATATAGGGGCTCCACTTCCTTAATTAGAAAATACAAGCTTTTAACGATTCTTTGTTAACATTAAAAACTGGCTTTTTTTCGCAAGACTCTATTAGCAAGGTTTTTTCTAGGCAGTAAAAATCTAGTAGCATCTGTTTAATTAATGTGGAATTGAATCTGTGATATATGGAAGATTGTTTAAGAGAGAATATTATATTTATATATACAATATGTTCGATCTTCCATGAACAATAATTTCAATAACTCCAAGTCAAATTAATCTTTTCATCAATACAGGTTTGGTACCGTCGACGTTCTATGGGGGCCAGAATCCTAAAGACACTAGTAAAAGATTACTTTACCATGGTGCATGAAAGATTAAAATAGGTTACTCTTAAATATTACTCTTAAATATTATTATTAACCACAAGGTTGTGGCGTACTGGTTAAGACTTGTGGGAGATGAGGCTAGATAACCCATCTACCCCAGGTTCGAATCCAGGCGCAAACAACTTGTGCCCACTGGGGAATTATCTTAGGGCTGCATGTTTTAGCAGTCGGCTGCATGTTTTAGCAGTCTTAAAATTGTCAGTGGTTAGTCTATGCAAATGCCTAGGTATTCTTTTTCGGAGAAAGAAGCACTATAACATAATTGAGTTTATAGGACGCTAATAAAGTGTTTAAGTGTCTTAACATATATAATGTCTTATAGGACTTGAGTTTATAAGACAAAAAAATAAAATGTCCTATCTAAAAGTGTTTTTTTTAAAACAACAACCAACATGCATATCATTAAAAACTAGCAAAAACATAACGTTACAACGAAGTGAATTGAAATAGTCAATAGGATGAAACCTTCATACTAACGGATCTCTTACGCTCCCCTTGCACCGGGCCAAAACTCAACTATAAGACTTTTCCACAATTTGATCCATTATGGAACACTTACGAGGGGGAAGACCCTAAAATAGACACCATAATACATAGCATCAAATGAAAAACGTTGCTTCCAAAACTGTCTTAACAGTTCCTTGTTGGTTTGTAGATCTGATAACAAGTTTATAAAACGTATTTGGATGTTGTAACAAGTTTTTTTGGACTTCTTTTTATATAAAGTGATATATTAGTTATGTTATAGGACATTATTGATAAAATGTTCTATAAAGGTAAAGATATTTCTCAAAAACGTCTTATAAAATAGCTAATACGATACTTTATTTAAACAAAATCCTAAAAAAATTGTTCCGGCCCAAAAAAATGTCTTATAAAATGTATTGTAACACTTTTGATAGGACTAATTCATTTTTTGATCCAAGTAACTTAAATGTTATAAAATACACTACTAGGACACTTACACACTTTAATTGTCTTAATAAACCTGATTTTCTTGTATTAAAGGTTAAATAAAATAACTTTAGAAAGAAAATTTTATACAGACAATTAAACACACAAGCAGTATACAATCGAGAAAGAGCTAGGAACCACGGACAATATAATCAACCTGTAATTTCTTTGTAAATGATAGCATATACATGACCTAATTAAGACATCAAATTAAGCCCAAACAAAGATTTTGTTAAAATTATTATTGAAAATACTTTGAGCACTTTGTTTTGGCTGCAATCGCCGAAACAATTGCATATTATTTAGTTGTTTTATGTATAGTAATAGTTTGGTCTGGGTTAATTTTTTTTATTTCATAAAAAGGGGTGGCAACTTTTGCACGGTCCATAATGGAACCCATCACCAGATATGGGCACTACCATGTTTTTATGTTTAAAGGTGTTTATATATGGCGCCAAGAGAACTTCTACTGTTTGATAATTTAGCCTTATATATGTTCTTTTTAATCATGGGTGTCCAGAACAGCTTGCGTGCTCACAAGGGTCGTTTATCAAACATTTATTTGGTAAATGTTTACCGATAAATTCAATACTATCATTTACTTATCGGGTAAGATTTTAGTCCACCAAAATTTTCCAAATGTCAAAAGTACTACCTGGAAGTCTCAGGTTCGAATTCAAGGAGAAATAAAAATCCCCTTATGGCCACAAAGATTCAAATGCGGTGACTTCGGGCTAGCTACAAAGCGGGTGATCGCCCTGGGATTAGCCGGCTCGCATATACAGCGGGTTAGATATCCAGGTTAATAAAAAAATGTTTATATAAAATATGCTACTTTGGCTCTTAAACAATTACGAGTGTCCTAGAAACTCAATTTTGTTATAATGAGGGGTCGAGTTTTACCAATTACCCCAGTCCAACAAAAAAGAATGTTGTGTCAGACCCTAATAATCTTCATCTTAAAATTGAGCTCAAACAACTGTTTCTTTGATCCTTAACAGGTATAAAACACACGCACATATACCCCCATAAACGTATCATTAGAAGTTAAAAAAATGACAGAAATCCAACAAATTAGTTTCTCTATAAGTAATCGCTCCTCTAACTAGTCGTTATGAGGGGAAAGAATGTCTTTCTACAAGTTAGGATATTAGGAAAATACAAAAAACTTTAAAAATACTCGTTTTTACTAGCATTCTTTTATTATCAAGCGCATTTCGATTGAATTTGATGTACAACTATTTTTGTCATCATAATTAATCACAATTAGTGTGTCCTTTACTTGTTCCTTTCATTTCATCCATTATAATTCTTAGATGCATGCATCATCATACTGATATGATAGATCGAATTTTGAAATGAACTTGAAAATGATTTGTTAATGTGTTGTGTGTGATTGAAATGAAACGAAATTCAATTACATTAGTTTTAAATTTTGGTTTAGTTCGTAAAATTTAGTTTTGAAATTGAAATGCAAATGATAACACCAGAACAAAATCTAATTTATAAGTATAAAATAATAGAAATCTCCTAATGTTTTAAATTTTAATATACTATTTTATGAAACTTAGGTTTATAAGTAATTTTAAATAGTCTTTAGTATACTTTTAAAAGTAAACATCATATTAAATCTTTTATATGACATCACTTGGAAAAAAATATCGTATAAACAAACATTCTATAAAACGATATGCTTATATGTCATTCTTAAAAATGTCATATAAAAAAACTAATGATTTTATAGGACACCACAATTCTCTTTATAAACACATCGGTTTATAAAACTTAAACATCCTATAAAAAGATCGATGTCATATATAATAAATTATTTTATAGAACTTAAATTTATAGAACCAGACATATATATATATATATGTCCTATTAGTTGTTTCATAAAACACTTTTGGAAGTGTCATGTAAATATTAAACGCTTATATTTATATGACACATTTTCAACTAATATCATAAAAGATTTAATATGATGATTTGTTTCAAAAAAAAATTAAAAAACTATTTAAGACGTCCAAAAGTAGTATGTTAAAACACTTAGAGATTTCTAGCTTCTTATAAATTCAATTTTGTTGCTGTGTAAATGTCTATCTTTCAATTTCAAAGCTAAATTTATGAACTAAACCAAAAAGTTGCAATTGATATAATTGAATTTAATTTGTTTTGTTCAATTTCAACCAAACACGTTAACAAATCAGATTCAAATAAAAAATATTATACAAATCAAACCCGTTTCCCGATCTAACTTCCTTGTTAGGTTGACCGTATCAATAGATAATTTCGATCTATCACATCATAATGATGCATCGGGGGAACAATGAATGATATGAAAAGATCAAGTAAAGCAAGGACACACTATTTACAATAATTATAATGATAAAAATAGTTGTGCATCATATTCAATTGAAATGCACTCAATAATAAAACAACAATATGGAAGCACTTTATGTGTTTGATCAAAAAGTGTAATAAATATCTTTAATTAACACGTTTATACTATAAGGTCGTATCAGAGCTGAGATCGTATCTCAATCAAATTATATCAATTTAATATGTTTGGATATATTTAGGGTATTGATTTTTTTGGTTCAAAATTAAATTCCAACAAAAGTAGTAGGCTCATCCTTGGAAGAATTAAAAAGCATGTGATTGTGGCTTAAATATTGTTTTTTAAGTATGTGTATATATATATATATATATATTTCATTTACAAACTAGACTAAATCTATAAACTCGTACAAACCAAGTTAAAAATTATTTTTTCATGATTTTTTTTTTCATCAAATGCTATGATTTAAAATGTTATTACATATATGTTTGTTTCATCGTGTGAAAAAAATTACATGTGAAAAAAATACATTAAAAAATACATTATGAAACAAATGCATGTGAAACTTTGAACTTATGAAAACAAATACATGTGAACTTTTACATTACGAAACAAACATATATGTAATAACATCTTAAATCATAGCATTTGATAAAAAAATCATGAAAAAAATATTTTTAACTTGGTTTATACGAGTTTGTAGGATTGCTCTAGTTTGTAAATGAACCAACCCCTATATATATATATATAAGGAGGTCCAAATGAAATCGCTAAGTATTTAAGAAAACAAGAAAATATTTTTTATGATTTTGTATTAACATACAAAAAATGGATACAGATGACTTTTGACGTTGCGGGGAAAGTCGCGGCTAATCATATATAATTTTGTACATGAAAAAAGTTTTATTGTTTTATTAAATAGGTAGCGTTCTCGTTTGAACCTGCCCCTATATATATGTATATGGCAAATGAAATAAGAAAACTCACACACCCTCCTCGGCTTAGGTGAGGTTCGAATCCCCGACTTCCTAGAAGGCTAAAGGCTCACATACCGCTAGACCAAAGGTCCTTTGGTGGCTTAAATATTGTCAGGAGTAATCAATCACTTGAACAGGTTATCTGTATATATGTAAAAAAATACAGTAAAAAATCTAGAGTATAAACATAAAACAACATGCGATCACTAGAAATGTAACGAAAATCTTTAATTGATGGGTAGATTATCGTAGATATGTTGTAATCAATTGGGGCATGCACCAGTATCCTAAGACATAAATTTCGTTGATAATCGATTTATCTAGAGAATCAGAGGTCATAACTGAAGTATTGGGCAACTTAACCCATATGTAAATGTTATTTGCAAAGCTTAGTTAACACTCCAAGCCCAAGTTCATATCAATCCTTAATTCATTTAAAGTTAATGTCAAGCACTAGGCTTTATTAAGTGAGTTCCGTTTCCTTTTGACTTCTATGTGGGACAAGGTTTCATAGTAAATCAAGTTCCAATAAATGCTCATCGATTCCTACAATAATATTTTATGAAACAAACAAATTCTAGGTTAAAACATGATTAACTTAACACAAGAAATAGGGATTTTAGTTACGACTGATCGTACATATAGCAACGATATGTCGTCATTATAATTTGTGACTGAAATATATCAACGCTAAAGGTGTGTCACTAAAGCTCACATTTCTTGTAGATGCAAAATTTGGATCGAAATGGATTTAAACAAACTAGCAAATGGTAACAAAACAGTGACGCATTTGTGATAATCTGTCAGAAAACAGTGATGGATAACGACGGATATTTTAGAATAAGAAAATATACTAATGATTACCATTTCCTTTGGTAATCCTTTACTAAATGTCATTAATTGTAAATTTTTGTTATAATTTATAGGGTTTATGGTATTCCTGCAATCGTGAACATTGCCGACAGATATTTTAGAATAAGAAAATTATAATTTGTCACTAATCCGTCAAAAAAATAAAATTTTGTCAATCACTAATCTATCTCTGTTACTGACAAATTTTAAAAATAATAATTGTATCGTTAAATTGTTAAATTATATGTCATCATTCTTTCAATCTTAATAACGAATAACCGAATAAAAATTATATAAAAAATGCAAAGTCGATTGACTTTATAATGTAGGATGGTGCTACTATTTCTTTCTCTTCTCCGGTCTATATTATTGAGACAACATCAATCAATGGATTTTTTCTCAGATATTGTTGGTGTTTATATTTTATTTAGGGTTGTCTATCAAACCTTAATTACTTACCGGCATAAAGTACCACCCTCGGTTATTTTTGTACGTAATACTTTATGTCATCAAAATAAATTGTTGGTAAACGTTTTTTATGCGATACGTAAGTGCTTATCGGGTAAGAATCTTGTCTATCATCAGTAAATTCTCAATTCTTACTATTTTTTTTAATTATGTTCAGTTGGTAAGATAAAACACATTCTTTCCATCCATTATCTCTCCCATCAAGCATTATGATAATCTCCCATCAAGCATTATGAGCTTATTGAAGAACTGTAGGGCCATTAACCAACCAATAAATTAAGACTCCATAGGAACGAAAGAAAAATTATAATTTATTAATTAATAATTAAGGTATTGACTAAAACTTAATAATTCATGTTTACAAAGGTCATTAATGTAGTACCATTAGGAATTCTCTTACTAGAAAAATTCCACTAGTTGTGAATTATTGGGGTAATTCTTCAGAAAAATAGTTGAAGTTGTATTACAAAACCGGTAAAAGATCTGGCTGCCATGACATATAGATACACAAGAGCGTTATATACCGGCAAGTTTGATTTTATAAACTGGTCCGGATGCTTACAGTTATCAAAAAAGTATTATATCAACTAAATATTATTGACATTTCAGAACTTATATCTTTTTTTGGATACATTTGGTATCCTCACAGGATATGACATAACATAACAGTTGGTTAATATTTGATAAGACAGAACTGGACAGGACAAGATAGATAAAATGACCAATTTAACCATAATAAGTTGTTTATATATTTTATATATAAAGAGGAAGACGTATTTGAGGTTTAAAAGAAATTATTTTCTTTTTAAGATTATATTGGTAAATCTAGATTTGTTTTCACGTTGTTCAATGGAGTTGGGATTGACGACGTCTGTTCCAATATATTTAGGAGGAGGCTAATGGTACCCCTAATACATACCATTGGCACCCCTAAGCCTAATTTAATCATTGTTTTTTTTTTTGTAGTTTTGGTCTTTTAGTTGTCTTTTATTTTTCAATTATTGTTATTATTTAAATATTTTATGTTAGATTTTAATTAATTAAACATGTTTTATTAGATTTTAATTAATAACTAACTTATTTTGTTTTTCTAATTTATTAATAATATAAATAATATTTATATAATTAATAAAAATCAAAATATATATAGAAAATATATTTAATAATAAAAAAATTAATTTAATTTTCTTTTTTTTTCTTTTCAATCGTAATACAAATATATTTATATAAATAGTTTTTTTTTTTTTATATTAACATATAAACATTACAAATTTAATAATTATATAATATACTAATTATTTGACCATCTTTTAAGAACTTTTGATTTAAAAAAAAAGATGACCTAATGATCTCATTCATAGTTAAAGGATTTAATCATTCAAAATAATAACTAAGAGATTTAATCATTAAAATAATAAAGCTTAATGGTTTCATTTAAAAAAATATTAATCATTAAAAATATAATATTTGATTGTTTTTTTTTAACTTTTCCTTATATTTATATGAAAGAAGATATGATATATATACATATATACATGGTTGGGGTTCAAGTGACACCTACTTGTTTTTGTGAAATTCATAGGACCACATTTTAACACTTGAGATTTCACGGAAGGTAAAAAAGTTCAAAGATTCATAGCAAAAACATTGTGAAGGTTAACTTCACAGTGTTTTGTTATGAAGTTTCAAATGTAAAAAGGTGGTCTCACGGATCTCACGAAAACAGTTTTTTTTCCACATGATCCGGAGTCTATATATACATAATTCGGAGTCTATATATACATGGTCTCACATACAACTTTGAGGTGACTTAAGTCGTATGGAAAAGTCGCTCTTAATTAATGTAAAATCACATATAATTTGTACATAAAATTTATTTTTTTTTGTTTTTTTCAAATAGTCAGTGTCTTTATTTAAACCTATTTCTATATTATTAATATACATTATATATATATATATATATATTAGTATGAGTTTAATGACAAAATATAATTTTAAAATAATAAAATATCATAACTTGATATATATATATATATATATAATATAAGTAATAAAATAAAAAGATTCATGATATAAAACTAAATAATTAATATAATAATATTAATTTAATACATATGCAAATCGTTATATATATATAAATAATACAAATATAAATATAAATTAAATAAAATCTATAATATTAAAAGTAAAACAAAAATAATTAAATATATATATTTCTGATTGATATGATGTGATGGGTTCAAACTTCAATTAGTCACACCCCTATTTAAAAGTGACATTAGCACTCCCCTATATTTGTGTCTATTCCACCTAAAAATCTTATTAAATATGCAACATTGATATATGTTCTCTTATGTCAGATTTAATGCACCAAATATACCTTTTTATGATTACCAATCACATAAAACCATATCATTTTATTTATTAAGTAGACACAATTAAAAAAAGGGAGTGCTAATGGCACCCCTTAGTAAGGGTGTACACAGAATTTATTGCCATTTTATAGATTTGGGAATGTAAAAATACAGTTTTGACATTGACATGTGTGAGGAGGATTCACTCTTGTAGGGGTACCATTAGCATACCTTAGGGGTGTTATTAATCTCCCCCTTTAAAAAATAAGTAAATAAACTTATATTAAATAAAATAATAAGAAAAATTATTTAGGTGCTGTTTGTTTAGCTCTGTATGATACCATACAGAGGTACCTCTGAATTGTGCAGAGCTTTCGGAGTGTTTGGCCAAAAAAAAAATGGAGCTCTGAAACATGACAAAAGGCTCTGGATGATAATTGACCTAGCATGTTGCAAAATAATTCAGAGTTGTATTTCTTCCCAAAATACCCTCTTTTCTTTCTTTAGCGCCTCCATCCTCCTCTCCCTCAACTGGTTGCGATTCCTACTGCTTCTCCCTCGATTTCTCTCATCTCTCTCACGGTTTTCCTTCCACGACGAAGGCCAAACATCTCCGGCCACTGTGTGCGACATCTCCGGCGACTGTGTGCGACGTCGTTCTCCACCTCTCTCAGGTATCGATTTCTACCATTCTTTATCTTCGATTTGTTGGTATCGATTTCCTACCGTTCTTCATCGATTTCTGTTTGGTTTATGTCGTCCTCCACCTTGCTCACTTGGTATTATTGGCTTTATTATATGTATTGGTATTCAAACAACCCCTTTCCACAACTGCTACCAAACAGCCAGCTTAATCAAACAACCCTTATTATTCTTGTGATTTCTGATTTCTTAATCAAACAGCCCCTTTTTCCACAGCTGCTGCACCTTTTTATTTGCACAACTGATGCACATAAACATTGTTCTGATTTGGTATTCTTGGATGTCAACATAAATATTGTTTTTGATTTATTAATTCTTGAACACATAAATTTATGTTTCTGATTTTTTGTGAACACATAAATATTGTTTCTGATTTCTTGTGAACACATAAATTTATGTTTCTGATTTCTTGTGAACACAGAAATATTGTGTAATCCTATTTGGTATTCTTGAAATATTGGTATTTGCATTTGTGTGTTGATTCTAGCTACGATAGGGATCATGTGATTGTATCTTTAAAGTTTGTGTAATCAAAGTTGCAATTACAATTTGTATTTAGGTATGGAACCAGCTGGTGAATCTTTGAACCAAAAGAGACGTATGATTAATTGGAAACAGGACGGGTTGGTCCAAACATTTCTTGAAGTTTGTCTACATGAGACAATTAAAAATGGGCGAGAATGTAGTAGTCTGCTTGGTCGAAACTGAAAAACAAAACTGGGAATATCTACGATCTATCAGCCAACACCTTCAATCTATCTGAGGAAGAATGGAACATAGAGATTTCAGTCACTTTCTTTCTTATTTTTTATATTATTACTTCTTTATAATTATATATTTATATCGATATATTTTCTTAAAACAACAAAGTAAATACATGTTATGTTTGTTTGAATTAATATAAAATATTGTTTTCAAGTTATATTTGCAAAATAATTTTATTATTCAGATCTCTGTCAAACAATTAAATTTCATTTAGACTGTATCATACAAAAGGTTAAAATGGTAATATAATCTCATTCATTCATTCAGAGCAGCTATCAAACAACCATTTTTCATTCTGTACTATATTATACAGAACTCTTAAACATTCTAACCTCCTAACCATCAAGCACTAAACCATCTGACAACTACCAAAGAGCCCTTATATTCATGGGAAATTCGCACAAATGACCATTTAAAAAAAATTATTGTACACAGTAACCATCTCTCTCCTCATTTGACAAAAATAACCAAAACCTCCGTTAAACACCCTAAACCTTCGTTAAATATATCCAAAACCTCCGTTAAATTTTATTTGTTGAATTTTTTATTAAATATTTATAATTTTGACCCCTATAATTATTTAATTAATTACTTTAGGTCCATTACTTTTTAATTTTTTATTTTACACCCTTATTACATTAACATACATTATGGTATATCAATTAAAATACGTCTAAAAATTACGTTTTTATTTTAACAAGTTACACCATTATAATCGTCTCGTCGATATCTTTGAAATGAGCCCAATATTGAATATTTTTTGATTTAGTTATATTTTATATATACTACGAAAAAATGTTTTTAATATTTATAATTTGTACGTTTATCTATACTATATTATAAAATTTTCGTATAACTAACGTAGATAAACTTAATCAAATACATAATAAACATCTAATTTTAAATATTAATAACTTAAAATAATTATTGAGTTAATACTTACCTTGTATTCTCGAAGCTCATTTAACGAAGGAAACTAAAATCATTTAAAAAATTAATAAAATTACCAAATCTTTCATTATATTCTTATAGTTATTTATTTAATTTGTGATATATCATTTGCTTTTTCGATTAAAATACGTATTCTTAATATTTTGTTAATTGTTAACAATATAAAGTTAATATATGATTATAATATATAATAACATAACTAAATCAAAAAATATTCAATATTGAGCTCATTTCGAAGGTATCGACGAGACGATTATAATGGTGTAACTTGTTAAAATAAAAACATATTTTTTAGACGTATTTTAATTGATATATATATCATAATGTATGTTAATGTAATAAGGGTGTAAAATAAAAAATTAAAACGTAAGGGACCTAAAGTAATTTATTATATAGTTATAAGGGTCAAAATTGTAAGTATTTATCAAAAAATTCAATAAATAGCAAAAGTTTAATTTTAACGAGGTTTTAATGATAATTAACGGAGGTTTAATGGTAATTAACGGAGGTTTAAGATATTTAATGAAGGTTTAGGGTATTTAACGGAGGTTTTGGTTATTTTTGTCAAATAAAAAGAGAAATGGTTCCCGATATTCGTTGCTACTTGCCACAAATTAAACATTTATTACTATTAGAATTGTGGTTGACACATTTACCTAGAAACTTAATGTTGTCATAAAAGTACACCATAATATTAATGTTTCTGAAGGCGATTTGTCCTCGGGTGCCCCTACCCCTCGCGAATGGCAAAACAGGAATAAAATATCACTAATAAGGAAAATCGACCCTTTCCTAATAATAGCATTGAGAGCATATTTAATTTTTAATTCAGATTTTCAGGATCTTTTACTTTAATAAATTGTCAAAACTTTTCTTTAAAATGAAAAAGTAAAAGAAAATTCAATTCTTTAAAAAAATAATTGTTTAAAAAGTAGAAAACGTTTCTTTTACTATTTTTATGAACGAGAATCTTTGCAATTAAATTTTAACCTAGATAAATAATTCTTTCATTCCAAAACAAATGTCCACAATAAGAAAATAATACATCTTTAAAAGTATGTAATTATTACATTTCTTAATTAACAAACTGGCAATTTTACACTTATATAGAGATATAAACTTTCGTCATCTCTAAAGATTGACATTATATTGGTACAAATTAAAATAGTAATGTAGAAACTTAATTTCAGATGAAAGAAGTAAATATCTTATTAATTGTATTTAAAAGTTTAATAATATAATTAATATTGTAATATTCAAAATACAGAAGTTGTTGAAGATGAAACTAATTTTTTTTAGAGATTTGACTTTTGATTATTCATTTTGGAGAATTTGTTAAAGATGTTCTAAGAAAATTAATAAACTTGAGAAAAACCGAAAAAAACATTGCGTTGTTACCACTAGTCAGCAGACCTACCATATTATTTTGTTCGATCTAACTGTATATATCTTTAAACTACAATAATAACTGAAGTTTCTCATGACTGAATTAGTTTGCATGGTCTTTTATCTTTTTCTCAAGTGTGGGACTAGCTTATGCCTTAGTTAATGCAAACTAGCACGAGAAGAAAAAAGTGCTAGTGACTATAGAATTGGTCACAATATAATTATTGCCTATAAACTGATCTCAGTATTTACTTATTTGCAACAAACATAAATGTTGTCATTTAATAGATTAAATATAATCTTTTTTATTTAATTTGTTAAAAACCTATACTAACAAACAACCATACATCATCGTATTATTATTTAATTTAATTTTTGTTGCACTGAAACAATATCCATCATACATTGGTTGTTAGCAATGTGAATAGATCTTTTTTCTTATATTGTATCTTTTGTATCTAGACGTTATGGATTAATCTAGAATTATTGTAACAAAATTTGATTTTTATGATGTTTTATAAGATATACTTCAAAATTTGTTTATATAAATAGACTAATTGATACCTTCTGGACCTTATTAAATTATCCAACTTCTTTTAATTTCCTATTATTTAATAAGAATTTAAGCTACGAATGTATGGTTCCCAAAATCAACCATCATAATTTGTCTTCTTCAAAATGTAATTATGCATTATGATCTTAGAAAGAAAAGAAAATTTTGGCGAACAGATGGGCTTACTGGGCTGCATATAGGATTAAGCCCATTTTATAAATACAATTTATTTCACATTCCAAAACTACAATACAAAGTCGATTACTTAGGCGGCGTTTGTTTTTTAAGAGCTGCTGAAGTCTGAAGTCAGATTTCAGGTCTGAAATGGTTATGAAACGTCTAAACGAATCCGACATAAGTGGTGATTAAGAGTTTAAAATGAAAAGCCTACTGTTTAATGAGCTTAGTGGTATGAACAATGATATAGTTTCAAGTTCAACAATACTGAAGTAGGATGTTCATCCAGACCGCACAAACACCCACACCACACCGCACCACATCACAAAGCACCGTTTAGAACTTTCGAGGTACGGTTTGCGCTTTGTATTTTTACCAAACCGTACTATATGGTGCGGTTTGCGGTTTTGAGTTACCAAACCGTAGTTCAAACCAAACCGCATATTTTGTATATTTTTTATTTTATATAACACATACACACATACACACATACATATATATAATTTATTATTTATGTATTATTTTTGAACTTTGTATTTTGGACTATGAGTTTGATTAAATATAACAATTGACAATATTAATAAGTTAGTTGGACACGTCACAACTCACACGTCCCATTTGGTTTGAAGTTTATTTTTTTAATTTCTTAGACCATTTTTAATCATGCAATATGTATTTGGGAATCGGATTTATTGAAACTCTTTAACTTTTTTAGAGTACACTCACTTTATCATTGATTATATAATATATTTCTAAACTTGTAATTATTGGATTGTAGGCATAAAAGTGCAATTTATGGGGAGATTCAGGTGAGATCCAATGTAGATCCAATGATAGGTACAAATCGTATAAACCGCACGGCACCGCTTCATACCGCACCGCGTTTGCAGTGCGGTTTGGTGCGATTTGAGATTTGTGTGGTGCGGTTTGCGAAAATGCTCAAACCGCACCGCATTACACCGTGTTTGGCGCAAACACCGCTGTACAGAAGTATTTCATTAACGCTTAGTCATTAAGCCAAAATGGCTATATGCTCCTCATTAAGCCACTACAAACAAACTAATACTAGAAATAATCAAACATCCAATTTGTGTCCTTCGGACATTAATCCATAGACTCCCGCTCCTAAGACAGCCAACTTAATCCATATAAAGTTTAATAAAAAGAAAATTAAATTAACAGCCCATAAATACCATTGATTATAAAAGAAATTAATAAAATTATTTTATTTTCAGCCCAATATATTAGACGTTCTCTGGTGACTTATAATATCAACAATCTTATACAGACAAGATGCTCGTCACAAATAACTTATATCGTCACATATGTAATATTACCCGTTCGAATTCATCTACCTTCTTTTTTTGCTGAACGATTCTAATCATTTCGGTACAAAGCGGGCCCAATAATTTCAGTACAAATACATCCGGCCCGCTTTGAGTGGTCTAATTCAGACCTTATCTAAAAGGAATTCTTAATTCTAGATACCTCTTAACTTAAATGAGTTCGTAATACTCTATTATACCATACGGAATGAAGAACCATATGAAACGAATCGTACTTAATAGGCTCTGAATGCCAAAAAAAGTGTTCACGTACCTTTTTCACTCTTTCATACATCTCGAGATACGTCTTTTGAGGGATCGAAAGCAATACCGTCTTCAGATTCGGAATGTCCTTCTCCAACACAAATACAGCAAAAGATTCCCAATTCAAAACCTCGAAAAATGGGGGCACGTAATTATCCGAAATAATCACGGGGACACAATTGTAAAACAACGACTCCACAACTCGTGGGCTATGAACCGCAAACCCTCGAGCACAAATACAGTATTTGCTCGTTTTCATGTGGTCGATATAGTTTTTGTTACCTTTAACATGAGGCATTCGGCTAAAGATCCTCATATCTGTATCGTTTCCCCAATGGCTTAATAAAACCGGACGTACATAGCCGTGCATATATCCTGCAAAAAAGGCTAGAATCGGTCTGTTTGACGGTGGTTCACCTCCGACATCTTTAAGAGGATTTTTTGCAGATCTTACGTATGTTGTGGGAAGTGAAACATCTTTGCCTATGTTAAAACCTGTTCGGATATCGGCATTACAAAGGGCTCTGATTGTATTGAGTAATCGTCCCCTTGTTTCGGTTGGGGCCTGAGGAAATACAAAATTGATGGTTAGATCGTAGAATAAAATACCCGTTATTCGTAATAAAATAAAAGAATCTTATATATAGACCGTATAAATCAAACAAAACCGGTAAATTCCATAGGAAATAGAAAAGAAAAATGGGTAATCTCAGGTTAGAAGTTGTTGAAGGAAAAAAGAGACTTTGAACATAATTTTTTGCAATTTTCATGAATTGAAGCATAAGAAGTGGGAAATGTAAAAAATTGCAAAAGAATTTTATAGTTAAACAACTAAAATACCCTCAATATTGTGGGCCATGTAACAATGATAACCATCAAATAGTTAATTCCAGTTTGGGAAATTTTCCATAAAGAGAGAGGGATGAAAATGGAGATTTTATGAATCTTGAGGGTGCCTTTGGTACATTAGACATGACAGAACAAAAAATTGTTGTCCCATGTTTTGTCCAACATTTAGAACGAGACAGAAATGGGACAAAATTTCATTTTTTTGTCCCAACATAATAGGTAAAAAAATGACAAAAATATAAATTACTAAACAACCCTTGTCGAATAAAAAAACCCTTAAACCTTGCAGAATTCTTTCACCTGCCTATCTCACTCTCGTCTGTCTAGAACCATCGTGTCTTATCCAGACAAGTTCCGTCTGTGTACCAAATGCACCCTTATGGAGCGAAAGGAATATAACAAAATGAAAGTTTCTATATATAGAAATATGATGAAAGAATGTCATACCCAATCATGGCAACCAGCCAAGAAATGATCCGATCCATCAGTTCTGTTCCAGAATGGATATTTAGTTATAAGCATTTCAGTATGGTTCTTCATGAACTCAATCAGATTATTACGACTGTGCGAATGAGGAACATAAAGCGTTAACTCAAGCAGTCGCGAACTAAAAGGTATGTAAAACAAATGAGCTTCACTTGGGTCTTCAGTAACAAACTGTTTATTTGCTTCCATCAACTTCAAGAACCAACCCTCACTAGCATATATTCCCTCTAGTATCCAATCATGGAAAATCGGCTTTTCTCCATCTTTATATATGTAAACTTTGAGCATTTTCTCCATCATCTCATAACTCCTGAGAAAATCAGTTTTTTTTTATGTATTTGTATAGTACAATTACTCATTTTCCTGTAGATATAACTAAAAGAAGTCATTTAAATAAATGTTATAAAGATTAAAGATACCTTTTAAACATAGAAACATTCCTATAAATAGGGGCGTAAAGCTCTGTGTCATTATCCGTGATGCCGGCATTCTCAATTTGTGATTTTGCTTTGAGTAGTTGTTTATCAACCAATGATGACGATTGAGATGGCTGTTATGGAAATATACCAAAGATAATCAAGAATGTGAACTTAATATTGACAATGTTTACATGTAAATAAAAACTTGACTAACCAAATCAGCATACGAGGTCATATACATACGACTGAATTTGGCGAATAACGACTCTTCTGAAGCACTTCATTCATCTGGGCAATTGACATTACTGGCAAAGTCTCCATTCTGGGCTTCTTTTTATCATCCATGGGAAGAAGATTACTCGAAGATGAACCATTTTTCCTAATTTTTTCGGTGGAATTTATGGAAGAAGATTGATTATTAGATGTTAAAGAATTGGTTTTCGCTCCAATATCTCTTGCAATATCCTCTTTTGACGAAAAAGGGGCCTCACTATTGATTATTGATCTGTTAACACCTGAATATGAATCATTCGAGTCGTGTGACTTGAAACTCTTATTCTCTCCATATGAGATATAAGTTTCTCGAAGGAAGGAAGCCTTGGCACCCGAAAGTAGAAATGATACACCACTAAAAACTGGAAGTTCAGCATACTGAACTATCAATAAGCTAGCCAATGCAATTCCGAATAGCCAAATCCATATAATAGTTCTCTTTGGATATAGATAGTGAAGAAACCCATTATCCATTGTAGATCAAATGGATTGAAATCAGAGGTTTATTAAAAAATAGTTGGTGCGGAAGCTACAGAAAACTCAAAGAATGTTGCCTGATTCTCCATATGCAACAGTTTAGTTACAGATTTGAATCTGAACTATACACAACTTATGAAATTGCAGATCTTCAATTTAATTGATCAAATCTAAGATGTTTACGATCTCAAAAGCGTTAAGGTTCCTGAGAAAACAATACAACTGAATGATTGTGTTGAGGTTTTGTAAGTTAAAGTACAAATTGCAGAGATGTTACTGTTGTGATTGGATGGAAATCAAATTGGTAACAATCATCGTATAGTACTTCAATAGGTAAACTGCATCGAATCCAATTCCAATCCTTCCAAATTGAAGAAAGATTCTTCGGTTTCCAATACGTTTTTTATATACAAAAATCGAAATCCCTAAAATGATCCACCGTTTAAATTCGTCAATCACGATCATTACATTTTCTGACCTTTTAAATAGTTGTTTATATTGATAGAGATTCAGATCACATAGAAAGAATTTACCATTTCTCTAGAAAATTTTCCAAATTTTGAAACAGTATATCAAGCTATTGATCAATAAACTAAATAATCAATAAACATGTAAGTGCAAAATTGAAGAATATAAATGGAGATTGAGATCACTCACAGTTGTTGATGAAGATTTAGTTGAATATTTGCAGTTCGCAGGGAGATGGATTTCCGAAAAGGTATTGATTGCATTTGAATCAAGCGGTCGTTAGATCAGAGATCCAAATAACATGGAAAAACGCGTGGTTTGAAGTCGAATTAGATCAAGTTTTATTACTTTATAATATAATAAAAGAAAAAACACAATCCCCTACAATTTTTATTAGAACTCGAATTATATTTATTAAATTAAAAACTTAAAACTTATCATAAATTTATTGCATTTTTCATATTGATGGATAACAAAATATTGGTTTTCTTTTTCTTTTATACTTTTGTGCAAATTCCAACAAGATTTTGTTTTATTCTGAAACAATATTTCTTTCAATTCGAATAATAAAGTTTTTATATTGTGTACCTATTTTACAGATAAGCTGTTCAATTTGTAATATTTGATGACATGAATACTCGTTTATGAAAAGGTTACGATGACAAAGTGTAAACTTGACATTCTTATGATCAAAAAACAAAAAAAAAGCTTAAATGTTACAAGATCTATAAATTATTGATAAAAATGGGTTAAAAATATAAAATTATAAAACTTTATTGCGTCAGTTAATTTTTTTTATTTGTTACACTAAATAACAACTGAAGTTGGTTTTTTTTTCTTTTTGGGAAAAAGAGAACCACAATTAATTTGTTAATGTGTAGAAATTTGTAAAGATGTCTTCCGTAAAAATAAACATGGCATTTTTCTTTTGGAATAAGTGTTTGGATGAAATTAATATTTCAATATTTACAGTTTTTAACTTGATATATAATTTAATAATTATATTTATTAATGAACTAAATTCGTAAAATACAACTTGATCATCTGTCTTCTCACCCAACATTCCAACCCATACAATATAGTTGGTTTAAATAGATGGCTACCCTATAATAATAATAATAATAATAATAATAATAATAATAATAATAATTATTATTATTATTATTATTATTATTATTATTATTATTATTATTATTATTATAAATAAAAACTTCGTGCAACTTTTGCTTTATTAATAGAATCGGTGAACTGAAAGTGTACCATATACATGCAAAGTCAAAATTCACACCCAGAAATAATTCTATGCCTGAAGGAGATGTGTCCTAACTTTACTCCTTGTGTTAAAAAATACAGTTCAACTTTGACTTAATTACATCAAGAAATCAATAAGTTATTTCAATAAATCAAAGCTGTATATATCCTCTTTTCTGATATCTAAGGTTTTTCAGTGGAAAACCGAAAAAAAATGAAAAACTGATAAACACCATGGTAATTATTCATCTGGACGGTATGTACATGTGCATACATGTAACTTGTAAGGAATTTATCCGGTATGCACGCGTGCATAAAACCAAGAAACAAGAAACAAATTCAATTACTTGTATACATGTACATATGCATACAATCCAAATGAATGGTTACCAGGGGTGCTACTCAGTTTTCATTTTTTTTTTAGGGTTTTCCCTGTGCCTCTCCCTCTCTCTGTATATATATATATATACACACACATACATATACATATACAAAAAACAACCTACTAGGGGTTTACTCTAAAAACTCTATTATACCATATTGAGTGCAGGATCATATGAAAGATGTCATACTTAATAGGCTTGCTATGCCAAAGAAAATGTTGTTGTACCTGTTTAACCCTCTCATGCATCTCCAAATACCTCTTTTTCGGGATCGAAACAAGAATCTTTTTCAGATTTGGGATATCTTTCTCCTGAACGAAAACCGCAAATGATTCCCAATCCAAAAACTCGAAAAAAGGCGGCACGAAATTATCAGATATAATCACAGGAACACACTCGTAAAAGATGGCCTCCACAACTCTAGGACTATTGACTTCAGAGCCTTTGGCACATATACAAAACTTGCTTTTCTTCATATATTCAACATAGTTTTTGTCGTCTTTCATTTTTGGGAGTTTTTTAAAGATTTTCATTTCGGGATCTTTGTTTTCCCAATGTTGTAATAGAATTGGACGAAGGTAGCCGTGCATTTTGCCTGCAAAGAAGGCAAAAACCGACCGTTTGGAAGGGGGTTTACCTCCAAGATTTCTTAATGGGTTCTCGGGATGACGAACTTTTGTTTCAGGGAGAGAAGCGTCTTTTCCTAATTGAAAACCAGCTTTTTCGACGTCTGTGTTGCAGAGGGATCTTATGCAAGTACCCATATATTGTCTTGTTTCATCCGCACCCTTGAAAAATGAATGAATATAAAGCAGAAAGTCAATTTCTACGATGCTAAACACCAAATTTTGTTCCTCCATGCCAAAGAAAGTCAACTTTTGATAATAGCTATTCATATCTAGTATAGTAGTATTCCCCAACTTCAAACTTGTAAAATAGGTTCTTTAGTTTTGTGCTTCATATATATATATATATGTGTGTGTGTGTGTGTGTGTGTGTGTGTGTAGGGTCGTGTTCAAGGGAAAACCACAAAAAATAAAAAAACTGAGGAACACCCTGATAGCCGTTCATTTGGATGGTATGCACATGTGCATACAAGTAATTCTTAAGCAATTTGTCTAGCATGCACATGTGCATAAAAAACAAAAAACCAGCTTCAGTTACTTGTATGCACATGTGCATATCATCCAGATAAATGGTTATCATGGTGTTCCTCAGTTTTTCATTTTTTGGGAGGGTTTTCCTCTGAACCTCTCTCTCTCTCTCTCTCTCTCTATATATATATATATATATATATATATATATTCTTGTAGTAAATCATGTTCCATAAAGATTGCAACATTTGACGGCCAAGGTGTCCGACCATTAACCAAATGTTCTATAATTCACCAGAGACACAAAGTCGAACATTTTGTAAGAACTTGACTAATTATCCTAATTGATCTTAAGAAGATGTGGCTTACCCAGTCATGACAGGCAACAAGAAAATGGTCTGCTCCACCGGTTCTATTCCAGAAACCATATTTCCCAGCAATCATATCAAGGTAGTTCTTCAAGTATGGTACCACACTTTCGCGATCATAAGAGTTTGGAGATAGAGTTGCTTTCAACATTTTCGAGCTATAAGGAATGTAGAACAAATGGGCTTCTTTCGGTTTTCGGGTAACGAATCTTTTGCTTGCTTTCATTTGCATCATAAACCATCCTTCAGATGCATATATTCCCCTCAGAACCGCCTCTGGCTGGTTAAATATTGGCTTATCTCCTTCCTTGTATATATAAACCTTGAGAGTTTTTTCCATTAATTCATAGCTCCTGCATTTGATAACAAAAATAGCAATTGTGACATACATATATAGTTCAATAAGGGAGTGTTTGTTAGTAGCTTAATGAGCTTAATGGGACTCACAGCTTATTCGGTCAGCTATGCATGACTGTTTGGTGCAGAATGATAAAGTGGTCAGAATGATTAAGAGGCTCTTATGATAAAGTACAAAATGAAATATAATTGTTTGGTAATTGTTAAAAATGAAATTTTGGCTCTGAATGGTTAAGGGAGGTCCAGGATACAAAATGATTCAAAGGGTTTTGGAACCATTAAGAGGCAGACTTATTTTTTGCCAAACAACATTCACCTCTTAGCGATTCAGAGGCTGCCTCTTAATGGAACTGTTAAAGAGGTAAACAAACAGCCCCGAGACAATGAAATAATTAGGATAAATGATTAACAATATACGCAAATCCATTTTTCAAATCTTACAACTATCTTTTAAGGTATGCTTACCTCCTAAATATTGAAATATTACGGAACACAGAAGGATAAAGAGCATGATCATCTTCATTGAACTGAGCATTCTCAATTTGCAATTTTGCTTCCAGTAATTGTCGATCAGCTCTTGAAGACCACCGTGGTTTCTATATAAACAAAAAAGATATAATTGTGTTAAAACAACAAAAATCAGAATTACCAGTTTCACATAAAGATTTTTAAAAAAGAAAAATTTAGGATTCATTCATCATACCATTGAACGAGAAGAAGCACGATTATGGACTAAAATATCATACATCTCAGAAATTGGCACTACATTCCTTTTTCGCTTCTTACGAGAAACTTCAATAACAGATGACACATTGGCATCTGAACCAGTTTCCCATGAGGCTGAATGATTAGCATTATCTGTATAGAAGCTGCTGACAGATTCTCTAGCCGGTTCAGAGGCTAAACCATCGATATGTTTTATTTTGTCCAATATCAAGTTCGGCTTTTCTACCCTCAAATCTATGGAATCATTTTTAGGCGGGTAGGTTCCAGTTTTGGTTATCTGAATCTTGGTAGCAGAAAATAAAGATGATATAACATCACCATATGGAAATTCAAAATACTGAAATACTATAATAACAGCAAACAGCACTCCCCCAAGGCATGCCAATTTCTGAAGTACATGGCCCATTTGTATACAGTAGTACTGAAATAACTTGTCCTCCAAACACAAATGACCATAGCACCCCTGCAGTATTGCCAAGAAACTCTATAAGATGTTTGCTAATAAGTAAGAAGAGGGAGGTTCAAAAGAAAACCCCCAAAAAAATAAAAATAAAGAGCTGAGGAACACCCTGGTAACCATTCATCTGGACAGTATGCACATTCCATTACAAATTACTTGTATATACATGTGCATACTGTATAGATGAACGGTTACCAGGGTGTTCCTTATTGTCAAAAGAAGGGTCAACCAATATGAACTTGCAAGATTTTGGGACAAAAGCCTTTATATGCAAAGGAATTTAAGGCATAGAAGCACTTCTATGAAGAAAAATCATAAATAAATAAAAATTCAAGCAGCACAAAGGTACTTCCCCTCTGTTCCATTTGAATCTGAAGAAGCAGGTTAATTAACACTTCATAAGTTCGAACTTGATATGGATTTTAAACCCTTCAAGAATAAACTGCTAAAACGAATTAACTTTGAAACTAATTACTAACAAAATAACACATATTCAATCACAAATTATTAAAAGAAACCCTAGATACTCCAAAAAACCAAATTCAAATCGGAAAACTGAAATTACACTATGAATGAGCTAATTTAACATAATAATCGAGCATATGATTAGTACCTGTAAATGGAACTCACTAGATTATAAGCATTGAGAGATAATTTGAAGCTAATCTTGTGGAGTGTCCATGGAAGATCGTTTTTTCTGTTATTGAGTGCAACAAGTTAAATAATTGAAGGAAAAGATAAGAGATGATTTGTATAATCATTTTGTTTGTTTAAAAGCAATCGGGAATAGAAAATAAACTACTATTATAATAATTGAGATGATGCATTGATGTGTGTAGGATACTACCTGTGACGAAGGGAAGCCATGGTTAAAACTTGGAAGCTTTTCTCATGCTCATCTGTTAAATATGAAAAAAAGAGTCGCAAAAAGAAAAATATAATTTTAAAATTTAGAAAATATTAAAACGATAAAGAAAAATCTATTATGACGATAGAGAAAAGTTTAAATAAAAACTCAAATTCGGTTGCGAATGTAAATATAAATGAGAGTCCGATACGGGTTTAAACATAGGTTATTTAAACTGAATACTCTAAAAAAATACTCAGACTGAATATAATAGTTATCCGGTCTGAATAATGTTTATTTAGATTGAATAAATACTATGGTTATGTTTGGCAAACTAGCTGATAAGCTAGCGGGTGGCTGATAAGCTAGCTGATGAAAAAAATAATGTTTGTTAAAACAAACGTATAAGAATGTAAAATGACAAAAAAATACATATTTAAAAATAAAAGTAATAATTAATATTAATGAATATTATAATTGGAAAAAATGACAATAAACTCCTGAAATGCTACTTCAAGTACCGTTTCAATAAGCTAGTTTATAAGCTGATTTATAAGCTATCTTATGGTTTGCCAAACGTGTACACTAAAAATAAACTAGCTTATTTTTGCCAAACGTGTACACTAAAAATAAGCTAGCTTATTTTTACCAAACATAGCCTATATTCAGTCTGAATGTCGCGCTCTCATTTGTCCTTATGATTACAACCAAATTTGAGTTTTTATTTGAACCCGTTTCTACGATGATAAGTCCTAATATTTGAAAACATTTTTTTTAATATTTTTTGTAATGAAGGCACGTAATTCTTCAACTGAAAAAAAATATTTGGCATTTTTAAACTTGGTGTATTTTTTTTTCATACAATAAAAAAAAGGAGGTGCAATCAATGTTTTAAAACCCGGGTTAACCCGGTCGGTCGAACCGGTTGGACCGGGACCCGGAGTAGTGATCGGGTTAATGTATATGACCGGTCCGTTTCAACCCGGTCAGGTTTCTCAAAAACCCGATTAAGCCGGTGGTAAACCCATTTTTATATTAAAATTCAATTTTTTTTAAATGTGTATTATATGTGTTTTTTAATGTATTTGGATTGATGTAAAACTTGTTGTTTATATATTTTTAAGGTTGAAACTTATGAACATCAAATTATTACTTTATATATATGTATGTATACGAGAAAAAAAAATACAAGGGATTAAAGAAATTACTGAAACCGGTTGAACCAGTTAACTCGGATTTTAAAACATTGGGTGCAATTAAGTGATTAACGGTATTAATTTTAAATCTTGATTGTTAAGAAATAAAAATATAAAGAACGTAAAAATAAAATTCTTTTGACTTCAAATAATAATGTCTAATTTGATGTGTAATTTAATGATTGGTTTAAATAGGGACTCCTTTGGGTATAATAAAATATTTATAATCCTTGCTAATAGAATATGGGGCCTTTTAAATAATTAAAAAGTTCTCTCTTTTTTTCTGTACTTTCTATATTTGAGAAGCGGTCTGACATAAAAATATAAAAACTTCAAAATCTTTTTTTTCTTCTTGGTTTTAGAAGAGATGTCAGAGATGCTTTCAGAATTAAATGGAAGGAGAAATAAACTTTTTTATTTTATTGAGTATTTTAAATAAATAATTAATAATGAAATCTTGTAATTTATTTTTTTAAATCTGATTTTTGTTTCTTTATTTTAATTTTTTTATGAAAATCAGTTATGAAATTGTCGAAAGCTATTAATAGAAAGTCGGATAGATTACGAAAATAAAATCCTGAATTGTGGGCTATGTTTGCCAAACTAGCTGATAAGCTAATGAATGACTTATAAGCTGGCTGGTAGCTGATAAGTTAGCTGATAAAAAAATCATGATTGGCAAAACTAGCGTATAAGAATGTAAAATGACTAAAAAGGGCATATAAAAAAATAATAATAATTAATAATTGATATTAATGGGGGTTATAATTGGAAAAAATGACAATAAGCTTCTAAAACACTACTCCAAGTAGTTTATGGTTTGCTAAATGTGTACACTAAAAATAAGTTAGGTTATAAGTTAGCTTATTTTTTCAAAACATAGCCATGGTCTCCAAATTAAAGGTTGGGTCACGGACAATCTTTTGATTTAATATTTTATAAAAAAATATGGGGTCCAAGGTTCGAATACTACTAGTTATTGCTAGTTCTTAACGTCAAATTGATTAATAAAAATTCCTTAATTATCGGTAAATATGGATTAGAAAAATAGTACTTACCATGTTCCTAACGTAATTGATTATTTTTAATCGACTGAATTTTACTATTTGTATAAGTCCGATAAAATCCCATCACACTCAAACTACTCTGCTAAAGGGTTGTTTGTTAAAAGCTTAATAGAGCTCACAACTTATTTGTTAAGCTATTACATAACTATTTGGTAATGACTTAACGATATAGAAATTGACTTATTCTATAGCTTCTACAGAGGAAGTTTTATGCAGAAAAAACACGCTACTTTCATTTATGAAAAAAAAGGTCTCAATCTATACAAACAAATTAATCCACACATTCAGTTTTATCCATACAAAACTTAATGAAAAACCAACCAAACATCCCCTAACTCATAACTTCCTTAAAATAAACGATATTTTATTCAACATTGGCAAAAAAAAAATCTGTATTCACATCAACTAAATGTGCTCAAAAAGATTCATAAAACTTTATTTTTCACTCTTAACTAATTATTAATAGGTCTACTCTAAAAACTCTACTCTTAACTAATTATTAATAGGATCTACTCTAAAAACTCTATTATACCATATTGAATGCAATATCATATGAAAAATATCATACTTAACAGGCTTAACATGCCATAGAAAATGTTGTTGTACCTTTTTAACTCTCTGTTGCATCACCAGATACCTCCTTTCCGATATCGAAACAAGAATCTTCTTTAAATTCGGAATATCTTTCTCCAATACGAAAACCGCAAACGACTCCCAGTTCAAAATCTCGAAAAACGGTGGAACGAAATTATCCGAAATGATCACCGGAACGCATTCGTGAAAAATGGCTTCCACAACTCTAGGACTATTGACTTCATAGCCTTTAGCACATATACAATATTTGCTACTCTTCATGTAATTGATATAATTTTTATTGTTTTTAGATTTTTTTAATTTTCCGAATATTTTCATATCGGGATCTTTGTTTTCCCAATATTGCAAGAGGATTTTGCGGATGTCACCATGCATTTGGCCTGCAAAGAAAGCGAGAAACGAGCGTTGTGAAGGGGGTTTGCCTCCGAGTTCGCGTAACGGGTTTTGAGGGGAGCGAACGTATGTTTCAGGGAGAGAAACGTCTTTTCCTAATTCGAAACCTTCTTTTTTGACATCCGAATTGCATAGAGCTCTTATGCAACTATTCATAGATTTTTTTGTTTCATCTGTTGCCTGTAGTTACAAAAAGATTGCGGTCGGTTATATATGCATTGCTTTAAAATAAAGTGTCCTATTATATCACATTACATTAGACGCACATTTGTTTGGTCTTATAAACCTAAGGGTTTGTTTGTTAACAGCTTAATGAGCTTAGTGGGGGAATCACAGCTTATTCAGTCAGCTATACATGACTGTTTGGTAGTGGCTTAGGGGCCGTTTACCAGATCTTACCCGGGTAAGTGCTTACCGAGAAAATTCAACACTATCACTTACCTACCAGGTAAGATTTTAGTCTACAAAAACGGCATCGTATGCAACAATTTACCCGGTAAGCGCTTACCGTGGTAAGATTTGTCGCAATCACTTACCCGGGTAAGACTCTTGGTCATTGTTTTTCTTGTATTCGCTCTTACCGGGTAAGATTTTTGGTACTTGTTATATTCCTCTGGTAAGATAATATGGCTTGGTAAGCACTTACTCGGGTAAGCGTTTGGTAAACGGCCCCTTAATAATATACAAACTTACTGATTCAGTAATCTTCTAAGGGGGAGATTATACAGAAAGACAAGTTTTTTCCATAACTGCCCCTCCCAAATAAAATAAAACTTGCTCCTTCCATCTATGCAAAAAAACCCTTCAAAATAACCTTCCTAGCCTTTAATCTACACGGACGACTTTATCCATACAAGACTTGAATACTTGATAGAAAACCACACAAACAGTAAGGTCTTGTTTGTTTTTTTCATTTTAAGCTCTTAATCACCACTTATGTCTGATCCTTTTAGACGTTTCATAACCATTTCAGAACTGAAATCAGACTTCAACACCTCTTAAAAAACAAACGCCACCTAAGTATCTATTAGGACATTTAGACTATTTGACATCCTATAGAAGTATAAAAAACCCATTTTTAGTGAAGTGAGTATTGTAAATATGGATTATGGGGAAGATCATATGGCTTACCCAGTCATGACAAGCAACGAGGAAATGATCTGACCCACCAGTTCTGTTCCAGGCATCGTATCTCCCTGCTATCAAGTGAATGTAGTCCTTCAAATGCTGCACCAAATTGTCACGACTGCCAGACCCGACCACATATAACTTTTCTTCCAACATCCGAGAGCTAAAAGGAATATAAAATAGATGGGCTTCTTTGGGGTTATCTGTAACAAATTGTTTGTTTTCTTTCATATGCTTCATGAACCATCCTTCAGATGCATAAATTCCGCTAAGCACCACCTGCGGCTGATGGAATATGGGTTTTGCGCCCTCCTTGTAAACGTAAACCTTGAGAGTCTTTTCCATTAATTCATAGCTCCTGCATTGCATAATATGGGTGCATTTAACACAAAATCTTCGTATAACGAATAAAAAATTAGACTTTATTCAATCTTTTAACAAAATGTCAAGTTTTGCCCACCTCTTAAACCTTGAAACATTAAGATATACAGGAGGATAAAGTGCATGGTCATTGTCATTGTCATTGGGTGAAGCATTCTCAATCTGTAACTTTGCATCTAGTAATTCTTGATCAACCATTGAAGACCAAAGTGGTTTCTACAAGACAAAGTTGGTTTGATATTTAAGCAACAAAAACAAGCATATCCATAAATCTGCGTTTGGTACACGAGATAGGGTGGTAGAAAAATGTAGTTCTTTTTGTCGCACCAAAATAGGTGGAACAAAAATCAAGAAGATGACACAAGATAAGTAAATTACTAAACTACCCATGTCATATTAAACCTCAAAACCTTTTGTCATAAGAAGAATTTAGGAACTTGCATACCATAGAACGAACTGAAGCACGGTTATAACGTAAAATGTCATGCATATCCGAGACTGTCACTACATCCCCCATTGTTGGCCTTTCATGACTTTCTTTCACCGGAGGAACTTTATTCACAGATGAATCGTTAGCTGGCAGATTAGGGTTCTTCAGTGATGTCACAGGCTCCATGAAGTTGGGGTCTGAATTTGGTGAAACTATGTTTGGTTTAGATGAGGTGTTACCCAAAGCTGTTGAAGGAGCAATCGCTGCAGCTTCGACTGTTGTTTTGGATGTTAAAGAATCCGGTGAACTTGCTGGTGATAATGGAAACGTAGCGATTGGACTTGGAGCACCTGTAACCTTTTCTGGTAAGTTTGAACTGTTAACATCATCAAATTGTCTGACCTTCTCAGGTGCCAAACCTTTGATTTCTTCCATCTGATCTCCAGAGACACCATGACCATCTGTTTTTGTGAATTCATTTTTATCTCCATCTCTTTCTGATTCAAAATCATTTTTAATGCCTAAATCATTACCCTTGTCTATAGCATTATTACCCTTCTCATCAACAGAGCTTGTATAATTAGAGCCATCAAATCGGGTAATATTGCCTAATGATTTTGGAATTTGAGATGAAGCTTGAGGTGGGTAGCTTCCATTTACAGGTGGTTGAGCCCTGCCGGCAGAAAATAAGGATGATGCAACATCACCATATGGAAATTCAAAGTACTGGAACATTATAACCACAGCAAATACCACTGCCACAAGCCACACTAATCTCTTGCTTTCCAATATATACTGAATTTCATGACCCATTTCTATTAAGCACTAAACTACTGGCACTTGGAGCGCTCGTATCCTACCACCGCTACAAAATTGCGAATCGATTTTATCAGATTTGCTTCATCTTATAAGTAACTCCTACTCAAACTTTTCAACAAGTGCATCAGATGAAACAAGAAATAAAATGTGGACATGAAATACAAAATATGATAATAAGCCAATAAAGAAGACCACTTTTAAACATTCATAGAAGAAGCTTATGTTACAGAAACTGCTTAATGGAGAAAGATTGTTCATGTGCCTCAATATAACTAATCCTTAAATTTAAACCAGAAAATGTCATAACCCCCTTAGATTTCTTGAGAAAAGTCTAAAACCATCTATCGTTCTCAACGTCTCATAAAGATGGAGACATCCAATCAACAAATAAAACAAAATTACTCCCTTCACCTAATAATAAAAGATCATCAACCTCAAGTTTGAGTGTAAAATGGGTTACCTTTTTCTCTTATAATTGTAATATAATAGAGAAAAACATTGCTGGCTAAAAATGATGTATATACAAAGTATTACATGTTAATTAGGATGCTGTTGGTGTTTAATATTGCATCAGAAAACATAATTAGCCATTTGACATATGAACAGAGGACCAAATCGTAGGTCTTTTTTTGGGAGAAACGGAGTTCAGAAAAACTACGCCTCAGACTGTTTGTGCTCAATTGTGTCGACCAGAAAAACTTCAATTGCCTTTAGATCGAATAAACCAATAAATATAATTCAAGCTATCAATTCAGTATCCTAATCAGAGAATGAACATGAACAACTTACTCAATTCTTACTAATCAACAGTATTCTGATCATTAGGCAACCAACCTCCGACTCGCCAAAGCAACATGCACACGCTATTCCAAACCAAAAAACAAAAACCACGGAAAAAAAAAAGTACTAAATCAGAATCCAAAACATCAAATTCAAATAAACGTAATCCGAAACACCTGTAAACGAAGGAAATTTCCTCGATCACCAAATCAAAAGGATGAACGAAAACTGATTATGTGATTCAATTTCTATCAAACAAATCAACACAGGTACATAAGATAACAAAGTATAATTGCTTTCTATATGTGCTCGTCTTGATCAAAGAGCTTTGAAACACAGAAATCGATAACGGAAATAAATGCATTGAGGATTGAAAATTTGAATTAATTACCTTGGAGGAAAACGTGGTTGAAGAATTCGGAGGTCGCTCGAGGTTTTATGCCAGATGTAACAATGGCGGCAGAGGGGTTTGTATTACTTTCTTATTACTGTTAGCTTTGATTGGAAAATGATGCATGATCCTTCTTCCTCCTCCAGCTTTCTATACTTTTAAATTTTAACCATCAAACCTTTTTGTTTTATTTACAGGAAATTACAGATTTGGTCCTTATAGTATATGGATTTTACGAAATTATTCTTTGGACTTCATTATTACCAAAAAAAAACCTGATGCTATGTAGTTTTTAATGGTTATGGTCCCTGTATCAAACATTGGTTTATCATTCTACTTAATCAAGGGGTGTTTTATTCTTTTTATCTTTTTCCTACAATACCAGTTGGATGAACCACTATGAGACCTTCATGTCTTCTCTAACAAACACAATGCTCGTCGTATCTGACGAATCATCAGTAAACCCTCCCCCACGGTATCATCTTCTCCCACCTAAAATTATGAATAACCCTTGAAACCTAAATTGAAAACACATAATCAAACACTAAGGGGTGTTTACCAAATCTTACCCGAGTAAGTGCTTACCGGCAAAATTCAACACTATCACTTACTTCCCAGATAAGATTTTAGTCCACCAAAACGGCATCGTATGTAACAATTTACCCGGTAAGTTCTTACCATGGTAAAAGATGTCGCCAAAACTTACCGGGTAAGACTGTTGGTCCTTGCTTTCCTTGTATTCACTCTTACCGGGTAAGATTTTTGATACTTGTCATATTTCTCGGGTAATGTAATATCACTTGGTAAGTGCTTACCTGGGTAAGCGTTTGGTAAATAGCCCCTAAATCTAAATTTGAGTTTTAGGTGCCGATGGTTGAGTTCAGTATTGCACATGCATATATTATTCTCCTGGTTTTGATGGAAGAGATGATGAACGATGAAAGAGAAGTGTTCGGGTTTTTTTCTTTTTTGCAAAACAATATGTTTAAAAAAAAGGTCCGTTTTGCCACTGAGGTTAAAAGCCCCCATTGACGGCCGTTTGGTCCGAGGACCAAAACAGTGAAACATGTATAACTTGAGTGTTTTATGTAATAAATTAAAGATGAGGGCTACTTTCATAAAAATCTGCATATAGTAAGGAGCAAATCCGTAAGTTACTCTTTTATTTACTTTACCACAAACCGTTTTGACTTTCTAGCCTATTTTCTATTATTTTTTAAATTGGAAAAAAAAAAGGTTTACATTCAATTTTAATAGTTTTAAAATTAATTATATCGTTAAAATGTTAAATCCATTTAATACCAACAAACTTTTTATTAATCGATGTTTTTAAAATAAAATTTACAAATTAATAACTCTTCTTTCTCTCGGTTTTAAAGATTTAGTTCCCCAGGCCAGTGGGGTAGGTGAAATCTCTCTTCTGATTCAAAATCATGGTGAAACGTGTATCCTCCCCTGTTCCGGTCATGGAATATGTCCATTAATCCTCATTTCTTAATTTTGTAGAAGATTTGAAAATTTTATAAAAATTATCTTCTATAAAAAATCAATATAATTTACATATTTTCCATTTAAATATTTTTGTTGAAGATTCTTTTAATGCAATACGTGGAATACTTTGCTTTTCCATAAATAGGAAAGAAAGGAAATCCTCCATCTAACAATATTCCATTTTTAAAGGGAAATTTGAGTTCCTATGTTTAATGAGCCCTCCTATAATTATATATTTGATTTTGATATTATTGGGAAAATATGTTATAAAACTGGCTTTATTCTCAAAATGTCTTTTTAAATGTCTAATACTCCTTTTATATAATCTCATTTCCATCTATTCTATTTTTCGTTCCAAAAATTCAAACCCCATATCCTTTCGTCAAAATTCCTAATTTTTTAATTATATTTCAACGAAGCACGTGCTACAAGCTTGGTAAAGTTTATTATAAATATATATATATATATTTCGTTACAATTAATTGATTTTAAGGTAGATGGGAAATACGTGTAAGTTTTTATTATATTTAATACAAGATTGATAGTTGTTCGATATACTTAGAAAAGTTCTGTATCGATAGAACTTATTGTAGTCTTCAATACATGTACATAATATGCTTATTATTATCTTTGATATTATTTTGTATTATAGACAAATGGACAAGAGAAGATCCACAAATGCCCTAATAAGTTTTTTGAATTAGGGTTCAAAGTCCAAATACTTGAGATCCACCTCTTCGGGTTCATCTTGTATTTTGAGTTTTGTTTTAAGGTGATCAAATAATGTTTTATCTTTTCTTAAAGAACAAAGTGTATAGATCTTTCATCCTGGAAAAAAACTATGTTGATAATCCTACGTGTATTAGACTTAGATGCATTCTTTTTAACCAGAGTTACACAATTGATTTTTTAACCTTTCAGTCATAATCAAGTATCTGGACATATGGATTACTTTTAGTTTCTCATTTCTAAATGGTAGTCTGTCAATTATGTAAAGAACCTTATATACATCATATTATTGACATTAATCTCTTCAAATTGTTAAAATGTTCAGTTAATTAGGCACACGAATGTTACATACTTATTTCTTAGGGTCGTTGAACTCATTGCATCCTTGGAATTCTAACAATCATCCACTGACATCCCAAACACCAATTTAATAAACAAATACATTGATTTTTGAACCTGTATGCAACAAAAAATTGTACTTAAAACCAAAAACAAAGTTAATCGAATTCCTATTGATCGACCTCTATGAAACTACCATCAAATGACAATTGAATTGATTCTCCTTGATGCCAAACCAAACGCATGGAGTATCATCAATCACTTTTCGAGTATCATCGTTCACCTACGTATTTACTCATAACGCCCAAAAAAAACTTGGATGGCTACCGTGGTTGGGATATCAACAAAGCTCTTGAGAAATAAATAGTAGAAAAGAGAGAATAGTCTTAGGGGCCGTTTACCAAGCGTTTACTTGAGTAAGCGCTTACCAAGTCATATCAACTTACCAGAAGAATATGACAAATACCAAAAATCTTATCCAATAAGAGCGAAGACAAGGAAAGCAAGGACCAAGACTCTTACCCAGTAAGTGACACCGACGACTCTTACCACAGTAATCACTTACCAGGTATATTGTTGCATACGATGCCGTTTTGGTGGACTAAAATTTTACCTGGTAAATAAGTGATAGTATTGCATTTAACCGGGTAAGATTTAGTAAACGGTCCATTAGTTTTATTTGTGACAAATAAAAGATAAACACATATTTTCAATAATGTCAACATTGACTGTATTTTTTATACCGGAAGTATAATTAGTCATAAAAATTAAAATGTTTTTTCCTTTATTAAAGATGTCAATCATAAAAAAAATTATATTTGATGGTATTATGATTTTAAACCAAATTATCTACCGTTTGGATGAAATTTCTTCAATATCCATTTGTATTAAAACGTTTTATTTAAAAAGAATAATTAATTATTAATTACATATATAATAGGAAAAATATAGCAATTAAAAAAATGGTCGACAACTCGATTTTCCAAATTCCAATTAAGGATCTCTTGTGGCCCATTGTCATCTTCAGCTTTACACTATGTGGCCCATTTATTTTCTCCTCCATTGACTTTATTTTTATTACTAACCGTCTCCTATATTCAAAATTGATTTATAAATTTAGCCACACAAAAAAATTATAAAAAATATCCAAACATTATTTCATGTTGTAAGTGATTAAGTTTTTAAATAAATTAATCAATTTTATAATTTGTTAAAATTGAATAAAATAAACAAACTTTTATATTTTAAATGATTAAAAGTTTCTGAAGATTTTTTAAAATGAATATTTCTCAACACTTACAAAATGAAAGAAACGTATAACTCTTTTTTATGTATCAAGATATTGTTAAGTATAATAATCTAACAAAATGAAATGATAACATTATAGATTAACAAATACAACAAACTAACAAAAATGATTACATTATAGATACCATTTTTAAGGACTTGATTAGTGAGTCATTGCTAATTGTAGTAAGCCTGTTATTTAACATGTTAAATGTGAGATTTTAAACATGACCTCCAAAATTTAGGAGGCCCCATTTTACACGTGTTTTGTGCTTTTATCCCCCTATGTAAAACCTTTTTGTGTTCAAATTGTTATGTTTAGATTGTTAGTTGTTTAAGTTTAAGTTTAAGTTGAGCTTGTTATCTAAGTTTTTTTATGCTTCAACATATATATATATATATTATATATATATGTTATCTCATTTTGTAGTTGAAATTAAAGTTTGGTGTAATATGGTCTTTTAAAAAGTTGGGACGTCCCTGAATTATAGAGTATTATTTACCAAATGTTTATGAAATATATTTCTTAATACAAATATATTTTTAAAGTGAGAGATTATATTTATATATTAACATTGTAATTTCTTGTATCTTTTGAAAATTGAATTATTTATTTTTTATGAAAATATTTATTCATTACTTTTTTTTATTTGGAGGAACGAGAGTATCAACATACAATAGGATGATCGGGAAACCACCATGTTTCATGTACTCAATAAGTCCCAAAATAAACATCGGTGATGAAAGATATATATATAGTTTCAGAAAATTGTAATTGTTATATTTTTTAATTAACTAAAACATAATTTTATTTTGATAATAGAAATATTTTTTTTAACTCATAACTAACGATAGAATAAAAAAGTAATTTTAAGATAAATTAAAATAGAAAAAAGATATTTTATTAATTTTTTTCTTCAACAACTACAATTTTTTTATAGGTTAAAATAGAGAAAATACAAAAGAAATTGTAAAAATCTTAGAAAAAGAATTATTATTTTAATACTTTTCATTAATAAAAGATATTTATAATAAATATTTAGGAATCAAGATTGAGCGGCTTTAATTTTTTTAGAACTTTTAACTTTTAATATTTTATTTAAAGAAATTTTAACATGTTGAAAATGCTCTAAAACGTAGGGATGAGTGAAACAGACCGAAATTCCGAACCGAATCGGTACCGAATGTGACTACCGGTTCGGGATTCGGTATTGGGTTTTTCTACTTTCGGGATTTGGTACTTTCAGTATCGATACTAGTCCCGGTAAATTCCGAACCGAACCGGGGAATTTAAAAAGTCATTTTTTAATTTGAATTAGTAATAAAGCCTTTCCGTTTTTATAGAAAATCCACTTAAATATATTACAATTTTCGGTTCTTATATTTTTCACTCAAATACCTATTTTTTTTCTTGCAATTCTTCATATTTTGGTTCTTGCAATTCTCCAAAATCGGTTCCGTAATTTCTCCAAAACCCGCGTCTTGCAGAATTGACTCCTCCAATCCGGTTTCCGCTTAAGTGATTTTGTTTTTTGTTATTGTGCTTAATAGTCAACGGTGAAAAACGGTAGTCGCTCCAAAAAATGGTATCAAACAGTTTCAGTCCCAAAAATTCCGGTACCGAACTTCTCTTATCGGTTCGGTATTCAGTATTGATTTTTTCCACCTCCAGTATCGGTACCCGTACCGAGGTCATCCATACTAAAGCGCTTCAAATTATACATGACACGTTGGTAGGCCCAAACCATCAAAATCCACATCAACGTACACCTCTTTATGCATGACTTACAACTCTTTACTTCCATCATTGCTTTGGAGTTAACTAAAACAGCTCTGGAATAAGTTAAAATTAACACTCACCCGCGTTTTCCTTAATTTCCAAATGGAAGTTTTCTAGGAAAATACACATTGTGGAAAATAAACCCTACTTCCATTTCATCATCTTCTTCTCCAAATATCACATTTATTAATTAAATTAAACCCTCCTCATCCGCCATTGTTGAATGCTTACTCGAAATTAAACCACCATGAATCGTCTCCTTTACGAGTCTGTTCTAAAGGGCGATCTCATCACCTTCCTTAAACTCCTTCAAGAAAACGAAACCCTAATCACAGACAGAGTTCTTGAATCTTTAAACACCGTGTTACACTTAGCGGCTCGATTCGGGCACCTTGAATTGGCGTCGGAGATCTTGAGATTGTGTCCGGAAATGGTTTCGGCTGAGAACGTGGAGCTGGAGACGCCATTGCATGAGGCTTGCAGAGAAGGTGAGGTTGAAATGATGAAGGTTTTAATGGCGGTGGATGAAGGGGTGGTCGGAAAAGTGAATTGCAGAGGTGAGAGTGTGTTTTTTGTGGCGTGTGAAAGAGGAAGGATTGAAGTTGCGAAGCATTTGATAGAGTTTCAATGGCTTTTGATGCATGAACTTGATTCGTTTGTTTGTTCTATACATGTTGCTGCTGCTGCTGGACATACAGGTATTATTCGGGTTTGTTTGTTTGTTAGCAGATTAACGAGTTTAATAAAGCTATCATTCGGTCAATTAATTATACATATATATATATATATATACACACACACGACTGTTTGATAGTGTATTAGTTGGTTTATTTAGTAAGCTTTTAGACTGAAGGTATTTTAATTACGTAGAAATCCAAGTTTTTTTTTTAAATATATCCTTCTCAGTTAAAAAAACACGTTCGTACCGGATTAATCCACACAGACCATTTTATCTAGACAGGCCATTATTATACTTAATTTTATTTTTGGTTTTGTTTGATAGAAAAAAAATATAACTTTTGAGTTAACATGTACTTAAGCAATGGTAAATTATTATTTCAATGTAAATGTAATTTATTCTAGCTAGTTTTTATTTTGGAAAATATATCTAAAAGGTTTTATTTTGAAAATAATTAAGAGAATATAATATAGTTTTGTGAAGATATATTATATTAATTACTTTGCAAGTATTTAATGATACCCTTAATTTGATGCAATTTCTCCCTTAGAAACGATTTGTGATTAAATATCTTAAAGACATGCACTCTTTGACAATTAAAAATAAAAATTTGTAAAAACCCATGGACCAAAATCTGAATTAGAAACATTACGCCTTTTTAAGCTTGAGGGGAAGGAGTGGAAAGTTTCGTTTACTTCAGGCGCTGCCAGAACTTTTATAGCCATGTAGGTTCAACTGCGATCACTCCAAATGATTCGTCGATGGTTTAAATAATTAGTCGGTGCGCATAATTCAAAAAATCGACACCAACATTGTTTTCATAATTTATTTGAGGACTCGATAGACAAGTTCATGAAGTATTAAAAATTAATCGATTTCATAAAATAGAAATGAAAGCAAAGCTGCTTCCACTTTGAGTTTTTCTTTCTATAATCAACGTTAAAAAAATACTATAAAAGTTTGAATATATGTATTGTGAAATGTCTAGTCCAGTGATAAGGTAATATACGGGGGGTCGGTGGATGATATCCCTGACTACCCCGGTTCGAACCCTGCGGTACACATTTGGAGATATCCAGATCTTGGGTCTGCCACTTTATGGTACTCTTAATTGAACTGGGCCGAGATCGACGGGATTAATTGAATGACACCCTTAAATGGTTAATTGGAATGTTTAAATCATAATTGTTAATTGTTCTAAAAATTTACAGGTATAAGTTGTGATATGGCAATTATTGGCGCATGGGTACTAGTCGACGACTTATTCCATTCACACACTATTAAGCTTTAATTTCCTGCTTGTTTTTTTTCTTTTACTTTAATTAAATAAATATTTTGTCATAGTCGATCCATCACCACTATCACATAAAAACCAAAAATGACCCTATTGCGTTTACTTTGACTTATGCAAGTCACCTATTTGTCGTCTATTAAAACTATATATATATATATTGAAATAATAATCTAACGTATCATAAAAGAATTAACGGGTTTATACCTTTATTATAAGAACTTAGAGCATCTTCAAGAGTTTCTTCAAAATGGAAAAAATAGGGATTTTAAGTTAAAAATTTGTTCCAAAAAATACCTATAACTATCTTCAAAATGGAGAAAATATGAGAGATAATAAGTTTTTCTCCAAAAATGATTACAATGTGAAACAATCAATATAATTTCTTGAAAATAAATATTTAGAGAAAAAAATAATATTTTAATAGATAATTATAATATTTTAATATTATAATCAAAGATTGGTTCTCCATTTTAAAGAAAATTTGTCGCAGAATTTGTAAAATATTTTTTTTTCTTGAAGAATTTGTAAAATAAATAATTAATGATAGATGTAAATATTTTTGGAGATTTTAAATTTTGATTCTCCATTTTAAAGAAAATTTAGGTTGCGTTTAGTTCGTGAATTTTTTTTTGTTTTCTAGAAAAAAATTTCAAAAAAAATGAAAATTTGGAAAACGCGTTTAATTCGTTTAGCTTTCAAAAAATTTCTAAGAAAACGAAAATTTTCATTTTTTAAATTTACATTGGATTTAAAAAACAACTTTTATCAATTTTCAAAATTTTTATTTTCTAAAAACTTTTCCACATTCACACACATACACACACTGTTTCACACACACACACACACACTTTCATACACACACACACACACTTACACAGACACACACACACTCTTTCATTTTCTCACACACACTTTCATAGACACATTCACACACACAAACACACTTTCACACACGCACACACAAACACATTCATTTTCACACCACACATTCACACACACACATACACTTTTATTTTCACACACACACACACGCTTTCACACAGACATGCATATACATTTTCATTTTCACATACACACACACACTTTCACACAGACACGCACATACACTTTCATTTTCACACACACACACACACTTTCATTTTCTCTCACACACACACAGACAAACACACTTTCATTTTCACACACACACACCCCTACAGACATTCATACACACACTCTTTCACACACGCACACACTTTCACACACACACCTACACACACATTCACACACACACACACACACACACTCTCTCTCTCACACACGCACACACACACACACACACTTTCTAATTTGAAAAAAATGAAAACCGGTAGACAATGCACAGCTAAACGCATTTTCTAATTTTCTAAAAATGAAAAATGAAAACTCCACCATTTCAACTAAACGCGTTTTGAAAAATTTTCATAAAAAACTGAGAATGAAAACTCAACTCAATTTTTTGAAAACGTTTTCTAAGAAAATAAAAACAATTTTCGCTAACTAAACGCACCCTTAGGGTTTCTTTTGAAGATGCTTTTAAATTATCTTTCCACGATGCATGTTTATTGGGTATAGCATGACAAGAATAAGTAGTTAGATATAGATTTTTAAATTTTGAAAACAACCATATGACAAGAATAAATAGTTAAATATAGATTTTTAAATTTTGAAAACAGCCATTTTATTATTTGATGTAGACGATATCTGCCTATATATCATTACAAGATACTAATTTTTTTTCAAGCAAAAATACATTAGATTCTAATAGACTATTTTTAAAACTTAATGTCTATAAAATCAAATAATAATAAGTATTATCTAAAAGTATTATAATAAAAAAATTTAGAATATTTTTAAAGTAAAGTAAGACATTAGAATACTATTTAAAAAAATATTTTATAAAAACAAGTTTGCTATAAAAATATTAAATATGTCTTAATATAACACTTTTTATAAACTTATTGCAACACTTTTAAATACGACTATTTATCATTTCATTCCATAAACTTAGTATTATAAAAAAAATTATTAGAATATTAAGACATTTTTAATATCCTATAAACACATATTTATTACAATATAACTAGAAGGGTACTCGCGCAATGCAGCGAGATCCATTTTAATTTTAATGTTATATTTTATTTTTTGTCTTTATCAATGTTATAATACGATTTTATTAGTTTTAAAAAAATAGATTTTATTTTTTGTAAACTTTCTTTATTTCATATTTTTTTAAAAATTATAATATAGGTTTAATAAGGAAATTAACCAAAATAACCAAAATAATACCATTTTTGAATTTTAAGTAATTATGCTTTAATCAATTGTACTAACTGCATAACAATATGTTTTTAAGAGTTTTTGCCAAATGTTTTATAATATAGTATAGATAATAACTCAATCATTCTGATTTGATCAATGTCTAGAAATAGTAAAGGAGATAATCAAGGTAAGACAAGAGTTTGCAAGAAAAGCTACTTCACAAGGATACTCCCCTTTACATTTGGCTTGTAGCAAAGGCCAAATAGATACAATAAGGGAGCTTCTAGACTTGGATCAAGATCTCTCTTGTCTTCAAGATCACAATGGTTGGACACCTCTACATTGGGCATCCATGAAAGGAAGAGTCGGAATCATCGGCGAGATAACCTCCGCAAGCTATGAATCAATCGATATCGTTACCAACCATGGCGAAACTGCTCTTCATTTGGCAGTTAAGTACAACCAGTTTGACGCTTTAAGGTACCTAATGGAGACGCTCAACATCACTGAGCTCATCAACGTTCAAGACAACGATGGAAATACTGTATTACACATAGCAACGGCCGCAAAACTCACTACGGTAATTATCTACCTCTTTCTAACTCATGACTACAACAAAATTCGTTTTTTTAATTAGGATGCCGCCTAGCCATGATTTGGCAACATAATAGAATACTTAATGAATCTTATACGTTTTAGGACCAACAGTTTTAAGTCCTATACAATTGTTATTGCAATGAGATCGGCTTTATAGCATATCAAATATGTCTAAATATATTTATGATTAGAACGTTGTTGGGAACCCTAACAAGTTTTTAGAACAATTTAAAAATAAAATGTCTTATTAGTCTTTTTATATGACGACAACATTACTAAAAATCCACTTATAAACACGACTACCTCATATAAAAACGTGTTCAAAGGACATTTTAAAGAAAATGTTTTGTATATAAGAGCTAAAAGAACACTTTATTTTAAAAGACGTTCTAAAAACCTTGTTAGAATGCCCAAATACGTCTTTACATCCTAAAACTTAAAAGTTTCACTAAATATGCAAAGTTTTTTTAATCACAAAACTTAGGGGGTGTTTGACTAGAAAAATATTAAGTAGTAGTTAATAAGATCACTGTAAAACAAATGATTTCCACTCACAAAAATTACCTAGAGAAAATTTCCGTTGTGATCATCAACAGATTACCCAAGAAATACTAAGTAATAGTTCCGGTAAAATCCTATGTTTTCAAAAAAAAATACCAAGAGATTACCTATGAATTTCCTGGTTAATTTGTCACTCATTTGATTTATCTACCAACAATTACTCACCAATTTTTCTGACATTTTTGTAACGAATCACCCTTTATCAACGGATATTCCTGATAAATGTTCGTATGCAAAAGCTTTCCATTTTAGTAGTGGATTGACGATAAGAGAAATTAAAACTATTTAGTTTTACATGATATAATGAGTCTCGCCATTACCTTGAAACCCAAATTTTCATTTCAGGTAAAACTGGGAGGAATGAAAATTCATTTCCATCTTCATTATAAACCAAACGGCTTTTAATTTTCATTAAAATACTTTATAAGAACGTCCAAAAAAAACCGAACATCTTAAGGTTTAATCAATTGACAGTAAAGTTCGGGTCTTTAGAGATTCTCCTCAAAGATCCAAGGGGGATTTCCCTGATTTTTCTCCTAAGACCCCTGGAATTAGTCGAAATACGCACAAACTAACCCGAATACTCACAGTTAAAGAAAAATTCCATTCATTCAGACTTTTTATAGTTATTGATTTGTATATGATTAAACAGGTGGTAACATATCTACTTAAACGTGGAGTAGACGTAAACGCGATTAATCGAAAAGGCCATACAGCTCTCGATGTAGTCGAATCCGATGGCAGCAACTCCACCGCTCTCCAAATCGTTCCATCCCTCTTAGAACACGGTGCCAAAACATCCCACCAATTGCCACCAAAAATCTCAAAAGACATCCAACAATTCGAACACCATTTTACTACAATCACACATTCAAGAAAACAACACAATTACAACAATATCGATTCTCCAACTCATCAACACTACCGTCGTTACAAAAAGAAACGATCAAAACAAATCGAACTCCAAAACGAAGGCCTCCGAAACGCTAGAAACACCATAACGATCGTTGCGGTTCTTATAGCAACGGTCACGTTTTCAGCCGGATTAAACCCTCCCGGAGGGTTTCATCAAGATTCCGGCAAGGCGGAAATGGGAAGAAAGTCTCCATTTAAGGTGTTTCTTGTTTGCAATATTATGGCTTTGTTTTTATCTTTAGGGATCGTTAATGTACTCGTGAGTGTGATTCCGTTTCGGAGGAAATCGATGATGCAAGTGTTGGTGGCTACTCATAAGATCATGTGGGTTTCGACTATGTTTATGGCGGCGGCTTTTATCGCCGGAATTTGGACGATATTGCCGGAAGGTTCCGGATCACGGTGGGTGACGATTGAGTTGATCGTGATTGGGGTTGGATGTATGTTGTTGGTGCTTTTAGGGTTGAGTGTTTTGTTGGTGAAACAATGGGCGAGAAAAAAAGAATGGCGTAGAAGAAAGGAGAAGAAGATGAAGATGATGAAGGATGGATCGCCGAATGGTAGCGTTAATAGTCGCGTTGATGAAATGAATTTTGTTAAGAATAATTATAGTCGTGATCAGTCGTCTAGTAATTCGGATATTGATAGTTCTGATCATGGTTATCATGTTTATTAATTGATTATTATTTTTATGGATTTTATGTATTAGTTTCTTTATATTTTGTATATGTTCGTATATATGAAACCGCTATTACTTTTGTAATTATTGTATAATACTTACGGGGTGTTTGTTTGGGCTTATCAAAAACAACTTATGCTTTTCACAATAAGTGTTTATCAACTTATGTGGTACCACACCGGAGTTTTAAAAAAAGTGTTTGGATGGGCTTATAGCGGTTCCACACCGGAATAAGTCAATAAGTTGTTTAGTGTTTGGCAAAAAAGTGTTTATATATACAAAATGGTAAAATAGATCCTAATAAGTCATAAGTCATTTTTGGTAAGTCAAAGTGTTTTGACTTATGGAAAACATCTTTTCACCGGTGGGGAACCGGTATAAGCTGTTTTTTTTTGCCCATCCAAACACTAAAATTAGCTTTTCACCAGTTCCAAACCGGTATAAGTTAATAAGTTGTTTTGATAAGCGCAAACAAACACCCCCTTAATATATATCCTTTAAGTTAAATGGTGGAGTTTTAATAGATTTAGTATTAGGGACGAAAACAATAATAAATTACAAACTATTTGGACGAAAATCACAATCTTTAACAAAACACGGGGCCTCGACGTATGTCATTAAAAAGGGACCAATCTGTTACAAAATGACATACGTGGAGTCCTTATCTGTAATAAATGAAGTTCAGGGACTATTTTTGTAAAAACCACCAAACTAAAGGGACCAAATCCGTAATTTACTTTTTATTCTTTGATTAATTATATAAGAAGAAAATTAGAGATGATATACACAATAACTATACTATGAATTTTAGTTTTTTTTTTTTTCACTTTCTATTTTTTTTTTCACAAGAAGCAAATTAGAGACATTTATCACGTTTGTATTTCTAATCACACGGTATAAATTGAGCCCGTAAAAATAAAATACCGAACGATAAAACCCGAATACGCCTTTTACGATCTTCGGCCATCATCAAGTTCTCGATTCAAAGGAATTTCGCTCCCGATTTGTTAACCATTGAATGGTCCGTTTCGCCATCGGCAACCATACGCTTTGTAACCGCTCGTCTTTCCCACTACCCGTCCAATATGAACTCCTACTTTCTCTAAATCTCGACACATTTACAATTTCCGACATCGATCTTTTCTCCATCCCTTCAGTCTCCTCCTTTTGCGTAAACCTCGGAAATCGCGAACTCGAAATCGACGTTTCGCCACTATCCGCACTTTTACCGACTTTCGACTCGTATAATCTCCGTCTTTCCATATCCTCCTTAAATTTCGAAGCCTTTTCCATATCTATTTCGAATCTCCCACTATTCGAAGGCGAAAAACGGTTGCTCGAAACCTCGTTAAGCATCTTTGAGTTTAACAACATTAAATCGGAGGAATTCACATCACTCCAACGACTTTTGCAAACAATATCGGATACGATGATCCTATGTTTGAACTTATCCAATAATCTCTGATCGCCATATTGAATTAAGACGTCTTCTTTTGGAGTACTCTTTCCGAATTTCCTAAAACTATTTCCGATACTAAACCGCGATGATCTAGAAGAACCGTCATGCTCCCTTCTAATGAAGATTTCAAGATTATTTAAACCGTCATCTTGAGGATATCTTAAACTATTTGTGCAAACGATATTTGTAACATCGGAAACATCGAATTTATATCGACAAAGAGGGCAACTAGAGTGACTTTCGAGCCATTTATCGATACAATTCATATGAAACGCGTGTCTACATTTGGGTAACAACCTTAAAACCTCCGAATCTTCGAATTTCGACAAGCAAACGACGCATTCTAGCCCTTCTTTCGATCCTTTAAGAGAGGAGAATCGGAAAAAGGGCAAAGATTCGATTGTTTTCTTGTCGATCCCAGAAAACCGTGATCTCGAGCCAAGAATCCCGTGAGCGGGTTCGAGAGTGGTTACTTCTAAATTGCAGAATTTTAAACACGCGAGTATTAGAAACGTTAGGCAGAACACGGCGCATAGGATGCCGATGATGATAACAACGCTAGAATGCACCGGATGCACGATACCGGGGGCAGAATCGGTTGAATTTTGTTGGGCGAAAACATCGAAAACGAACAAGATGAAGATGAAAAGGGGGGGTTTGATCAATTTTATGTGATTCATCCAAGAGATTTGGAGTTCTTGAATGTTGTCTTTGTGAAGTTTTGCATATGATCTTGGTGAGTTCCTTAATTATATCAAATGAATTAAATGTTATACTATTGGTCTCTTTCAAAGAAAATATAATTAAATGGAATTATATATATATATATAGAGAGAGAGAGAGAGAGAGGGGTATAGGCATATTCAATTGGAAATTTTAAAAAAGATCAAGAACCATAACAACCGATAATTGTAGGACTAGATTTAGAAGAAAACCGTATAAAAATGAAAATTATTCTTTATCTGTAATTTTGTATGTGTATGTGTACTTGTCTGTGCATATAAGTAATTTTTATGATACGTGTATATATATATATAGGCGGGTTCATACGAGAACGGTTCCAATTTACGAGAATACGAGGACAATCCTCGACCAATCATTTTGTACATGAAATTTTTCATGTACAAAATCACATATGATTTTATGTACAAAATCATATGTGATTTTGTAAGCATCAAAAAGGACACGGGCGACTTTAAAGTCACGGCTAATCATATATGATTTTGTACGTGAATCATACGTGATTTTGCACATGAAAAATTTCATGTACAAAATGATTGGCTGATGATTGTCCTCGCATTCTCATAAATTGTTACCGTTCTCGCATGAACCTCTTTATATATATATATATATATATGTGTATAGAAATTAGAAACATCTTTGATTATTTATAACAATACATATTTGTGTATATATACCGTATATATGATTATTAAAATTTTATCAGTTTTTCATTTTTATAGGTTTTATCTAAAACTCACTATATATAATATAGTTGATGTTTGAGTGGCTTCTTTCTTTTATTTTATTGATTGGCCGCCTTTATTTGTCTCACTTTGCTCGTCTTTATTTCACCGTGCCACCAATCGCATCCATAAAATGTATTTTTATCGTTTTCAACAAATGGAAGACGTTTTGAATGCCAATTATTGGATTTGTTATTTTATAATTTTAATCTTGTATCATCTTGGGTTTATTACTTTATATATAAATAATTTTCGTATCCATTTTACTTTATATAATAAGAAACAGAATAAAGATTTACGATGAATAAAACCTAATTAAAGATTTCATGATACGTATCTTTGCAAATCAAAAACATGATTTACGTTAAGACGGTGTTAAACTTTTTTTGATCAATTCAAAGTTTTTGGATCGGTCGTGATAAAGAAAGGTTTGCATACGTATGAGTTATGATGGTCCCGATGAAAAAATACAAAAGAATTAAAATATTCGATTGTTATTGATTATAACTTTAGCTCAAGGTTAGAAGAAACAAATTGTATTTGTCATCTTCAACAACTAGTCAACTATTATAATTTTTTTTTAAAATATAGTATTAAAAATCAAAGTATTGTATAAATTCATCTCATACACTTTCAAAAAAATTATAATTTAGTTTCATTAGGATGAACAATTAAAATAATACATCCATCTTTTCAAAATTAAATTTTAAAGATTTCCCGAATCTGGAGATCTCTATATATCTATCTTAACTCCAAATTTCTTAACTTCTTATACTTTAGCATAATTCCCAGAGCAAAAAGAACTTAATAATTATCAGAGCAAAATGTTTTTATCATCTTCATCAAACTATGTTATTTAAAAAAATGGAGATTTGAAAAAAAGATTGTTTTAACAGCTATGTTAACCTCTTCTTTTAGAATACAAAGAGTGGTGAAATATTTAAATTGAAGCAAATATAACATACATGTTGTAGTCTTCTAGATGTCCTTTTAACAACCTCAAATATTAAAAAAGAAAAATCATACCTTTAAGTGTATATATATATATATATATAGGGTTAGGTTCAAATGTGAACTCATTTTTTGTTGTGAACGTGAGGACGAATCCCAGCCACATATCTTCGGTTATGGTGCACTCGATCACGGCGGATTGACGCGATTCATGGGAGGGTGGAGATTATTAAAGGAGGGGAACCAGGTCAAAACCGCCTTTATTGACCGGATAAGTGACTGAGATTCGTCCTCACGTTCACAACAAAAAATGAGTTCACATTTAAACTTTCCTCTATATATATATATATATAGAAGAAGGTTCAAATGAGAACTTTGCATTTTTAAAGGAACAATATATATATATATATATATTTAGAGAGAGAGAGAGAGAGATTGGTTCATTTAGAAACTGGATAAAGGGTAGAAACTATAAAAACTTTGACAAATCAATATAAAAAACAACCTTTTTCATGATTTTTTTTCATAAAATGCTATGATTTAAGATATTATTTCTACTATAATTTTTGTGGATAGGATTCTTTTGTTTCGTTGTTCACAATGGACAAAAAGCCCGGTTTATACTTTATAGAACCACATCAATTAAAGATATCAATTCAACCTTGGCATCTAAATTGAATAATCTTGGTTTCTTTCGATATAAATAATGTTTTACAAAATAGATAATTACAAAAATAACCCACTTGACTTAAAACCTATCTCAAAATGACCCAATTTTCAAAAGTTACACAAAATAACCAAACTTTCACAATACAACTTCATTTTCACCAAAATAAACCAAGCAAGGAAGATTCAAAGCCGAAACCGCAAAATTGATCCCAAAAACGCTACATAAAACTGGCATCAATCCTCATAACTATAAGCGTACAAAGAATTATACATTTAACGACAATAGCAACAAACCATTCTGATGATTCAAATCCTACAATTAACACTTCCAACTCTCTATCGGAATGTTTCAATTCATCTACTCTTTGTAAAACAAAAGCCATCAAAGATCACGGGATTTCCACATAAATCATCTATCCAGCACGGCAGAATCCAAGAAATTATGTCATTTGACTTGATAATTTTAAGATTCAGTAACATTTTAGTCGTTATTCGATATGGTCAACCAGCTTTAGATGGGTCATTCCCACCTTTCAACTTCAGACTGCTTCTCAAAAAATCAGACAGCTCAGCCGCAGCAGCACGTCCCAGCTTCAGACAGCTGAAGTAATCAGCCACTGTACAAATACGAGTATACATACGTTTCAGCAACATAAATCTTTCTTTTTTTACTATACTGTAAAAATGAAGGGACGTGAATTTGAAACGGTACCTGCCATCATGCCATGTGTGACGGATGTAATAATTCCATGTTCCATTACTGATCCTTGCGGAAGAACAGAAACCATCGAGTTTGGGAAAACCAAATATACAAATGCCTTTACTTTCTGCCATACAAAGTTAATTTGCATCAAAATTATCGGTAAAAAATCACGTTACTGCAGCCATGATCAGTAAAAAAAAGAAGTTTATAGATGCATAACATAAAAGATCAAATGACACTAACCTGTTCTTCTTTCTTACTGGGATCGAGTAAAACATGTCCATCTTCACCTATACAACAACATATTGCAACTACAAAAACCAGTAAAAGAGTTAAAAATATGCGGTAAAATAGAATTACGGAACTTAGATATATATAAACTTTATCTTACCAGCAAGATGCTTTAAAGGAATCCCGGCATCTACAAGAGCAGCACAGGCTGCATTTATTGCACATGGAAGAAGCTAAAGAAAAAAACGTCAAGAAACACACAAAAATAACTCTTTTGCAAAGATGCGACTTATTCAATAACTTTTTCTGTAAAAAGTTTAAAAAAAGCACAAGAACATGAGTGGAATGAAACAACGAAACTTAAATAAAATCATCTGTATATACAAGTATACAGGATACAGCACCATCATCATTGACAACCTGCAATAAAAAAGGATAAAAGCCATGTTGATCCACTTATATATATGTATATATAATTATATATATATAGCACAAAAGTTGCATTTGTTGATAACTATAATAACATACCTGAATTACAATTGATGTTGTTGTATTAGGATGAACATTTAAAAGACAGATGCTCTGCAATGTCTTCTTCAGTACCATCTCATACTCCCTCTCCGGTTTCCCTAATCATCAAAGAAGACCACATTTATACATATATATATATATTAATATTAATATTAATATACATTGCAGATACAATATTAATAAATAACTCACCACTCTGGCCGGTTTTCGGCTTCCATATGACCTCAATGCATGCTTTTTCAGGGTTCTCGTTTTTTCTAGTTCCAGCTTTTGGTCCATAAACAGCAGCAATCACCTTTGTGTCACCTAAATACCAGATAAAAAAGCATCATTTGACACTATAACAAAAGGAATTGATATTTAAATGAATAACTCCAAATCAAGAAACTCGAATGCACTTTGTTTTCCTTTTCTTGAAAATTAGTAATTATGTACGTTATTGATGATGTTGATTTTGGTCACACAAGATTCCCCTATTTCATCATCATTGAGAACATATTCTAAATGCATTTGATTAAAATTCAAATGTTTCTGAAGAAAGGACATATAGCTCATCCCTTTTTATAAAATAAATTTCTGAAGAAAGTCAAAAATGGGTATTTTCGATTTGAATTTGAGAAGCAACCCATCTGACATAAAAAACTAACACATAAGAAAAAAGAAAACCCTAAAAATTGTTCCCAAATTAGAATCCTAATTGATTGTAAAAGTAAAACCCAATAATTTGATCGAAATCAACCCTAATAACATTTAATCTGAATCTCTAAAACCGAATTTGCAGAAATGAAGGAGAGAGTAGAAGTAGGACCTTGAGCCCAGCTAGCGGAGCCATGAGCACGGTGGAGAATGGCTCGAGAACAAGCCACCGGTCTTCGTTGATTAGGGGTCCGCCCATCCGCTCTATCAACTTCCATAATCGCCCTTCAATTGCCAAACAAATTTCCAATGGGGGTGATTGTTAACTTTAGGGTTTAGGGTTTATGCTAACCAGTAACCACTCTTGTAGTATTTTTATGAATTGTAATAATATTTTAATTATTTATATTGAGTAACTTACTAAAATTATCCAGAAACAAAATTCTTATTTAAATTCATTGTCTCCAACTTCAAATTTACAGCTATTTATTCAAAATTTTCAACCCCTTTTTCAATGTTCAAATCATGAAAATCTATCCATTTTATTTCTTCAAGGGTTTCATCTAGGAATTAAGATTCCAAATATTTATCTGAAATCTAACAACGATTAGCATAAGCTCTTCAATGGAAGTAAAAAAAGTAAGATTTTTTTTAACAAAATGACTCGAAGAAGAAAAAGAACACTTACGGTTGATTGTAGAAGAAGAAGAAGAAGAAGAAGAAGAAGAAGACTTGTGGTTTGTCTGTTTGAGGGCTGAGACGTCGACGGTGCAGGTCGACGGCGGACGTCGGCCGGCGGGAGCAGAAGAGACGGTCTCGGCTGTCGTCTCGGTCTCACTCTCGTCGAAGGGCAGAAGCTTGTGTCGACTCGACTGTGAATAGTCCCAATCCCTAATCTAATGAAACCTAATTTGATATATATATATTATATATTTTTTAAATAAATTAGTTATTTATATATAGGGGACGGGACGGGACGGGACGGGACGGGGCGGGCCAGTGAATCCAGACCTGACCCGGCCCCGGTGCCGGTTTGAACCACCTATTTTTTCTTTATATTTTAAAAGAAAATTAGAGGTCGCTTACCAGTTAGTTATACAGTAAGTGTCTATCGGTAAAATTCAACATTATCACATTTATATCGTGTAAGATTTTAGTTTATCAAAACGACTTTGTATGCAATGATTTATCCGATAATCACTTACCATGGTAAGAGTCATCTTCCTTATTTACCGGATAAGACTCTTGGTAAGATTTTTGATCTTTACCTTATTCAGCCGGTAAAGTAATATGACGTGGTAACTGGTAAGTGTTTACTCAGGTAAGAATTTGATAAACGACCCCTTGGTAAAGGGATTAAAGTAGCATCCAGTTAACAGAACTTAGGTTAACAAAATTATTTCAATGGACTCAGTCTATAATAAAAGTTAACCATAGTGATCATATATGTAATTATTTGGTTTAGAGGACTCAATTCAAATTTTCATACAACCACATGGACCAAATATGTAATTTACTCTTTTTCTAAATAATGCATCCTCCTCGTATTGTTCATTGTAAAATTTAATTTAAAATTTCCAAAAATAATTTGGTGCCAATGATTCAGATTGTTTGATTTGAAATATAAAAGTATATAAAAAAATAATTTGGTGCCAACGATGAAAAGAAATATATAAAAGTATACTTGGGAAATTTGAGTTCCTATGCTTAATGATGCTCCTGTATAAAAAAAATATGCCTAAATATTTGATAATTGAAAAGACATCCTCAACTTTTTTTTGTTATAAAAACCCCTTTCTCAAAACTCTACTAAGAATGTTTATTAATCTTTCTTTTCCTTACACCATCTCTTTGTTTCTTAGAGTCTGTATGTGATTTTTTTTTGTGAAAAATTAAATTTGAGCTATTTTTGAAAGAAAAAGGAATACAAAAGGGTAAAAAGGGTTTATTTTCTAATTTTTCTAAATTTAGAAAAAGGATTAAAAAAAGGATGCAAATAAAGAAAAAGGGGTATTTTAGGAAGAAAGTAAATATGGAGCATACTTTTTCGATTAATCAATATTGAGGAACATTTTAATGTAGGGGATCTTGAGCATTGGAACTAAAAATCTCCTTTTATAATTCAAAGGGTTTGATCCAACAACTCAGGAGATAAAAATCATTCGTGCTAAATTTTCATGTCTCATCAATATCCATCAATCAGATGGATACATGTAAGCAGAGAGAGAAAATAAAAAATAAATTAAATAAATTTAAAATAAATGGAAAGCTGATGTATCTTAATTTCATTGGCATGACAGGAATGAGACATGTGATTTTTATCCCAAATCAGATCTTTAAACATTGTTAAGAGTCTTGAATAATACCGAAATATATAAAATCTATTTTAATAAAAGATAAGGATAAATAAAGCTATATAAAATCATTATTTTGCTACTGTTTCTTTCATGTGGATCAATCCCACAAAGTTCCAACAATCATATACCATGTATATCGTATTATTGTCATTGTTTCTATATTTCTCTTATCATCATATATGACGTATCATGAACACATATATTTAAGAACATTACAATATAATAGTAGTAATATATAATACCAAATAAATTGGAAAATCTCCAATACACAAATTTGAAACAAACGAACAAACAAAGAAACCATACCAAATTTAACAAAATAAACCATCCACATGTATAGAAGAGTGTCAAATCCATAGGCAATGAGTTGAAGTGGCTTGTTCATCACCTTTAAATCGAGATATCCAAACCATCGTACTTTTCTTTTGTGATTTTGTCCAAAATCTGGATCATTTCAGTCGTAAGATGATTAATCGAGTCCCCGACTTTGCCTTTTCTGAAAAACATTTCATTAGATAAATCGTTAGGTGTCTCATCTCCATCCTTGTTTGCCTTATTCACCGTACTTAATTTCTCAAAACTGCATAGTTTTATTATCTTTTCCACTTCTCCTACGGCTTCCTCCTCCTTTGTAAAAGGATAACCAATGAAGTTGGCTAATTTCTTAACCTCGTCATTTGCATTCATTTGTATTTTCTCATAGGTCAAGAACAATACCTTATCCGGCCGTTTAACACTTGCTTTACGATACCCAACTACATGATCCCAAAAAGGTCCACTTTGGACAACTCCTCTAGTAAACAACTCAAATGCACCCTCCAATTCCGTTGGAGGAAATGATTTGTCTTTCAACTTGTTTCTGAAATGCCATATGGAAATGAGCACATCTTTAGGGTTTCTACATATATAAACAATTCGACAACCAGAACTTATGATGGATTCAGGCAATGAAGTGTAAGGAATGTGGGTAGCCATGAGGCCATTGGCATAGGAAGGGTTGTTTAAGAATGCCTCGGACTCAATGAAGGGGACACAATCATGGGGGCTAGTAGTGAACAATGGGTGGGTTGAATCAGAACCAATACCATGTATGAAGTTGGTTCGGTTCATAATGGCATAGGCAAGGGCCTTTAGCCATGTTGTGCCAGATTTTGGATGACTAGCCAAGAAAACATCTGTCGATTTAGCTTTAAAATCATCTTGCAAGGCCATAATTGCTTCAATCGAGAAGTTAGCAGTCGAGCGAAGCCAAAAGCCTTGGTTATACCAGAAACCTTGGTACTCGTAGACATGAAAGTTCATCCAACTTTCTTGCTTGGGAAGAGTTGAGACTTTATCTTTGTATCGCTCAATGATAATCGCCATTTTTGCTTTTCTTTCTTTTTCTTCATCTTTTGTAATAGTAGCTACCGGTGAATAGAACACAATAGGGGGGAGCATATCAAAGGTTGGGAAATGAAGAAAGTTTCTAATGTTTGTAACTCATTTGTATGTAATGTACTCCATAGAAGAAATTATAAAGCAACACTTTAAATGGACTACTTTATTTATGGAAAATTCCAAACCTCCTTAATATATTACAAAAAATCATTCACGTGGTTATATAAAAATTAAGGGTTAGGACGTTAGGTCCCACAATTCTTGTTATGGATTAGGTACCATGGTTTTATTTTCGTTATTGATTGGATTTCTAATACTAAATTTAACTCTAACTCTGTTAAATTTACTACGTTAAGTCATGATCCCCCTTCCTCACTGACTTTTCTCTAGTTTCCGAATCTAGTTTTGGTTGTTCGGTGGGTGTGAAATTTGATTTACATAAAAAAAAAACCCCGTTGGACTCCTCTATCGAAATACAATATATATATATATACAATAGTAGGGGCGGGTTTAAATGAGAACTCAAATTTGGTTGTGAACGTGAGGACAAATGAGAGCGCGACACGTGTCATATTCTGAATAATCAAAGAAATATTCAGTCTGAATATTTATTTGATTATTCAGTCTGAATAATGTACATTCAGATACATAATGTGCTTTCATTTGTCCTCACGTCCAGAACCAAATTTGAGTTTGCATTTAAACTTTTATCTATAATAGTAATTCTTATAAAGTTTTTTAAATTTGAAGATCTTCGTACTCGTTAACTTCCCTATTTTTCTTTATAAAAAAAAGATTTTAAAAAATCTGATGAAATAAAAAATTTGCTCAAAGTCTTCGTTTTAATAAAGAACCCTTCAATGATGAAATAAAATAACTTGAATCGTTCGTCTCCATATTACTCTTTCCCCTTTACTGCCGCGAGAAGCCATGTGAATTTGCATTAAAATTATTAATTCTTATATACGTTTATTGTTCCAAGATTACATAATAAAATGATAAATAAATACAAGTTACCAACATTTTAAATAATATAATCATTTAAAGAATCTTATAGTCCGTTTGAAGTTTGATTTGATAAAATGTTTTTGATAGAAAGGAATTTCGTGAAAAGAAATAAAATTTGAGATATTTAGTATTGAAAGAATTTGAAATCATTAGTGTGTTTAATTAGTAGAATTTTGAAATGAAACTTAAATTATTTGTAAATATTTGAATGTTTTACAAACAATTGTTTTTTTTTATTAACCTGGATATCCAACTCGCTATGCGGGCCGACTAATCATAGGGCAACTACCCGCTTCACGGATTGCTCCAAAGGTCAACAGTACCAGGAGATCACAAGTTCAAATCCAGAAAGGGAAAAAATCCTCTTGTAGCCACGAAGGTTCAAATGCGGTGACTCTTGTAATTTTTTTTTCTCTTCTCATCTTTAGAACTTAACTCCGTTAATTAATATAATATTTTAATTATATAATTAATATTAAAATCTATTTTTACAATTTCTTTTGCTCCACGTTTTTTGTTTTTGTCATTTATAATTTTAAAAATGTATAAGATAATAGATTTATAGATTATTACAATAATAGAATTAATATTGGAATATTTAAAATAGTGTAGCGATTGTATTTGGATTTCGTTTTGTTTTTAAATTGTTATTTTTTATTTTAGAAAAATTCTAGAGATCTTATCGAACATGCCAAATCAATTTATTGATTATTTTGTTGTCTTAAATAATAATCATCTCTTTATAAATCTATAAAAGCTTATTACTTATATGCACATACAGTATATTATAGGGTAAAGTCAAAAGTGTAGTTTGTTTGTTTTTTAATTAAATTTGTGTGAATAAAACTGTTGAGTAGATTGAGAAATTTTTGTTTGTGAGGAGTTTTTTTATAGACATAAGAAATGTGTTTTTTAATTTCAGGGGTAGGTTTGGAAAAAATTTGATTTCCTGTATAAATTTTTTCCTAAGAACTTACTGAATAAGACATTTTTTATGTAATTAAGTCACTACCAAAACAATCATGTATAACTAACTGAATAAATATGAGTCTCATTAAACTCATTAACGAGTCCCGAAGACAAACTTATCATATAATTTGCACTACAAAACAAATGACCTTTACCCACAAAAATTACCTAGGAAAATTTCCAATCGGTGATTACCCACGGATAACCCATAAAATACCAATAGTTCGGTAAAATCTGATGGTTTTCGAAAAAATACCAACGGATCACCCAGAGAATCCCTAGATAATCTGTCACTAAATTGAATTATCAACTAACAATTTACCAACCAACTTTCGTGACGCTTTTGTGAGGTATCATTTTTTAACGACAAATTTTCCAGAGAACTGTATGTAGCCAAAAGTCTTTCGTTTTATAGTGTTGATTCTATCACCAATTTCAAATTTTATTAAAAAAATTATGATGATGCATTGATTAAATTCGAATATGTTACTACCAGAGTTCCAGAGTTCAAGAGATATAGATGATGTGATAGTAATTTTGTAAAGCTTGTTGGTAGCTTTTTTTCCCATAAAACTTTAAAAGCATATAGAAGATAGTGTAATTCATCATAAAACAACCACATAAAGTAGCTTGTTTATCAACTTAAAATGAGATATTTAAACCATCATATTTTTCTTTCGTGATTTTATCCAAAATTTGGATCATTTCAGTTGTAAGATAATTAATAGAATCTCCAACTTTACCCTTTCTAAAATAGATTTCATCGGATATAACATTAGATGTCTCCTCTTCACACTTATTTGCCTTGCTCACCTCCCTTAATTTCTCAAAACTGCATAATTTTATTATCTCTTCCACTTTTCCTACAGCTTCCTCCTCTTCAGTAAAAGGATAACCTATGAACTTGGCCAATTTTTTAACCTCATTATTTGCATCCTTCTGCATTTCCTCATAGTTCAAGAACAAAACCTTATCCGGTCGTTCAAGACTTGCTTTACGGTACCCAGTTACATGATCCCAAAAAGGTCCATTTGGGGTAATGCCTTTACTAAACAACTCAAATGAATCCTTCAATTTCATCGAAGTGGATGAATTATCTTTCAACTTGTTCATGAAGTGCCAAAAGGAAACAAACACATCTTTAGGGTTTCTGCATATATAAACAATCAGACAACCAAAACTAATAATGGATTCAGGCAAAGAAGTGTAAGGAATATGGGTCGCCATTAGGCCATTGGCGTAAGAAGGGTTGTTCAAGAAAGACTCGGTCTCAATGAAAGGGACACAATTATGGGGGCTAATAGTGAGCAATGGGTGAGTCGAGCTCGAACCAATACCAAGTCTGAACTTGGTTCGGTTCATGATGGCAAAGGCAAGGGCCTTAAGCCATGTTGTGCCAGATTTTGCATGACTTGCTAAAAAAACATCTGCAGGTTGAGCTTGAAAATTGTCTTGTAAAGCCATGATTGCTTCAACCGAGAAGTTCGCATTAGAGTGATTCCAAAAGCCGTGGCAATACCAAAAACCCTGGTAATTACACAAATCATTGATTATCCAACTTTCATCTTTGGGAAGAGCCAAGACTCTACCCTTATATTGCTCAATGATGATCGACATTTTTTCCTTTCGTGCTTTTTCTTCATCTTTTGTAATGGTTGCTATAGGTGAATAGAAAACAATAGGGGCGAACATTATAAAAGATCAGAGACAAAAGAACGTTTCAGATGTTTGTATAGGTAGTTTGCGACTTATTTGTGTGTGATGTACTCTATATATAGAAGGAAATTCTCTTAATTAAGACCATTTTGTATATAATAGTTATTAATCGGACAAACAACATGTTTAAAGAATTCAAATTGGCTATTGAAAATTTTATTAAAAATATTCAAAGTTAGTATATGTCTTTTTCTAAATAACGCATCCCCTTGTATTGTTTATTATTATTTACAATTGAAGTTCCAAAAATATTTTGGTGTCAATGATTCATGTTTGATTTAAAGTTTTTATGTGATAATGATTCAAATAAATTATATACAAGTTTTAGTCGGGAAATTTGAGTTCCTATGCTTATCAAGATCTCCTGTATCAAATGTATGCCTTAATATATCTGATAACTAAAAAGATATACTCAACTTTCTTTTGTATCAAAAGTGTGCCTTATTTTAAGTTTTAAGTCAATGAAACAATCTAAGTATATCACATGGTCCTATTTGGAACAATGTTATGTGGTTTTTATATGTAATTGTGATATAAACAGATGATTTTACATGTTATAAGTACAAGAGTGATGTTATGGTTTTTGAATATAACAAAGTTGTTTTTATCAACTACATTAGTTGATATTCAAAAGTTAGAAGATAAAGCGATAGTAATCTACCTGAATGTTATAAGTTCTTCAAATGATATCCGAGATATATAAAATCTATTCTGATAAAAGATGAGGATAAAGTTATATAAAGTCGTAAATTTCTTATTGTTTCTTCCATGTGGATCAATCCCACAGTTCCAACAACCGTATACCGTGTATAATTGTATATTGTATACATCGATCATTGTTGGACATCTTCAAAATTAAATAGATGCACCTATCATATCTTATTACATCATTGAAGGGGGTAAGATGGTGGGGGTTTGGAATGGGGGCAATGGAGAAGGTGATCAGAGATTAGGATTGTATAAGGGTTATGGGTGGCTGAGTTAATCCAATGTTTACGGTTTGAAAAATCTTAATCCAACCCAAATCGTACGGGTTGAGTTGGGTTGATCGAGTTGAAATTTTGATTCATAATTTTACAATCTAAGCCTAGCGAATGTGTTTAAATGAACAAAAATCAAAATGATAACATATAACAAACTCAAGGAAGAAAATTAAAGGTTCATGTGATAAAATTACGGTTGAAATTGTGATATAATTATGAATATATAACTAATTACATGTGGGCGTACTGTTTAATGCATATACATTAATAGAGAATTTAACAATCATATTCATTCTATTGTATACAAATACCTTGGGTTTATCGGATTGGGTTGGTTGTTCATAGGAAACTTTTGTTGAGACAACGACGTGATTATATAAATTTTAATTATCAAATATTATAATTGATATATATATGTGTGTGTGTGTGTCTGAACTATGTTTTTATGTTACTCTTATATAAACACATATTAAAATTTAGGTAATTAATAGGAAAAAGTTCAAAATTTCTCACTTTGGTTTACTTTTTGAATGAAAAAACCATTAAAATTTCTCATTTTAATTGATCAAGTCTCGGAACTATTATTTTAAATGAAATACCTTTAAACATTTTTATTTTAAATGATTAAGTCTCTGGTTTTTTTAGTAAATAAATCATCGAACTCTTAAAAATTAGTTACACACATTATTTTAACCCAAAAATTACATAGATCAGTTTTACCGTTCCCAAACTGTACGCCATTTAAACCCTTCACACACAACGACATCACTTTCCCCTCGCTACTCCCCATCATTTTCTATTCTCTATATTTGTGTGTCACCTACATTTTTTATGTTACCCACATATAAATGCATAATTAAAATTCAGGTAATATTTGTAGTATTATATGATGTTTAAACGTAGAATTGGCATTTATATACGTAATATATATAAAAAACATTATGCAAAAAAATAAATTATATAGATACAAAAAATCCCGAATTCCCCAATAGGGATCCTCATTCTTTGATGGGACTGGGGATAAGGATGAAATATTATTCCCCGACGGCAACAGTGACAGGGATTCGAGGATGGGGATTGTAATCCTCAATACCCCGACCTTGTTACCATCTCTAAATCCAACTAGAGGTTAGGAGTTCTTCAAACAATATTTGAGATATATAAAGTCTATTTATGATAAAAGATAAGGATAAAATTTAGTCTTAGATGAAAATTTTGAGACAGACGTTGGATTTGATCTTTTGAATTTATTTTATATATATATATATATTTGTTTTACAATGTTAATATTTTTTGAGTTTGTAAAACAAAAAATACAACTAAAATGTTATAAATACATATAAAACAAACATGTATTAATTCATATATTAAATTGTAGTATAAGATGAAAAAAATATCATGTAAAAGAGTATAATTGTGTGAGAAGAAGAGCTAAGGTGAGAATCGTAAGAAGGGATCTTGACCCTTAATCACCTTTAATCTCAGTCTCACCAATGAATAACGCTTCATACGGAGGAGATTGATCCAGTACATCACGGTGCACCTTATCTCATACAGAAGGCCCAAATAAGAGCAGCACCCAAAAGGGGGCACAAAACAGAAAGATGAAACAATGCACAAAGGAAACCGAATAAGTCAAACAACAGAGTAATCTTCGAAAAAAATTCAAACTCAGCCACCGGTTTTTTCCAATCAGCAGACCTCCATTTGTACAGTGCAGGTCTGTTTACGAGATGTAAAAGACAGCAACAAGCACCTGTCGTCAGGGAGAGTTGTGCAGCCCCGAAGAAAAAAACACAAAGCTCGATCCCGAATGAATACTCCGACCACCTTGCGCCGGCTAAAATAACTTTCTATGTCTTTTTATTTCCAACAAGACATAGTTTACGCAGAAACTTTACTTTCTACCTAAAGTCTAGAAATTTGAATTTTGAAAAAATGGACTTTACGCATGCACAATGTTTCTATATAAAGTATGGTTATTTCAAGAAAAAACCTAAAAGAAGAGCTAAAAAATAAAATATACATTATAAAATAACTATTTTAATAAATTTCTTGTTTCTTAGTCCTTTTCTCACTATCTCATTGAGTTTTTGAGTCTGTTATAACTTTTTTTTTGTGAAAAATAAGAAAAAGTACGAGTTATTTATAGAAGGAAGGACAAGGGCAAGGGGATATTCATTTGCTATTTAGGAAGAAAGCCAATCTGGAGCATAGTTTTTCAATAAGTCAACACTGAGACACATTTTTAATATAGGGTACCCTTTGAGCATACTTTTTATAATTTAAAGGTCTTATCCGACAAATATAAAAACAAATATATTTTTACTTGCTAGTGTGGGTCCTAAAAGATTTGCTCCATTTACATGTAAAATTCATGTTTATTTGGAAAAAAAGTCGAGTACCAATAAACCTGGTTTTACACGAAACTTGACTTCAAAAAAAGTCGAGTACCAATAAACCTGGTTTTTTGAATATAAAGATACGTTTATTTATTTTAAAAACATGGTAAGATATCATTTGTCAGGTTTTAAATTGATTTATGGGTCAGGGTACGATTGATTGCGCTTGTCAAAAGACAAGGTCCTTATAGATTTTTTTCTCAAAATTCCAAATAATGTAATCTAGATCGACGAGTATTACATTAATTTTCTATTATTTCTTCCATGTGGGATCTATCCAATAAAGTTTCAACAATCATATATCATATATTATGTTATATACTTCCTTCCTTTTATATTTCAGAAAATATCATCTATGATATATCAAGAACACATATCTAAGCACGTGTATAGTATATTAGCTAATAAAATGGAAAATCTAAATACAAAACCATTCATTATAAAGTTTTACAGAAGATAATTAAAAACATATGAGCAAATAAAAATGTATGCCAAAATAAATAAAACAAACCATCCACATGCATAGAAGAGCGTTGAATACATAAACAATAAGTTGAAGTAGCTTGTTCTTTAACTTAAATTGAGATGTTCAAACCATCGTACTTCTCTTTCGTGATTTTATCCAAAAGTTGGATCATTTCAGTTGTAAGATAATTAATAGAATCTCCAACTTTACCCTTTCTGAAATAGATTTCATCAGATACAACATTAGATGTCTCGTCTCCATCCTTATTTGTCTTATTAACCTCCCTTAATTCATCAAAACTGCATAGTTTTATTATTTCTTCCACTTCTCCTGCAGCTTCCTCCTCTTCTGTAAAAGGATAACCTATGAACTTGGCCAAATTCTTAACCTCATTATTTGCATCCTTATGCATTTCCTCATAGTTCAAAAACAAAACCTTATCTGGTCGTTCAAGGCTTGCTTTACGGTACCCAATCACATGATCCCAAAAAGGTCCATATTGGGTAATACCACTACTAAACATCTCAAATGCATCCTTCAATTTTATCGAAGAAGAAGCATTATCTCTCAACTTGTTCATGAAGTGCCAAAAGGAAACAAACACATCTTTAGGGTTTCTACATATATAAACAATCGAACAACCAGAACTAACGATGGATTCAGGCAATGAGTTGTAAGGAATATGGGTCGCCATGAGGCCATTGACGTAAGAAGGGTTATTCAAGAAAGATTCGGTCTCAATGGAAGGGACACAATCATGGGGGCTAATAGTGAGCAATGGATGTGTTGAACTAGAAGCAAAGCCGGTTTTGAATTTGGTTCGGTTCATAATGGCAAACACAAGGGCCTTAAGCCACGTTGTGCCAGATTTTGGATGACTGGCCAAGAAAACATCGGTTGGTTTAGCTTTAAAATCATCCTGCGTGGCCATAATTGCTTCAACTGAGAAGCTAGCTCTCGACTGAACAAAAAAGCCTTGGTGATACCAGAAACCTTGGTACTTGTACACGTGACTCTTCATCCAACCTTCCTGCTTCGGAAGAATTGAGACTCTGTCCTTATATCGCTCGATGATAATTGACATTTTTTCTTTTCTTGCTTTTTCTTCATCTTTTGTAATGATCGCTAAAGGTGAATGGAAGACAATTGGAAAGAACATTATCATTGATGAGGAACCAAAGAAACGTTCAGATGTTGTGTAGGTAGGTTGCAACTCATTTGTGTGTGATGTACCCCATATATAGAAGTAGCTAACTAGCTAGTACCTTCTTGTATAATTGTATATAAGGATGATTATTAACCGAGCAACAATTTTTTAAAAGTATAAAAATTTCAGACTATTTTATTTTTAACAAAATGTATTAACTATCGTTAAAATATTATATTTTTGTCTTGCTAAAATTTATAAAAATTACTAAAAGTTATTATGGTGTCATTTTTTCGAGGTTCTCAAAATCTTGTCATTGTTTTTTTTTAACTAAAACTAAAAACCAATTAGTTGCAGCCACTCAAGCAATGATAAGCTTTAGACTTAGGTGATGTTTGTTTTTTAAGAGGTGTTGAAGTCTGAAGTCTGATTTCAGTTCCGAAATAGTTATGAAACGTCTAAAAGAATCAGACATAAGTGGTGATTAAGAGCTTAAAATGAAAAAACAAACAAGGCCTTAAAGTATTCGTGTGATTATTGATTCAAATCAATTATTACTGAATTTTATAGCATCTCCAATAAAAAAAAAAAAAAATTTAACATACAGAAATGAAAAGTTAAAATATCTAAACAATTTTTCCAACTTCAACACCTTTTCTAATTTAAAGAATCAATCTATTACTTATATTATTAAAATATTTAATATATTTAATAAAATATTATTTCTCTCTACTATACATTTAACTTTAATAATTTTGATTGGTTGTACACATATTAAAATATTTTTTCTTGCTCATAATTTAAAATTTAGAAATTTGAGGGAATTCTTTATATTTAGAGATTAAGAGGTTGTTTGCCAAATTTTCTATTAAGTCCTGTATGGATAAATTCGTCTGTTTAGATAAATTTGTCTGTCTAAATAAAAATGTAGGGGCTGTTTACTAATGACTTAATGGGCTTAATTGGACTTCTGGCTTATTCGTACAAACGAAATATGTTGTTTACTTGGGGTTTATTTGCACAACCCATAACTTATTCGCATAGATGGATATGGGCTGTTGTCCATATTGAGCCAAAAATAAGACATGCATGCCCTTAGAGTTTTCATAAACACGTCTCCTTCATTACAGGGATCCCGAATAGATACAAAAAAAATCTCAAATTCTCCAACAGGGATCCTCATTCCTGATGGGATTGGGGATAAGGATGAAATATTATCCTCCGACGGCGATATGGACGGGGATTGGAAAGCGGGGATGAGGATGGGGATTGCAATCCTCGATACCCTAATTTTGTTGCCATCTCTTAATATAACAATTAGGAGTTTTTCAAACAATATTTAAGATATATATCGTTTATTATGATAAAAGATAAGGATAAAATTTAGTCTTGGATGGAAATTTTGAGATAGACATTGGATTTGATGTATTGAATTTGTTTCATATATATTTATTTTTCAATGTCAATACTTTTGTGTTAGTAAAACAAAAAACATAACTAAAAAATGTTTAAGAACTCATATAAAAAAACGATGTATTGATTAATATATTAAATTTTAGTCTTAGATAAAAAAAATTATAATGATAGTCCAAGGCCCAGCTGTTTGATTCCAATTTCCAACGGTCAGTATTTTTTTTGTTAAATATTTTTTTAGAACCAAGAGTGTAATTCACTCTAAAAATACATGTTTTCGGGAGGAATTTACAAAAATAGTCGTTTCGTGAAATACTAACTTTTTAGTCAATTTATTTTATAGTTTTTTCTTTTGAAATACAAAGATTTTATGGAGAAAATCTACTTTTTACGTAAAGGTCATTTAAAAAGAAATGGACTTTACACAGAAAATTTATTTTCTGCATAAACTTTTCGAGTTAATTTTGTCTAGCCTGTATAAACTTTTTATGTTTTTTTTTACCAACAAAACATAAGTTATATTAAAGTCAAAAAAATTGATTTTTAAGAAAAATGAAATTTACATAGAAACAATGTTTGTGTATGAAGTCTTTGTAACTTATATTATAAAATGACTATTTGGGTAATTTTTAGTTTCTTAGTCCTTTTTTCACTATCTCTTGAGTTTTTAAGTCTGTCATATTTTTTTTTTGTGAAAAATAAGAAAAAATGGGAGTTATTTATAGAAGGAAGAACAGGGGCAATCCATTTGCTATTTAGAAGAAAGCACATCTGGAGCATAGTTATTTGATAAGTCAACATCGAGACACATTTTTAATGTAGAGTCTTACTTTCTATCATTTAAAGGTCTTATCCAGTAAATATAGAAACAAATATTTTTACTTGCTAGTGGGGGGCACGAAAGATTTGCACGATTCACATGTAAAATTTATATTTATTTTGATAAAAAGTTGAGTCCTAACAAATCTAACAGGAAACTTGACTTCAAAAACCTCAATATGACAGTCATTTTTTTGAACAGAAAGATTAGTTTATTTATTTTAAAATTATAATAAGGTGTGATTTGTCAAGTTTTAAATTGATTTATGAACTGATATTAGTGGAGTAGGATTGACTGCACTTGCCAAAAGACAAGGTCCCTATGGAATTTTTCTCACAATTCCAAATAATGTAATCTAGATTGATGAGAATTACTTAAAAAATTTATTATTTCTGCCATGTGAGATCTATCCCACAAAGTTTCAACAATCATATACCGTATATTATATTAATATACTTTCTTGCTTTTATATTTCACAGAGCATCATCTATGATTATATTAAGAACATATATCTAAGCACGTATATATTATATTATCTAATAAAATGGGAAATCTAAATACAAAAGCATTTATTATAAAGTTTTACAAAAGATAATTAGAAACACATGTATGCCAAAATAATTAAAACAAACCATCCACATACATAGAAGAGTGTTGAATACTTAAATAATGAGTTGAACTAGCTTGTTCTTTAAATTAAACTAGATATTCCAATCATCATACTTCTCTTTAGTGATCTTATCTAAAAGGTTGATCATTTCAGTTGTAAGATGATTAATATAATCTCCAACTTTACCTTTTCTGAAATAGATTTCATCAGATATAACATTAGATATCTCGTCTCCATCCTTATTTGCCTTATTAACCTCCTTTAATTCATTAAAACTGCATAATTTTATTATGTCTTCCACTTCTCCCGTAGCTTCCTCCTCTTCGGTAAAAGGATAACCTATGAACTTGGCCAAATTCTTAACCTCATTATTTGCATCCTTATGCATTTCCTCATAGTTCATGAACAAAACCTTATCTGGTCGTTCAAGGCTTGCTTTACGATACCCAATCACATGATCCCAAAAAGGTCCATTTTGGTTAATACCACTACTAAACATCTCAAACGCATCCTCCAATTTTATCGAGGGAGATGCATTATTTCTAAACTTGTTCATCATGTACCAAAAGGAAACAAACACATCTTTAGGGTTTCTACATATATAAACAATCGGACAACCAAGACTAATAACGGATTCAGGCAATGAAGTGTAAGGAATATGGGTCGCCATTAGGCCATTGTCCCAAGAAGGGTTCTTCAAGAAAGACTCGGTCTCAATGAAAGGGACACAATCATGGGGACTAATAGTGAGCAATGGATGTGTTGAACTAGAAGCAAAACCGGTTTTGAATTTGGTTCGGTTCATAATGGCAAACACAAGGGACTTAAGCCATGTTGTGCCAGATTTTGGATGACTGGCCAAGAAAATATCGGTTTGTTTTGCTTTAAAATCATCCTGTGTGGCCATAATTGCTTCAACTGAGAAGCTAGCATTCGATTGAAACCAAAAGCCTTGGTGGTACCAGAAACCTTGATACTTGTACACATGACCATTCATCAAACTTTCCTGCTTCGGAAGAATTGAGACTCTGTCCTTATATCGCTCGATGATAATTGCCATCTTTTCTTTTCTTGCTTTTTCTTCGTCTTTTGTAAGGATCGCTACAGGTGAATGGAAGACAATTGGGAAGAACATTATCAATAATGAGGAACCAAAAAAACCTCCAGATGTTTGTAGGTAGGCTACAATTCAATTGTGTATGATGTACCCCATATATAGAAGTAGCTAATGCCTTCTTGTATGTAAGGACGATTATTAATCGACAAACAATTTTTTAAAGTAATAAAATTTAAACTATTTTATTTTTAACAAAATTAGTTAAATATCGTTAAAATATTATATTTGTATTTTTGTTAAAAATTTTAAAAATTAATAAAAGTTAATATAGTGTCATTTTCTTGACGTTCTCAAAATCTTGTTATTGTTAAAACCTACACATCAATTAGTTGCAGCCACGCAAACAATAATAAGCTTTGGATTTAAAGTATTCACGTGATTATTGATTCAAAGAAATTATTTATGAATTTTTATACTTCGAGATGTTTTTATTTAACAAATTAAAATAAATATAATGTTTAAATACTGTCAGAGGCTATCAAATGCTTAACGGGTAAGTATCTAGTGGCAAGAGTTATCATCTTCTTTATCTTATAGGGGAATAGTTTCGACCATCAAAACGAATTGTTTATAAGCGTATCTTACCTTAGTTATCAGGTAAGAACCTCGGTTATTGTCATGCTTCTTACTGAGTAAATCTTCTGATGTTATGTTCATCCGGTAAGGTAAGTGACTCGTAAACGTTTGATAAGCGATTCCTTATAGTTTGACCGAAAAAGTAAAAATACGCTTTTATTTCTTGTATGAATTGCAGGGTGGCATTCGTTTTAAATTGATTTCATATGCTATTCTGTTGAATCATGGCACAAAGGCTACATTTGGCTTCGTAGCTTCGATTGCACTCGTCAAAAGACAAGGTGGTCATAGTTAATGGATGGTATATAAAAAGCACGGATGAAGTGGTTGTTGAATAAGAACCAAAATTTTCTTAGAGAATTACCAGACCAATCTCAATCGTTTAATAATTTAGTTTTATTTTTTGCTAGAATTCAAGGTACGTGGTATTACAGTACATCATATCTATATGCCGTTTTGTATATCAAATGTATATACATGCATGTTTTGCTTCATATGTGAAACAATTTTGTTTGCTTTACACATGAAATAACACTGTATTTGTATGTTTTACATGTGTTATTTCCTATGTGAAGCCGATTTAATCATGTGAGACGTCCAATTTTTACATGAAAATCACATCAAACCTTCAGAAGAAAAAAAAATCTTCTCATATAGTACACAGTACACACTGAACCTTAAAATTAATGGTCCTAGAAAAAGGCAATATTAATGGCATCGATTTGTGATGAAATTTTTGTACTTTTATTATCTTCAGAATGTACAAAGAGATTTTTGATTTTTGATATGTAGGAAGAAGAATTCAATTTATAGAGATGTCATTATTAACATATATGGGTACCATTAACCTCTTTTAAAAAAATAATAATATTTTAAGTAAATGAATATACATACGTAATTTGTTACTTTTATATGTGATAATCAATCAATTATGAAACTTCAGTTATCATTTCGTAAAAAGTAAACATATATATTTTAATTATTGTAATGTAACTTCACAAATATAAAATATTAAATTAACTTAACAACAATTTGTATTTGATAACACAAGACTTATAAAAAGTAAATAAAAAGGAATCAACATCTTAAAAGTTGCACAAGTCCAACAAATTACATTTTTTTTATGGACCATAACTTTGATACAATTTAAAAAAAAAACATCTCAAAGTTAAAATCAATATTAATTACTAAAAAAATACTTATACTAATTGTATTTACAGTTTTACTCTAACGCTTGCAAGACATTACATATACTAATCGTATCTAAATTAAAATTAATTGTTATGGTCATGTTCATCAATATAATCATTAATTATAAAAAAAATACAATTTTAGTAATATGAATAAACACACATTATTAATTTTATGTGATAATCAATTCAACAAGTCAAAAATACCTTTTTAATATAATTATGAAACTTAAATAACTTGGACAAAGAAAAACAATTAAAGAGACACGTATTTTAATTATTTTTAATGTGACATCATAAACATAAATTAGTAGATTTTTTTTAACAACGGCAATTTCATAAACATAAATTAGTAGATTAACTTAAATGCTATTTGTATTTCTTAATATAAGATCATAAAATAAAGTATTTACCATCACATTTTGAATCAATATCTTACATCTTTCACACGAGACTTACACCAAAAGATAAATAACCCAAAATCAATATCTTTAAAAGTTGTGTAAGTCCAATCAAATACATTATAAAGCGACAATAACTTTGATACAATTTACAAAAACGTCTCAAAGTTAAAATCGATCAACATTAATACAAAAAATAATGACTTCACTATTGTATCTAGCTACATCTAATACCGCATTATCTATGTCTCGTCTTTATAATCATAGACAATGTGTAACCTGACTTTATCTGAAAATTGATTGATGTAGTCTGTTCATCAATCATCACTTACAAAAAATAAACGACGTAATTTTGAAACTTAAATAATTTCACGATAGGAAGACAACATAAAACAAAAACTTTAATTTTTTTTAATGTAACATCACAAACATAAAATAGTAATTAACTTGACAGTTATTAATTTGTATTTTGTAAAACAAGACCCGTAAAAAATATTTACCATTACATTTTAAACCGATATCTTATAGTTATTACATTTTAAACCGATATCTTATAGTTTTTCACATAAGACTTCCATCAAAAAGCTAAATAAAATCAATATATTTAAAAGTTAGCATAATTGTAACCAATTACTTATTTGAGGGCCTATAATTTTGGTAACATTTACAAAACATGTCAAAGTTGAAATAAAATATCACATCCAACAAGATTTGATTATTATGTATGGCAATTAATTATATCTTAATCAAGTAGCATTTTAAATACTTATAACTAAGAGTAAAGTTTAATTTTCGTTCTTGTTGTTTATAATTTTTTATTGGATATTGTTTTTAAACTTTAAAAACTCGGATTTAGTTTCTTACGTTTGTCGATTTCCACCAATTTTGTTTCACCTGTCTAACAATCGTTATCTTTAATATAGCTAGAAGAATTGTTTGATGAACCCTTGTCTGTGTTTTTGTTTTAGTTGGAGATAGCCATCAGGTTACTTCAAACAGTGTTGGAATATTTTCACCGAACGTCATAATTAAAATCGAAGCTTTGACACCATTTGTTGGGGTTTTGGACACCACAAAGGTCCCAAAAAACAAATAAAGCAATGAAATTTATTAAACAACAACCAAGTATGTGATGTCAACCAACAACTAATGCAAGTGGCGTGGTCAATAAGGGGGTAGGCTGGTGCCGAGCCCCCCTCAACTCTCAACCCACCCTTTGGAAAAATATTTGATGCCAAATACCCTCTAAATTCCCAAATCTAAGTAGCCACCAACAAACCTAGAAAAAGGATTTAAATAATAATAAAAACCTTCCAGGTTAACACATGGCAACATTTCTAGCTACCACATAAAAGAAAAAGAAGGATGCAGGCTTATTATATCGTGTTCAATTCATTATTAACTAGTATTTAGTTTTTAAGCAAACAAGAGAAAAAACCTAGTTAACTAATTTAGTTAAATATTTATATGTAAGTGTGTAAATATAATTATAAGTCAGGAACAGTGCTTATATGAGACATTCTTTTAAGAACTCTTTAAATCGTGATATCTTTGAGAACTACTGCATTATGTGTTGTTAGTTTTTTCATCTACGGTTAGATTTAATTATTTTAATGTAATGAATAACATATATCTGTTTCACATGTACTCGGTTCACAATATGAACCTTCTTGTAATTTATTTTGAATTTTGAAGAGCATATATGTAATTTATTTAGATTTTGAATAGCAAGTATGTAAGTTTTTAATTTATTATAATATTACGTTGAATCATGAACAAGAAGACCTTGTGATAATCATGTTGAAAGATGTGAATTTCATTTATGTTAAAATGAGTTCTCTTTGTTCAGATGCAATATTTATCATTAACATTTCATAATAAGTACGATACCGAAAGATTGAACCCTCCTTTATCCTAAATTCTTAGCTCCGCCCCTGACTAATGCGAAAAACTAAAATAGAATCAAAAGCCCAATGAAAAATCAACCATAAAACTTTGAAAAGAATAAAACACAAAGATTAATGTCGTGACACCTTAAAATGGGTAAATAAATAAAAATTAAAAGGAAAAGAAAAAGATAAAGAAAAATAAAAGAGAATAAAATAAAATTGGTTCTTATTTTATTGTGCCTAAAATACGAAGAAAATAATGAAAATGGGCCAATTATGTCGTTTAAGGAAAATCAGAAGTAACGAAAGAAGTTTATGTGTATTTGGATAAAAAATGAAATAAAATGTCAAAACAGGGGTAAAAAGTATAATATTGGGTAGCACTTTGAAGCTAGGGGGCCGAATGTCATTATCTAATTCTTCATATTTGAGGGACCTGTTTTATCAAAAATACAAATCTGTTTGAGAATCAAATTTTGAAAGCGATAGCTGATTTTGGAAGACTCGTATTGGCTCTCTTATTCAACAAATAAGCCAAAAACTTGTAGATTTATGTAGACAACACTTTTTTTTACATTTTAGGTTCCAGAAAATCAATTTTTTTTCAAGTTTTAAAGAGAAATCAGAAGTTGAAGTTTGAGTTCGAAAAACTCGATTTATTAACGATTGGAGGTAAAATAGTCAACTAAATTTCGAGTTCTTTATATGGTTAGCTTCCTTTTTAAATTCTCTATCCAACCTTAGTAGCCTTATGTCTCATATTTAAGTCTTAAAGGTCCGATTTCGAGTTTTATTACGATTTTCAAGTGGTTTTTTGAATCTTAACTTTAAATGAGCATATAGGACACACTACTCGACGGTTTTCGTTGATTTTTGTTCCTATGGTTGAGGAAAATGATTTTCTAGAGTTTTTGCAAAAAGAATCAAAGAAAACGGTCGAAAAACGAGTGAGAACGGCAGAAAATATGCAAAGGCACGGCTGGGCCGGCGATTTCGGCCCGGATGTTCTGGGCTGTTTTTTGTTGGGCCAATTTCAGTTGGGCCGTTTCTTTTTGTTATTATATGGGCCATATTAGATTTGTTATAGAAAGTCCAACAACAATTATTTTAGGCTCTATATTTAGCATATTTTATCTTGGGTCTCTTACGATATCAGATTTATTTATATTGGGTATTTAGTTTATTGTGGGTTCATGTTGATTAAGTCTAGGTTATTTAATTAATTGAAGATTAATCACTATTGAGGAATTTAAATAATTAATATAACTTCTATTTTAGTTAATATATTAATTAAAATCACATTTAATTAATATATTATTTTAATTTAGAAGTCTAGATTATTTAATTAGTTATTCCTAAGGGTGGGGGTTTATAATAAATCATTAAATTATTTTAATGATTTATTAATGAGATTAAAGCATCGTAAATTCTATTAAAGTTTTATTGGAACACTTTAATTTGAAGAGATGAATTTATAAGTTATAAAAATGGTTTATTCAACGTTTTGAGACGTCATCAAGGTTTAGACTTGGGGTTTGACTAAAATTAGTCGAGGTTGGCCTACTTGACCAATGATTTACTTTTACCTCGTTTGGCCCATCGATAAGATGAAATGGGGATATTTGAGATATTAAAAGACTCGATTTTTGGATTTTGACTTTAGGTCGGGTCGAGGTTGACCATAGTTGACTTTTGGAGAAATTAAGTCAATGGTTAGACACAGTGGTGTGAAATATTTAGGTCTTCAGTCAAGAGTTATCAGTAGCCGATCTACACGTAATCAGGTGATTTTTTATGAGATTTCACTGGGATGCATACCTACGTACAAATTTATTTTCAGCATTAAATGATTTGTATGGTGATGTGTTTACATGTATGTTATTTTATGATCGATTGCATGCTATGTGTTTATTTTGTTTTTCAGATAACTCTAGCATGCTATTTCATATGAAAGTATTGGTTTTAACGTGTGGGTATTTCACTAATAAGTCACACGACAAGCGGCACAACTCCATAATGGTTGTCCAGATAGGTGCAGGTCGGACAACCCAGGGAATGCAGTGACTAAATGAACCATACTTGAACAGACAATTTATGAGATCTCTTTTCTTTCAGTTTTGTATGTTTTCAGAAAATACATACTATTTGATGTAGAATTTACATATTGATATGTATGATGTGAAATGATATTAATCATGCAAACCATGAAATCATTGAGCTTTATAAGCTGGATATAGTATGCAACTCAAGGGCATAAGGTTTTAGGTTGGACAAGGGAAAAATGGCACATAGAAACTTATCTAGTCCATTTAAGTTTAATATTTAAGTTCAGATATTTATGATGGATAAATTTTGGAACACAGTCCGATATAAGACAAATTAGCATGTAAGTTATATATTTATCGTTTTAAAGTCTTCCGTTGTAAAAGGTTTTAATTTAGTCCTCATTTTGAAGTATTATTGGAGAATTTGATTCAGAATACGTAACATTTCTCATTATAAAATATGGGTGTTACATACGTGGATCCACCACATGTATGGTGATGTACGTCCACAGGGAAGATGAAGATATTTTTATTGATGAAGAACACTCAAACACCAAAGAGAAATTGCAAATCAAACACCAAAGAGAAATTGCAAATAAAGCACTAAATTGATATATAATCTCTCAATATTTTCTCTACTTAAACTAGGGATTCCAAGCTCTCCATTTCGTTCTCTCCTATGATGGAACTCAAGGGGTTATTTATATTAATCCATAGGTGGAATCCCAATATGATCCCAATACTAAAAGTTAAGAAAATCATACTTATCGTCACGCATGGCCGGGCCAAATAATAAGGTGCGGTTGTGCCTGAAGACCCGAATGTTCTTGTTTCATGGAATAACATTACGTATGCCCATGCTTGAATATAAAGTGCGGTGGTGTTAGAACATTCAAAACTTTCTGTTTTAATTTGCAAAGCTACATTACACAAGCCAGTGCGTGAAAAAAGGTGAAGTCAAGCCATAACCTCCAAAATTTTCTGTGTTTATTTATCCTTGTTTCGTCTCACAATTTTCAACATAAGGTAATATAAATCGACGAGTATGATATTAATTTTCTATTATTTCTTCCATGTGGGATCAATCCCACAAACTTTCAACATTCATATATCATGTATATCATATTATATACGCCCGTGTTAATATTTCTCTTAGCATCAATCTATGATGTATCAAGAACACATATCTAAGCACATATATAGTACATTAGCTAATAAAATGGGAAATATTCAATACCAAAGCATTTATTATACAGTTTTACAAATGGTTTATAAACAGATGAGCAAACAAAGAAATATATGCCGAAATAAGTAAAACAAACCATCCACATGTATAGAGGACTATTGAATCCATAAACAAAGAGTTGAAGTAGCTTGTTCATTAACTTAAATTGAGATATCCAAACCATCGTACTTTTCCTTCGTCATTTTATCAAAAATCAGGATCATTTCAGTTGTAAGATAATTAATATTATCTCCAACTTTACCTTTTCTGAAATAGATTTCATCAGATATAACATTAGATGTCTCATTTCCATCCTTATTTGCCTTATTAACCTCCTTTAGTTTATCAAAGCTACATAATTTAATTATCTCATCCACTTGTCCTATAGCCTCTTCCTCTTCTGTAAAAGGATAACCTATGAACTTGGCCAAATTCTTAACCTCATTATTTGCATCCTTCTGCATTTTCTCATAGTTCAAGAACAAAACCTTATTTGGTCGTTCAAGGCTTGCTTTACGGTACCCAATCACATGATCCCAACAAGGTCCATATGGGGTAATGCCACTAATAAACATCTCAAATACATCCTCCAATTTTATCGAAGGAGATGCGTTCTCTCTCAACTTGTTCATGTGGTGCCAAAAGGAAACAACCACATCTTTAGGGTTTCTACATTTATAAACAATCGGACAACCAGAACTAACGATTGATTCAGGCAATGAATTGTAAGGAATATGGGTCGTCATGAGGCCATTGGCGTAAGAAGGGTTATTCAAGAAAGATTCAGTCTCAATGGTAGGGACACAATCATGAGGGCTAATAGTGAGCAATGGATGTGTTGAACTAGAAGTAAAACTGTTTCTGAACTTGGTTCGGTTCATAATGGCAAATGCAAGGGACTTAAGCCACGTTGTGCCAGATTTTGGATGACTAGCCAAGAAAATATCGGTTGGTTTAGCTTTGAAATCATCTTGCGTGGCCATAATTGCTTCAACTGAGAAGCTAGCTCTCGACTGAACAAAAAATCCTTGGGGGTACTAGAAACCTTGGTACTTGTACACGTGATTCTTCATCCAACCTTCCTGCTTCGGAAGAGTTGAGACTCTGTCCTTATATCGCTCGATGATAATTGACATTTTTTCTTTTCTTGCTTTTTCTTCGTCTTTTGTAATGATCGCTATAGGTGAATGGAAGGGAAATGGAAAGAACATTATCAATGACCAGGAACCAAAGAATGCTTCGGATGTTTGTAGGAATGTTGCAACTCATATGTGATTGATGTACCCCGTATATATATATATATATGTGTATATATATATATATATATATACACACACACACACACTTGGGATCACGTGAGACCAGCCTGTTTCCGTGAGACACGTGAGACAACCCTTTGACACTTGAAACTTCACAGCAAAAACACCATGAAAGTAAAAAGAAAATGAATCTTTAAAGTATTTTTGCTTTGAAAGTAACCTACATAGTGTTTTTGCTGTGCAGGTAACCTTCACAGTGTTTTTGTTGTGAAGGTTCAGATTTTTTTACCTTCACAGTGTTTTTGATGTGAAGTTTTCAAGAGTAAAAAAGTGGTTTTACGGGTCTCTGACGGGTTTCACGGAAACATGTTGGTCTCACGTGAACCCATCATATTTTTTTTACCTTCACAGTGTTTTTGCTGTGAAGTTTCAATTGTAAAAGGGTGGTCTCACGGTCTCACAAAAACATGTTTGTCTCACGTGAACCCAACCCTATATATATATATATATATATATATATATATATAGGGTTAGGTTCAAATGTGAACTCAATTTTTGCTGTGAACGTGAGGACGAATCTCAGCCACACATCTTCGGTTATGGTGGACGCGATCACGGAGGATTGACGCGATTTATGGGAGGATGGAGATTATTAAAGGAGGGGAACCAGGTCAAAGCCGCCTTTATTGACCGAATAAGTGGTTGAGATTCGTTCTCACGTTTACAACAAAAAATGAGTTCACATTTGAACTTTCCTCTATATATATATATATATATATATATAAAAAAGAAAAGTCTAATAGCTACTACCTTCTTGTATGTACGGATGATTAATCAACTAATAATTTTTAGAATTACAATTTCGGACTATTTTATTTTTAACATATTAGTTAAATATTGTTAAAATATTATATTTTTTCTCGCTAAAATATATAAAAGTTATTAAAAGTTAGTATGGTGTCATTTTCTCGACGTTGTCAAAATCTTGTAATTGTTTTTTAACTAAAACTAAAAATCTATTAGTTGCAGCCACACAAGCAATAATAAGCATTAGATTTAAGTATTCATGTGATTATTGATTCAAAGAAGTAAAAATAATAAGCAATAATAAACGATTCCTTATAGTTTGATCCAAGAAGTCACTATAAAAAAAAATGACTTTCATCCATAAAAAAAATATTCAGGGAAATTTTCGTGGATGATTACCACGGATCACCCAGGAAATACTAATGATTCCGACGAAATCCGATGTTTTCGAAGAAATACCAACGGATTACCCAAGAATTTCTTGGGTAATCTGTCATTGATTGGATTTACCCACCAACAATTTAGACACCATCTTTTGTGACGGTTTTGTGACGGATCACCTTTTAGCGACAGATTTCCTAGGAAACTGTTCGTAGGTAAAAGACTTCCATTTTAGTAGTGAGTAAAAACACGCTTTATTTCTTGGATTTCATACGCTATTTGGGCACAAAGGCGACATTTGGCTTCGTAGCTTCGATTGCACTCGTCAAAAGACAAGGTGGTCGTCGTTAATTGATGGTATATAAAAAGTAAAGACCAAACGGTTGTCGAATAAGAACCAAAATTTTCTTAGAGAATTGCCAGACAAATCTCAATCGTTTAATAATTAAGTTTATTTTTGGCTTGAATTCAAAGGTGGTATTGTAGTTCATCTACATGACTGTTTTGTATATGAAATATACATACGTGCACGTTTTGTTTCATATGTGAAATAATTTTGTTTGTTTTACACATAAAATAACATTGTTAAATATGTTTTGCATGTATTGTTTCATATGTGAAACCGATTTAATCATGTGAGACGTCCAAATTTTTACATTAAAAAATGGTGAATTCTATCCCTACCCCCTCCTCACTCACATACTTTATAATGTATACCCCCTCTATCACCTACATACATCTTATAGATATGTGAGTGGGAAGGGGTAGGAATAGCAACTCCCTAATGGTAACCCTATCATTAACTACTTTAATTATGAAATTTATAGTAATAGAGATACATGTCTTACCAAGATAGAATTATAAATTTTAATATAATTATGAAGCTTGAGTTATAATTTCATTAAAAGTAAACATATAAAAACATATATTTTAATTGTTGTAACGTAACTTCACAAATATAAAATAATACATTAACTTTAACTATTTGTGTTAAATAACACAACACTTGTAAAAATATCTACTATTACATTTTAAACTGATATCTTACAAGAGGCTTAGACCAAAAAATAAATAAAACCGTGTCAATATCTTTAAAATTTTACGCAAGTCCAAAAAATTTTGGACCATAACTTTGATACAATTTACAAAAGAACATCTCAAAGTTAAAATCAATATTAATTACTATTAATACATATATTGATTGTATCTTCGTCTTATTCTAACGATTGCAAGACAATACACATACTTATCGTATCTACAAGTTAATTGATATGATCCCATGTATAATATAATCATCAATTATAACACACATGTCTAGTTAATTTTATGTGATGATTTATCAATAAATTAAAAATACCTTTTTAATATAATTTTGAAACTTAAATAACTTTACGAAGGAAAAACAATTAAATAGATACATATTGTAATGTTCGGGTTTGAATTAAATGGTGTTGGAAAGTTTAGGTATGATTCCATAAAGCGGTTTGACGTAAAGGTGAGTTTGGAAATTTGGTTAACCTCCATGTGATGTATTTGGTTTTGGTCGAATATCATGCTTTCCTAATTCATAATTCATTATGTATGGTCTATTTTGGAGGTGGCCATGTGATAGCCATGTGTTTCATCTAGGGGTGGCAACCGTGTCGTGTTCGGGTTAACGTGTCACGGGTTAGCGGGTTGACGGGTCAGGGAGGGTCAACCCGGACACGACCTGTTTAGCTAATCGTGTCGAGATACGCAACTCTAACCCACACACGTTCGTGTTGGCAGGTTGGCGGGTTGATCGCGGGTTGGCGGGTTGGTCACGAGTTGGCGAGTTGAATTTTGACGGACGGGATTACAATTTACACAAAATAATGAAAGAAATCCTATTAATTAGACTTTTAGATTTTAAAATAAAACATAAAATATATATATTATTATTATTTTAATAATTTTTGGAGGATTGGCGGGTCAACCCGCGACCCGTTCGTGTCAACCCGAACACGACCCGTTTATTTGACGGGTTGATGGGTTGGTGTTTTAAAAAATTCAATCCTAACCCGTTTATTTTCGATCGGGTTCGTGTCGGGTCGAGAATTGCCGCCCCTAGTTTCACCGTCTCTCTATCTTTACTTTTTCATCAAGTTTTTTTTTTAAAAGCCATAAGTTCTATTAAGTGTTGAGAGTTTATTTGGTCTCTATAGTTTAATTCGGAGAAGATTTATGTTTCATTTATAAGTTTATGATTCAATTAATTTCGAGTTACATCGGGGTTTTGATCGATAAATTTTTATGATATATTTGTACGTTGTGTTTGATCGTAGTACCGGTTAGAAGTCTCGGAGAGTTTCAGTTATTATCGGTTGAGGTGAGTTTTCATTATAAACCATTTTCGAACTGAAATGCATATGTCGTCAAATAGATTTTAATACGATAATATGTCAAATGATTATAAATGAATTATTATCGTTATTTGGGATACGGGATTCGATTATGGATTGTTGAGATAATTAACACGTGTGGGATTTAGATGAGAAATTGTCATTAAATGTTTACTTTTTTCAAGAATGTGTTATTTGATGGGCTAAGGTGAGTTTTTACAAATCTTTTGTAAAATTGGTGTTTTTACGTCACACATGATTTATTTTGATAAAATGAAATTATGTGACGTTAACTGTTAGTTTTACAGACTAACAAGTGGAGGGGTTGACCATGACTTATTAGCTCACGAGAGTTATGGCGGTATATCCGCGATGAGTGGACCGAGATATTTATATAAATGATTATAAGGTCTCCAAGCTCTCAATTTCGTTCTCTCCCATGATGGAACTCAAGAGGTTATTTATGTTAATCCATAGGTGGAATCCCTATTTGATCCCAATACTAAGAGTTAAGAAAACCATACTTATTGCCACACACATTGAGACTGATTATAAGGTCCGGTCACGCTTAAAGACCCAAATGTTTTTGTATTATATAGGTCCTTGCTTTTATATTTCCCTAAGCATCATCTATGATGTATCAAGAACACATATCTAAGCACATATATAGTGATGTATCAATCATGGGGGCTGATAGTAAGCAATGGATGTTTTGAACTAGAAGCAAAACCATTTTTGAGCTTGGTTTGGTTCATAATGGCAAATGCAAGTGCCATGTTGTGCCAAATTTTGGACGACTGACCATGAAATATCAGTTGGTTTAGCTTTGAAATCACCTTGTGTGGCCATATGTAGCTTTCGATTGAACAAAAAAACCTTGGCGGTACCAAAAACCTAGGTACTTGTACACATGACTATTCGTCCAACCTTCCTGCTTCGAAAGAGTTGAGACTCAGTCCTTATATCGCTTAACAACAATTGTCATTTTTTCTTTTCGTTCTTTTTCTTCATCTTTTGTAATGATCGCAACAGGTGAATGGAAGACAATAGAGGAGAACATTATCAATGATCAGGAATCGAAGAAAGCTTCAAACATTTGTAGTTAGTTTGCAACTCATTTTTGTGTGATGTAGTCTACATATTGAAGGAAATTATAAATTTATAATAAAGCTTCAAATATTCTTGTATGTAATGATGATTATTATTCGACAAACATTTTTTTAAAGTATTCAAATTTCGGACTATTATATTTATAACAAAACTATTCGAATATCATTTAGAATATTATATTTTTAATTTATAAAAATTATTAAAAGTTAATATGGTGTCATTTAATTTCCCAATGTTTTCCAAATCTTGTTATTATTTTTAGCTGAAATTTTAAAAACAATTAAATGCAACCACGCAAGCATTAGCGTTAAATTTAATTATTAATGGGTTCATAATGAATTGTCTGTAAGTGTTTGTTACCTGGTAATATAACCTTATTAGAGTTTTCTCTGTCAGTTATAAGGTAAGAACCTTGGTCTTTATACTGGATAAGATTTTTTTATCTTTGTATGTTCACTCGCTAAGATAAGTTTTTACTGGTTCATCTGTATGTTTGTTTCATATATGAAATATAGATACATGCATGTTTTTTTTTCATATATGAAGTAATTATGTTTGTTTTACAAGTGAAACAACATTGTATCCGTCCGTGTGTTTCATATATATTATTTCTTATGCTAAATTGGTTTAATTATGGGACAACATCCAATTTTCACATGACAAAACGCATCAAACCTTCATATATGAAATAGGTTTAATCCGGCTTAAACCAGTATTAATTATTTGTCTAGGCATCTCACAAAAAGTGGCTCATTTCATTTGTATTTATTTTCTTTCAAATACATGGTTACGACATTGTATGTGTATATAATTAAGCTAAGGGTGTATATATATATATATATATATATATTATAGATATGTATATTTTTATGACCTTGTAGCAGGAGGCGACATCCTTGTATGGGAGTAGTTCTGACTCCGAGAGTAGAATCTTATCCCCGTCAGACTTTTTCACATATATGTATGTATGTATGTATCGATGTATGTATGTATGGATGGTAGCTTACATAGTTTGGAGGAATTTGGCCTTGTAGTAATAGTCATATGGATCAACATAAGATTCACTAACACTTTCCATCTCATATTTGAGAAACATCAACTCTACTCGTTCCCACCATTCAAGTCCTCTAGCCATTACATGCCTTCCGATCATCCTCCATGCCATCATCATCATCATCCTCCATGCCATCTTCATCATCATCATCCATGACATCACAAACATCACCATCATATCCTTCAACATCACACTAGATATCATCCTCATCCTAGCTCGGTTTTCTTTATTTTTGTTAACAATAAATCACTAGCTTTTAATTGTCAAGAGTATATATCACAAGACTTATTTTTTTAAAAGTGCTAAAAATATTATGTCGAAATGATGACATTGTTTTTAAATATATTTTTTAAATAACTAATAATTATAATGTAAACATGCTTTAATTGTGATATTTATAAACGGCTGATATCTAGTTCACATAAAGGAACATTACCAAAAAAAGGGGCGATGAGAAAAACATGATATAGTTTGTAAGATTTTATTTTACATTGAAGATAAAATAAACTTATCGAAATTAATTAATCTTTTAACAAAATATATACACTACAATTAATTGTTGAACAATTTTGCAATCTGAAGACTCAAAAAAACATATCCATATTTGTGTTAACATGAAAAATATAATTTTTATTTTATTTATAATTTATTGAAATTCAGTTTTTATTATATAGAATTTAAATATTTTAGATTTAAAAACAAATGATTAATTTATTTTAGTTTTTAATGATTATAAGTATTTTTTTTAAAGGCAAGAGGAAACGGAACACGAGAACTAGAGCTTCAGCTCGGCCATAACCCTAGCCTCGAGACCCCGAACTTTATTCAAATTCTAGCGAGATGCTAAAACCAACAATACAAGAGAGTCTAAGCAAAACCAAAGAAATATAGCAACAAAAAAAAACAGCCCAAAAGCAAAAAAGATTGAAGGCCAAACTCTTAGAAAGAAAAGGAGACATAAGGTGTTAACCACAACTCAGAGGGAGGTCCAAGAGCCCAACTTTAAAACCAAATCGCCATATGCAATCCAAGCACACCTAGAGGCAACCATGAAACTATATATGGAAAGGGGAGGAAATCCAATTACTCCAATTAAAGTGCAGCTTATGACTCCGATTACTCAGTGAAAGCTTTGAAAATTTTTGAACAACCGGGAACGGATCTTCACGTTTCTTTCTGATTAACATACCCTCATCCGCGTGAAGAATGCCATTATGCCACTTCCAAAACTGTCATATCGCTATTGAACAAACGGAAATGAAAATCACCCCATATTTACGATAAAGGCCCACCTGATTGATCAGAATTTTAAATTCCGACACCGAAGAAAGACGTGGAGATTTCAAATCCCACCACGCCCAAATTTTCCTCCATAGGGAATCAGAAACTGGGCAAGAAAAGAAACAATGATCCATTGTCTCTATACTTTTATCACAAAAAATGCAGTCAATAGTTTGTAACGGGATCTCTCTTTTCGACAAATTAAACCTTGTTAGAATGGCTTCTTTGAGGAACCGCCATATGAAGATGTTGATTTTATTTGGAATTAACGGGTTCTAAACACAGCAGCCACTATTCTCGCCTTCAGAATCATACGCCTTCTACAAGATCTTTGTCATTCGTTTGACCGAAAAAACACTGTTCTTATCCTGATCCCACGACCAGAAGTCCTAACCCGGCGTGTTAAAGGGCGTCAAAGAAAGATGGTGTTCTAGGAATTGAAGATCACCCAAAGATCTTCCTCTGATAATCGACTTCCAGTCCCAAGAGCCACACCACGACCCATTAACAAACACCCATCTTTCTATAAAACATGCATTTTTTTTCCAAAGCATACAACTTAGGATAAAGATCTTTTAACATTGAACCCTACCCTATCGCCAGATCCTTCCAAAAAAGGGAAGGAGAGTCTTTTGCAACCTTCTTTGAGAGAGAGGAAATAAAGTTCTGACCTTCAACTTCAAAGTCTTTACAACCATTAACGATCGCACCCAAACGCTTTTTCCTGATAAAGGCCTATTAGAGAATATGCCTCCACCTGACCCATAAAACTCAGCAATGGCGTCCTTCCAAATCGCATCCTTACCTGATAAAAATCTCCAGAAATTTCAATGTTTATTTTATATATGAACTTGTTTATGGTTAGTTAACAATCAATTATATTATGTAATTAAAAAACGGAGTTTTAAAATTTTGTATGTAGACAATAATTGGTTGTATATTTAATTATAAGTGATTATATGTTCAAAAGTTGTTTTTCTAAAGTTTTTTAGCAAATGGTACTATAGTAAAGATATATAAAAATTAGAGTAAACTACGATTTTCGTCCTTATGGTTTGATCTTTATAACTATTTTCGTCCCTTGTCTTTAAAAATTGCTTTTTTTGTACTTGTGGTTTCCATTTCATTTCGTTTTTCGTCCCTCAAACTAACTATGTCAAATAAGTTAGTTAAATTCAGGACAATTTGGTCATTTTATATTTTATTTTTTTAATTAAATTAAAGTACACATTTAATAATTAAAACAAAAATAAACCCTAGCCCTCCATCCACCCCACACCCCCCAACCCATCTTCTCCCCCATATCAACCCCTGCAACAACAAAAAAATCCCCCATTTTTTTTTCCAGTAATCCTTTCTCAAAATTCCCTTTTTCCAATTCCCTAAATCTTGACCTTAACGCAAATCAAACCAAGTAATGAAGGAAGACAAAGACCTAAACCATATCCTCTTCATGTGGGAGATAGGAGAAAACAAAATAACTTTTGATCATTCGCTGGTGCAACCTCCGGTAATGAAACTCTAATGTTGATCTCAGTGAAACTTTCCTCCTTCTCAAGCCATATTATCCAGGTTGAGTTCATGTTAATTTAAGACACCCCACCTCAATCACTCCACTTTTTAACATCAAGAAAACTGATAATCTAACTTTTTAATTTTTACAAGTTTGATCAAGTGGAGAACAGGATCCGATGTAGTACCAATCCACTTCTTGAGCTCGAAGGTTTCTGGATCACCAAATAAAATATGTCCTTGAAGAGGCATATCAACAAGCACAAATGCAGAAAGGGGGTTTTGATCACAAGGTGAAAGGTTTATTGAAAAGAAGGAAGAAAAGGGTGTTGCAGGTAAATAGACATGGGAAGAAGAAGATGTTGCAGGTTCATTAAGGGAGAAAGAGAGGAAAAAGATAAAAGAAGATGGGTGGGGGTCAAATCATATAGGTCTTGTTTTTATTTTAACTATTTTGTATATGCTTTAATTTAATAAAAAAAGGAAAAATAAAAAGAAAGTGTTAAATGACCAAATTGTCCTGCATTTAACTAATTTATTTAACAAAGTTAGTCTGAGGGACGAAAAACGAAATAAAATAGAAACCACAAGAACGATAAAGGCAAATTTTAAAGACCAGGGACGAAAATAGTTATAAAGATCAAACTATTAGGACGAAAATCGTAGTTTACTCTAAAAATTATGAATTATTTTCATTCACCGGAAAAATAGTTGTATATACAATGGTAATCAAATTAAAATACATAATGTAGTATATATATACGGTTGTTTTGCCAACTATTACAAACCTATACTTCCATAAATAATTGCTACACAAAGTTTTACATTTAGAATATATATATATATATATATATATAGAGAAGAAAATTTTAAATGCAAACTTAAATTTGGTTGTGAATGTGAATATAAATGAGAACGCGACACGTGTCTAAATGTAAATTATTCAGACTGAATATAGTATTTATTCAGTCTAAATAATACTTATTAATTCTAAATAAATACTATATTCAATCTGAATATTTTCTTTGATTATTCGGTCTGAATATAACGCGTGTCGTGCTCTCATTTATTCTCACTTTCACAACCAAATTTGAGTTCTCATTTGAACCTGCACCTATATATAATATCTTTTTCGTAGTGTTTATAGTTTTCCCCACAGTTTCATAATAATTCTATAAGGTTTATTGTTTTGAAAATGTTTGGCCCATTGTGATGCATTCCGGGTCAAGTGGTTAGGGTTGATTCAAGGGTTAAAATCTTTTCTTTTTCCTTTCTATAAACTTTGAAATCAATTTTTATCACTTTAAGTGGTTACATGTCATTTCCAAACGAAGAACTTAATAAGCTTCAATAAGTATAAGGATTTATTTGTTTAAAAACTATATTCAATAACTTAAACACTCAAAATATGAAAGTTCATTGGGTTTTTTTTGTCAAACTCTTTTTCCTTCCAAATCTTGTTATGTTCAATAACAATAATAATTTTTTATATAACGCCATCAAATATGTCATTTTGAAGAAAGTATAATTAGATCTCAATCAAAACAGTTTCTACGATATTTACCATGGTCATGTTCCGAATTATATTTGGACTCGAAAACTTATTACTGTGACTAAAATTTAAATTAACAAATAAATGATGAACAGTTATAATAATAGATAAATGATCCTGGAATAATAGGAGTTAATGTGAGAAATGTAAAAAGATATTTGGATCTTTATCATTTTTAATCTCACCCACACTATATGAAATGCGCTTCTTATGGTAATTGATCATGTACATATCGGTGCATCTCATTAGTATTGATCTCCAATTAGGATTGATCAAAACGTGAACTTTCATTCTCACCGAAACACAACTCTATTATAGTAATCCACTAATTAATTACTCTTTTCGAATTTCGATCCAAATTAAACTTTTATATTATTATTTTAATTTGTCCTAAAATAACTCTTTATGTTTAAAAGCAAGTTTCTAGCTTCCCAATTCACTTTCAATTATGAGAAAGAAGTTTTGTTTCTCCACTAACAAACGTAAAGATATCATTTAATTATTTAAAAATATAATAACTGTATTTTTTTTTTAAACTGTTAGTTATTTTCATTATGAATATTTTGATAGAATAATAATAAATACCACTTATATTAACAAATACTATGACTGGCTCCTTCATTATATCCCTGGCCCAATTCTCGGAGCCCATGAACTGCGTCGCCCTTTTAGAGTACTCGGCCCACATTCCAAGGCTGCTTTGCGGTCTAGCGATGCATTTTTTGATAAAAATTATAAATAAATATAATCATTAACAAAAATAAAAATATCTAGCTTAAGATAAAAAATTAAGTTGATTAACCACAAGTTCGAACCCATATACAAACTTACGCATCTGAATTTTAAGTTATAACGTGTAAGCCAAAAAATTTAAAATTTAAGTTCAAACGCAAACATTTATAAAAAAGGAAAAGTTTAAATGATTAAGTCCTTAAACTGTTTTTTTGATTGAAAACACCATTTAAATTTCTTATTTTGAATGATTAAGTCCATCAGCTATTGATTTGAATGAAAAAAATATTAAAATTTCTTATTTTAAATGATTAAGTCTATGAACTATTGATTTGAATGAAAAACCATTAAACTTTCTCATTTTGAATGATTAAGTCCCTAAACATTTTTTTTTGAATAAATAAACAATCGATCTTGTAAAAATTAGTTACATGTATATTTTTTTAAATAAGTTAGTTGTAACTCACAAAAAAAAATTAAAATAAAAATAAACTAAAATCGGTTTTATCATTTTAAAAACCCTACGCAATTAAAAGCCCTAGCAAACAACGGAATCACTCCCTCTCATCACTCCCCATTATCCCAACGTTATCCGTCATCCATTTCACCTAACACGTTTTTGGTCCCTGCCATCGATCTTCCTCTTTTCAATCTGATTTTTTTTATCCATCATAAGAGGGAGAATCGAATGAACACCGGTTAAAGATAGTTTATTTAGGTTAAAAAGATGTAAGTAACCAATTTTTAAAATTTCGATGGTTTAATTTGTTGAAAAAATATGCAAGTACTTAATCATTCAAAATAAGAAAATTTAATGACTTTTCAATTCAAAATGAAAAAGTTTAATGATTTTTTCATCCAAAAAAATAGTTCAAATACTTAATCATTTAAAATGGAAAAGTGTAATGATTTTTTCATTAAAAAATAGTTTATAAACTTAATCATTTAATGATTTTTTCCCTTAAAAAAAAATATTCGAGTTCAACTTTGAACACATTTGAAAAGAAAAGTAATTCAACCTAAAATTAAACATAAACGTAATATTATTTTTTTAGCCCGATCTCAAATAATCTAATACTCAACAATCAATTTTTTTTGTTCTATAAAAATTTCAAATATTATATAGTTCATAAATTTCTTTCAAAATTCGATGAATAATTGCAATACCGTTATCGTATAAGCTAATTTTTCCATTTGTAATGTATGGTTACAAGATATTGATGATATTGGATTGATTCTTAAGTTTCTTTTTTATGTACCTTATAAAAAAAAATTATATTTTATTTCACATTAAACATAGCATTTATTTTGTTACTTAAAAATAGAAATGGCCCAATAAATATCGAAAATGATTGCACAAATACAATTGATTGGATACACGTATATATAAATTTATTTATATATGGTACAATAATAAATAATATGCAAAAAGTACATTATACCAGTGGTCCTTGTATAAATTTTAAATTTGGTTCTTAAAAATCATTAACATTGATGATCCTTAACTTTTTAATTTTTTTTTTTAATATTTATGGTTCTTTGGTTCGCATAACATCTTTAAATAAAATGTAATCTCTCCAAAAAGTTTGATTTCGAATTAATTGAATGAAATTTTATGAGGTCTGACCACATGTTTGGTTGACATGCTAGAATGGAATCTGTTAAACGAACTGAAATTTATCTGTTTGGTTCACATAATGTGGAATTGATCATTTCAATTTCGTTGCATCTGCAAACCAAACGTTCCCTTAGGGTTTATGGAGTTAACATCGTTAGTTATCAACTGTTAAGAAAGATAAATCAGTCTTTAAACAAACTACATGGACCAAAAATGTAATTCACTCCAAAATTAATTATGATTCACATTTTAGTTCAGTTTGTTAACAATACTTTAAGTACAGTTAATTAAAAATTGGTTATTATACCAATTAATGATTGTAGCTTATTCACAATCATTTAATAATGCAATTTAATAATATCTCATAATATTTTAACCATCAAAAATAATTATTTTTTTCATAACAAAAAAGGTATCCATACCAATAAACAAATTCTAATATATAACTATTAACCATACTTGAAATATTTTTAATAAACATAAAATTTCAACAAAACTTATGTGACTCATAGAGTCACAGTTAATTTTAGAGCAAATTAAATTTTTGGTCACTGTAGTTTGTCTAAAAATTTATTTGTCTTTTCTAACGGTTGCTAAGTATTATGAAATTGAAAAGTTATAACCCATCAATGTAAATAGTTTGTTCTAAAGACCAAATCCAAAATTTGAATAAACCATAGGGACCACCAGTGTAATTCATTCATAAACAAAATTTGTAATTATAGATATACCTATCCCTAATTTATAGGATTTGATACAGATTGAGACGCAAAGGAAGTAACCATGCCAAAAAGAAAGTCAAGAACCCTATAATCAGTTATCAATTATGTTTTTGAATTGTCCGTTTAGTAATGATATGGCAAATCCGCCTTGGTTTTTCTCTCACATCTTCATTAGGAACATGACTACTTTTCGATAATTTTAAAGACTTACCAACTGAATATCATGTGTGATAATACCAAATAATCATATGTGAATATGTGATAGACCAAGATACTTATATGTTATGTGTGCAAATGTCAAAAATTAATCTATAATGGAAGAATGGTAGGGATGGATTCCAAAAAATGAGATAATTTTCAACAAGTTCTATAAAATAGAGAAAATTAAATTTTTATTATCTATATTGTTTCAACTGAATCTCTATCTTATACTCTAAATTAGAAAAATCTCCAAATATAAATAATTCTGTATAACTTTCTAGTATGCAAGGGTGTTAAGTTGTATGGTTTAAAAATAAGTTAAATTTTATATTAATATTTGACGAGAATTGACGTGTAATTAATCATTTAAAATTGGTTTAAGTTTGATTAAATACAGTGTTTTATTTGTCTTTAAACTTAGGAAAATTTATCAAAATAGCCATTTTTTTTGGTTTCAGAAAATAGTCAATTTCTTCCAAAAGATACTAAAATAGTCATCAAGTTCGTAATTGTTAAAAAAAAGTTTCTGAAACTAGGTTCGCAATTTCAGAGATTAAATATGTAAAACTTGAAAATTACATTCACAATTGCGAAGTTGATATTGGAAACCTAGTCCAAGTTTTACATTTTCACTCATTCGTAATTGCAAACATGATGGCTATTTTGGAAACTTTTAAAAGAAATAGGCTATGAGATAAACCACAAGTAAATGACTATTTTGATAAATTTCTCTAAAACTTAACATCACCGAAATTGTATTGAAAATATAAATATTATTATAAAGACTTGAGATAATGTGAGACCAGACTGTTTTTGTAAGACCTATGAGGCCGTTTTTTTAATTGAAACCTCACATGTAATATCCCACATTGGTTGGGGAGGTGAACAAAAGTTACTTTATAAGGGACGTGGATACCTCCCCTATCAGACAAGTTTTAAAACCGTGAGTCCAAGTGTGTGGACAAAGAGAACAATATCTGGTACGGTTGACCTGGGATGTTACAGATGGTATCAAAGCTGGGAACTGGACTGGTGTGCCTAGCGAGGACGTTGGGCTCCCAAGGGGGGTGGATTGTAATATCCCACATTGGTTGGGAAGGAGAACAAAAGTTACCTTATAAGCGACCTGAATACCTCCCCTATCAAACGCGTTTTAAAACCGTGAGTCCAAGTGTGTGGACAAAGCGGACAATATCTGGTACGGTTGGCCTGAGATATTACATCACAACAAAAGATTGTAAATGTAACATTCACAGTGTTTTCTTTGTGAAGGTTTGGATTTTTTTTCTACCTTCACAGTATTTTGCTATGAATTTTTAAATGAAAAAATATGGTCTCACACAAACATACCCGATCTCAACCCTTATTATAAAAGTTGACATATTATGTCTTACAAATTTGTATAGTATAATTATAATGATACTAATATCACATATCCAAATCTCTCAAAAAAGTATAGGTATTTTTATTTGTATAGTATAATTATATTTGTATTTGTTTCAAAATAAATGTTTACTTTCAAAGTAAGTTTTCAATTCTCATTCTACCCTTAAATATAAGATGGTGAAAATTTTTACTTTGCTATCAAGGGTAAAAGTTTTATTTGATTATTTAAAAAGTGCAATAAAAAAAGTACATAATTATAATATTCAAAAAGTGATAAAAATTTAAATTTAAATTAAACCAATTTCCATGTTTATAACAAGGGGTTGAGTTCCGGTGAGAATTGAAGATATGGTGAGAAACGTAAGAAGAGATCATCACTCTTAAATCAATCATAATCGAATGTCAACACTAATGAGGTGCACCGAGATGCATCAGATCAATTTCTTCTAAAACGCAATTCATGAGTATAAATAAGATTAAAAGTGGTCAAACGTTCATATCTTTTTTTTACGTTTCTCAACTTACCACTTTTCTGTACCTTTACCTATAACAAAAGTGCATACTCTATAAATTAGAAAGCTCTTCCAATGCTTCAATATCATCCAATCCCCCTTCTTATCTTTCTTTCTTTCTTTCTTTCTTTCTCTCTCTAAAAATATGAAATCTTTTCTCTTTGTTATATCGGTTTGGTCATCGTTAAATTTTTTTCTTGGAGAAGCCAATGGTGAATTGTTTGATAGCAATACCAGAAAATTGATCGAAAAAGCCAACAACGACGGACCTTACATCGGCATTGTCATTCCTAACCTTTTTGAAATGAACCCTCTTCTCAATTATCCCGAATTCCATCCTACAAATATCAACATTTTTGTCAAAGGTGTGTGTGTATATATATATATATATAGATATATATTACCAAAAATGGTCGTTAATGTTCAAATCAACTTGATACAACTGATCGATCTAGCAAACTCATAGTTGATGTTATATTGTTTAAGAAGGTTCATTGCATGGTCTTGTTGAATACAAGTCTATAATTAGTATACTTGTTATTGATGTTTGACAAGTCTAGTGTGTACACGGGATGAAAATTACCCGTCCCAAATTTTCATGTCTTATCCATGTCCACCAATCATATGGATGCACGCAAGCAGGGAGAGTGAGAAAATAAAAATGAATTAAATAAATTTAAATTAAATGAAAAGCTGATTTGTCTTAATTTTATTGGTGTGACATGAATGAGACATGTGAATTTGGGACATGTGATTTTTATCCGCGTACACTAATTATTGATGTCGAAGGCATATAATTATACACAAAGAACAAGGTTTAGTTATATTATGTATGTTGGGGGTTATTCAACATGAGTCATGTTCATATATATAAGAACAGTAACTAAATAAAAGAATACAAAAACCGTCGAATCACAAGTGATTTTACACTAACGTCACGTGTAAAATCGCATGTATGTGATTCACTTGACTTTGGCCGCGGTCGTATTTTATAATCACATGTGATTTTACCGTTTTATGTTTCTTTTATTGTTCTGGTTTGATCAACCATCTATTTAACATGTCATATATGTTATATGTATACAGTATATATATATATATATGTGTGCGTATGTGTGTGCGTGTGTATATATATATATATGTTTGGTTAAACTTACACTTGTTTATTTCTTTTTTAACGTTAACACAGGAAAAACACGTGAATCCCATTATCAATAACACATTTGATTTCACACAGGAAGGAAATTTCGATTTGGAACAATTGACGAGAAACAAGTGATATTGGTCATGACTGGTTTAGGCATGGTACGTACAAGTTACAACAGTTTTTTTGGTTATATAAACCAACCATCTTTCATCTATGTATAAAAACAATTAAAAATATTAATTAAAAATAACGAAATTAAGTTTTAATTAGTGTAACGACCCAATTTCCATGAAATGAAATCCAACATAAATAGATAATTTAAAATACCAATAAGAGTCTAATATCTATTACATCCCAATGTTTTGCAGCGGAAAAAAAATAAAACTATCCACAGCTGAGAATTATTTAAACTAGGTAAGTCTCTATGCCATCCGATCTCCTCAACGACTGGCTCACATCCTACCCTTTCCCTTGGACGAACTCTCGACCAAGCCTTTACCTGAAAATGATTTTAGTTTTTGGAAAGCGAGGGTTAGACCACAAGGTCTAGTGAATTCCCAAATAAACGGCAATTATATAAAACATTTAAATCCGAAGAGATAAATCGTTAGAAAAAGGAAGCAACAATTTAAATACATGACCATGAACAAGGATAGTAGAAAAACTCCAGTTAGTCATAAACTTGCCACATATGACTTAATAATTATTGCCCGTAAACTTGCCACAAACGGATATGTCGTACACCTCAAACGAGTTCGAGATGTACGAAATAAACTCCCAAGAGATTTGCAAGATCTCAAGGTAGTACACACACTATCCTATGAACATGTCCAATTCATCTAGGAATATCGCGATATCTAGGTCAATTCGACAATTATCATTTATATAAACCGAAGAAAATATAAATCATTTAGCATGCTTCCAATTTAAATACCATGATCAGTTTCCCAAATCAATTTTACCAAAAATTGTAGTTTAAGTCAGGGGAACTCACCTGACGATGCCACACCTAGTCCAAGTCCAAACGGTAGAACTCTTCCAAACCGAACGCCTAAATTCACCAAAGCAATATAAGTGTTAACCTCTCAAAGTATCCTCAAAAGTCTTCTAATATAGTCCTAGAATAAATCCCTAGCCCAAAGGTCCAATCTCCGACTCGATGCGCGAAACGAAACGAAAGAATGTGTGCAAGACAGTGCCTGGCGTGGGTTGTAACGTGGGTTATAACTGGCGTTAGCCCGACGTGGGTTGTAACTGGCGTGGTAACTCACGTAAGCCAAACAGAGTCTGACGTGAGTTGTAACGTGGGTTATAACTGGCGTCAGCCCGACGTGGGTTATAACTGGCGTGGTAACTCACGTAAGCCAAACAGAGTCTGACGTGAGTTGTAACGTGGGTTATAACTGGCGTCAGCCCGACGTGGGTTATAACTGGCGTTACAACTGACCTAAGCCACTGTCAAGCTTTCTTTTTCTCAGATTCACAAATTAACCTCCAAAACTCCACTTTACTCCAAAACAAAGATTCCTATGACTCCAAAATCATATATTAATGATGAGGAGTAAACCCAAAACATACCCATTACCTTCCTAAACATAAATAGAAAATATAACCATCCAATTTCATCATATTTGAATCCATGGATTCAATCCTCATGAAGAGCTCATGGTCATCCATGGTGGGTTTTTCTTGAAATCAACCCAAATGCAAAGAACCAATAAAAGAAATGAAGATAGCCATTAAAATCATCTATTCATCTCATATCCCTTGATTTGAGAATCTTAAACATAGATAAACAATCAACTCATAACCTCCCAATAATTCTAATCATCCCCAAAAGACTTAACTAAGCTAGGAGATGAAGAGGATGAAGTTGGGTACCTGAGATTGCTTGATTTCTTGATGAATCTCTTTCAAAATGCTCTTCTCCTTTCTTTGCTTGACTCTCACGTTTACACCATCAAAACACACACACAATGAATATCTGAAATGAGGAGAAATGGTTGATTTTTCTCTTGCTATCCTTTATAAATACCTTGGGCTTTTAGAGCTCATCTATGAATTTAGCCCAAGTCCAAATATGTAGTCTTAATCCCTTTTTATTTAAAAGCCCAAATTAATCTTATTTAGAGTCTAAGTCTAAAATTTAGATTAGGGTTATTACAATTAGTCAAATCTAACTAAATATACAACAGCTTAATGCAGGAATTACAACACAACTATTGGTGACTTTGTTTGACACCGAAGGAATTGTACATTATGGAATTGCTGGAAATGCAAACCCTTCACTCAATATTGGAGATGTTGCCATTCCTCGATATTGGTCTCATTCTGCTCTTTGGAGTTGGCAGGTATATATACATACATACATATATTAATCTCATATTTATTTTACTAAAAGTTATTTCAAGTCTTTTGTTTTCAATTATATATTAATAACGAGTATTTACTAAATTATATGTCAAATTAGTCCTTACATGTTTGAAAACTATATATATATATATATATATATAACGAATCGAGATTGATATATATTTGCAGAGATATGGAAATGGTCCAGAAAATGAATTACCCCTTGAAGCCTCTGGAGACTACACCAGAGATCTCGGCTACCTGAAAATTGCAAATTATTCCACCGAGCCAAGGTCGGATAATTTCTTGAACAACATTTGGTACCAACCGGAGGAAATTTTTCCGGCCAATGGGACACCGGAAGAAAGACAACATGCCTTTTGGGTTCCGGTCGACCCTACTTATTTCGAACTTGCCAAAAATCTTGAGGTATATATATATATATACATATATATTTCTTAATGGGCCTAATCAAATAAAAACTGATTAGTTTGTGAAAACCGTAGAAAGTAACGTGGACTAATCATTTTAAATAATTAATGTTATTTACTAAAATAACATAAAAGATAAATTGGTAAAATTGGGCATCACAGTGGCTAACACAATGGTTATCACAATACATTTTATATGTATTAGTATATCACGTTGAGTGTATCATAATGATATCACGATGTGTATCACATAATTGTATCACGGTGACTGTGGACGGAGAGGAGAGTTTAAAATGCCTAAAATGTTCTTTCATTAAAAATTTAATCAAAGTTACCAAATTATAAGTTTTAGATTTAACCATTGATTTGTGGTTAAAACTGGTTCTTACAGTTTTCACAAACTAATAAATTCTTCCTCGAATTGCCCCTATCCCTTAAACCCTAATCATTTTAACCATGCAATTTAACACTTGTGTGTGTATATATATATATACACACACACACACACATATATATATACACACACACACACATATATATAGGCGTTGACGCTAGAAGGGTGTCTGGATGCGGATACATGCTTATCTACGCCACCGAGGGTGACCACCGTGGAGCATGGAACAAGTGCCAGTATTTACCTGGACAACGCTGCCTACAGGACCTTTATTTACGAGAAATTCAACATCAGTCCGGTGGAGATGGAAAGTGCGGCCGTGGCACTTGTTGCCTATCAGCAACGGGTGCCTTTTATTGTATTTAGGGTACTTTCTGATCTCGCCGGTGGCGGTGAACACTCCAATGAGGCCGACAAGTTCACCGCGCTCGTGGTTAATAACTCCGTCAAAGTGGCGGTGGAGTTTATCAAGTTGATCCCGACTAGGAAAAAGATTTCCTACGTTGGTGGTATTTAGATATCTTGGACTTAAATCATGGAAGTATAATAAGTTTGTAATAAGTTGTACCATTTGAATATGGCTCAATTGTGTTATGCAAGATTTGAATAATATTCACGGTGAAAATTATAAAATTGGTCCCTTAACTTTATTTATTACATAAAAATCCTCAAGGTTTGAAATTTGTTTTGAATAGCCCCTCAGTTTAAAAGTCATTCATCATTTTTGTTTACTATGAGGTAAATTGATCATTTAGTCGTTTCGTTAAATTGTTTTTTATTGAGCATCTTCATTTTTATTAATTCAATAAAATACAGTTTGCAAAAGAATGATCAGATCTGGATGATGGCGACGAGCGGTAAACCACAAGTTTTTGATTACACTGGAAAATGAGATAACATTTATATCTATATCTATATCTATATCTATATCTATACTAGATTAAAAAGGAGGAGTTTCGGTTACTCTTGAATCTTGAATTTTTAAAAGGTACATGTACTATTGCTTGATGTACAAATCTTAAAGCTCCACAACTTCTCCACAATTTTAATTTATTTTTTATCCCTTACTTTTTCATTTTTCATTTACCATATTAACATCAATAATCGTATATAAGCTAAAATACATTTAAAAATATGTTTTCTTTTTTACAAATTATACCATTATAATCGTCTCGTCAATACCTTTAAAATGAGTCTAATATTGAATATTTTTGTATTAATGCATACTATCAAATATTATAAATACATACGAATTAACTTGCCTTATATTCGAGTAAACTACACTTTTCGTCCCTATTGTTTTGAAATTTCGTTTTTCATCTATATAGTTTGTAATCTATTGTTGTTTTCATTCTTACATATTGTAATTTATTGTTTTGTCGCCCCTACGACTAAATCTAAATAAAATCATTCATTTAAGTTAGGGATATTTCAATTTTTTTTGTTTATTAAATATTGTTTTTGGTTGGTTTTTGTTATTTAAGTCTTTTTGATTTAATAAAACTATATATTTTATGATAAAAGAATTAAGCATATATATATATATATGTATATGTATATATATATATGTATTTAGGGTCAGCTTCAAGGGAAAACGTAAAAAACAACTAAAGAACACCCTAGAAGCCCTCCATCTGAATGGTATGCACAAACGCATACTGATAATTTGTAACATGCATTTGTGCATATAGAGTAATGCATATGTAATTATAGAAGCATTGGGGCATAGTAAGATTTTCGTCCATTTGATTTTGAGATTTCGTTTTTTGTGTCTATGGTTTTTAATTTATTGTTGTTTTAATTCCTATGATGGTATCGGTAAAATTGTACTTTCTTTTCCATATCTAAATCTACTGCATGCAATACTACTCGGACCTAAATTTTGTACTTTCTTTTGTCGTAATTAATCAAGATTTGTGAAAGAGAGTTGCATGATCGCTGAGATTGCAATAGTAGAAAAATCAACAGGGTAGTCTAATATTTTTGTTACCGAATGATCCTAGAAATAATTAGGTACACGTGGTTAGCTTTCTTTTTTAATAATAACAATAGACCTATGAGTGCCCAACAGGTCTTGTGCATCGCCCAATTAATTTTTTACCAAAGGTTGCATCAAAATAAACCAAAAAACTTACAAAATCTAACAAAACTGTGTAATTTGTTTAAAAAGACAGTGTACAACTTTATAGTCTTTGTTCCACCTTAAAGGTATACCCGGTCCACAAAATTTCTAGGTTTGCTGCTACGTTACTCAGCTTGATGCCATCAATACAATGAGGATTAATTTGATGATGTTTGTGTCCTTCAATTTTCTCCTGCTCATGCCACGTGACCATAATCTATGTTTGCAGATACATTATAAAATGAATACCAAAATTTGCTTTTTATTCATTCTCAAATTCTACATAAAATCTAAAATGGATCTATATATATATGTTTTATTTGGTAAAAATTATTTGAACTAGGTTTTATTGCTAACATGTATTCAAATTTTACACCCAACTACATCATATACAAATGGTATCGATACAAACTAAAAATAAAACAAAAATAAAACATGATTAACATTTTAAGTTATCGACTTTAAAACAAGATTCACCGCCGTACCGCACGGGCACGTTACTAGTATATATATATGGGCGAGTTCAAATGAGAACTCAAATTTGGTTGTGAACGTGAGAACAAATGAGAACTCAAATTTGGTTGTGAACGTGAGAACAAATGAGAACTCAAATTTGGTTGTGAACGTGAGAACAAATGAAAGCACGACACATTTCATATTCAAACTGAATAACGAAGAAATTGAAGAGACCGAAAAATAGCGCGACACATTTGAGTTTGTATTTGACCTTTCTCTCTCTCTATATATATATATATTACAAAGACGATAATAAGACTATTATTTTTATCTTTCGATATAGAGACATGGAAGTGAACTATAGTTTTACATTTATTGATTAAAAACCATATCTAATAACACTATTATAGGTTACACATTGCAAGTTATAACTACTCTACAGGTGAACTTCCATGCTTAAAATCAGAACCTTCTTCTCCGATCACCTTATCGGACAACTTACCCTTTACCGGCGAAATACTCCGGTGAACACGGACATAGATCAAGAAGTATAAAAAGTTAAGAAAACTCAAGAATCCAAGAAACCAGTAATAATAATCTATATGACCTTCATTAATATCGCTCGATAACCAACTTACGTTACCTCCTTTACTCGTCACCGAGTCCACAACGTTGATCAAAAGGCTTCCAAAGAGGCCCGAAATCGCCATACTCACCATGTTCACCGCCATTGCAACACTCGACATACTTTTCGGCAACTCCGAATAAAAAAACTCCAATTGCCCAACCGCACTGAACGCCTCGGCTAACCCTAGCAACACGTGTTGTGGAACCAACCACATTGCCGACATGATGACGGTTTTCGTATCCGGGTTGTCGTCGGACCTAGCCAAGTCCCGCCGTACGGTTTCCACGGCCGCTGATACCACCATGGCTCCAACCGAGATTAGTAACCCGATTCCCATTCGGGTTTTTGGGTCTAGCCCACGAGGCTGGTGGGTGTGCTTTGCTAGAATTGGAACTAAGATTCGGTCGTAAAATATGATCCATATTGTGACGGTCAAGACCAGAAAGACGTTGAACGATCCTGCTGGGATTTCGAACCATGAGGTGACTTTTCGGTTCATTGTTTCCGCTTGAAGTGTTGGGAAGTTCTGTATAATGAGGGTAAACATCAGAATACCTGAAGACCACACGGGTACTATTCGAATTAGCGATTTGAGGGATTCCACCTTTTCGACAGTGGAGAGAGTCGATGGCTTCAAGACCGAAGAATCCATGTTCGAATCTCTGATAACGCACGCTTTATTTAGAAACCTAAATAGTTCGATAACACTGAGTTAGTTAAAACACTTAAGTGGTATGTATATATATATATACAGAGAGAGAGAGAGAGATAGAGAGAGAGAGAGGGAGGGAGAGAGAGGTTCAAACGAGAACCGAACCATATTTAAAGAAACACGAGAACGGGTCGTTCAAGTACAAAATCATATATGATTTTGTACTAAATCACCAAAAAGTCGACTTTTCAATGCTACTTAAGTGGCCCCAAAAGTCGTCCACTACCCTTTATTGCAAAATCATATATGATTTTGTTTGTTCCCTTTAAATAGGTATCATTCTCTTATGAACCCTCCCTATATATATACACATATATAGGGGCGGGTTCAAATGAAACTCAAATTTGGTTGTGAACGTGAGAACATTCAGACTGAATAATCAAAAAAAAAATCAGGCTAAGTATATATTCAGTCTGATTATATTCTGTCTGAATAAATACTATATTTTGTCTGAATATTTCTTTGATTAATCAATTTGAATAATGTACATTCAAACACGTGTCGCGTTTTCATTTGTCCTCACGTTCACAACCAAATTTGAGCTCTCATTTGAACGTTCCTATATATAGGGGCGGGTTCAAATGAGAACTCAAATTTGGTTGTGAACTGAGGACAAATGAGAAGGCGACACGTGTCATATTCAGTCTTAATATTTCTTTGATTATTCGGTCTGAATAATGCTTTGATTATTTTATTCGGTCTGAATATTTCTTTGATTATTCAGACTGAATATGACACGTGTCGCGCTCTCATTTGTTCTCATGTTTACAACCAAATTTGAGTTCTCATTTGAATTTTCCCATATATATATATATATATATATATATATATATACTTGCAAAAACTCGAACGAAATATCGTAGTATGAATCGAACCTTAAGTTCTCAGTTAGCTCAACTCGATCCATTCCATTGGTATGGTTATAGCAATCATCGCTAGAAAGACAGATCTTACGGTTCTTAAAAGCGAGGATCAAAACTTGAATAAACCCCGTAAACGGGCTCTGGCCGACTTCGGTTTTGACATAAAGAGGCGATCCTACTAAGAACATAAGAGTGGAACAAAGCATGATGAAGACAGGAACCGCGAACCCAACCCGCCAACCGAACTCATCTTGAATGTAGACCACGAAAGTAAACGCAAAAACAGTAGAAATGGCTATAGACGCGTAATACCAGTTAAAGTAACTGTCTATGATCCTCTGGTTTTCCATAGAGGTTCGATCGTGTTTAAGTAACTGGTCTGCACCGAAAGCTATGGAACATGGTCCGAGACAGCCGGATCCGATGGAAAGTAGACCGAAAGATGAGTAAAGAAAAGTGAGTTGGGTTGGTGTTGGAGGGCTGCAACTCGAGTCGAGTTCATCGCAAGATGAAGGTCTTAATTGTGGGAATATGGAAGTGAACCACAAAAAAGTCATCCCCTGTAACAAAAACTAATATCAGAAAGAATGGAAATCTGATTTTAGCCATGGGGAACAAATAAATCTTTTATTGAAATCGAACAAAATGATCCTTAGAGCATCTTCAACAGATTCTTCACAAAAAAAAGTCAAAATAAAGAACCAAAAGTAAAAATCTCAAAAAAAAATTGGATTCATCTCCAACAGCTCCAACAGATTCTCCATTTTGGAGAAACCAACATTAACTGTAATATTAAAATATTACATCCATCTATTAAAATATTATTTGTCTCTCCAAATATTTATTTTCAAATTTTCCTATTGGTTATCTCGTGTTGTAATCATTTTTTAGGTGTTCTCCAAATTTGGAGAAAAAAACTCTCTCTCCTATTTTCTCCATTTTGAAGATAATTTTGGGGAAGTTGTTCGAGCTAAAAATTGCCTTAGAATCCTTATTTTCTCTTTTTTTTTTCCCATTTTAGGGAAGCAGTTGGAGATGCTCTTATTACCTATAAAATTAGTTATTATGGTACATTATCCGAAAATCTGGAAAAATCCATCCGACCTTTATATTTTGAGTGGTTAAGTATCATGTTATGTTTTTGAACGAATAAATCTTTATACTTATAAAATGAAAGTAATTAATATACCAATTCTTTTTCGATACATTAACAAATTAGTAGCAAAGTACACCGAACCAACAAAACAAAAGAAATATATTATCTCCATTCTTCACTCCAAAACGTAACTTATAAATAGATACATAAAAAAAAGTTGTGTCCAAATGGATAAGTTATAAACAAGTTGTGCACATCCTGTTTACAAATAAAAGTTTTTTTTTTGTTTTGGTAACCATGGATTTTTTTGGATAACTTACATGCACCGATTAACCCCTTAGCGACTTTCATTACAAGGAGGGGAGCCATTTTTATAGGTCCAAAGGACGATTCTATTTGATATTAACACGTGCAATAATCTATTTATTAAAAAAAATTCATTAATTAATTGATCCAAATATAAATAAAGCATTTGATGAACTATACCTAAAAGCCTATCCATATGCTTATCCAGTAAAAAATTAACAGCTTAGTGCATCTTCAATATATTTCTTTATTTTACTCTCTATTATAGATAGTAAAATAGAGAATGTGTCATTATTCTCCGGTACATTCTCTATTTTAATTTCTAAAAAAGAATATTCTAAGTATATTCTCTTCTATTTTGATTTTCAATAATATCCTTATATTTATTAACTTTATAAATCATACCCTTATATTTTTTATTTTTTACAATAAACTTGTATTTATTAAAAGGAAGATAAGTTTATTTGTCAAATTTATAATTCTAGTTTATTAAAATTGGTATTAAACAACAAATAAAATAAAAATACAATAATCTAAAGAATTGAAGGAACATTTTGTAATTATCAAAAGTTTAAAAAAATAGAGAGTAATTCTGTGTTATAAAGAGTAGAATAAGAGTTCATCGGAAAGAATTTAGAGAGTAAAATAGAGATAGAGGGTTAATTGGAGATGGTTTTAATAAAAAGAAGTAATAATTGGCGGGTGGAAGACTTACAAGAAGAGCAGAGACAGAGCCAAGAACAATGACCCGAAACCGACCCAAATAAGAATCAGAGATCAAAGCACCAAAAATGGAGAGACCATTTGAAAAAGCCGACCATACAGACAGTATGCTTGTTCCAGTTACTGCTTCCATATGATAAACCTCCATCAGATAAAATATCATATTTGGCATCAATCCATAACTCGCTACTTTCTCAAATGCTTCGTTAACTGTCCCCAAATTAAAAAACCCAAATCAAAATCAAAGTCAATATATAAAACCAAATTCATACCATCCAGATTAAGTTTATTCATAGCTGGTTCACCGATTTAGGGTTTTCTGTGAGTTAATTCGAGTGCAGATGGAAGTGGAAGAATTGACGTACCTATAATGAAGGGCATGGTTTTCATACCACCCTTACGATCATGATCACGATCACGATCTGAAGTGACTAATTTGATCTGTAATTCTTCATTCGAGTCTCCTTCCATGGTTAATTTACGTTTTCCTTTGGTTTGATCGAGTTTGATTGGGAATTTTGGATGGTGGTTTGATGAAATTTGAACATTTGGAATCGGGGTGGTGATGGTGACGCCATGGCCAAAATTGTCTAGGAGTTAGCCATTTGGCCTATCTTTTTGGCCTGTCTTTTTGGCCATTTGCCCTGGTGGAACGTAGTCGACAATGCATGCGTTTCTTAGTTATAATAATTTGCGGACCACATCACTTTATATATCTTTTATTCTTCTTTTTGTTTTTGAGTAAAATTATTAAGGGTAACCACAAGGGTTTATGGCGTACTGGTTGAAGCTCTGGAGGTTATGGTGGAATATCCCATTTATCTAGGATTTAAATCCAGACGTATAAAACAATCGTGGCCACTGAGTTTATCAGAACTAATGTATTGCAGTCATAATTTGTTGGGATTAGTCCAGATATAACCTAGGATACCCTAATATTAAGGGGTGTTTGTCAAACGCTTATTGGGGTAAATGTTTACGAGCATAAGATTTTAGTCCATCAAAATAGTATCGTGTGCAACAGTTTACCCGATAAGCACTAATAATTGTAAGATTTTTGATACTTGTATTCGTCCTTACCGGATGAGATTTTTGGTCACTGTCAACTCATTCGATAAGGTAATGTGACTTGGTAAGGTGATAAACGTTTACCAAACGGCTCTTTATTAATTAATAACTTATTAAAAATCTAGATAAATGTATCCTTAAAGTATTATCAAAAATTAGTTGTTACAATATTTTAAAGAAATTGTATATTTAATTATTTATGATGGATTCATTTACTTTTTTATTTTAGTTATTACAATTGTTATTTTAAAAATCTAATAATTTATGTTTGATAAAAATAAGTTATCTTATTTTTTGGATACATATTTTAATGTGGATAAATTAACTTATAAGCTAGTATACTGAAACACTGGTTGAACTCTTGGAGTAGTGCTTTAAAAGCTTATTGTCATTTTCTTAATTATATTTTAAAATATCACGTTACAACCTAAATGGTTTCAGTAACAATTTTTATAATTAATCCATTTAGTTTTTGTATTTAGTTCATTACAGTTGTTATTTAAAAAAACCTATTACCTTTTCACAACACTTCTATTTTGGACCTAGAAGTAAAGCAATATTCAAGATAGGGGCTAAAATTGTAAAGTTGCCAAAGGTTCTAGTCTAATGGCTGGAAAGATTTATGGACCTAGTATATAACATCTTGTGGGTGTTTTAAATATCATCAAAATTATATTTATTTATGTATCGTGACAGTTACATGTTTACAACTATTTCTGAAGCTCTATATTTAATTTCTTAAACATCTAATTTATTTAATACGATAAATCTCTTATTTTTGTCCTTTTATGAAAAATTGAACCATCGACAAAATTCTTTACCAAAAACTACTCAACAATTTTCTATTGTAACCAGCTAACAATTTAATGAACTCCACCATCACTATCACAGAGTTCTCCGCACTGAGGCCGGAAAAGGTATCGGCCTCGTTCGAAGTAGCCGTCCCACCACCGGCTAGGTCAGAAAGAGCTCTAAAAGTTATGAACGGGACTTTTTGTTGATAGCAAATGAGCGCCACCCCAGCACTTTCCATTTCCACAGGACTAATGTTGAACTTGTTGTACAAGAAGCTCCTATAGGCCGCATTATCGAGATAAATGTTGGCGGTCGTCCCTCTCTGAACCGTGATGACCTTTGGTGGATTGGTCAAACATGTGGTCGCGTTGATGCAATCTTCCAACTTAAGTTTCTATCAAAAACCAAACAAACTATGTAAATCGCACGTAAACCCTAGTATAAAAAGGGATAAGATAAGATATATATAGTCTTTTCTCTATAAAGTACAGATAAAAAGAAACAATAAAGCATACTACTAATTGAACCTCGAGGGATTTGGAGAGAGAAAGATAGTTGGAGTCAACGGGGATCCAAAATATTTGTTCAGTTTTCTCGGGAGTTCCATCCACAGGATAAACTTCTTCAGCTTGATACCACACATTATTCAACAAGTTATCTTCACCTTTTGTTGAATATGTTCCAAATTTCATGTACCCAATTTCCCTAGTGAATCCACCTTCTCCTTCAAATGGCAATGGATCTTGAGGCCCATCTCCATATCTCTACAATATCTCATGTATTAAAAACTTGTACCATACCCATATAAATCTTGTACATTTTTTTAACTAACCCCAACTCATCTTGCCATTTTGTACCTTGGCTTAAAGGGTTAATGAAACTCTAATCAACAAGAAATTATTGGTATGCATTAATGACTTGTACAATACAAGTCATCTATGCATTGGTGAAAGAGAATACGTACCTGCCAATTCCAAAGAGCAGAATGAGACCAATACTCAGCAATGGTTACATCTCCAATATTTAGATTTGGGTTTGCATTACCCGCTATTCCATAGTGTATAACACCTTCTATCTCAAACAAAGTCAACAAAAGTTGTGTTGCGACTGCAGCATTCACCTGTTATAAATAATGACACATTTATGAGTTTTACAATGCATGTACCAAATAAAGTACGTGAAATTGTGAAAACGTACCATTCCCATTCCACTCATGACAAGAATCACGGGCTTTTTGTAAATTTTTCCAAACCGAAATCTCCTCCCTTCAAACCAACATAATTAAACACATTCTTTAGAAACTTACAAACTCTTTCAAGAATCACTAAACGTATTTTTTTAAAACATATATATATATATATATATATATATATTTTTACCTGCATAATCGATGACTAATTTAGTCGACTTGTAATTAGGATTACTGAGCAACGGATTCATCTCGAACATGTTAGGAATGACCAAGCCTAAAAAAGGGCCGTTTTTGTTGGCTTTTTCGATCATCTTTTTCGTACTTCCGTCTATCACACCATTGGCTCGTTCTTGAAATGAAACAAAAATTATCACAAATATAAAAAAGAGAAATATTTTTATCGACATTTTGGTTGTGATTTCAAGTGATGAATTGAATTGGATCGGAAAAATGGGAATTTATGGATAAGAAGATGGAAAGCAAGGCCCATTTTACCACGTGGAAATTGATATAAAATATCGGGGTTAGGTAATATATTGAATAAACAATGTCATCATGTTTCATGCATGTGGTCCAAGTCTATTGGTGATTTCTTAATAGTTTTTTAATTGGTAATTAAATACTTAAAACACATATTGATACGATAAAACTATAAAAAGATATCAACAAGTATAGTATAATTAGTCTTACAAATGATAGTTTTTTTTAAGAATAAAAAGTTTAATGTAATGATTCACGCTCATATAGCTAAAGAGAAAATGACAAAATGAATTGTATTTTATTATTTGGTATTTTGTCAAATGAAGTAAAAAAATTGAACGATCGTATTGTAAAAAAAAAATTATGTCAACAAAATGACCTTTGTCTTTTTGTCAGTAGTTGGTAATTTTAGAAAATCGTCAAAAACCTTGAAATTTAACAGTTTATATATATGTTTTCAATGTTTTTATTAGAAACTGGGTATCATCTCCGACATAAATGAACAAATTGTTAATGCCGAATTTCTTTAACGATAAGCTGATAATTTTAATTAATGTAAAAAACATGATTGTTTTCTCATTTTTATTTATATACTTTGATCATTTTAATGAATACTTCAAAAAAAGTTGCTTACTTTAATTCTTTATGTATAAAAATACAAGCATTTTTTTTATCTGTGACAAATTTCATCATTTTATATATAATATTCATTTAATGTCTAATTAAATTAAAAACATGTCAATTTATAGTTATGCATATTTAATTCTTGATATTGACTTGGGGAGTTAGGGGGTCCGCTTCATGGGTTTGGTTGATAACCACGGGTTGAACATTTGTTTCTCCCAGTGTTAAAAGTAAAAGGTTAAAATAAATAACAAATTTCATTTTTCCTTTTACACCCTAGTCTAATTTTTAAATGTATTCTAGTCTATTTTATTTATCTATTTTAATTGGTAGCGCACTAACTTTCATATTTATTTATGAATTTTAATTGGGGGACATATATATAGATTAAGATTAAATACATAGACTAGGGTGTAATATGATAACATCCTTTTCGAAAAGCACTCACAACATTACCAAAACCAAACCATGCAACTATTTGAACATGCTTTAATATTGAGAAACTTAGGGACCATTTACCAACTCTTACCCAGTAAGTGTTGTTCGGGTAAGAGTGTTAACCCGAGTAAGTGCTGTCTCAAATAAGTAGGATAAGATTGTTTATCGAGTATTGTTGATAAGTGCTTACCAATAATAAAATTACCATTATAACCCTGTTATATAAGGAAAGGTCAAACAACCTAACTATAAATAAATAAAAAAATTTATAAATAAACAATCATTTTCTTTAAAATCAATTTATTTAATAAAAAAATATATTTATTTAACTAATATATGACGGTGGCATTTTGCATACGGACTTCAATTTTTTTTAAATCAAAAAATAATACTTTTTTCCTAAAAAGCAAACAAAACTTGCTTTTTGTATTTTTACTTTTCGGGAATTACTGCAACTTCCCCACCAGCAAGAATGCCCAAATCAAGAATTTATTTACAGCTTCTTTGTCGCTGTCGCTGGAGTGAAAATTTTCAATGGGTCATGGTGGTACTTTACCAAGGTTGAATGCTAGTAAACTGCCGTTTGGTCAGCAGCTAGTAAACAGCCCCTTAGTTTTAACTATAAATTAGTCACTTAATAAACACTTTTACTATAACATTAAATGAATCATTTAATTGCTTGGCAATAGTGTCGGGGTGTTTTTGGTTGGCTCCTATGATTTATTTATACATTTAAAAGGTCAAAAGATGGGCCTTAGGCCTTTGAGGCTTTAGGGTTTTCTCTTGATCTAATACAGAAACATACGCAGGTTGTCCCGCGGCCTATACCCGCGCACCAAGTCGTGCAACTCACTGAAATGTTGGGTTTTCGAGACAGAGACTTGTGCGGGCATTCTCGCAGCTTGGGCCCGTGCCCCTATCTGTGTAACTCTCTGTTTCAACTCCCGCAATTTAAAGTCGCGTGTCAGGTCGCGTAACTCACTATTCGCGACTAGCAGCTACAACAGTTAAGGGAATAACCTCCTATATATATATGTATATACGTTTTTTTTATCATAATGAACGAAATTCCTCTGGTTTCTCTCTCAATTTCATACCAAAATCCATCACCATACATGCTTTAATTCGCTAGATTCAAGTGCAATACTTGAATTTGATTGTTGTATCCTCTAGACGAACACCAATACCACTGGCAAATTTTTGTCTTAAAACACTACGGGCCTCAATCTGAATCGATGTCTTTGAATTCTATATATTGTTTGTTGATTTTATGTTTGTACATATAAATTTTGTATAACAATCTTCTATTTTTATTTCTAGATCTTTCTTTTAATTTTATTTACATATTTCTACTTTGGATTGATTACTTTTAACAACAACCGATTCACATAATATCCGTCCTTGAAAACTATAGGGACTGCACAAAACAGGTTTGCAAGGGGCAAATTAATCACACCATCGAACCTATACACAAAACGTGATTAAAAAACACAACCTTACCGACCCAACAATTGTTCATTAAAACTAACAAATTTCTTATTCTAAATGATTTAGTTTTTTAACAAATAATTTATTGAACCTTTTAAAATTGAATAAATAAATTTGTAATTTTTTAATACCAAAAATTCAACGAATTTTGATATTTTAAATGATTAAGTCTATAGTAACTTTTTTTAAACCAAATATTTATACTTATAAAATAAAAGAAATTTACAAGTTTCTATGAATGTATCAATAGATCAAAAATGAAGTATAATAAACCAATTAAAAATGATTAAATACAAATTTTATTGTTCATTATTTATTTTTTTGGATTCAAATGAGAATCATAAGAGAAGTTAATATTTATTTATTTTTTATATTAAAATGTAAATCACAAAATCATAACAAACAACTTAGGCTGTACTCTGTAGCTAAAAAATAAATAATAGCCATGATGTGTTCTTTTTGTTTTTGTTTTGGTTCGTTTACTTTCCTACTAATTTGTATTACATTAAAAGATAAATAATATATTTATTTTGTTTTACATGTGTAATGATTTATTTGTTTAAAAAAATGTTTAGAGATTTATAGGTCATTTACCAAACGTTTATTTGGATAAGTACTTACCGGCAAAATTCAACAATATTACTTACTTATCAGGTAAGATTTTAGTCCACCAAAACAGTATCAGATGCAACAATTTTCCTAGTAAGCGTTAACGATGGTAATAGTCGTCACCCTCACTTACCAGGTAAAACTCTCAGTCCTTGTCGTATGCATCTGATAGTGTAATGTGACTTAGTAAGTCTTTACCCAGTATGTGTTTGATAAACGACCCCTTAATCACTAAAAATATAAAAGTTTGGTTGCGTTCTTTTTTTGTTTTATTAAGTTTAGAAATTTATTTGTTCAATTTTATGAAGTTTAAGAATTTTGTTAAAAGAATAGATTAGGAACTTAATCATGTAAATTTTTAGTGTTGTTTGTTTTTTTGAAAAAATCACTCATCACTGATGTCTTACCGGTAGGCATGGGAATAAGGCGGGGACCCCAATCCCCATCCTCGAACCCATTCCCACCGAGGAATATGATCACATCCATATTCCTATCTTCAACGGGGAATCGAGGATTTTTTCCCTGTTAATATAAATTTTTAGATCAAATATATTAAATACCAAACTGGATCGATAATGGTCAACGTTTTATTATCTAAAAAATGTAATACAACTAAAAAAAATTATATAAGAAGAAATATCAAAATATTATTTATAAATTTAAAATGTATTAACTCTAATTACTTATAAATAATATATTTAATAATAAAAATATATACTTTGTCCGTCCCAAAATAAATGTCTACATTTTTGGCAGACAGTTTTAGGAATGTGCAATTATTACACTTTTTGAATAGCCAAATAACACTTATACCCTTTATAGTAGAGAGAGAAACTTTCCCCATCTCATATTTAAGAATAGAATTGGAACTTGGAAATTGAAAACTTACATTTAAAAGTGGACACTTATTTTGAGACAAACAAAAATAGTAATGTAGACACTTAATTTGGGACGGATGGAGTAATATATTTAATATTCGGGGGCGGGACGGGGCGGGGACCACGTTACCCGTTCCCGTCTTTATGCCCGGTTTTTAACTTCTGAAGATCCCCATTCCCATCCCCGATTTTGCAGGAAATCCATCGAAGCGGGTACACCGGGTTTCTCGATGGAACAGGTCTTATTCCCATACATACTTACCAGATAAAAGATTTAAGCCTAATTTTTTCTAATCATAACAGCTTGAACCTTTTTATCCTTCACTTATTGGACAAGATGTAAAGTCACGTATTGTTAACTCTTAGACCTTGTTTGTTTTTTCATTTTAAAGCTCTTAATAACCACTTATGTCTGATTCGTTTGGACGTTTCATAACCATTTTAGAACTGAAATCAAACTTCAGACTTTAGACTTCAACACCTCTTAAAAAGCAAACCTCACCTTATTGTCCTCTTATTTTCTAATAAAAAAACATGTGGATCGGTAGAAAAAACAAAAGATAGATAACAAACTCGAAGTTTATAACTTGAGCCACAAGACTATTGAATATTTGAGAATTCATAACAGTAAGATGTACAAAGTCTCAATACACAAGACCAATATTCTTAAAAAAATATCAAAGAAATTATTTTGATCTTTAAAAAATTAAAATATTGTTCGTAATGATTTTAAATTAGCATTTATGGTTTCTTTTTTATTGTTAATATTTTTTCTTAATATTGTTAACTTTATTCTACCAAAACATATATAGACACGGGTTCATACAAGAACGGTAACAATTTACGATAATGCGAGAACAATCCTCAGTCAATCATTTTGTACATGAAATTTTTTCATGTACAAAATCATATGTGATTTTGTACTAGCATCAAAAATGACACGCGCGACTTTTGCTGCAGAAAAAGTCTCGGCTAATTATATATGATTTTGTATGCGAATCATATGTGATTTTGTACATGAAAATTTTTATGTATAAAATGATTGACTAAGGATTATTCTCGCATTCTCGTAAATTGAACCGTCCTCGCATGAACCTCTTTCTACATATATATACATATATATTTATCAGTTTACAAATGCAAATCTTTTTATTGATTATGCTTTCAAAATTTAGATTTCAGTAACATCTTATATCAATAAGAAATGAGCTGATTTTTAAATGGGGAGTGCTAATGCCCTCTTAGTAAGGTTGTGCACGATTTTTTTTGTACTATTGTAATCTTGAAAATGTAAAAAGTTGGTTTTAATATAGATGTGTGTAAGGAAAAATTCAGTTGTAACGGTGTCATTAACGTATAAGAATGTCATTGGCCTCCCTTTTTAAATAACAAATAACTTAAAAGATGAAATAAGATTGAATGATTGATGTTAGAAAATGTATTTTTAGTGAAAATAAAATATATATACCTAGACAAAATTGAGCAGTACAATATGGATGTAAATGCGTTTGGCGTACTTTTCAGTTTAATGATTATGTTTTCAATGATAGACGATGGAGTAAATTTTGTAGTCAGACAAGTCCCTTTTAGAAAGGCAAATACCATAATTTTATATATTTTACTTCTAAATAATTGGTTTGAAGATTTAAACATATAAAAGAACTAATATATGATAAATCGGTTTATATCAAAGTTAAAATAATAAGATATTGAGATGCATTTTGTTAGAGTCTTATATCGGTTAGATTTGGACCATTGTTCTTGTATATATGTTAGAATCTTCTCTTTCTCCTCAAGGGCTCTTTTGGAGATTGATCTAGGGGTTCCACATATTCTAATATGGTATTAGAGTCAAGGTCTACCATCTGGGACATCTTTGCCCGGGACTTGGCACTCTGGACATCTTTGCCATCTAGCCTCCGTCGGAGGGGACGTGTTAGAGTCCCACATCGGCTAGACTTGGACTATTGTTCTTGTATATATGTTGGAACCTTCTCTTTCTCCTCAATGATTTTTTTGAAGATTGATCTAGAGGTTTCACATATTCTAATACATTTAATAAAATAATATAAATTTTTTGGATATTGAAATATTTAATATTGAAATAGATTTAACATAACATTACACAAGATATTGCGATGAATGCATTTCTTTTTTGTTTTGATGGAAAACAATCAAATGTGTAGGATTATATAGAAGTTGGATGAGTTCTTTTAAGTATGGAACCAAGTCATTGACCTATATTTTTTTTAATGCTAGATCAATATTTCTTTTTTTGAAGTTTTGATTGGGGTCAATAGACCCATTACTACATGTGGTTATGCCATGGTAAAGATAAACTCAAATCAGTCTAAAAAAAATTATTTACTGTTTGCTTTTTAAATAGTTAGTTTAAAATAAATATATGACAAAAATAATTGTTTTTAAAAAATCGAACAAGTTTTTTTCTGATCCAACTCAAAATAGTTTGTTGCCAAAAATGACTAATCGTCCGGCATAGTCTGAACAAATGACGTCATAATCGGCTCTAGTCCCATTAGGTCTGGTCCTAAATCCATTTCTATTTTCAAAGTTAGAAAATCATCTATTTAGATTCATACGATACAAATTCCAATATCATGTATACTAAAAACCTTGAATAATATAGGGTAAACGTATTTTAGTTGTATGGTACTGATACAAACATCTGGATATGATTGATAATTTAAATCATTAAATACACACACACACCTATGTATATACTAAGAAACATATGATTAATAAATCTTCTACATAAGAATATAAATGTTTATATGTTTATAATTTTATATACATCTGGAAGACTAATTGAAGAACAAAACATATTTAAGTCTATAGTTACAAACATTTTGATGATACAAGAAATCTTGGTATCTCTACGACAAAAGGTTGCAATCTTACTTTGTTAACAAGTTTTTCTCTCGTTGCAAATCTTTTTTAGTTTGAATGACATGCTTCCATTTGAACTCAGCAACGACATATACATACGTGAAGATGATTACGAGTAGCATGAAACACAGTTGCAGATGAGCCGTTAGCATTGCAAAATGTTGGGAAGTGTATGGAAAGAAATCATATATGTCGATCAAGATAATTGAGAAGAGGCTGATAAAGAATACAGAAAGGATAAATAATAAGATAACGAATACAAGAATTATAAGAAAACATGAGATGAATGAGCCATGAAGAAGAGCAACAAGGAACAAGTCCAAATTTGGAACCATTTGATTTAATTGGAGGATGGATTGCAAGAAGAATGACAAATTAGGGTATCCATCAATGTTGTTATTTGGCTTTAATTTGCTGAATGAATATGAAAGTTGAAGAAGGGGAAAAGAACAAAGTAATCCTCACTTTATTCCCCAATCTAACTTGATGCTTAAGGAACTTGTATTTTATATATCCACACACATATGTATATACATTCATTGGGTTATGTTCAAATGTGAACTCAATTTTGGCTGTGAACGTGAGGACGAATCTCAGCCACACATCTTCGGTTATGGTGGACGCGATCACGGAGGATTGACGCGATTCATGAGAGGGTGGAGATTATTAAAGGAGGGGAACCAGGTCAAAGCCGCCTTTATCGACCGGATAAGTGGCTGAGATTCGTTCTCACGTTCACAACCAAAAATGAGTTCACATTTAAACTTTCCTCTACATTCATTTATCTATCTATAATCACACATCTTTTTTTCTTCCTTTTTATATTCTTGTAAATTAAAGGGTTTAATCGATGGATACACATTTTTAAAAATCTGTTAGGAATCGTAGTTGAAAGTCTATCCGTAAAGATTTACTGACGGATTTTCTAAAGATTTTGCCAACGAACTTATGAGGGCTACATATACCGAAAGATGACCGATAACCCATTTACCACTGATGGGTTTCCAACAAACCACCTTTTCAATTGACATTTTTAGCATTTGTCAATAATCAGTCAGTGAATTTATACTTTAAAGTCTGATCACTCTCGGCTTTGATTTTTGCCAGCAAATTAACCATGTCAAAATTCAGCGAGTCGGTATTCTATCATTAATTTGTCACAAATCACCAACGGCTTTCTGATGTCAGTAAATTCGTTGCCCAAAGTGCCTTACCTAGTAGTATACCACCATAACTGAAATTTTAACAAATTCATATATATAAACATGACTACAAATATATGAAAATGTGGATCACTCCAATCCTTTTGGAGCTTTTGTCACACTTGAACCAAAACTTAGAACAAACCCTATATTATATTAAAAAAATTATAAATTAAAACAACAAAAAATATAAAAAAGATAAAATATTAAATAAAATTCATTTAAATTGAATCACTCCTTGAAATTCATAATCAAGAATCACCATTGATTAAAGGTAAAACCTCAAAAACTTTATAAGCTAACTAGAACATATATAACTGAATTAAACATCAAAAACATAATAATTAGATACACGAACGATTGTGTAAAAAAAAGTGTTAAAATGGGAAAGGTAAGAAGAGATCTGAACTCTTAGGGGCCGTTTATCAAATCTTACCCGGATAAGTGTTTACCAACAAAATTCAACATCATCACTTACTTATCGGGTAAGATTTTAGTCCACAAAAACGTCATCATATGCAACAATTTACCCGATAAGCGCTTACCGTGGTAAGAGTCGTCGCAATCACTTACTCGGGTAAGACTCTTGGTCATTGTTTTCTTTGTCTTCGCTCTTACCAGGTAAGGTTTTTGGTACTTGCTATATTCCTCGGGTAAGGTAATATGAATTGGTAAGCACTTACCCGGGTAAGCGTTTGGTAAATGGCCCCTTGGTCATTTTTAATCTCACATCCACCCATTAATTACGGTTCTTACGAGAATGATCTTATGCATCTCTTTAACGTCGATCTTCAATTAAGACTGATCCAAGAGTCCAGATCACTTCTTACGTTTCTCATCATAACTTCATTTCTCACCGAAACCCAACCATAATTGGAAAAATGCTAAAACATATATACAAACAAAGGGAAAATTGTACAAAAACGAAACTAACTATGATTTGATTTATGTTTTAAGGAACCAACTTTCAATATCATCGTTCAAGGTGCATTTGATATTTGGATAGACATGACATGACAAAACAGTTGTTCAGAATTTGATAAGACAAAACTAGACATATAAGAATAGGAAAAAAAATGGATCTACTTTAATGTTATACGAAAAAATATATGTTTGTTTCATCTTGTTCCACCTTATTCCATTGAGTAAGAATGAAACATATCTGCTCCATTTTATTTCTGTCCGTTCCATGTAAAAGTATAAATTTTTTGTCAAACATAAAACAATGATATTGTTTTGTTATATTCATTGTACCAAATCATAATTTGTACGTTAGTATTATGGATTCATGTGATTTAAAATATATATTTTTTCGTATAGTTTAGAAGCAAGTCATAATTCACTTAGTACTACTGTCACTGAAAATGAGTCATGTGCTTCTGCTTCTCTTCTCTGCCATCTTCCACCATGCACCATCCCTTTCTTCCTCTCTCACTTACTATTATTACCATACTCTCATTTACACCCAACTCCACCACCACTACCACCACCACCACCACCGCCGCCACTTCTCCGATCACCTCTAATTATCAGCCATGAAAACCCACCAACCCAAACTCAAACCACCACCTCGTCCACCACTCTTCTCTTGTGGGTTCTTTCGCTACTGCACTCAATCTGTACTCAGCCCCACAAATCCCAGCCCGCCGGCGCTCCCTATTTCCGATCCACCGCCACCGGCACCACCACAACCCCACTCTGAATCTTCTTCTTCGTCAAATACTTCACAAAGCTTCACTCAATGGAGATTCTCTCACACACCCATCTCAACCTCCAATTTTCTGGCCGACCCATCACCGGAAACAACCCATCTCCACCACCAATCACCGCCGCCGCCACCTCCTCCTCCACCCGTTATTATCTCCGACCTTCAAGAGCTTTTCCACGTGGCGGAGCTTCAGTTCAGTACGGGTCTTGATTCCGACAAAGTGAAGGCAATCTACATGCTTCAGTACTCGCTGGTTAACCCACGCGCCGCCGCGGACGGCGGAGAGTTGGTGTCGTGTCCGCCGGCGGTGATGAGAGGGGTGTTGAGTTGTTTGAAGGATAAAACGGTGGCGAAGCCGGCGACAAAGGTTTTATTGGCGCTTTGTTTAGGTGAGTCTAACCGACACGTGGCGGTGGAGGAAGGGGCGGTGGGGAAAGTTGTGGAGGCGTTGGTGGATTTGGACGGTGGTGCGGTGGCGGAGAGGGCACTGGCGGCTTTGGAGCTTCTTTGTACGGTGGCGGAGGGGGCGGCGGAGCTGAGGGCACACGCGCTGGTGGGGCCGATGATGGTGGAGGTGATGAGGAGGATGGAAACCACCAGGGGGAGGGAGAACGCCATCGGGATATTGGCGGTGATATTCGGTGGTGCCGGTGGAGATGCGGTGGGGTTTGCACCGCAGGAGGAGGTGGCGCGTGTAGTGATGCTGGCGATGCAAGGGGATTGTAGTGCAAGAGGAAGGAGAAAAGGGGCCCAGCTTCTGAAGGTACTTCAAGAAAATGAACGGTTAGATATAACGCAAGAAGTGGGATGAACGGCCACGATTTCATCTAGAGAATGTATTGTTTTAAAGGCCAATTATGGATTTATGGGATTTCTTATTGTACTTCAAGAAATTAATGAGAAATAAATTGTAGGTTAACGATTGTGTAAAAGAACTCCCATCCAAAAAATTTAAATAAAATAATAAATATTTGATTTGGTTAACATCGTCCAAGAAAAATTATTCAACTATTTTTTGGACGATATTAACCAGATTATAGAATAGATCGAATATTGATTTATACCGCACCTAGTGAACAATTTATATTTGTCCCAAGAGTTGTCGAATCGGTCCATAACGAGGTCGTGGGAACCACGTAAGAAATATATTTTTATGCATGATTTGTCTATATCTTTTAATTTTTGTCCATGAATATTGACAAAACTTACTAGTCTTATGATAAATCAGTAAAACAACCAGGTAAATAACAAATGCAAGATGTCATCAATTTGATCTAAGACTAATAAAAATCTTTGTACTTCTTATCTTATTCGTTGCATCACCATCCAACTTCATAGTTCGACCATTAATAGTCTTTGTACAGGACTCTATATATTTTAACTTCGTTGACTTTATCAAGACTGATAATATAACTTTGAAACAATAAGATATGTGTATAAAAAAGTTTCGATAATGATACAAACATTACCTTTCTTGTTCACAAGTATGGAGCATACCTCGATACTAGAATCTGAAATAGATTCTATATCAAACTGACAAACTCCCATGCATTGACCCATGTGAATGTGTTCTAAAGTATACAATGTATGTCTATATCTCAATCGATATAGTAGGGAAAGTAAAGAGAAGATAAATGAACCTGACATGCAGCGTTGGTAAAAGTTTGAATGATGTAAAAAATTGTTGAAAAATAAACTAAAATTATAGTTGTTGCATATTAACAAAATTATTATAATTTATTCGATATGTTTGTTTTTGTTTACAAGCGTTATAAAGATTAACAAATACAAGGCAGTGGCGGAATCCCATAGGGGCCTTGGGGGCCATGGCCTCCCCGCTATTTCCAACTCATATACTATTTATGTCCATTAAATGACGCATAAAGTTACTTTGTTAGACTGGTTAACGCATTGCCTCCACATCCTAGGGATCCATGGATCGAGTCTTTGCATGGTGTTGTTTTTTTCTCAATTTCTACATTTCTTGTTTAGGGGGTGTTTGGGATTGCTTGCTTAAAACAACTTATAGCTTTTACTCAAAAGTGTTTATCAACTTCTAATAAGCTTCTTACTTCTCAAAAAACTTCTTATCACCGATTTGGCACCGGTATAAGCTGTTTTGCCAAACACTCAAAAGTCTTTATCACGGTCTACGTCTTAGGAATAAGTCAATAAGTTGTTTTTATAAGCAATCCCAAACACCCCCTTATTATACATAATATTATATTAATAATTAATTTCTATTTTTTTATGCATTATGATATAAAAAAAAAATAATGTTTGAATTATTATATATAGTGTTATATTAATAATTTAAAAGTTTGTTTTTTATTAATTAATTATAATATAAAACTATAATAAATTTGTGTTACTATTTTTTGTTTAATAGTTTAAATATTTTGAGTTTTAGAGACTGTTTATCCAAATACTTATCCGGTAAACCCTTCCCAGTAAAATTTGGCACTATTGCTTACCTTGTCGGGTAAAATTTGTGTTCCATCAAAATGACGTTATATGCAACAATTGACTTACAAAGTTGTCACTTTTACTTACAAAGTAAGACACTTGATCCTTACCATCGTTTTTACTTAATAAGATTCTCGGTTCTTGCCATGTCCGGTAAGGTAATATGACTTGGTGAACTTATCGAGTAAATGTTTGATAAACGTCTCCTTAGTGTTCATTAACAAATTTTCTCTAAAATTTAATATTCTAACATAGAAGAAAAAAAAGTTCCGTACGTATAATTTGGATCTCTAAATTTTGTAGTATTATATTTCGGCCCCTAAGACTAAAAGGGTTGTGTTTCACCCCAGATATAAGGTTTGCCACAAAGTTAGGTCAGCCATTAACAAATTAAGCAATTAAAGCGAAGGAATTTAGGATGTTTACATAGTAAATGCTCATTCTCAAAATAGTGTAAAGAATTCATACCCATTTTAGATTCCATTATCAACTATTTAAAAGAAATTATGATTCATGTAGATTTCCAATTTTGCTAATTACATTGTTAAGATTTGTCTTAACGAAGATTAGTAAAAATTATGAATATTTAACTTTAGTTTTCTAAAAAAATTGTAGTTGAAAACGCAGTGATATACCTTAATTTGGTCACGATCGTTTTGGTCACAAACACACACACATATATATATATATATATACATATATATATATAGGCAGATTCATACGAGAATGGTACTAATTTACGAGAATATGAAGACAATTCTCGGCCAATCATTTTGTACATGAAATTTTTCATGTACAAAATCATATATGATTTCATGTACAAAATCATATGTGATTTTGTAAGCGTCAAAAAGGACACGCGCGACTTTTCCCATGGGCAAGTCACGGGAAAAGTCGCGGCTAACCATATATGATTTTATACATGAATTATATATGATTTTGTACATGAAAAGTTTCATGTACAAATTGATTGACTGAGGATTGTCCTCGCATTCTCGTAAATTGTTATCGTTCTCGCATGAACCTATATATATATATATTTGTGTATCACTTTCTTATCCAGAAAAAACTATTTAAACACTTGATCATAAGTTATAAAACACCATCAAATGTTTTTTTAATATATATTTTTTTGTTTAAGTTATTATTGTTACACGTTTTTAATGTATCATCATCACTCATTATTATATTTTTCAAATGAAATTAAGTTTTTTCAGTAAATGAGTAAGCTATGTTTTTTTCCCTTTGTGGATCATTAAAAGTTGCAACTTTTATCAATATGTTATAAAATTATATTCTCTTTCTTTTGGTTTGCAATTGCTCTTTTCATTTCTTAGCATAACACTGTCAATGATTTATTATTAAACATGAAAAAACAAAAACATCAATGACAGTAAACCATATTAACAAAAATAATAATGAACCATAAATCGTAAGAATGAAAATCATGATTTCAATAATGCGGAGACATTAATATAATTTACGTTTTGTATTTTTATTGAAATTGGTACCGTTTAATTACTATAATATTCATATTATTTTATATATATATATATATATGCCAATACATTATTATTATTATTTCATATAATATAATAATCATATATAAATATATAGAATTATATTATTTTCTTAGAACTGTTATAATGTAATTAATTTTAATATACTTTTTTTTTACATACTTGCATATAATTGTTATAAATGTTATTTTATAGTAATTAAACATAGTAATCATAATATAATATAATAGTAATAATAGGTATTATTACTATTACTATAGATGTTACTTTATTTGTAATTAAGAATATATAAATATTAAAAATACTTAATCTTTATATTATTAATGACAATAACATTCTAATGATCTAGTTGTTACACAATTCATATATTTGTTATTTATTTAATAAATTGAGTCAATTTACGTGGATTAGGTGTCTAAATAAATTAATAAAATAAATGTATTTCTATTAGGCGTGATTGATTATCCTGACTATAGTGAACATTTGATTTACAAAATTTGATTGATTTGACGATTCATCCCATAACTTGGTCTTAATAGGTACTTGTTTATACATAACTAGAAGGGTACTCGTGCAATGCAGCGAGATATATCTCGATTTTAAGTTTCGTTTTAATTTTTATTTATATCGATGTTTTGAAGGTTTTATGTGGTTTTGAGAAAAAAAATTTAGTATTCCAATTAAAAGTTCTCTTTTTTATTTAATTTATTTAATTCAATTTTTTATCATAATTTAATTTAAAAAATTTATTTTTGGTTTAATGATATAATTATTTTATTTGTTAAAAGTAAATGATTATCTTAATCATATTTTAGATTTTTATATTTAAAATTAGATGTTTATCCTGTAGTTGATCATAGTTATCTATAGTTAGTTACACGAATTTATAGATGAAACTGTAGTAGGTTGTACTTATGCACAATTTACTTGTAATCTTGAAAATTAAGTAATTAGCATTAAATAGCAGTAACTAAAGCTTAAAAGGTTGTTTTTAAGAGTTTTTGACCAAATGCTTTATAATATAGTATAGATTGAAAGTTTAAATCTTAAAATTACGTTTTGAGGTAAAATTAACACCTGTAATTAATCCATTATTTTTATAAATAAAATGCATAATCTAAGAATTACCAGTATAAAAGATTCTCGTCTGCTTAACTAAAATTGCTAGCTACACACTCAATATTTACAATTACAATACCGTACGTTAACAATAACTTATCAATTTAATTGAGTTACTTCATACAATGAAATCTAAAATGTTTTGAATGAGCGAAACATATACCCTTATTTAACTGGGGAGTTTGTATAGCATCGCTATACTTATTTTTAACATCACATTTATTATTAACCACTGGAAGAATATACGTACAATGCAGCGAGATACAACTTGATTTTAAAGTTTCATTTTATTCTTTGTATTTGTCGATATTATAATATTGTTTTATGAATTTTGAAAAAGCAATAATGTTTTTATTTTTTGAATAAAATATAAATTTGAAGATATCACAAATTTTGGAAAAAATAAATCAATGTTAATATCAAATTAACTATTTAAAAGTTTTATTTTTTCGTGTAATTTCTTTAATCCATTTTTATTATATATTAATTTATATTTTACAATGAAGTAATTTTATTTTTGATTAATAATATAATTTACTTTTTTATAAAAATTATAATTAAGTATTATATTAGAACTCAATGATTATTCTAAATATATATATTTTAGATTTTTTATATTTAAAATAAAAAATTTATCTTGTATTTGATTATATTTATCTGTAGTTAGTTACACGAATTTAAACATGAAACTTTTATAACTGTATTTACATGCAATTTACTTAGTAATCTAGATTTTAAGTAATATACATCAATAAACACTATTTTATACATAAAAAATAGTTTTAAGAAATTTTATCAAATACTTTATTTATAACTAGATGAATACTCGTGCAGTGCAACGAGATATGTCTCGATTTTAATAATTTTATTTTATTATTTGTATCTATCGATATTATAATACGATTTATGTGGTTTTGATAAAACAATACTATTTTTCTTTTTGAATAAAATATAAACTTGAGGATATCATAATTTTTAAATATATATATATATATATATATATATATCGATTTTGGTATTAAACTAACTATTTAAAAGTTACTCTTTTTATGTAAGTTTTTTAATTCAAGTTTTATTATGATTTAATTTAATAACGAATTAATTTATTTTTGTTTAGTAATATAAATTTTTATAAATATAATAATTAAATATTATGTTAGAATCAATGATTATCTTTTAGATTTTTATATTTAAAATGAAATGTTAATCTTGTATTTAATTATATTTATATATTGGTAATCATATGAAGTCAAACATAGAGTTTTAATAAATTATATTTAAGTATAATTTACTTATAAATTTAAAACTTAAATGATATACGTCAATAAATAATAAATTATATGTATGTATAAAAAATAATTTTTAATGTTTTTTTATCAAATACTTTTTTACATAGCATAAATATAGAATAGTTATATAATATGATATCAAATTATTCGAAATTTAACTTTTTATATTTTGTCATACACTCTTGGTTTCTAGAGAAACACAAGGCAGGCGGACTACTCATTCCAATCTGTTGACTTTCGACTTTTAACGCATCCTTTCCATTAAAATCTCCCCCCTGCTTTTGACTGTTTGATCCATAATTTCTCTTTTTTCAACTTCAGATTTTGTTTTTCTTTCTGGGTTTGCAGTCGATCAACACATTAATTCCAATTCCGATCAACTAGGCCGATTTTTTGATTTTCCGATTATCTTGGATTAAAAAATGGTGAACTCCATGGTAGGAAGAGCCACAAGCGAGATGCTTATAGGTCCAGATTGGGCGATGAACATTGAGATCTGTGATATCTGTAACCATGATCCTGTGTATGCTTTCTTTGCCCCCCTTTTTCATATTTTCTTTTTCAATTTTTAGTTTATTCGATCATACAAAATGTTCTTATTTCCTTAATCGTCATCCATGATGTACAAAATAAGTAAACTTGATGTCTTGTTTTGTATAATAAGTTTGATTAGGTTTGAATTAATCGAAGACTTTTAGGGTCTTTGTGGTTATTATTAGATTATTTTTAGATTATAGTTTTGAGTAGGATTCAAGAAATTGGGCAAACTGAAGAATAAGTTGAAGTGCAATTGAAGATCTTTAGTTTATTTGTTGGATTTTATCTTTTTTTAATTATATGATTAAGAGCAGAATTAAGGAAATTGGATGAATTGAGTCGACTAGAAGTTTGCTTAAAATTAGGGTTGCAGGTATTGTAACAAAGCCCTTTGAACTTAACTGGGCTATGGTTGTTTGGTTAATGGTTGGTTTTCCATTAAGTTGTCTGTGTGGATTAATAGATGAGAAGGTTTTTGTTTTGGAGTGTTTTTTAATTGGAAGGGACAATTTTAGGGAAAAAAGCTGATTTTCTGCATAAAGCTCCCCCTTAGAAGCTTACTGAATAAGCTACTTTTTACATCATTAAGTCACTACCAAACAGTCATGTATAGCTGAACGAATAAGTTGCGAGTCCTATAAGCTCATTAAGCTGCTAACAAAGGTCGGATATACAATTTATACGCATTGCTTGTTGGTTTTATCATTGGTTCATACATGTGGTGGTAATATTGAAGCAATGGTTTTTCAGGCAAGCAAAAGATGTTGTTAAAGGCATAAAAAAGCGAATCGGAAGCAAAAATCCAAAAGTGCAACTTCTTGCATTAACGGTAAGCACAAAGAAAAATACTTTTTTTGTGTATCTTGATTGTTGAGAGTCGTGATATTGTTTTTGGATAAGACTAATATCTCCTTATAAGTGTCATTTATTTTGGGGCAGGGTAAACAACTAAGGAAGTGTAAACTTCCACCTTTTGTGTGGCAGCTCATTGGCAAAGTTTCGTGCTAACTGAAGAATACGTATGCCACACAATTATCAATTTTCTTATCTGATTTTGGCACATTCTTTTCGTTCTTGATTCAACTAGTTTGTAGAAAGAATTTGTTGTAATCTTGATGTGCTACTTTGATCTTTCTCAATCTCATATATATATATATATATGTATGTATATATACACACATACGTATATAGAGTGAGGTTCAGTGGGAAACCCCCAAAAGATGAAAAACTAAGGAGCATCTTAATAACCATTCATCTGTACGACAATGCACATGTGCATACAGGTAATTGAAGATGTTTCCTGTTTTCTATGCACGTGTGCATAGTGGAAAAATTACTTTCAAATTACTTGTATGCACATGTGTATGCCATACTGATGAATGGTTACTAAATACCCATATATTTGTATTTACTTTCTTTCTATAGTTTTGTGTGGGAGATATATTAGAATGCTAATTTGGAAACCTATAGTCACAAAAATGGATGCATTTATATTTCCGTTCGTTTTTATTCATTTTCATGCATCACAATCCATTACAATTGGATCAAAATCTCAACTCGAAAGTTGCAAATTACTTTGAAGAAATAATTTATCGAACTTGTTTAACTTGTTAAAGCTATTGGAGACAATTGTGAAGAATTGCGGAGATTTTGTTCATATGCATGTAGCCGAGAGAGCCGTGCTTAATGATATGGTCAAAATAGTGAAAAAAAAGGTTAGGCCCTTGGTTAAGTAATCGATGTTAGTATTCTATCACAACCATTTTATTTTTGTTAAATTTATCGATAACATTTTTTATTATTAAATTGCAGCCCGATTTTCATGTAAAAGAGAAAATATTAGTTCTAATAGATACATGGCAAGAAGCTTTTGGAGGAGCAAGGGCAAGATATCCACAATATTATGCTGCATATCATGAATTATTGGTAAAATATGCCCATAATTTAATTACATTTTGATGCATTTTGCTCTATTTATAAGGTTCATATTTTATATTTCAGCGTTTGGGGGCGGTATTTCCACAAAAATCGGAGAGATCGGCACCTGTTTTTACGCCCCCACAAACACAGCCGTTAACGTCTTATCCACATAATTTGCGTAATCCAGAAAACGGAAATGAAACCACCGAGACTTCTGCAGAGGCCGAATTTCCAACCTTGAGGTATACTTGTATATCAAGTTTTCATTGGGGGCGGGGGGCGGTTTTATTTGTTTTTATGGAATCAAAGTATCTTATGTTGATTCACATGTGAATAAGTTTGTTTATTCTATTTATGGCTATTTGTTGGTTGTGTTTTTTTTCAGTTTAACGGAAATTCAGAATGCTCGTGGTATAATGGATGTTCTTGCCGAAATGCTGACTGCAGTCGATCCTTCAAAAAAGGAGGTATAATTTTTGAATGAACCATTTTGTTTGGTATATATATATATATGTATTTATTAATTTGGTTTTTTTTGTATCGGAATCAGGGTCTTCGACAAGAGGTTATCGTGGATTTGGTGGAACAGTGTCATACTTACAAGCGAAGAGTCGTACATCTGGTTAACTCGACTTCGTAAGACCACACGTAACTCTACACTATTCATGATGAATATTGTGTGAGATATTCATGAATATTTAGGGTTATTCATAATGAATAATTCATGAATATTTAGGGTTATTCATAATGAATAATTCATGAAATAGTTGGTTTAGGTTCTCAAAATATTCACTCAGACCCTTAGAACCAACTATTCATGGATTATTATTATTCATGATGAATATTGTGATATGATAGATATTCATGATGAATATTTAGGGTTATTCATAATGAATAATTCATGATTTTGTATGTTTTAGTTACATTCATCCCTTTTCCGCTCAACCAATTTTTCTTTTCATTTGCGTTTCAGGGATGAATCGTTATTATGTCAAGGATTGGCTCTGAATGACGATTTGGCACGAGTCTTAGCCAAACATGAAGCACTTCTTACCGGAACTCCCATTCCATCTGAAAAACCGAAACCTGAAACTAGTCAAGCATTAGTACCCGTTGATGCTCCTCTTATTGATTCAGGAGATACCAAACAACCGAGGTAATCAAGTACTTCAATTGTTTCGGTATTTGTGAAATGTCTAAAATACCCTTTAATAATCCGCTTCTTTCTGCAGATCCGCTACTGGTGGTGGTGGTGCAGAGGCGGATTTGCTGTCTCTTGCTCCTATTACAACTAATGGACCTCCGGCAACTCCGGCCAAGTTTGACCTTTTGAGCGGTGATGACTTTAACTCACCGACTGCCCCCGGAAATAGCCTAGCGATTGTGGCGGTGGGTGAAGCTCAGCCGGCTACTCCGGTATCTCAGAACAACGCGTTAGCTCTTGTGGACATGTTTTCACAAAGTAACAACGTGCAAAACGTTTCTTCTTCTTCTTCTTCATCTCAAATCCAACAGCCTCAAAACGTGCAGCCTGCATTTTATTCAAACGGAAATGGTGGTCAACCGCAGCCATGGTCGTCGGCATACAATCAAGGGTCTAATCCGGCATGGAATGGCCATATGCCTCAACAACAACAGCAGCCTTCACCAGGTTTTGGTGAGTAAAAAGTTAGAATCTTAAAGCGTTTATAATTCTTTTAGGGTGCGTTTGGTACACTGGACAGTACAAGACAGGACAGAACAGAATTGGATCACAGTTCCACGTTTGACATGACTTTTATGTGGAACAGACAGGAACACAGTGAAATGCAGACCTATATTTTATCAATATAACCTCGAAATAATACATAATTTTCTTCTAAAACATTAAACATGCCTCCCTCTTTACATTTTATTTATTCTTTAAATTCTATTTTATATTTTTTAAATTTTCACTTTACTGATCTCAAAATATTATTTTTAAAGTCTGTATTTTGATTAATTTATGTAATTTATTAGATATTAATAAATCAAAGTATATTAAATATATAAATATAAACAACTCATTAGGGGTAAATTGGTCATTTTATCTGTTATGTCCTGTTCTTTTCTGTCTTGCCAAACACTGAACAACTATCCTATCCTATCTATCTGTCTTGATACCTAATGCACCTTTAGCTGTGCGATGGGTTCATATTTTGGTTGGTGTTTTATAGGTGGTCCAACTAGTGGTGGTGGACTGCCGCCACCACCTTGGGAAGCTCAGCCTTCTGCCGACAATGGCACACAGTCGTCTCAATCTTATGGCGGGAACATAAACATGCAGCAGCAGCAGCAGCAAGTCGCGGGCAACCATCTGCCGCCAATGAACAACCAGCCACCGCCAGTCTATACTCATCAAATCCCTCAACAACAATTCCAATTCCAAGTCCAAGGAGGTATGCAGCAGCAAAATCAACCTGGCCAAATGGGTTACATGTATCCTCAACAAATGGCTCAACAAATGTACACTAACCAAATGGGACAACCTTATGGCGGTGGCTATGGCGGTGGTGGTGGTGGCTATGGTGGCGGTGGCGGTGGCTATGGGTACGGTCAGCAACAAAACACGCAATATATCGATCAGAGAATGGCGGCAATGTCGGTGAACAGTGTTTACAGTGGTCCATCGATGGCAAATGCATCTTATGTTCATAAGCCAAAGGCATCAAAAGCAGAAGATAAACTATTTGGAGATTTGGTTGATTTTGGCAAAGTGAAACCAAAGAGCTGAGAGTATATGTATGGAGTTTGGTCACATGTGTTTTATTGATAAATTGGTTTTAATTTTAGTTTTTTGTTTGAAATAATTGATGTCATATATTCTTTTTCTTCTGCATTTTGAACGTATGAGTTGATCTGATTTTGATGTAAATAGTTGTGCATATAGCAACTTTCGCATGTATTATTAAATTGAATTTTTGAAAGCCTTTAAGTCTTGATTTGTTGATTGGATTAATTTTTTTTTGGAAATTGTTTAAATTTTCATAATAAGGATTATGAAGATTTTTCTTTTGAAATTGCTTACTTTTTCAATATATACAAGCCTTAAAAAAATTTGTTGATTATTATCATTTTTAATATTACATAACATAATTAAAACAACTCAATAGAGGCCCTAAAAACAAAGAGAAGACGTGTACAAACGAGATAAATAACTAGTTAAATATTTTATTAAAATTATTTAAGCAAAATTTTGTTATTTACATAATATTTTATTTGAACTTTTGTCAATTAAGTCTATTTAGATAATAGTAACAACATAAGAATAAGTATTAAGTAATAATAAGTAATGACTAAAAATCATTCTAAACAATTAATAATATTAATAAAAACATAATAGGTAAAATATGATTGATAATAATTAATAATTTGCTTACAAATAAATGTTATTATTGATATTTGAAAAAAAAAATATATAAATGTAATCAATAATTAAATACTAATTAACAAAACAATTTAATAATTAAATAACATTAGGTAAAATATCAATGGTATATTTTATAGAAATTGGTAAAAAAAGAAGCTCATGCACTTTTATTGAACGTCAATTTAAATAACGTTTCAATAAGTTAATTTATAAGCTAATTTTTATTTATTTAAACGATATTTTTATAATAAATTTTAAAATTAAGTTAGCTTATAGTTGATAAACTTGATCCAAAACGGATATAAAGCAAACGAAAATCGAACACATTTTGTGGAGGGAAAAAAAGGGAGTAAACTTGGAAGAAATGCAATTTCAAGCATATATTTGAAAAGAATGCAACAATTAAGGCATATCTTTTTTAGTTTTACTGGTACAGAAAGCATAGAAAGTTATATATTCCATACCAAATTGTATTCATGTGTATATATATATATACACATACGTATGTATATAAATACAAACCAAGGATTTATTTTTAAGAAATGGCGATCGTCGGAGATGCTCTACGAACAAGTATTCATGCCCAAACACCAGTACGAGAGCCTCCGTGATGAAGACAAAGCTTGCATTAAGCTATATAGACCGATCGTCATCTTCAATTTCATCTTCGTTATGCTTTTGATTTTAATTTCTACTGTAATCAGCTTGAAAATGGTGTTTCTTGCTGATTGGTTCTGCCCTAAATCGATCGATCGACATAAGATTAAGCTATATCAGTGAAACTTTGCAGGTTGGTTTATGACACCATAAAGTTGAAATAAGAATGAGTTATTATTTTTAAATTGAAAAGCTCAAGATATAAACAAATTGGGTTCAAATTGTTGTGGGATAAATTGTCTTCTGCCATCTTCTAATTGTTAATCGGACGTATACAGCTTCTCTGATCTGTTTGGATGCATGAAACAGCTTATTCAGATCATCATGTTCTACACGACACAAAATCCTAATATGCAAGAACACAAAAAACACACACAAACACCATCACTAGGTGAACTAAAATTAGGATTAAAAAAAGGCACGAATCGAATGAATCATAAACTTTCGAGAATATCCTGAGGTTTGCACCTATATTTCATGTTTTAATTTTGATTTTGGTTTGTTTCCAATTTTGATTGTTGATATATCAGGATATATAGGTTGTTTATGTGATTATTAGGTATATGAATCGAGTAATTATTTAGATTTGTGCCTATCTGTGTAATGTTCAACGAATCAATCATCATTTTCATTTGATCATGATTATAGGTGTTCAATGAAACTATGTCTGTAGTATTTGTGCAAGAAAACTTATGGTTTTAGTTAATTTATAAGATCAATCTTCTCAAAAGGATGGTTATCTTCTAGAAATCCAGTTTAATATGCTTTGTAGATTAATGGTGCTAAAGATTGTTCTTCCTGCATTACCTTTTTTATTTTCAACTTACAAATGACAACAGCTGCTATCTAACTCATTGAATAAGAGAAATAAAGCTTCCATCTTCAATTTTAGTATCTCATAAGCAGTGTTTTTTTTTAAATTGATCAGCATTTTGCAACTAGATTCTTATGTGTTAATCAAATCATGTTTGCAAAATCCTCAGATGGCAAACCACAAAAGATGAACTCAAATCCAACCTAGGATAGTAAGTCTGCAAATACTTGGTATGGCCCTAGTTTCGAGTCCAAGAGAGACTCATAATGTTGAAGTGGGATATATATAAGTAACATTAATTTATGAAGATCGATTGTTCCCTAATAGGTTTTAGGTAAGTAGAATAGATATAAAACCAGTGTCTCACTAACTTCCATTCACATTGTTTTGTGAAACCGCCATTGCAGACTATTGTGACTTACGGAGGACTAAGAAACAAAATGCTACATTTTCAAAGATGTCTCCTTTTGGTAAAGCTAGGAGTGCCATTGTATGTTTAACTTTCTGTTAGGGGTTTTCTTAAATTAATTAGTGCTGTAATATCTGATACTGATAGATGGATTCTATAACTCTATACGTTTCATTTCTAGAAATAAAGTTCCAAAAATATGTGTAAGATTTAGGATTTTGTTCAATTTGATAACAGAATTAGATGCTTAAAACCTTGAGTTTAGCATTGTGGACATGTTTGTTAGCAGCTTATTCGGTCAACTATACATGACTGTTTGGTAGTGGCTTAATGATATAGAAAGTGGCTTATTCACTAAGCTTCTAAGGGGACCTTTACCCAGAAAGCTAAAAAAAGCCTCCAAACCTGTCCCTCCTATCCCAATTAAAGAACATGGTCCTTCCAATTATGAAAAAACTTTCCCAATCTATACAGACAACTTTATCCATACAGCCCCATATAGTCTTTAGTTTTCAGCTTCTGATATTTTTCTATTTCTTGTTTCAATGTTTCCTCTTTTACTTTTCTATCAGAAATCCGGCGTTGTGTTTAATCAACAAAAATAACCGATCTGCAGGAATCACCGTAGCTTATACTGCTCCAATAAGACATGGATGCCTAAAAGGTGGTTGAAAATAACTATTGTGCTCCAAATAGAGGTACCTTCTCAATCTGTCGATATTTGCGAGAATAGATAGAATCCCATTTAAATTACTCTCCAAAAGAGCCACCAAGAGAAGGAAGGTTCCAACATATATAGAAAAGATAAATGGTTAAAGTCCATTGATAATTTATATATATATATATATAGACTCATTTGTTTGTTTGCAGGAGGTGTGCGATGCCTATTTATTCTCAACTTTATGTTCGCAATCGCTTTTGGTCTTATGACGATATTTCTTGGTTCGACTCTGTTGACGTTTGGGAGTAGCGGCTGTTCGATACCATTATTCTGGTGCTACGAGATTGCAACATGGGGATTAGTTACACTATATGGGGTGACGGCTTCCCTGCTAAGAAGGAAAACAACCATGGTTCTTGATGATGATGGCGATCTTGGTGGAAATGTTGGAAGTTAATCCTGTTGAAATGGAGAGACGGGTGAATGAAGGGTTTAGATCGTGGATGGGAACATCTTATTTGTCTGATGATGATGATGATGATGAAAAAGATGAAAAATATCAGGAGGTTTCACATATGAACTCTTACAGGCGAAGAATTTGAAACCGAAATACTAATTATTATATAGACATCAAATTAAACCAACAAAATAGTGATGGAGAGAGGTTGGTAAAGTGTTGTTGATCATAGCCAAATGTTCATGTTTTTTGTACAAAAATTTCTTGCTTGATGTTACTTATCATATTTGATTGATTTCATTTCAAAACCAAACCAAACAACCCAACATGGTTACTGGTTTGAGTCCTTGGAGATTTTTATGACTCGTTCTCTAAAGACTTTTAAGGTTTGTTTGTTAGCAGCTTAATAAGTTTAATGGGACTCACAGGTTATTCAGTCATCTATAAACTATAAAATACTGTTTGATAGTGGCTTAATGAACATGGCAAGTGGCTTATTTAGTAAGCTTCTAGGGGGATCTTCATGCAGAATGTCAAGGATTTTCCAAACCTGCGTCACTCCTGATTTAAAAACACACTTCTTCCATTTATGAAAAATACCTTTCGAAACAAAAACTTTCTCAATTTATACATACGGCTAAAAAGGGAAAATAACTCAATATCGCTTTTACCTGACCACTATGATTCATTATCATCAGGGGTAGATCTAGTGTACAGAAGGTGGGGGGAAAGGATCCCTGGGGTGAGGCCAAAAAATCACCTAGGTTAAAAAAATCAAAAATACAAAACTTACCCTCAGTTCCCCAGTAAAAAAATTCAAGGAGCCCGATCTTGCTGACGATTGTCAAAAACACTAAAAAAGTCTATTAAAATCAATCAAAAAACCCGAAAAAGTCATTCGAAATCGACAAAAGCACTAAGAAAATCCCTTGAAATCGACAGAATTTTTTTTAAAATCTCCCGAAAAGGTGTAATTAGGGTAAAAAAACGTCGGATGACCTTACACGCCTTTAGTCTACCTTAATTGGGATCCCACCAGACAAAAATCCTGGATCCATCATTGATTATCATTAAAAATACAATAAAAAAATAACTAAAATTTTACTGTGATTCAAATATAACCAGAATCAGCTCGTTTTCAAAACACTGACTTCTAAATTACAATTTTCTAAATTTTTTATAGCAAAACTTTAAAATTCACATTCATATGATCAAAAAGGATTCAAATTTAGTGTAAAATGTTGTTCATTTCAAATAGTATTTTTAATATTTGACCAGTAAACAATATACCAAAATACCTACTAACACAACATCCACATCTAACCGATCTAACATTCTGATTCAATCATAACCAGAAAACGAACTTCCAAATTCCGATTAATCACAGATTCTTAAACGAGCCTTAAGTTGGGTCAGAAGTGTCGAAAAGTTAGATTCAACCGACCCGGGATCATATCTGTTGCTTCTCGTAGTGATGGGGGAGTAGTATCAGGATGAATATTCGTGACACCATGAAATATCCGTCTTGATTTCCCACCAAATATCAAAACATCTCCGGATTCTAAAATTACTTTTTTGGCTTCATCAATATCCCCGATATCCCCATATAAGAAGTCTGCAGAGTCACCTATTGAGAATGAGACTACGGGTAATCCTTGATTAATACTCTCTGCACTTTCATCTTTGTCCTAAAAAATCACAAGAGATTTTTCATTATTTGGTAAAATAAAAACGCTTAAAAACAACTTATTAAACATTACATACTGCTTATGAGTAAATAGTAATACATAACAACTTAAAATCCAAGTTTATAACTTGTTACTACTGCATACATACAGCTTATTCGATAAGCTATACATGAGTAGCTTAATGATATAAAAAGTGTCTTAATGGTGGAAGCTTTATGCAGAAAGCCAAGTTTCTTCGAAACTTGCCACTCCCAGTTGATTTTCATTTTTTAACAAATAATTGCGTTAATTTTCCATTATGGGTTTACAATAAAGAAAGATAATTTCTAACCTGATGAAGACCAAGCTTGCCGTTTTTCGCATAAAAATTGACGATACAGATATCTGAAGACATGGGTGGAATGATATTTCCCACATCTGCTTTAAAATTGCTTTTCTGAATATAAGCATTCGAGTCTTCTATCACTTTTTTCACCATATCATGAAATTTATGAGGAATTCCCGGAGGTTTAGAATTATCGATAGATCTCATTTCACTGTACTCGCTGGTTTGAGGATCCCAATTCTTACCCAAACACATCATCTTCAAATGTAATTTTGATCCATCACGATAACCAGGTTGGTAAAAACCTCCATCACCGACACCAAGCTCCCTGCAAGTTTTTACTATATTGATCTGAAGAAAAAATCGTCAAAAGCATATCAGAATTTTTTGTGTAACATATAGCTGATAGGTGGTTTCACTTTTTAGCCATTTTTCTTACCCAAATTCACTTTTTAGCCGATCCTTAGGCATAAGGCTTACGCATATGCGTAAGGCTTGGTTTTCAGCAAAAAAGGAAAAGGTTTATGTGCAAGGATCCATAAACCTTACGCATATGCTGTAAGTTTTTGGATCCTTATGCAGAAACCTCTTTTTTTCTCTTTTTCTTTTTACCAAAAACCAATACTTACGCATACGCATAAAGATCGGCTAAAAAGTGAATTTGGGTCAGAAAATGACTAAAAAGTGAAACCCTATTTGATGATCGATTATTTCTGTCAATTTCCCCCAAAAAAAAACACAATACCTGTTGATCGCAAGAAATATAGCCCTTCATGAGCACCATCCCAGGCCTCAAAATCTTGATGTTTTGTCCTTCCACAGACCGTTTAAGTTGATTCCGTTTTTCTTTGTTTATCACAAGTAGAGAAGGTTTTATCTTTACAACAGAACTCTTTGGACGGATATCAAATCGCTTTAAAGAAAAAACACAGTCGGTATCCTCTGGTCTTCCACCATTATCACCTTTATCCTCAAATTTATCCCCAATTTGCTTTTCATTTTCAGGAATTCCGTCCTCTATTGGAAAGCTAACAACAGAAGATGGCTTAATGGGGGTGGCGAACATTTCTGATCCTCTCCCAGTTGGACCTTTCAATAAACAAGAATGAGTTTTTGCTCTAATTGGACGTATATGACTCGGGTCTGCCTGAGAAGAAGGCGTAAGAGATTCTTTTGAGCTATAATCAGAGGTTAACACCGATCCCAGATGTTTTGAGTCATTATCTGCAGGCATTGGATTAAGATTTTCCATACCAGATGCCAAATCTTTGATAAGAGGCAACAAAGATTCTTGCTGTGAATTAACATCTAAAGCTGGTTCAGAACTAAAACTTTGAGGATTATCTCTTTGAGAACAGGAAGCACTACCCAAAGATTCATCAGTTGCAACCTGGAAGTACATATACATATAATATATATATATATATATTCATCAATGTAAACATTAACAGAGATGGTAAACAACATCACATTTGGAGCAAAAACTTAGCATTTGTTATTTAAACTATGAATAATATTGTAAACCTAATCAGCGAACTGAAAAGGAAATTGAAATCATCCACATCCCATACCTTTGGCTTGGGTTTCCACTCCATTCGAGAACCACCACTCGTCTTCTTCCTATTGCCGTCCGATTTACCGGAAGCAGAGCGGTTGCCTTGCCGACTATAACCCGACATCTTCCGGTGCCCCAATTGTGGTTTATAGGTATCAAATTGCAGGTCGAGAGAAACCCTAAAAGAGGGTTTATGAGAAAACAGAATTCACGGCTATTAGGTTTACGATTACTGTGTGCGAATGGATGAAGATAAAGGCACGGTGATTGAATCTAGAAATGTTTAAAAATGGGTGTCAGCGAACTGTCGATTTCCATGATTCCATCCATTCTCAAATACCACATATTCTTGAATGTTGCGGTTTCTATGTGGTTTGTTGTGCTAGAGTTGAAAGCAACTAAACGCTCGTTTGTGCGTCAATTTTTTAGAATATGGTTTATTTATATTGGAAAAACTAAAAAAACTTAATAAACTATCATATTATGGTTAAGTTGTTAAACTATTTTTTGATTAAAAAAATTATTAAACTTTCTCAATTTGAATGATTAAGTCCCGAACTATTGATTTAAATGAAAAAATCATTAAACATTTTTTTTAATGAATAAATCATCGATCTTTTAAAAATTAGTTACCTACATATTTTTTTTAAATAAGTTATCTGTAACTCAATAAAAAGGTTTTAAAGAAAAAATAAACCTAAATCGGTTTTACCGTTCCAAAAACCCTATGCAATTAAAACCCTTAACAAATAACGGTATCGCTTCCCCTCGTCACTCCCCATTACCCCAACTTTGTACGTTCATCATTTCGTCTAACACGTTGTTGGCCAATGTCATCGATCTTCCTCTTTTTGTTTTATTGTTTTATCCATTATAAGAGGAAGAATAAAAAAATAACCTGTTAAATATAGTTTATTTAGGTTAAAAAGATGTAAGTAACCAAATTTTAAAAATTCAATGGTTTAATTTCTTGAAAAAAAAAATCAGGAACTGAATCATTCAAAATTAGAAAGTTTAATGGTTTTTCCATTCAAAATGAGAAAGTTTAATAGTTTTTTCATCCAAAAAAATAGTTTAGAGACTTAACCATTTAAAATGGGATATTTAGCGGAACTCAACCACATTTTAAGATTTGAGAATTGTCAAGTTATCATATATGGTTTTTCCCCTCATTTCTTATACTCACTTCCAACTTCCAAACTTGCATTTCCTTACCAATGTGGGATGATGAAACTATACCACAATTCAAGATTTTAAAATACTAAACTCTCATTATGCCACCTCATACCTTGAGGTTGTTGTTTTTATATATATAAAGATGTCTAAAAATAATAGAAGTGTTATTAAATATGATGTTTAAAAATAATGAGAGTGTTATTAAATATAATGTCTAAAAATAATGAGTGTTATCAAATATGATGTCTCATACTCGGCCTTCATCACAAAAAGATAAATAGTCGTTTTTACTCGATGAAACTCGTGCTAAAGCTAAAAACGATAAAGGCCAAAGTTAATTGGATGAATACCAGTTTATTGAAAATAAGACTTTGACCTCTAAGAGTTCTCTTGAAGTCTGAAGGTCACCGTTTCAAGTACCTTTTAGGTCATTGGATTTTTCCTGACTGATCTCTGGAGCCCATAAGATTAGTCAAGATGTATGCAAACTGGCTTGGATGCCCATAATTAAATTAATGTTGATCGGTTTCTCTATGCATATATATATAGAGTGTAGCTAGCACATTGTATTACAAGATTGCAAGTTAAGACTCTAAAAATTGATCTTCCATTCTTCATAGGGCAAACCTACTCTTTTTTGGCAAAATACTCTAATAATATTCCCATCCATCCCAAAAATTTATTGTTCACAATAAAAATGGCATACAGTTTTAGGAAACTTGCAATTATTACATTTTTTAAACAATTAAATGACACTTATGTACCCTTGTTAAAGATATAGAAACTTTCTCCGGTTCATAATTAATGGGAAATTGGAAACTTTTGAAAACAGACACTTATTTTAAAATAGTAATATAGACATTTAATTTGAAAAAATAAGAAGAAAGTTGAGCAAACTCAAGAAAACATAGTGAGTAATAGCAGTCAATGTGACCTCATTAACACCATTATTTTCACCATGAAAACGTGCATTATATTTAACTAACTGATCATAATTATTAACATAAATGTGATGTGTCCTACATTCTTTTTTCCTATTCCTTTGATCTTACCAAGGATTGGGATAAAAGTTGTTCTAAAATCTCATTATGTTTCAATTTCTATTTTCGGTTTCAAGAATCTTGATTAAAAATTGATTAATAAACGAACATAAATCCCGCAAATTTTGTGATTCTTTTATTTCTAAACAAAAAATCAGAATCAACTTAAAACAAGCGTTAAATTACAGACAAATGAACTTATGAACAGAATTACTAAAACAAAGTGCCACAATCATCATCAGTGTATTCACATGTGATCCCAGCAGCCATCTTCAACATCCACACTCCAAAGATAAGCAACCAAATCTGGATGTGGCCTCAGGAGAGCCATTCCACTGCCCCTTTTAAGTCTAAACTGGATTTTGCATTAATGAATTAAGTCACACACATATAGATATAGATACAAATCACCATATATAGTTAAAAATCGAATAAATTCTAGTTTGCAGAAAAGATTTACCTAATTCTCGACGTCATACTTGCACAAGTCCTCAAATCCCATGTATTCATGTCGCTCAAATTTCCCGATCATGTTTGAAATTCCAACTCCACCTATGTTAAACCGAATGTATATGTTATTTTATTTTGTTAAGTCGACGAATATAAACTATATTTTTCTTAAAAAGTATATTTGAGTGACTAAAACCAAGATACTCACCTAATGAAATTGCACTAACAAATATAGTGAAGGCGAGAATGAATATGATTAGTGACGCCCGTCCTAGAACCATAATCATCTTTCTCCCAACATGTTGCCCAACGAAAGCAGCAATTGTCGCCACGATAAGAAAGAAAAGGGCTGCCAAATACACCAACACTTGTAAATAAATAAAAACTAGTTTTCGTTCCATTAATTTTTAGTTCGTTTTGTGGGTCTGATGTCCATATCTCCTCACATTAACTGAATATGAAATCTTTAAAAAACCATTAAATCATGGGGAACTCAGATTGATATAAATCTTGAATGAATGAAGAGTGCACTTACCATAAGGAACTGGGAACCGTTTTAGAAGATAATATTCTACAACAGACATAGACGATGAAAAAGTCATTGCAAACGTGGCTGTGGCACTTGAAACCTGTAAAACATTTTTTTACGAATTTTTTTATTTTCGGTTAAGCTTTCAAGTAGTATTTAAAATAATAGTAAAATAGAAGAAACAGACCTGGGGAGGTACTCCAAGCTCCAAAAAGAGTGGACCCATGATGAAACCTCCACCTAAACCAAGTAATCCTCCAACTAAACCAGCTAGAATGCCACATGAGCAATAAAGAACTAATTGTCCTACACTAAGATTGGTGGATGAATCTCCCTTTGATGATATAATTCTTGATCCCTTATATAAGCAAACTGCCTCATATCCGGATACCCCAAAAGAAATTGGAATCTACACAATGAGAACAAATTCATTAGCTAGAAATTACTGTTTTTGAGTTGCATACTCGAACAAAAAGAGTTATTGATACAAACTTATACTTTCACAATCATATCATTACACTTTCAGATTAACTAAGAAGAATGGCCAATTTGGGACAGAGGATGAGAGAAAGGATGATAACTAAAGAAAGATAATGTTAACATCTCAACCATTATTGATGATTCAAAATCAAATTAAGTAATTAGTGATGCCATTGATATGATTATGAGGATATAAGTATGTGATTAACAAATCTTTTTGATCTGCTTAGGTTTGTAAGGATACCTGTGATAAGTTGAGCACCCAATACCATAGTGAACAAGTAGGTGTATAATTCTGTCACCAATGTACACAATTCGTAAGTTCATAGAATAACAAATCTATTGAGGACAATATAATGCAAAAAATCTGATAAAAAACACTACCTTCCCAATCTGCAGAGCAAGGAATGCAAACCAAACAAAGACAAGAAGCCCAAGTTCTTTCCAACAAACATTCTCAAAGATGGTCACCTGAGATGTTCACACATATATATATATATATATATATATATTAAACATGTTAAAACCACATAATGGAAGCAAGCTTTAAAGAGGGGATCTCACCTCTTGTTTCAATGATTGTACAGCTTTGGTTATCGTTCCATTGGTAGGACCACCAGGAAGAAGTTTGTATTCTGCTTCAGCACCATCTCCTGACATAACATTAGATATGAAAATAGTGCCATTGAGAAAAATAACTAATAATTTTTTGTGGGGTTTGCGTGAATTGAGAGAAGGGCCAAATGAAACCTACCGTTGGTCTCCAAACGCTTAGCAGCCTCCTGAAACCAAAAAACTCGTTAGCATAAAACAGATTGAATTTGTGGACACCATATTTATGTCTATTGATTCTAAATACTAAGCAAGCGAATACCATAAAGCCATAAAACTAAACTGTTTATTACCTTTTTCATGATTGTTTCTTTTTTCCATGTTTCAACACCTCTGCAGAAGGCTTTAGTTGATGTGCCTGCAGATTTATCATTTATAAATATAACGTCATATTTTGGTAAACAGCGAAGGGAGAAACACAATCGTGGGGAAGCACAAGAATACCTATGAAAAGGATGATTAGCAGGACTGTGACCATCCAATCGGCAAAAATGACATTGAACGAAACTCCAATACTAATTCCTAGAATCAACATTGGTTGGATAAGCAGTGCCAAGTCATAGTCGATGACGGGCATATCAAGTGTTGGATGCCTTAGCTTAAGATTGTTGAAAACAGTTGAGGCTGCAACACCCATGATCATAACTGGAGAAGAAAAGCAAAAGCAATTAAACAAATTTCTTGTTTTCTTATTACCTTTTTTCATGGACAGAGGGCCATGGTCACTCTAGAAAGCTTAATAAAATGGGGAAATTTACAGAAATAGCCAATCCATCAAACCGTTTTTCCCCAAATAGCCAAAGTTTACGCAGAAACATTGGATATTTGGTGAAAAAGGTCCCTGACACGGCAAAAAAGTGAAACCAGTTTGATGGATTGGCTATTTCTGTAAATTTCCCTATAAAATGCCATTCAAGTAACTAAAATGATGTTCTCCCTCAATGGGTGTCGTTAGGCAAGGGAAATGTTTTTCAGGGTTAAAGTAAACCAAGAATGTTGTAATGATTTAAAGATCAAATTACTCATATGTTTGCATGAGCTTCCAACATTGTAGATATCATAACTAGACAGTTCATCCATTGAAAACAGAACATACGAATATAAATGATATATATATATGTAGGATATGCTTTCCTCTTACATTTTGAAATAGCAGTAGCTGATTTTGCATCAAAACCGATAATCAAGGTAAGCATTGGCACAAATATACCACCGCCTCCAACTCCACCTACACTCCCAAATGCTGCTCCACAAAATCCAATGAAGCTACCAACAACAATTCTCCACCCAAATTCCATTTCCTGCAAACCACATGATGTGATTGTTCATGTTAAGTTTTCAGTCTAGAATTATTTAACAGTTTATCTATTTGATACATATGGAAAGGTCAACCATCACAAGAATAAATATAAAAAAAGATGCATTGATTCATTTAAACTTTAAACATAAAGAAGTTTAGGAATCTTCAAGCTTTATGTTGAGTAGATAGCATCACTGACCTTTCTCCTTTTAGGAGTGGAGCAAGTGTCACTTTGTAAAAAGGAGATACTATATGTTTGCTTAATTTTACTTCACTAATTCAATTTACATCATGTGAAGTAGCTACAAGCCTGCAATCGTATTTTCTTTCACATATATTAAATTTTCAAAGGAAAACAGGAAGTGAAACTGTTTATTCTGCAATCTGCATAACGAGTACTCCATAAATGTTACCGGCCAAACAATTTTCACTGGAAACTGAATCATAATATGATCAAAAACTTACAGGCCAAACATGATGATAACCCGATCCATTTGTTTGAAACAAAGAGTTCGCCATCTTGATTAAATATCCCGTTTTCGACTGATCGCCATCACCATAACCTGCAACTGACGCCTCATCTTCTATCATTACGCTTCTTTCCGCCGAAGCGAACATCGAAGCTAACACATAGTTCAACAACATCATCATGATAACAAATCGCATAATCCTCCATTTATGCGCTCCAATTTCAGTCATATGATAAAAACCTCAAAATTTCGTAAAATTCAAACAACAAATTCTTCTCCTAGCGTGTATTAACTCGCAACTACTATACAACAATTTATCGATATTGTTCTTCCGTCTTTCGACTGAACTTGTTCAATTGAAGAGAGAAAAAAGAGATCAAATTTTTTTGCTTGTGCGGGTTAATGTGTGTTTTGTGGCGTGAAATTTCAAATTTAAATGTCGTTCAGACACTGGGGGGTGGGGGAGGTGTGGCCTTATGTCGGGGATAACTGGAGAAGGTAGTAAGTGTAAAAGTCATATATAGAAGGGGGTAAAGTGTGAATTATCATAGATTTATTCATTTTTATCAAAATCATTAAGTTGTACAGGGTGTTGAAGATATACGACTCATGATCAAAATAATGTGACGATAGAGGGTATTAGATATACGAGGGGTGCTTAAAAATCCAACCAATCCAATCCAATCCAATCCAATCCGATGTAAAATAACTTAATCTGAAGTAATTTGATGTCTAATCTAGTTGTAAAATCTTCAAACTGTAGGTATTGGATTGATATCGGATTACTTTTATTTGAACTCAACCTAACCCGATGAACCCGATAATCTTTTATATATTGGATTTAATATGATTGTTAAGTCTCTATTAATATGTAAATTAAACAAGTACACCCATCACGCTCCCTCTTCGTATACATATATTTTTAATCTATTCTTTATCACTATATAATTCCTTTGTATATATCGGTAACTATGAACATATATATATATAGGGTTAGGTTCAAATGTGAACTCAATTTTGGTTGTAAACGTGAGGACGAATCTCAGCCACACATCTTCGGTTATGGTGGACGCGATCACGGAGGATTGACGCGATTCATGGGAGGGTCGAGATTATTAAAGGAGGAACGGCGTCAAAACGCCTTTATTGACCGGATAAGTGGTTGGGATTCGTCCTCACGTTTACAACCAAAAATGAGTTCACATTTGAACTTTCCTCTATATATATATATATATATTATATTGGGAAAATTAATGGAATGTAATATACTTAGGATTTAAGAAGTATGGATAAATTGTACCAAATGACTGATGATGGAAAAGAATTGTGAGTATACTAAAAAAACAACATATTCAATGTTAGGAGAATATATTGTTGTACCAAAGTATCAACCCGACCAACCCGTACAGATTGGGTTGGGTTGGGTTGGGTTGCACTTTGGTTTGGACTAGGTTGAGATTTTTCAAACGGCAAAAATTAGGTTGGGTTGTTAAAAAGCCTTCGACCCCATCAACCCAACCCGTGAACATCCCTATACCAAAGCAATAATAAAAATAATGTGACAATAGAGATATAATTTGTTTTTAGGAGTAAATACTTTTTTTTATGGTTATCGTTATTTAAAACAATAATTATGCTTTTAATCCTTCAAGCTACCAATAAATCGTACTAAAATACATCATACAAGATTTTATCAAGATTCAAAATGGCATGAGGCGTGGCGTGGGGGCGAAGTCAAACTTTAAGTTTTAGGAGTCACGACAAGGTCGCGACGTTTTTTAAAACGTGACGTATGAAGACAAATTTTTATATCATATAAATTATCATATATATAAACATATATCTTTTATTATCATTCAATAAGTTAATTATATTAAATAATTTAAATTAGGTTATAAATAACATTTTAAAAACTAAGAAATATCAAAAAAAAAATTAAAAAAAAAACCCGCTTATTAGGTCCCTTTCTTAACACCAAACGGTCCCTTCCTTTCAAAATAAAAAATAAAAGGCTGACCTTGGGGCGATTAACAATTAAAAAGGATCAAGTATGAAGTGGAAATATATTTCTTTTACGTTAAAATGAAGTCAATGGGTGGTTTCAATTATTTTTAATTTTGTTTTGTATATAATATGTTAACTTTTAATGTTTTGCCACGTCAACTCTTTGCATCTCGTCATCTTCGATTTTTTAAGGATATATAAAGTCTTTTAAAATTGCATCATGTCCTTATAATATTTAATCAATTGGAATTAAATAAAAAAAATTAAATTCATTTTAAGAAATTATACATAATTTGTAAGAAATGTTATTAGAGTTTTGTTGTATCGACAATTCGACATAAACCAAACATAAGCAATTACCTTTTCTAATCATCATAATTATTTCAGACGTAATTAATCTGTTATTAAAAAGACACAATAATTTAATAATCAACTATTTGTCTCTCGTCATCTTGATTTTACGATTAAAATATAATACATAAAAACAATACAGTCTTATTAAATATAATGTCTCATACTCAGCATTTGTCATAAAAAGATAAATAGTCATTTTTGCTCGATGAAGTGGGGATCTTGCTAAAGCTAAGAACGATAAAGGCCAAGGTTAATTGTGGGTGAAGGTTAGTTGACTGACTTTAACCTTTAAGAGTTCTCCTAAAGGTCATCGGTTCAAGTACCTTTTAGGCTATTGGATTTTCCTGACTATTTTCGAAAGTCTGGGATTAGTTAAAATTAAGGTTCAAAATGGCATGAGGTATAGCGTGGCGGTGAGGTCAAACCTCAAGCTTTAAGAGCCACGACGAGATAACGACGTTTTTCAAGGCGTGACTTATGGCGACAAATTTTTATATCATACATATAAACATAGAATGATAATCAAAGAAAAACCACAAAAGGATACAAACTCGTAAAAACCGATATAAAAATAAAAAAAATTATGATTTTTTTTTATCAAAACCTATAATTTAAGATATTGTGTCATGAGAACCAACTATGTAGCATCTACACCGAGAATTCAAGTATTGTATACGTCATTAGTCTGATCCTTTGTAGGAACTACCCGTAATAACGAACTTGCAAAACGGATCTGTTTATCATAAAGAGATTCGTCGTTCCATATATGTTTGTGTTCACCTTATGAATATAATTACATGTGGAAAAAAAAATTGATTCACCTAGTGAAACAAAAAATATGCATAAAAAAGATTCATATGGTGAAACAAATACATGTGAAAATTTCACATTATGAAACAAATATATATCAAATAATATCTTAAATCCTAGCATTTGATAAGAAAAATTATTAAAAAAATTATTTTTGTATCGGTTTTTACGGGTTTGTAACCTTGTGGTTTTTATTTGATTAAACCCCTATAAACATATTTTCTATATTATCTAATGAGTCAATGGTATTAAATGATTTAAATCAGGTTATACATCGGAAAACATTTAAAAGAGTAAGAAAAATCAAATATTTTTTTACAAAAACCGCGTATTAGGTCATAGGACGTGTCACTGATAAAAAATGTTTACCAACAATTTAATTTAATAACCGAAAATGTTATATGATCTGATAAATTATAATAATAACTCTTGCCGTTAATTGTTTACACAATTAACACCAAACAACCCCTTCCTTTCAAAAATAAAAAAAGCTTAACCTTAGGGCGATTAACAATTAAAAAGTATCACTTATGATCAAGTGGAAATATATTTCTTTTACCTAGTTAAACTAAAGTCAGTGGATGGTTTCTATTGTTTTTAATTTTGTTTTATATATAATATGTTATTTTTCAAGTTTTGCTATGTCAACTCTTTATAAAAAAAAAAGTAACTATACTACAGTATTGGCAGGGGCGGATCTAGCTGCAAAAAAAAGGGATCCCTTCCCCAAATGAAATGTTAAAAAAACAATTATATAAGCTAAAAAAATCAAAAATTTCCCCCAGTAAAAATTTTCAAGGGACCCCATCTTACCGACGATTACAAAAACACAAAAAAAGTCTCTTGAAATTAATAAAAACCCAAAAAAAATCTTTTGAAATCGACAAAGCTACTAAGAATTTTTTTAAAATCGACAAAAACAATAAAAAATCTCTTGAAATCAACTAAAAAACTTTAAAATTTTCCCAAAACACGTCGGGTGAATCTACGCGTCTTTAATCTATCTTAATGGGACCCCGGTGGACAAAAATCATGGATCCGCTACTGAGTATTGGTACTTAAAGCCCTAGTATTCAGACGATTATACTTTTTTGCCTCTCGTCATCTTGGATTTTTGAACCATATATAAATTCTTTTTACTCAATTGGAATCGAATATATAAAAATTAAATTCATTTTAAGAAATTATCGATAACTTGTTAGAAATGTTGTTATAGTTTTGTTGTATCGAACAAAACCAAACATAAGTACTTGCCTTTTTCTAATCATCGTAATTAATTGTTATTGAAGGGTCACAATAATTTAATAATCAACTATTTATCTTTCGTCATCTTGGTTTTACGATCAAAATATAATGTGTAGTAGTTATGCAGTCTTATTAAATATGTGTGCAAGCTGACTTAGGGCACCTACAATTAAAATTACTGGTTGATTGGTTCCTTTATGCATACATACATATATATATATATATACCGGCAGGTGTCATACGAGAACGGTAACAATTTACGAGAATACGAGGACTATTCTCAGCCAATCATTTTGTACATGAAATTTGTTTCATGTACAAAATCATATGTGATTTTATACTAGCATCAAAAATGACACGTACGACTTTTGCCGCGGAAAAAGTCTCGGCTAATCATATATGATTCTGTATGTGAATCATATGTGATTTTGTACATGAATCATATATGATTTGTACATTAAAATTTTTATGTACAAAATGATTGGCTGAAAATTGTTGTCGCATTCTCGTTTATTGTTACCGTCTTCGCAAGAACCCCCTCTCTCTCTCTCTCTATATATATATATATATATATATATATATATATATATAGTTTAACACTCGAAAAAAATGAAAATTTAGAAATAAAGGTACACGGAAAAAAATAATTCAAACACAAGTGAAAGAGGAGAAAAGAAAAAGGGTGGATAGTTTAAACTTCAGGGACTAAAAACGCCAAGTCCCTAAAGTTGTGATGTAGGCTACGGAGGGGGTGGTTTCATCCATTTTTCGGCTGGAGATTTTAAAGATTCTTCGTACTCTTCATTGGGAGAGATTAAACATAAAAATTACACCAGAATTTCGATCGAAGTCGGTTTTGGTGCACAGTGAAATGATCGGGATAATTGGGAGAAAACCAGTGGTGAACGGTGCGACGTTTTGGTGTTGTCGTGATGAATTAAGGTTAGTTATCCCGTTCATTTCTACAAGTAAAGCTTTACTTATGGTGTGTTGTATGTGATTCATGTTTACTAAAAGTTTTGGGTCGTAAAAATGACCTGGAGTCTGCGATACGGTGAGTTCGGTAAAAACCTAAACGTTTAATCGCGACTTTTATGATCTACATTGCATCAATTTTGATGATTCTTGAGCCATGGGGTCAGGAATTATATTGTCTTGAATTAACACAAAAAGTAATATTGAAAAAGGTGAAGAAATGAGCCTAAATGAGAAGAAAACGCCGTTGTCGGTGTTAGTCGTGCGACAGGCACGACCGGGCGGGTTGTCGGTCCGGACGCAGGGCGACCGCGGGTCAAGCACAATTCAGGCTGTTTGGTAAAGACCGACCGGGAAGAGCCAATGGGCAGGATGATGACTTGGGCCGGGTGATGGGTCGTGTCATTTAATTGACTTTCGGGGGTTGTTTTAATTTTATAGACCCATAAAATAATTAATTATTTGGGTTTACCTCTTTAGGTTATTTAATTAATTTGAATGAGATTAATTCTTGGTGTTAGGAATGACATTATTAATTCCTACGATTGCTTTAATAAATCATTTAGGGCGCGTTTGGTTCGCGGGATTTGGATGGATTTGGAGGGATTTGGATTTAAAATGCAATCCATTCCGGTGTTTGGTTTATCTAATGGTAAGGATTTAAAATCCATGGATTCATTTAAAATCCCATAAACATTGGATTTTGAAATCCTTGGCGGATGCTCGGGATTTCGCGGGATTTCGTAGGATTTATATGAAATAATGTTTTTAAAATGTTAAAAACGTTTGTTTTGTAATAATTGATTAATAAAAATGTAATTTAATTATTTTTATATTTTTTTTTATATTTTTATGTAAATTATTTATAAATAATAGAAATCCAATTCCATTTCAAATCCTACAAACCAAACACACCTATGATTTTCAAATCCAATCCAATCCAAATCCCTCCAAATCCAAATCCTTCCATGAAATCCAAATCCCTCAAAAACAATCCCGCAAACCAAACGCACCCTTAGAGGATTTATGAAATTATAAAAGTGTCGGAACTGAACTATTAGGAAATTAATTAATTTAAATTAATTTCTAATTTAATTAGTATATTAAACTGGGTTTGATTTGATTTAATACATTTGTTAATTAGATTTTAATATTTATTAATTAATTATTCCTAAGAGATGGATGACTATAAATCATTTAATTATTTACATGATTTAATATTAAGAGTAAAACGTTGTTGTGGAGCCAAATAATTATTTGAGACGTTTTGAAGTATGAGATGGAACTTATAAAATTATGGAGAGATTAAATGGACATGGTGTGAAGTCGACGAGCCGATTGCTCAGGGGTTGACTGAAGGTTGAGCATAGTTGATTTTTGTTGACTTTTTGGCAAGATAGGTTGTTGATAGAATATTTTGGTGCATGCCGTGTAGGTCATTAAGCGAGGTTTATTGCTTGGACACACACGCTATCAGGTGAATCTTCATGAGACTTTCTGATGTATACATACCTAAAGAAACTTATTTTGACATGATATTTATTTGGAGTTACGTATGTGATGTATGATGACATATGTTTTTATGTACATGTTACATGTATATAATTGTTATCAGGAGATGCATGATATTTATTTATTGGTTTTTAAATACATTTACATGCTATTTTGGAGCCGATTATTATGCGGCACATTACGGTGTTGATGATTGTGTATGGGGGTTGGGCTCGATATGTCACATTTAGAGGTGGCACGACCCCGAAATGGGCGCCGGACGCGTGTGAGCCGCGCAACCCGGTGAATATCAGTGACAGAGTGGATCTACCCGTGAGACAGTACATGAGACTTTTAGAGTAAAATGTTTTTATATTGTCATGCATATTATTTATCGATGTTTAATATTTATGCATGATATAGAGTAGACCTGACAAACGTGTCGTGTCGGGTTCGTGTCAGGTTCAAAGGTTAAACGGGTTGAGAGTGCCTAACCCTAACCCGGCCCATTTAATATTCGTGTCATGTCGTGTCAATCCGTCTAATTTTCGTCTTGTGTCGTGTAAACGGGTTGAAATATATTACCAAACCGGTTTAATTTGTGTCGAGTTCGTGTCTGGTTAGTATGTCGTGCCAGTTTTTACCAGATCTACATGGAATATTACAATCACTTTTTATTATTATTTAGTATTTACTTTGTTAAAAAAACTATAAACTATGAGTTGTTGACATTATTTGCCTAAGGGCCTAATATAAACGGGTTATTCGGATTATTTTCGAGTTGAAACTTTTGACCCTGACCTTACCCGTTTAACTTTCGTGTCATGTCGTGTCGTGTCAACCCGTTTACTTAAACGGGTTGAAATGTATTACCCAAACTCGTTTAATTCGTGTTGAGTTCGTGTCGGGTTAGCATGTCGTGTCAGTTTTTGTCAGGTCTAATATAGAGTGAGTATTTATGTGCACGTAAACCATGAACTCACTTAGCTTTTTAGCTAACTATTAGTATACATATGAGGAGCCGGTGGTTCAGGTTTAGGCAAAGGAAAAGGCAAGACATAGATAGGATTCTTTATGTTATTTACCTTCCATGTATTTTGCTAGTCGCGGAACTTATTTATGTTATGTATTTGGAGTTATATAACATAGTCTGGTATGGGACGAACTAGTGTTGGAGACTTGTATTGTTTAAATTAAGACTTTTGTTGTGTTTGTGGTATTGGTTGTACCTTATTGTCAAGATCGACGACGTAAGTTAATATTTGGGATGTATGATGTGACATTACTAATAGGTGGAAATGAGTGTGTTACATATAGGGGCGGATTCAAATGAGAACTCAAATTTGGTTGTAAACGTGAGGACAAATGAGAGCGCGAAGCATATGTCATATTCAGACTGAATAACGAAAAAAAATATTCAGATTTCAGACTGAATGTAATATTATTCAAACATAAATGTGATGTGTCCTACATACTTTTTTCCTATTCCTTTGATCTTACTAAGGATTGGGATAAAAGTTGTTCTAAAATCTCATTCCGTTTCAATTTCTCTTTTTTCAGTTTCAAGAATCCCGATTCAAAAATGATTGATAAACGAACATAAATCCCGCAAATTTTGCGATTCTTTTATTTCTAAACAAAAAATCGGAATCAACTTAAAACAAGCGTTAAATTACAGACAAATGAACTAATGAACAGAATTACTAGAACAAAGCTTTCACTTGCATAAAAAGGAAGTCTATAACAAAGTGCCACAATCATCATCGGTGTATTCACATGTGAATCCCAGCAGCCATCTTCAACATCCACACCCCAAAGATAAGCAACCAAATCTGGATGTGGCCTCAGGACCATCATTCCACTGCCCCTTTTTAGGTCTAAACTGGATTTTGCATTGATAAATTAAGTCACATACATATAGATATAGGTACAAATCACCATATATAGTTATATACCATAAAAATCGAATAAATTCTAGTTTGCAGAAAAGATTTACCTAATTTTGAATGTCATACTTGCACAAATCCTCAAATCCCATGTATTCATGTCGCTCATATTTCCCGATCATGTTTGAAATTCCAACTCCACCTGTTAAACCGAATGTATTTGTCATTTTATTTTAGGAAGTCGATGGATATAAACGATATTTTTCTTATAAGTATATTTGAGCGATACTCACCTAATGAAATTGCACTAACGAATATAGTGAAGGCGAGAATGAATATGATCAGTGACGCCCGTCCTAGAATCATAATCATCTTTCTCACAACATGTTGCCCAACGAAAGCAGCAATTGTTGCCACGATAAGAAAGAAAAGGGCTGCCAAATACACCAAGAATTTATTAAAAAAACTAGTTTTCGTATTATTTTTAGTTCGTTTTATGGGTCTGATGAGAAGTCTTTAAAACCATTGAATCATGGGGAGCTTACCATAAGGAACTGGGAACCGCTTTAGAAGGTAATATTCAACAACAGACATTGACGATGAGAAAGTCATTGCAAACGTGGCTGTGGCACTTGAAACCTGCAAAACATTTTTTTACGAACAATTTTATTTTCAAGTAGTATTAAAATAATAGTAAGATAGAAGAAACAGAAACAGAAAGTGACCTGGGGAGGTACTCCAAGCTCCAAAAAGAGTGGACCCATGATGAAACCTCCACCTAAACCAAGTAATCCTCCAACCAAACCAGCTAAAATGCCACATGAACAATAAAGAACTAATTGTCCTACACCAAGATTGGTGGATGAATCTCCCTTTGATGATATAATTCTCGATCCCTTATATAAGCAAACAGCCTCATATCCGGATACCCCAAATGAAATTGGAATCTACACAATATTAAGTAATTTGATGTAAATTGGATGAAAGTGATGTCATTGATATGATTATGAGAATATAAGTATGTGATTAACAAATCTTTTTGATCAGGTATGTAACTGAAAATGAGTGAAAGTAAAGTGATGTTTTTATCTACTTTACCTCTGACATATCCATAAGTTTACATAATATGCTTAGGTTTGTAAGGATATACCTGTGATAAGTTGAGCACCCAATACCATAGTGAACAAGTAGGTGTATAATTCTGTCACCAATGTACACAATTCGTAAGTTCATAGAATATATAACAAATCTATTGAGGAGAATATAATGCAAAAAATCTGATAAAAGAACTACCTTCCCAATCTGCAGAGCAAGGAATGCAAACCAAACAAAGACAAGAAGCCCAAGTTCTTTCCAACAAACATTCTCAAAGATGGTCACCTGAGATGTTCACATATATATATATATATATATATTAAACATGTTAAAACCACATGATGGAAGTAAGCTTTACCGAGGGGATCTCACCTCTTGTTTCAATGATTGTTCAGCTTTGGTTATAGTTCCATTGCTAGGACCACCAGGAAGAAGTTTGTATTCTGCTTCAGCACCATCTCCTGACATAATATTATATATGAAAATAGTGGCATTAAGAAATAAATAAATAAGTTTTTGTGGGGTTTGCGTGAATTGAGAGAAGGGCCAAATGAAACCTACCGTTGGTCTCCAAACGCTTAGCAGCCTCCTGAAAACCGAAAAAACTCATGAGCATAAAACAAATTGAATTTGTGGACACCATATTTATGTCTATTGATTCTAAATACTAAGAAACCGAATACCATAAAGCCATACAACTAAACTGTTTATTACCTTTTTCATTATTGTTTCTTTTTTCCATGTTTCAACACCTCTGCAGAAGGCTTTGGTTGATGTGCCTGTAGATTTACCATTTATAAATAAAATGTCATTTTTGTAAACATTAAGCGGAGAAACACAATTGTGGAGAAGCACAAGAATACCTATGAAAAGAATAATTAGCAGAACTGTGACCATCCAATCGGCAAAAATGACATTGAACGAAACTCCAATACTAATTCCTAGCATCAACATTGGTTGGATAAGCAGTGCCAAGTCATAGTCGATAATGGGCATATCAAGTGTTGGATGCCTTAGCTTAAGATTGTAGAAAACAGTTGAGGCTGCAGCACCCATGATCATACCTGAAGAAGGAGAAAAGCAAAAGCAATTAAACAAATTTCTTGTTTTCTTATTACCTTTTTCATGGTTAGATGACCATGGTCACTCTAGAAAGCTTTATAAAATGGGGAAATTTACAGAAATATCCAATCCATCAATCGTTTTTCCCCAAATAGCCAAAGTTTAAGCAGAAACTTTGGCTATTTGGTGAAAAAGGTCCCTGAAATGGCAAAAAAGTGAACCACTTTGATGGATTGGCTATTTCTGTAAATTTCCCTATAAAATGCCATTCAAGCAACTAAAATGATGTTCTCCCTCAATGGGTGTAATGATTTAAAGATTAAACTTCTCATATGTTTGCATGAGCTTCCAAGATTAAACTTCTCATATGAATATAAATGATAAATTGATATATGTAGGATATGCTTTAAACTTACATTTTGAAATAGCAGTAGCCGATTTTGCATCAAAACCAATAATCAAGGTAAGCATTGGCACAAATATACCGCCGCCTCCAACTCCACCTACACTTCCAAATGCTGCTCCACAAAATCCAATGAAGCTACCGACAACAATTTTCCACCCAAGTTTCATTTCCTGCGAACCACATGATATGATCGTTCATGTTAATCTTCATTCTAGAATCATTTAACAGTTTATCTATTTGATACATAAAGAAAGAAAGATGCATTAACCACAAGGGTGGTGCCTCAATGGTTTGAGCTTGGGCTCCAAAGGTCAACAGTACCAGGAGGTTCCAGGTTCAAATCCAGGGAGGGGTAAAAAAAATCCCCTTGTGGCCACGGAGGTTCAAATGCGGTGACTCCGGACTACCCGCTTCTGCGATTAGTCGGCTCGCAAAGCGGGTTGGATATCCAGGTTGATCAAAAAAAAAAAGATGCATTGATTCATGTAAACTTTCTTCTATGTCCATATCCTGGCCACATTATTATCATTGGGTGGTCTATAACGTGAGGTCTTTATGTGTTAAAAGGGGAGATTTTCAAGAGCATGGTCCTCATGCTTTTGAACATAATTCTTTATTCTCCTAATACGAAACCGAGACTAATGCAACATATGTGCATGTAACTATATCAGTGTATTTAACATTTTATTTTATCCAAGTAAATGGCTAAGTTAACCACACAATCCAGAAAGTAGCTGATAAAATGCTGGTAGCTACCTCCCTCATTTAACAATTTCAAAACTTTATATGTATTAAATAGAATAATTTGTTGATTTGTCAGGTCCTTAAATACTATTCAATCATGACTAAAGGAAAATATGGTCCAATATCGTGACAAGCTATAATCATAATGATGCCAACTACCTATAGGAATTAACCCCACCCCTGGCCCGATTGTTGTTGGGAATAATAAATGAACAAACAACATGTTTCAGCTTGAAACTCTTACTTGAACAATGTTGCAAGCAAAATGACAAAATAATTTCCATTTTAATTGACAAAAACGCATATCACATTCTTGTGGTGAAAAAACAACTTTTATATCAAAGATAACGAGCTTTAGGAATCTTCAAGATTTATGTTGAGTAGATAGCATCACTGTTCACTGACCATGGTTGTAAAGACCTTTCTCCATTTAGGAGTGGAGAAAGTATCACTTTGTAAAAAGGAAATACTATATGTTTGCTTATTTTTACTGCAAAAAAAGTAACAAAAAGGTTTAACTCGAATAATCTCCTGTGGATCCCTTCTAGATTCATTTTCCACTGGGTGGATTTTGTCTTCATATATCATATAAGACCCATGCTAGAAGTAAAAACTCACAAAAATAAATGACAACGTGCAAACAAAAATATAATGTAAATGCCTGTACACACTTCAAGATAGCTTTAATTGCAGGCAAATTAATCGGTGGCCCCAGGTTGATCTGTTCCCAACTCACTGCCTACTCGATTGATCCATTCAACTTTGTGCGTGGAATAAAGTAACATCAATCTTATGAACAAATTCAACAATTAGGATGATATAAAAGATGTGTTAAACTCCGATTTAATTTAGATTTGTCCTTAAAATCAACCTCATTTCTTTATCTACCATCACATCGATTGAGGTCATATCATATGAACTGAAAGAAGTAAAATACTTCTTCCAATTCCATATGGCATGACAAACTGATTTACTTTACTAATTCAATTTACATCATGTGAAGTAGATACAATCATATATTTTTTAACATTTCAAAGAAAAACAAGAAGTGAAACTGTTTGTTTCTGCAATCTGCATAACGAGTACTCCATAAATGTAACAGTCCAAACAATTTTCACTGGAAACTGAATCATATACGATCAAAAACTTACAGGCCAAACAATTTTCACTGGAAATTAAACCATAGATGATCGAAAACTTACAGGCCAAACATGATGATAACCAGATCCATTTGTTTGAAACAAAGAGTTGGCCAACTTCATTAGATACCCCGTTTTCGACTGATCGCCATCACCATAACCTGCAACTGACGCCTCATCTTCTATCATTACGCTTCTTTCCGCCGAAGCGAACATCGAAGCTAACACAAAGTTCAACAACATCATCATAACAAATCGCATAATCCTCCATTTATGCGCTCCAATTTCCGTCATTGAATACAACAATGTAATAAAAACTTCAAAATTTCGTAAAATTCAAACAACAAATTCTTTCTCCCAGCGTGTATAACTCGCAACTATACAACAATTTCTCGATATTGTTCTTCCGTCTCTTCGATTGAACTTGTTCAATTGAAGAGAGAAAAAAAAGATCAAAAACTTTTGAGGCACCAAAAGTGAAGAAATTTTGCTTGTGCGGGTTAATGTGTGTTTTGTTGCGTGAGATGCAGAAATTTGTGCTGCAATTTAAATGTCGTTCAGACACCGGTGGAGGTGTGGCCTTATATTAGGGAGAAGGGGGTAAAGTGTAAGAATCACATATAGAAGGGTGGTAAAGTGTAAGAATCACATATAGAAGGGGGGGTAAAGTGTAAGTTGTTATAATTTATTCATTTTTTATCAAAATCATAATTTGCATTTAAGTTTACACGGTGTTGACGATATACGAGTCATAATCAAAATAATACGACCATAGATGTATAGATTTTTAGAAGTTTTTCATGCTTATCGTTATGTTTATATAATATTTTTTTATTTAAAAAAGTAATATTTAGTCACAGCTTGAGATTTATAAAAGCAAACGGAGAAAATAAAGAAAAATGAGGATTTTGAGTCAAAATATGTTCCAACAGCTTCCTCTATCTTCAAAATGAAGAAAGCAGGAGAGAGAACGCGTTCTTCTCCAAATATGGAGAACACCCCAAAAATGATTACAAAGTGGACCCCTAATAGGAAAATTTGAAAACAATATATTTGAAGAGAAAAATAATATTTTAATGGATAAATGGAATATTTTATATTATAATCAATGTTGTCTTCTTCAAAATAGGGAATCTGTTGGAGATGAATGCAATTATTTTTAGAGATTTTAACTTTTGTTTTCTTCATTTTGGAGAAATTTTAGGAAATCTGTTGAAGATGCTCTTAATTTTTTTCTAAAATGGAGATACAAATGTCAAAATCTCTATAAAAAATTGCATTCATCTCCAACAACATCTCTATTTTGAACAGTCCAACATTAATTATATTATTAAAATATTCAATATGTTTAAAAACTTTTAAACTAACTGTTATATTATTGGTGGAAAAATGAGAATATGAATAAAATATTATTTCTTTCACTTAATAATCATTTTTGGGGTAATCTCCAAATTTGGAGAAAAAAACTTTCTCTCTCATGCTTTTTCTATTTTGGAGAAACTTTTAGAGATGCTGTTAGAGCACAAACTTAGTCCAAAATCTCTATTTTTCTCAATTTCTCTATTTTAGAGATGTTGTTGGAGATGCTCTAAGAAGCTTGTCCAGAGACTCATCATCCCTGATGAGATTTGTCTTATCATCCGGATCAGGGATGTACCCAAAAAAAAAATTATATGGTGACACCATACAATATATGACAAGAAGTAATTACGAAAATCATAGTTTTTTTCGATGTGTCTTTATGTTTTTACTTACGTTCAATATCGCTCGATGTGCTTTTATTCTGATTCCACCGTTTTGAGAGATTTTTAAAGTTTTCTGTTTGATTTCGAGGGCTTTTTAAGTTTTTTTTATCGATTTCAAAGAATTTTTTCGGTTTATTTGGTTGATTTCAAGAGTTTTTTCAAGTTTTTTGGTTGATTTCAAAAGTTTTTCGGTTTTTTTGGTTGATTTCAAGAGTTTTTTTCTTTTGGTTTTTTGGTTGATTACGAGGTAGGGTTGCACCTTATTAAACTTTTGAATATCATACGGTGACACATTCGAAAACGATACAGTTGCACTGTTAACAAACCCGAAAAATTTACCCTTCGACAAGGAGATAATACGGTGGCCCGTGCCACCGTATGCAACCAAGCAGGTCCGTCACTGATCCGGATGGTACAAGGTTTAGGCTAATCGTAACAGATATTGTCCTGTTTTTGTCCATGCATCTAAGTTCACGATTTTAAAACGCATTTAATAGAGTAGGTATTCACTTCCTTATAAAACAATTTTTGTTTCGTGACCTAACCAAGATGAGATTTTATAATATGAATCTACTATTTTTTTTCTACATTTAATATGTTAATCAGTAAGTTTGATGAAGTAGCCATTGTTATAAAATAACTAATTAGAAAGCAAAAGTCATGCTTTTAATCCTCTAAGCTATCAAGAGACGAACTAAAACCATTTAATCCTAGAAAGCAAGAATCATGCTTTTAATTTCCAAGCTATCAACAAATTACACTAAAACACATCGTATACCCTTAGAGGGGTTTTACCATGAAGCTATCTTTATTATGTAATTTATTATTATATTTTTACAGAAAAATAATTTTTGATTCGATATTTATATTTCCAAAACAATTTTTAACCGAAACTATGATTCATTTTACATGCAATTTTGTCTTTGTTTTAAAAAACAAAGTGAGTGAGTCGGAAATGGCATCATTTTAGTTTCAATTATTCTAATTCATTATTCATGCATGCAAAAGACATAAATGTTAACATTATTCACATTTATATGATTTTGTATATTCAGAAACTTTTTTTTAACAACGGTAATTTTATTAAAATTAATAAGACGTTAGAAGAGAATTATAAAACATAACTAGCAAAGATGTGGTCTTGAAGCCAACCAACCGAATTTATTATTATCTTTTTACAGAAAAATAATTTTTGGTTCGATATTTATATTTCCAAAACAGTTTTTAACCGAAAGTATGATTCATTTTTTACATGCAATTTTGTCTTTGTTTTAAAAAACAAAGTGAGTGAGTCGGAAATGGCATTATTTTAGTTTCAATTATTTTAATTCATTATTCATGCATGCAAAAGACATAAATGTTAATATTATTCACGTTGATATGATTTTGTATATTCATAAACTTTTTTTAATAACGGTAATTTTATTAAAATTAATAAGACGTAGAAGAGGATTATAAAACATAAATAGCAAAGATGTGGTATTGAAGCCAACCAACCCAATTGATCGTAAAACGACTACTCCTACAATGCACCCAGTAAGACGAGTGTGCTACAATGCTCTCCTATAACGCGGTCTTTCTAGGTTTGCTAGATCCAAATAGGACCACAAGGACCAAAGCGTCGTGAACATGACCGCCTACAGACAATCAAACACCCCCTTTCCTTAACCTTTAAAGACGCCACCCCAGCTCTTCCATTCTCGGTAAGAGTTAAGACTGGAAATATCTAAATTCCACCACCTGCCTATGTTCCTACAGATGTCCTACACCATTTGACACACAAAAATTAAGCGATTCGCCGATTTGATTCCCACATCACAAATCGGGCAGATTAAGGAATGAACATTGATATCTCTTTTGACAAGATTATCCCTTGTTGGGATCTTGTTCAGTCCCAATTGCCACACAAAGACATTAATCTTGATGGAAACCAACCTATTCCAAGTAGTGGGAGTTTGATAATTCAGGAATTTTATATGTTATGTTATTTGATAACGTAAAATGTTACTTTTAACGATTTTGCAGTTATTTTGTATGTTTTATAATAATATATACAAAAAGTCAGGATCTTATGTTGACTTTGTGTCTTATCATTTTGGTTTTATGATAAAATATATTGTTTTTTTACGTGATAAAATGTCCAAAAATAACGTTTTTAAAGATTCAATAAGTAAAGGACATCTTAATAAAAGTGTAAATGTATTAAATAGCAATAAAAATTTGGTTTGATATCTATGTAATATAAATAAACTTTAAATTTCTTTTTTTTTACTTATTTTGACCGTTAGTATGTTGATTCGATGTTCACGTCACCAAATATTACATTAAAATTTAAAAATAATTGAAGCTTTTTTATATTTTATTGTGAAAATTTGAAACTTTGTTAAAAAATTAGTTATCGTAAATTAGAATTGAATCACATTTTATGCATTTTGTCTTTTAAAATATGTTTATGAATTTTTAATTTTCATATAACAAAATCACTATCAATTATGTCGCATATCATCTGAAAAAAGACAAACAAAAATCTCCTAGTGTTCTTCACAAAAAAATAAACATGTCATTTTTGCCATGCCGACAGAATTTACTGCATTTTTGGAAAGTTTGAGACTTTTAAAAAAACGAAATTGACCAAAATACCCTTTCTCTCGAGCTACATTAACTTTTTAACCATTTTTTAATCGTATTTGCGTAAATTCGGTTTGTAAATTTAAAATATATATTTATGCAAAGTTGCATAAGGATCAATTTGCTTAAAGAAATTATTTTTTCTTTTTTCAATTTGAAAAGGTTTTACGAAAATACGTAAAATGTTTGCGTAAACTCCGGTCAAAATGAGAATTAGTTTAAAAATGGGTAAAAAGTGAATTTGGTTAAAAATATTGGCTATAATAGTTAACTTCCTAAGAGATATATTTTTAAAACACGGTTTTTAAAAAATGTGGGATATCAAGTCGTAGAATGATATATTCTTAAACCCTATGTATAGTGATTTTCAAACAAGCATAGTTGCATACCATATGTTTACAAACCTTAAAGGTTAGCATAACTAATAATTAATATTGGATTTTTTGGACTCTTTTTAGTAGGTCAGTAATTTTAGTCTTTTAAAGATCATGAGAGATTTCTTAACTGTTCTCGTGTGATCTGATTGGACCAATCAAGGTGAGTACAAACTAACCAGGACATTCACATGTGATTACCCAAAAAAAAACTACAAGAGAGTGTGTTCTTTTGCTTTTTTTTTTGCCTTTTAACTTTTTGCTATGTGTATTATTACCTTGTATATTTTTTTTTTGCCAACGTGTGACTCTCTTCGATGCACAAGTAAATTGTAAGGGTCATTACTAAACATTTACTTTGATAGACGCTTATATGTTCAAATACTTTATCAGATGAACATAACAATGATCGAGAATCTTACATGGTAAGAGAGAAGACAAAGATCAAAATATAAGTGGGGGTGATGACTCTGATCCGGTAAATGTTTATTGAGTTATCAACGTTTACCATTAATTCATTTTGATAACCGAAAATGTTACCCTGTAAAATAAGTGAAAATGGTAATTCTTGTTGTTTATAAGCGTTTGGTAAATAAGTCCTAACTAAAAATAAAAATTATCAAATAATTAGTCATCTCATAAATAAACAAATAAGAAAAGAAATGCATGTTGTGTGTCTTGTCATTCTTTTATATAAAAATCTTCCAAACTAAATTCATTTTTAGGCACTTTTGGAATCAAATTCATATTTAGTTTATGTCATTGTTTAACTCATTTTCAGAAAATAATGAAAAAAAATCTTGACACAAATATGGATCCTCACATAATTTGAGTAAAGATTTTTCTAATCTAAAAAACAACTTTACGTAAATACATAAGACATTTACATAAAATTTAATTAAATAAGATGTGATTAAAAATGACCAAAAAAATAAATTTCATAGAATAGACCGGCTATTTTGATCAATTATTATCTTGTGATGTCTAAAACGTCAATGACATAAACAATGAACAGTGTCATGTCTATAAGATTAAAAAAAGGTTGATGGGACCAAAGTGGAAATACCCTTCGAGGACTTCTCAAAACTTTAATCCATATAATTGGCTATTTTCATAAGTACCGGGTTCCCACCACATATTCTCGTTTATTATTCGTCACAGATAGTGTTGGTACTATTTTGTTTTCTTTTTTAACGGTCGGTATCGGAAATGATTTATATATGTATCTTGATCAATCTCAAGAGCCTTACGGGATAACCAGAAAAATCTCTAATGATCTTGCAGGACTCTAATCGTTGATCTCTGAGGAGGACCTCCAAAGGCCTAAGCTTATTATCAGTTTAGCTATGAGCTTTCCACACGAAGTACTTTTTGGTTTACAAGTCGTTAAAAATGACATTTACTAATATATAGTTTGCAAATCTTTGAGAGAAAAATTGGTGAGGGTATTTTTGAACTTTTAAATGAGTGTTTTTTTATCAGATGATAGTTTACTTTATCCATTTTTACATTTAATCAGATTTATCGATGTTTACATACATTTAATCATGCTTTCATATACATTTAGTTATATTCACATAGAGTAAGATAAAAGGAACCCTGAAGACAAAAATTAAAGAACTTAAATCTCAAAACATGTTATAAAGCAATAAAAAAACAACGAATCAAAATTGATTACTAATTGAAATGTAATTAACGAATCACCTTGCTAGTTTTAATAAAATTATCATTGTTTAAAATTAACATAAAATAAATTTTGAGTTTTACTCAAAAGAAAGGTGTTAATTTTTTTTGTGATATTAAAATTATAAAATGCCACATATTTTTTAAGCAATGAGTGTAATATTTTAATGGTATTTAATCCATTATATTCTATAAATAATAATTGGTAAATGGGTGATTTATTAAAATAGTCATTTTCCATCTTAGGTTTATCTTTTAGTCATTTTTCTCCGAGATTCATCAAGTAGTCTTCCCTTCACAAAACAACAAAAAAGTTTCAGATTCTACCCTCCGCAAAAATCAGGTCCGCAATTACGGAATCGCCCTGGAGTTTGAAATTTTTACATTTTAGAAAGTATAAAAAAAATTAAGTTGAAGGACAGGTCCGCGATTGGGGAGGTGGGTAGAAAATGAAAATACCTTTGTCGCGTAGTTGGATCCGTAATTACGGACATGGATTTTTACAGATGACTGACTAGTTTGGTGAATATGAAGAAAAATGGATAAGAGGTGAAACTGCAAGTCTGAAATAGCTATCTTACTTTATTTTCCTTGGTAAATAATATTATTGTTGTCTCAATATAAAAAGAGAACATTTGATATAATACATAATTTAAGGGGAAAAATGCATTTGTTTTTAACAATTCAAAAAAAATCTAATTTTTATTATAAGATTTCACATCTAATATTACTAAAAAAAAAATCGAGATTTCATTCCAATTCTTATACACCAAATGCATGGTCAAATTTAATTCCAATTCCTTTAAAGTCAAATTCCTTTAATGGATTTCAATTCCATCGAATTTCATTCTGCGAACCAAACACCTTCTAAGAGTTTTGCCTTTTCTGATATAAGTGACTCTGGATACATTTTCTATCAGTTGGAATTTAAAACCGTGAGTTTATATGCTGACAAAGCTATATTTGATACAGTTACCATATTTGGTTAAACGATATTTTTAATTAAAATATTATACACTTGTTTCATAATAATGAATGTTTAGATTTTCTTCCTCTTGGTAGAAAAAAAATATTTGTATATGATTGAGAAAAGTATGCAAATTTGTACAAGTTAGTTGTTTTGCTTGATCATACTTTACCAAAACTACAAGTTTAAACATGTTGTCAGAGTTTAGATAGTGAGGAAATAAAAGGCATCCTAATTTTATAAGCAAAACAACTGAGCTACAAAGGTATCTCAATTTCATTAATTAAAAATACTTGAGAGATTAACTTATTATTATTATTATTATTATTATTATTATTATTATTATTATTATTATTATTATTATTATTATAAAGAAAAGTTATTGAGAAGTTATAAAATCATGACAATTTTAAAAATTTGTGCATCATGTATTAATACATGTGTTTGTTTTACATGTTTTACGACATGTTTGTTTCACATGTACTTGATTCATAATGTGAATTTTTTTGGCGTATTTGGTGAAACAAAAAATACACGTAAAAAGTTTCACATTGTGAACCGAATACATATAAAACAATTATACTTTGAAACAAATATATGTTGATCATTATATAACTTATATTTTTTTTGTTTCACAAATACGTCAAAAAGTTTTACATTATAAACAAAATACATGTGAAACAAACCTGTCGTGAAACAAATATATGTTGATCGATATTCCAAATTCTAGTTTTTGATTAAAAAAGCATATGTAATAGTACAGGATGTATTAGTTTTTAAGATTATCATAATTTTATAGGGTTTTTTTTTTTAAAATCCCCTGTTAACATATATTAAAAAGAATAAATAAATCATTAACCCTACAAGTGCATACATAACTTTTCAACAACTATTCTTTAAATAATTTAAAAAAATACTTATTTCACAATTAAATATATTTAACAACGTGTTAATCCTGAATTGATAAGCAAGATTCACATTCTGTAGCAGCTTTATTTCAATTTTTAAGTTACGCATCTTTGAAGATAATATGGCTGGCAGTCAATATTGGATCTACACAAGATACATGCATATGTGTAATTAAAATATTCAAATAATTATATAATTATAAATACATATGAAAGAAAATATTTATTTAACATCTCAAAATCGATTTTAACATATATTTGATATACATACAGGATCATCTACAACACTACAAACTTTTAACATTCATATTTTTATGCATTTTGAATTTCGGATGACACATTTCTCGTGATACATATCTATGAGGCCATTGTAAATGTTTTGTATATGTTTCATGTAAAAGTTTTCTTTTTAAAGTATATAGTATTTATATATGATAATAAAACTTGTGTACACGTATCATATTTAGTGATGTTGAAACTTTTGACCTCTATAAAGGTTTGGTTACCAGATACCGACGCTGGATCAAAGGCCCTTAATTTGGTTTATGCGTAGGGTTTCGTTTGTTTTTCCTATGAATGTTTGATGTGTATTTTATGCGAAGGATAGGTTTTTTTTCATATAAATATTTTTTTTATGTGAATGTCTGGTACTTCCCATGTGAATATCATGTGTAGCTCGTGAACATTTGGCGAGATCAACTCATCCAACGGTTCAAATGTGGTCTTATGAGTTTCATCAAAACTAAACGGTTTCATATATTCCTATATGTATTATATATATATATATATATATATATATATATGTATATGTGTGTGTATATATATGGCTTGTATTCATGTGATACCAACATTTAATTTTGTGAGACTCGTGAGACCATAAAATAACGTTGAAATTTCACAGCAAAACATTGTGAAGTACAAAAAACTCTAAACTTTCACAGCAAAAACACTATAAAGATTTACCTTCACAATGTTTTGGTACGAAGGTTTAGCGTTATTTAGGTGGTTTCACTGGTCTCACCGAGATAATCTGATCTCGCATGATCTCAACGGTTATGTAGGTAAAGATTTACCTTACAATGTTTTGTTGTTAAGGTTTAGAGTTATTTAGGTAAAAATTTACATTCACAATGTTTTGTTGTGAAGGTTTAATATTATTTAGGTGGTTTTACGGATCTCACAAAAATAAGTCTGATCTCACATGATCTCAAGGGTCAAAATTAATTAATTTAATATCTATAAACATAAATAACCAAATTAATCTTGACACTTGAGTGATGATATATATGCATGTAGCTACAAAATTTGCAAAGTTTGCATCATAGGAGTGGTTTGCATTTAATTGCTCCCTTGTGTGTGTGTGTAAGTTATCAAATCAATTACATATAAGGTTGAGGGTAAAATTCGAAATTGGTTTAATCCACATCGATTTGATAATCTACACGAATGATTAAAATTTATTTAGATGTTTTATAGAATTTCGATGGTTTCTATTTGAAACGGTCTATATTTATATAGATTATTGTATTTAAAGAGTAAATAAATTATTAGACTTGTGATCATGTGAGATCATATCGTTTTCGTAAGACCCGTAAGACCACGTTTTTACACCTGAAAGTTCACAGCAAAATATTGTAAAGGTAACTTTCATAGTGTTTTTTATTGTGAATATTTGGATTTTTTTTTTTTCACAATGTTTTGTTGTGAAAATTTTAAGTATAAAAATATAATCTCACGGGTCTCACGAAAACAGACTGCTTTCACATGAAACCAATCGCAATTATTTAAAAAATTACAAAATATCACATCTTTCATTCTAAATAATATTATTTTTAAAAACATGTTGGTAAAAATAACATTTTTTTATTTTATTTTATTTCTCTAATCTTAAAAAACATAAAAATTATTTTCTTATATTTACTTTTCTTTCTTTAGTTCACTTTTGATAGCATTAATAATTTCCCCCCTCTCTTTTCTTTTTATTTCCTTTATTTTCCGTCAATCTTTTTTCATTTCTTTTCTTTCAAATCGAAGAACACAATGTAAATGATTAATAGCGTAAGTGCACAAGTTTTCAACAACTATGATTTAAATTATATAAAAAAGAAAATAACATCACAATCAATTATAATTCAGATAACCAAAAGCAGTGGATGACACGTCATCGTGTAGGAAAGTTGTTTTTAAGATATGTGGTTGGCAACTACTATTCGATCTACTCAAATTAAATAAATATCTAACTCAAAATCAAACAAGGGGTTTCAATAGCAACCCTTTTTGATGTTGCTTGTTTCTTTGTTTTTGTTTAAACCTTGTTATTTTATAGGTCTTTTTATGTTTCTTTAAAACCTTTTATTCTTGAATCTTTTTATTTGGTTTCTTCTTTTAATTTAATTGATGCATTTAAATCTAAAACCCATTCCAAATTGTCACATAAAATTGAGGTAAATGACTATCTTGAATTTTAAATCGTATTAGTTTTTAAAATAACTAGAATAGTAAAGATCATTTTAATAAAAAAATATAACGTAAAATACAATGAGATTATAAAATTCAGTTTCCTTCTGTCTTTAACCATAACAAACAGAGACAATCTCTTGTTTCAAACCTATATGACACCAATGATGAACCATTAACAATTTGCTTCTCTAGTGGTTTTTGTTTCTATGTAACAAAATCAAACATCCTTGATACACGTTACTTGATCAGTTATCAATCCGGTTTATATTGCAACGAACAACATAAATGAATTCAAGGTTGGTGTAAAACTTTAATGGGTTATGATTTTAAGGTCGTGCAGAGACGGATTTCATCTTCCTACTGTAGCCCGTTATAAAATTTAATAAATGTATTTTCCTAACAAGTCCTTTAGTCGCTCCAACTAGAACAACTCTCATTTTCAGTTTTGATTTCCAAAGTAGATATTAGTAGGCTAAGATAGTCTAACTTAATACTTACAAGTTAATTAAATAATATAGTAAAATAAGTTAATAAAATATACAATAAATCTATTAATTAAATAATGTAATAACATAGTTTAGTAATATAATAAGTGAATAAAAAAATATAACATTTTTTGTTTTAATGTAATTTTGTTCCATTGGTGTGTTAGAACATCTCTAATAGCTTCTTTAAAATAGAGAAAAACTCCATTTTTCTTCTTCAAACTCCTCCAACAGCATTTCTATATCATTCTCTAAAATAAAGATTTTTTTGAAAAATCTCCAAAATGATGCGAGAGAATATTATTTTAATGATTTCCTACAAAAAGCAACTCTTATAATTTTAGATATTTTTGAAATAATAAACTTATTGAATATTTTAATAATATAATTTTTTAATAGATTCTCTACAATAAAGAAGCTGTTAGAGTTGAAAGATAATAAATTTAAAGATTTTAACTTCACATTCTTTATTTTAAAAAAAATTTAAAGAAACTGTTGAAAATGTTATTATATTATGTAATAACCGAGTCCCTTGAAGGATGTGGGGGGCCAAGGCCCCATGATTTTTCATCTTCTTACTATTATAGCTTGTTATAAAATTTAATAAATATATTTTCCTGATAGGTCATTTAGTCACTCCAACTAAAACAACTCTTTTTCAATTTTGATTTTCAAAGTAGATATTAGTAAGTTAAGATAGTCTAACTTCATATTTACAAGTTAATAAAATAATATAGTAAAATAAGTTAATAAAAAATACAACAAATTCATGATGACAAAAAATAGTGATGTGATGGTAATGGTGGGAGTGGCGGTAGCGGTAGTAGTGGTGGAATGATAATATCAATTGATGATGGTGATGGTAGCTACAACGGTGGTGGTGGCGGATATGTTGCCGGGGAGGGTGGTGTGGGTGGGGCTGGGAGAGGGTGTGGTTAAATTTATTTTTGTCTTTCTAAATGATAATTATCATAAGACCGATAAGTTGATTTAAGATTTCGCTCTTGACCTTTTCTAAATAAAAAGATGAAAAAAAATCCAATGGATAAATTATATTATATTTGTCATGAAACGGAATTCCAAATTCTTCACATATGCTAAGAAATAATCAAATCAATTTATTCCGTGAACCAAACAACATTAAAGAATTTGGTCAAAGGAATTCGTCATTCCAATTCCATCAAAAAATTTTGAATTCCGCGAACCAAATTACCCCTTATATTTCTCACTTGTGGGTTACTGGGTTTTGCGATGTTTTACTATAAAAAGGAAATTGAAATATTTGATTGGAGTACTTTTCTATTGTTCAAACGATAATGTATAACATTATATCCTTTAAAAATAAGTCGATGATATATTGAATTATTTATATCGTTACTTTATATATGTTTGACATGTAGGTCTACGTAAAATTCCAATCTACAGTTCATAGTTTTTAGAACAAAACACATAAAGTTTCTCAAGATCCCAGGAAAAAAACCGAGAACGTGAGTATCCTAGTAGGTTAGTACATCTAATTTCCAATAATTGAGAATCCACTGAAAAGAGTTCAAAGGAAAGCAATAGCTTGTTCGGACTTCAGGTTCTATGTCCCGTGCTGCGTGTTTGGTTGTGTAAACGTATATTCGATAGCTGCATATTTGTTTCTACTTCAACTATGCATATGTTTAACGTTGTACTTTATTTCTATACGTGTGCAAATAATTAAGGGGTCGTTTACCAAACACTTATCCGGGTAAGCGCTTACCAAGTCATATTACCTTACGGGAGGAATATGATAAGTACCAAAAATCTTACCCGGTTAGCAAAGACATGGAAAACAAAGACCAAGAATCTTACCCGGGTAAGTGATTGCGGCGACTCTTACCACAGTAAGCGCTTACCGGGTAAATTGTTGCATACGATGCCGTTTTGGTGGACTAAATCTTACCCGGTAAGTAAGTGATAGTGTTGAATTTTGCCGGTAAGCAGTTATCCGGATAAGATTTGATAAACGACCCCTAAGTGTCACTAATAATCTTATTTCATGGTTAATTTCTAATGTTCTTTTATACACGCTACTACGATATCTTCATGAATTATTATTGCCAACATTTCTTATGGATATTCCTAAACCAAACACAAATACACATACTCTTGAAATTTGGTGTAATTGTTGTTACTTGATACAATACTTCCTAATATTCATTAATATATATTCTTACACTTAGTTTTTTCTATAATTCTAACAGATTTATTAAACTATTTTATATAACCAAACAACAAACATTTATATTTAAAAGTGTTACAATAAATTGTTTTTTGATATATTAAGAGCAATTCCAACAAATTCCTTAAAATTTCTCTAAAATAGATAATCAAAAGAAGATCTCCACAAAAAAAATACATTCATCTTCAACAAATAATAAATTTATTAAATATTTTAATAATATAAATTTTTAATAGATTCTCTAAAATAAAGAAGCTGTTGGAGTTGGAAGATAATAATTTTAGAAATTTTGACTTTACATTCTCTATTTTAAAGAAAATTTAGAGAAACTCTTGGAGATGCTCTAATAAGTTTTTAGTTCGTTTTTTTTTTCAAATAAATCGTTCTATTAATTTTTTTTATAGGACATTGTTTCAAAACGTGTTCTATAAAAACAAATGTTCTATAAAAAAACGTGTTTGTAGAACAATTTTAAAAGTAACATATAAAATAGCTTATACGATATTTTATTTTTTTAAACGTCTTTAAAAACTTTTTAGGACACAAAAAAACGTTTTATAAATCAGTCTATTATAATATTTTAAACATTTTTTATATCTTTATAAACTCGATTTGTTGCTTAGCTCATTCAATTTTAATTTGTTTTTGAACATCACTAAACACCTATTTTAATATACTAGAAGGGTACTCGCGCAATGCAGCGAGATCCATCTTAATTTTAATGTTTTATTTTATTTTTTTGTCTCTACCAATGTTATAATATGATTTTATTTGTATACTTTTTTTAATTATAATTTAGGTTTAATAATGAAATAATATATTTTGGTTTAATAATATAAATTTTTTATAAATATAACAAATTAAGCATTTTGAGTGGAATAATTATCCTTATTATATGTTAGATTTTTTATATTCAAAATTAAATGTTTATCTATATAGTTAGTTGTATAGTTAGTTACACGAATTCAAACATGAAGCTTTAATAAGTTGTACCAATGCATGTATAACTTGTATTCTTGAATTTTAAGTAATTATGCTTTAATTAATTGTACCTATTACATAATAATATGTTTTTAAAAGTTTTTGGCCAAATGCTTTATAATACTAGAAGGGTACTCGCGCAATGCAGCGAGATACATCTGGATTTTAGGTTTCATTTTAATTTTTGTCTCTATCGATATTCTAATGGTTTTAAGAAAACGATTTTAATGTTTTATTAAAAGGTCCATTTTTTTATGTAATTTCTTTAATTCAATTTTTTTATCGTACTTTAATTTGGGTTTAATAACGAAGTAATTTATTTTTATTTTGATAATATAACTTTCGATAAAGACAATAATTAAACTTGATAATTATCTTAATTATATTTTAATTTTTTTATATTTAAAATTAGATGTTTATCCTGTATTTGATCATAATTATCTGTAGTTAGTTACACAAATTCAGAAATGCAGTTTTAATAAGTTGTACTTATGCATTATCTACTTGTAATCTTGAAAATTAAGTAATTAGCATTAATTAGCAGTACCTAACGCTTAAAAAGTTGTTTTTAAGAGTTTTTGGCCAAATGCTTTATAATATAGTATAGATACTTCACGTATTCAAAATCACACGACTTAGGAGGCGTTTGTTTTCAACTTAATAAGCTTAATGAGCTGTTAGCTTAATTGGTTAAGTTATATTAAGGTGTTTGATTTTAACTTAATACTAAGAGATTGACTTAACTTAATAGGTTCAAAACTTAATCAATAAAAAATCAAACAACCCCGAATGAATTAACAATTCCCAAATCATGTCACTAATTTCCAAATTTTTCAAAAGACCCCCTAAACTTAATGAAATGGACATAAAATGACAACTTTCTGTTAGGTAATTAATTACGCATTTATTGCCTTTATAATTAAACTACGTTTTGTCGATATACCATTTCGTAATAAATTATTTTAACGGGTTTAACAAAATCCAACCGTTATTAGTTAGGCTAACAAATATATACGTTTAATATTATTTCGTACAATTAACTACGCATATACTAATTTTAACAAAAATGTAAGAGTAAAAAATAAAATCATATGTGTTATTTCTTTTCTATTATATCCAAATTTAAAAATTTCTTTATTCTCTTTTATTTTATTTTAAAAAAAGAGAGTTTAAAGTAACTATTGAAACAATTTATTTTTTAAATCTTTAAAATTTTTAAAATAAATAAATGTTAATCTATACTATTATATAAATCATGTTAAATGGTTAAGTTTACATTTTTAAAAGGTACAACATTTATTGCATGATGTACAACATCCAAAACTTTAGAATTTTACTCCAACCTCCACGTTGCTATATAAATTTATAAATCAAATT